>CM052078.1:17434664-18182164 GCA_020010945.3 Muscidifurax raptorellus
GAGAGAGAGAGAGAGAGAGAGAGAGAGAGAGAGAGAGAGAGAGAGAGATAGAGAGTGAGAGCGTATTTATAATGTACAGCGTATGTATAGGTATAGGTGGCATTCGCAATGTCAGTGTCATGAAGGGGAGCGCTAAGGTGAGTGTTATGTTATTCAACTTTTTTTGCGTAAGGAAGTCGATTACGACGCAACATCCATGTAGATATACCAGTATATACATGGAGAAAGGTGATACTTTTGAGCTAGCGTAAACAGCTATCGGATGCGTTATATATATACGCACAAGAACGTGAAAAAATGAAAAACTATTTATAATTCAGGTACATAAGCACAACGCGCAAATTATTGTAAAACAATTACATTATAATTTAAAACAATTTTAAAACCGTGTTAAAGTGAATCTTGATTACACTTTCCAGCAGTATTAGTATATACGATCCGCAGTCAACATGCCGTTCACGTCTTTCTTTTTCTTACGCCTCCGGAAAAAGTGCGGTGTAAACTCAGAAAAACAATTTCGCCGTCAATTACTCGCAAGACTGGGTTTCCCATTTTTTCTTTCCTTTACACACTCTTTCACTTCCCTCTTCCCGTTAAATCACGCCTGCGTCTTGGTATATATACACTGATGTGAGAGAAGTTAACGAAAGTGTTGCGAAGCGGCGAACGCGCGCTTGATAATGCGTGACTGTTTTCTTGCGCTTTTGTAAAACCGACGCCGTGAACAGATGTTGACTCTGGAGAACGATTTACTGCCGCGATAACATAACACGCGCTCATTTTCCGAATCCATGTATCCTTTATCGCGAGAATTATCATCGATTTCTTTTATTTTTGCTAGAACAAAAACAAGCAATATTAAACCAGATATTGCCCCAGAAATCGACTTCCATACTCATGTATACAGAGTCGGGTATTTACGCTTTTGTTTTGATACCTTTCGGGTGACGCTTGGTCGACGAAGCCGACGACCTTTTTTTTCGTTCCGTTTACGTTGAGCGCGGGCATACTACAAGGGGAACGATAGTCTGTGTATTCAGCTATTACAATAAATATGTTTAAATTCGGAGTCAAGAAGCGCGAGAGAGATACTTATATTATATATAATACTTCGTGCTTCTAGCGAGAAATAGCCTTTCTTTTCTCTCCCTTCGCATTGTTTGTGTTTGGAATGAAAATCGCGCATATTGCTCTGCAGATTCGAACAATGGCTCAGAGCAATCGTCATGTTACGTATATTTAACTTATTTATAAGTACATGGCATGCCTAAACGAATGCAAGATTTCGATTTCGTTACATTATTTTTAAAAGTCTGACTTGATGCGATTTCTCGCTTGAAGCATGATCTTTCATTTCTAAATCTTACTGTATACAATGCTACCTCTAGTTCGCGTTATCAAATCAACAAGAACAACTTTTATATTATAATATACAATTTTTAGAGAAAATATATACTCTCAATTCATTTCTATTCTAATATTCAAAGAACACCTTTATGCAATGTCGATTAATTCTAAAAACTATGGTATATATATATATTAACTAAAATAGTTGTTTGCATATCTCTATAATGCAGATGAATATGGATTACTGACACAATGATTACAGATTATTATCGCCGATAATATCGTAATTTCAAAATTTCTTAAAAACTTGAACAATCTCGTCTAAACAAAATTTATCCACGAAACAACAGCAAGAAACTCTATCCAAAATCTTCGAACACAACTACTCCATCAAAACTCTCACCTGTTTGATTTCGGCGTAACAATATCCCTCGTCTCGGAGGTATACTTTCTCTCGGCCCTACCGCCGCTGAACAATTCCACCGTCTCGCGAGTGACGGTCTCGAGCAAGGGCTCGCCTCCGCGGCGTCCCTTGCTGAAAGTCCTCTGGTCGGTTTTACGAACCATGACGACCCGCGACAGCGGCTGATTAAACTCGTGGCCGTGCATTGTCGGCGGTATCATCGCCAGAGACTGCGAGAGTGGACCACCGACCCTCGGCGATCTGTAACAAATGAAAAATAAGATTATTGAAGCTTTTATTTTAGAAAAATATGAAGTGCGAAGAATGATAAAATTAATTTATATGTAATTATTTTGGTGGTTTTAGACTATTTTATATTGAAAGATTCTGCTGAATCGCAAATTGTAACAGAGTACAAACGAATGACTTACATTTATCCGGAAATATTGTATAATGCAAATTTTTCTTAGCTTCGATACAAAATTGCGTAAGTACAAGCTATATAATGAATCAACTCATTATATTCGTGTCGGAATCAATCTACTGGAAAGGAAACAATACGTTCACGCTTTTATTCGCTTTCTACTATTTTACTCAAACTGAAAGAACAACCACCCGAAAAAAAATAGGTGAATAAACCGAATTAGCTCTCATCCTTTCTCAAAAATTACATCTAATTTTGAGCCATTTCAATTATTAAATTTCACGCGTTTTTTGCTCTCTCACTCCCCTATATACGATCTCAAACTAATTTATTTCGCTACACCTAGGATGTGTATCCAAAAAAAAAGGCTCAAATTATTTACGATGAGAAGGCCGTTTCGCCTTGTTTATCGAAAGAGAGAGGCACATAACCCAAAGTAATTGCACGTTTAATGAATTTCGCGTATATCATTAATTTTGCTGACGCGTCGTGTCTATATATATACACAAACGGCAGATCGCGTGTGCGCCGCGTACCGGTATACTTGCACTTGTTCATGATAGACACACGCGGCGACGACGTTACGTAGTAGCGCAATGCAAATAACGTACGAGGTAGCGCGATTATTCCGCGGATCTACTCTGAGAAAAATCTATATAGGAACAATTACTATTCGCCAAAGTGAAATGAAATATCGTAATCATTACAAAAATTGTAGTAAATGTAACAATATTTATTACATATATGCTATAATTTTTTGAATGATTACGATTATTATTAAAAAATGTTCTTGCTTTAATAATGGACAATTAACCTAGTATGGTAAAAGTAACTATTTAAATATAGTAAATTTGACTATATTGATATAGTTGAAAAATCGTCATTTTGTAGAAAATTTTATAAAAAACTACTTCAAAATATTACCGTGTTCTTATACTATTACTAGACTTTATAGTCGAATTTTAGTAACGATTACCAAATTTTTCTTTTGGTGTAGTGGATATGGAATCGGATTGCCTTATAATTCGTTTGACACGCGTTACTTTGCATTATTTTCTATTCGTTAATTCATTAAAATGAATATATTTATACCGAAATCTGTAACAAGTATATATTATGTATTCTATATGGCTGAGTTTAAAGTGGCGCGGAAGACAAGACGCTTATTGGCTTGAAAGGATACGAGTAATGTATGCCGAGTGTCAGAAGTCAAGTATCGGAATAATTTTCTTTTGGAGAGTCACGGCTATATACACTTTCTACATAATAAGAAAATCTTTTACCTCGAACCGATCGTTCACCGATTACTTTGTCACACTAAAATTAGCAAATTTATTTTACATTTTTTCCCTTATTCAATATAGGGCTATTCTACATCATCGCCTTGACTGAGTACAATACGACTGTTGTATACAGTATCATCAGCTTATTCATATAAGTAAGTATACAGCGAATCAAGATGCTCCATATATTTTATGTAGTTAACGGATTAGATGTAACTAGTACTAGATATTACGACATATAGCGTATACGCTATATGTGATTATACATTGATAAATTTAAATAAAATTCATAAATTTTGGAAATGATGAAAATTTCATGTGAAAATATGTCATCGGCATGAATACACAAAAAGCTTTTTTAATGCACTTCTTGTCATTTATCATAGTAAAAATATGTTTAAAAATAGTCTCGCGTTACACATGTCGAACAGAATACATAAAAGAACTTTTGTTGGAAACGAGCAGACTTATCACTCGTTTTACTTTTGAAAAAACTTTTTGTTAGAGTATGCCGCTATTTCAAAGTAAAATATATAAGAATACAATACTAATCGTTGGATTCTTGGTATTAGTTCTTTAATTATGGCACACGTTTTTCATTTACCTGTGGGTAGTCATAATAATACCATGTACACTAAGATTGATATCATTTGAGCAACTCGCCTTGTTTGTGTAATGAATTACGAGAAACAGTGTCGTAAAACAAAGTAACAGATGGCTATAAAGAAATTCACGTGTTTAGCAAAGTAAGAATAACAACGATGACACTCCACGCAGTATCCTCCTTTCTAAAAATCCCATACACAGTTCAAATTTAATTTGTTTTCTCTCAAAATTCCACGTAAAAGTAAAACAAAACCTACAAAACTAACAAACGACAACTGAGTATAAACCAGAACACTCACCAAGTAAGCAGTCCGCCCCGCGCAACAAAAGACTATCTAGAACAAAAACTCCGATGTACACTCGCGCACTCTCACTCGGTCATTTTACCTCGTCGCCCCCCGAAAAAAATACACCTCCTCGATACCAATCTCCTCTACTACTCCGTACGCCGGCGCAGGATTTTCAAGAGTTTACACTGACGCTACACGCGAGTTATATCAGCGCGAGAACCGGCGCGCGCTCCGAGCGAGCGTCGTGAACTGACGGCAGCTGGCGAAGGAAGAGAAGAAGGCGCATTCTCTTCCCTCGACGCTGCGTCGCGCGTCGCCGGTGCGGAGAGCCGGCCAATTAGCCGTTATGCGCCGAGTTGCTTCGTGCAGCGCGCGCCTTATCGCGCGCGCGAGCCGAGGCGACACGCCCCGAGTGCACGATACCATCCCTCGCCATATAGGTATAGGTACCTCTGTGTATGTGTAATACGAGCGCGGCCTCGCGTCTGTATTGTCATGGAGGTTTATGGGTGGCGGTGCGAGGATCGATGATGTAGGTTCGATGCGCGAGCCGGTTCTCTGATGCACGCGCTGCAGCTGTGTGTACGTACTCGTATATAATATATAAGACGACTGAATGCGGCCTGTGGAGGGACGGGACTTTTTCGGCGATAATTTTGCATATTTTCTATTCCGGTTTTATGTACTTTCACTCGAATGCGGGGTAGTCGAGACATGATAAATTTGGAAGTTATTTAATTTGATTAGGAACAGCGTAACGCGTGGCTGTAGAAAGTAGAAGGTATGAGGAAACTGGTGTATTATCATAATAAGCAGGGCAACTCGTACTATACAAGTGTCACTGAGCAACAATTTTCGGAGTGCTGTGAGGAACTCAAGAAATGCGCTTCCTATTTTTAGTAAAGTCGCCGCCTTGAACAAGATACGTAATTTTTTACTCGTGATAAAAAAATTGTTAACTCTTTGATTAACAATAGCCATATCGTATATGTATACGCAGATAGCCGATCTGCGATCATCGTGAAATCATGCGTAAGAAGGCAGGTGACAGATTGGGAAAGGACACGAGAGCAACCGGTCCGTTTATTGGCACTTGGATCTTGTAATACATATATGAGGTCGCTGACTGCTCGACGCTTTATAGTACAAGATTGATCGCAGCTCGCGGAAATACAAAGCTACGCGCCAGCTTTCTCGGTCACTCGTTGGACGTCTTCATTAGAGCTCGGCTCTGCGCTTGACGCGGCAGCCGCCTCTTATGTTCTCTCGAAAGTGAATGAAGTTCGTTTTTCGTCATTTCCAGTGAGAGCCGCGACGACGATGTAAGTATATATATACTGTTTACAGTTACGTCTCGGATGAATGACAGGTTGAAGGGATCGACTCGTCGGCGAATGGATTAATTTCTTTGAGGAGATAATTGCTTGGATATTAAATACATGTATAGTTTGTTGACCGACGATTATGTGCAGGCTTTTTCACCTGAAACAATGAATACTCACCCCGCGATTTCCAATCAACATTCCCGGCGCACTAAAATATTAAAAAAAAATCACGACTATCTCCGATCTTATAATTGATGGTAATCACGCACACCCGCGCATCACGCTTAGCTTCCGCTTTTCCTCCGGCAGCATCATCACGCGAGACAGAAGCAGCATCACGCATACAGAAACCCCACGGAACGAAAGAAAGAGCCCGAAGGCGAAGCAACCATGTATATACCCACGAGAAATAATAATAGTAATAACAACACAGAATACTCTGCTCTCTCTCTTTAATTCTTTCTCTGAGCGAAGCAGCGGCAGCGGCGAGTGCAGTACCGCTATTCGGGCTGACCGGAATCACTGCTCTGGAACAGAGAGCTCTCGCCGCAGCTGTTACCTATAGCCTGCAGCTCTAGAGAGAGAAAGACGCGACCGTTTGCTTCTGGGTATAACCCACGTGCAGTATATAAATATATGAGTTCGCGAAGCTACCAAGCGAAAACCTATATTAGATAATACGGATGCTGCTGATGTCGTGGGCGAGTGCGCGGACCTGAGGAAGCGTTATGTATAGCTACGAGAGAACACGTGTTTCTTGTTTATGATCGGGATAGACGCGGCAGTAGCTTCGCGCAGTCATTATCGCTGCATATATGGGTATGTGTGTGTGTATGAGAGCGATTTGTATGCGGTTAGGGCCTTGTTATAGGTTTGAGGTTGGATAGATTAGTCTTTGGCGCCGGCTTTGTTTGTTTGCAGAGAATGTTATGGCTGGTCGTCGCAGAAAGCTTCCATACTTTTACGTTATGTCTTACTCGCAAATAGAGAAAACGCATTATCGCAGTGTGGAGGTTTTCCTGAGATACACCACATCACGTAAACTGATATTTTATTGGTAAAAATACGAATCGTAAAACGATTACAAGTTTTACGGAGAACTCTGGAATTAATTTCTACTTATCTATAGCTAAACTCTAATAATCATTTGGGTTTCTTGAGGTTTATGGCAAATTATATCGGTAAAACAGAAATAAATGAACACAAGTTACCTGCACATTTGAATGAATTCATTATACTTTCCTAAAATACCTTGGTATTTATTACACTAATTATATCTAATTTTAAAACCCAAATTTTTCTTCAATTTATCATATCTCACATTTATCTCCCACGATCATACACCATTCAATCATTTCATTTCGGAAGGTTCCACTATCACTTTCGTTCGACTTTTTCCATCTACATACACGCTGATCAAAGATAAGAATTCATTTGGCTCAACGTCAGTCAGATGTCTTCTCCAACCCAAATACACATCTCCAGCCGAACGAAGCCATATAGAACATAGTCTAACCGGATTCCCATCGTCTTCTATATACATATATATGTATAGCGCCCCCTCGACTCGTCAAACTCTCGAGAAATGCGAAAGAAGCGCACGTGCGTCGATTCTGCGTACACGTGGTGGTCAGCGTATAAAGCCGCCGCTGCCGCCGCACCGACACGCCTGTCGCTGTGAATTACCCGTGGCGAATTACTCGGCTCTTGGACGCCGCGAGAGAACAATTTTCCCGTTCCACTGTGCGAAGCGAGCTCTGTAATGTTCGTTTTGTAATTTCTAAAAATAGGAGGTAAGTGTAGCGCGCGAACACGATTAGACGCGCGCAAAGGCTTGGAGGATATTAATTGGGACGCTTTCGAGAGTGTACATGCACTTATTGTTATATGAACGAACGCCGTTGTATTTTTTGTTGTTAATTCAATGTGTTTTCGAAGTGCATTTGACGGAAATGCCTGGATTTTACAATCCCATTGCAACGGCGTGTGCCGTGGAAAATTATTCAATAGTTTTCGAGTCTGTTTTTTCTACCTTTCCGGAAAAATTCGTGATCGAGTCGTAGCTCGTAACTCGTTAACTCTTTCGTATATACAATCGCCTCTTATACAATATACGTCGTATTACTGCACAGTGTTTGTCATCTTTTCTAAGCTGTAAATTGCGAAAATCCTGTTGCAACACACTGAAGAAAAATATTAAATAAATAACAACGCAGTCTACGTAATACATCACGTCGAATAAACACAACCCGAATGTACGTATGCCAGTATCAAAAATCGCACTCGCACACAGACCTTATCAATATACAAGCGCACCCGCGCACATTTGCATTCACCGGTTACGTAAACTCACACTCGCCTCCAGAAGCTTCTCATCATAATACATCTCGGCGCAATCAACAACGCCTGCGCTCACATACACGCTTCAATTTTTTTTTGCGATTCTTCGTACAAGAACCTATCTGGGTCATTAAATTACACACACGCGTATATCGTAAGAAACCGAGCGCGAATATACAAACGGATATATAAATATCTAGGAGATACGCGTGCGTCACGTAGTTTTATGTACTCTGACCTCCGCGAGGGTCGAGCTGGAAAGACGATAAAGGGATTTCGAGCTATAAAGGAGGCACGTCGCGCACGTGACCGGCGAATTCAGGTAACGACGCCAAGAGAACGTATACGTGCTGGACGAGCCGAACTATGATGTTGCGGTTTTTGAGAAAAGTGAGGCAGGTTTGTGCTCAGTTGATGGTCGAGGCGTAGATTCGAAGTTTGAGGAAAACAAAATGCGTTGTGCAACTTTCAGTTGGTAACAGCATATAATGTGACACTCTAGTATATCTATATTTGAAAAGTGAAAAAAGGATTTCTAAGCTTGGATTTGCAATGTTTCTCAAATTTATTTCCTAATGTATATAGAAGTTGTTACAAATGTGTATAGTTTACTCCCTGGTAGAAATCGCAACCAATTATAACCCAAGAATAAGCTTAAAAGTGTCGAATTGGCTTAGCTTAGCTAAGACTATTGGGTTATAATTGGCTTATAGCGACATCGTTTTAAAACAAGAATAAGGTTATTTTAAGCTATTGCTTTTAAGAAAGGATATATAACCTTAAATGTTCATCTTGGAAATTACGAAGTGTCAAAATAATAATTTATTATATCAATAAATTAGATACAAGATTTTAATTTTCTAATACATGTGCAATGTTCGTCAATTTAAATAATATACATAGGAACATTTTTTTTACATAATCTACATATGTTTGTTGTTCAGCATAAAATAATTTTACCATTGCTTTGATACACACAATACTGAGCTTAAAGCACTTATCATGTCCTTCTATATATGTAACATTCAAGAAATTTTGTATAGAGGCCTGTCGTTATAATATTTGTTCTGTTATTTTTTCAGTTGTAATGATTACAGCTATGAAGAAGAAAAATACTGTATTAACGGAGAAGGACATGATAAGTGCTTTGTTTCACTAATTTCATTGATACTATTATCAACAAAAAAGATAGGTTATGATCGTATTTGACGCGCCCATTAACTTCTGATAAGTTTAAAATTGGCTTATTTTTAACATATGAAATAAGGTTATTCTTATTAAGTAAGCCAAGGCAAAACTAATTCTTCTACCAGGGCTGTATATAAAAATTTGCTGTATATAAAAATTAAACCACAGGCGTTTCAGAGCAAAACTTTTTTCTATGTCGATCACCTTACATTGTTGAGCTCTTTCCGAAGATTGAACATTAATTGTTCCATAAATTGTTCTTTCTTGTCTATTTCTCAAACTTTTATCGAAGCGTGCACAGGTTGCCAAGGCCCCGCAAAAAAATCATTATATGCTTCGCATCTTCCTGTATGAAATTAATGCGAATTCAAACAGCGTAAAAAACTTTACACGCGCGAAAACCGTTATATTAAGAAGCAGTGTACTGATCGCAGCTCTCATCGCCGAGTTCAGCGATAAATTAAACTTCAACCCGGCGCGCGTGCACACGTAATAGTTAATCCTCGCGCGGCTGAAAAAAGTCAGTCCTCGTTACATACGTGAGACGTTCCCAAGCGGTATAAATCCTCCACCACCGCGCACAAGAGTGACAAGTCTTATGCGGATTGCTTTAAGAATATATATATATATATACATGTAACTGACAATTCAGCACCGGCTTTAGCGCGAGTTATTATACGCCATGTCTGATGTACTTTCATACGACCGATGGGTATTACATATACACAGATGTCTCGAATGAGACCGCGTACGATCGATCGAGCGACTCTCCTCGTGTACAGCAGCGCCGCGATCGTATATGGATATTACAACATTCAAGTGGCAATTAAAAATTATTTTTACATCTAACGATGCAGAAGCCCTGGCGTTCAATAGTTGCCATTTGAATAGACTTGAAAGAAGATGTTGATTGATGAGATACATTGTCACTCTTTGATCGTGACGTGTGATTGAGGTTTTGTTCTATCACGTAAATTGCGCAATCATTTTCAGGAAAATGCAATTTTCGAAATCGTTGAGCAATAAAATTGACGCAATTAAGCTATTCTGAAAAAACGGTTTTCTCTAATAAAAAACTATTATTATTTATAAACTGAATTTTTTAAAATATATTACTGTAATGGTATGCCAAACTATGTTAGAATATGCACTATATGTTTTGCTAAATTTAAATGTATTCTTTTAAGCATATCTATGCGCAGAAATTGTTTCAAGCTGTTTCAGTGAGCAATATGGTGACTCTCTATTCCAAATCTAATTTCTCGTCGTACAGCCTAAAGCATGTACGCTGTCAAAGCTTATGTATGGCTAGTCAAGTGAACGTTGTATATAGTCGAGCTTCAAAAGTCAATAACCTTAAGAACTGCGTAGAAGACGCGCTGTCTATATATATAAAGGTCTTTCGATCTATTTTGTAAGCCTTAAGTGAATCGCTGTAAAAATGAACTTATTGTAATAAATGGAGCTTATTGTAATAATCATCAATAATTATAGTATTTACAAATGTTAACATCATAAATCAAACGCTTTTAAGTAAATTGTGTATCAACAAATTGATTTTCCAATATTTTGTACGATATCAGTTTTTTAAAATATAAAACTATATCTATTACTAAACAAGTTAACTAGTTATCCAATACCTATCCTTACTCTTATTAGATTTTTTTCTTTTCAAAAAAAGGTACTCTATATAACAATTACCAAAGTGATCGATAGTCTTATAGCTCATCAGAAAGAGTATCCATTTCTTTTCCGCGTTCGTCCGATGAAACCGCACTTCAAACCAAGCCGCGTGAACATGCGTATACATAGGTATACAAGAGACGCTAGTGCGGTGAATGGGTCCGAGGCAATTACAGCGCGCACAATGTATCGGTAATGATCGATAATTAGCCGACGGGCTCCTGCTGCAGCTTGCGTAAGCCACGTCTACACTCTTTCTCTAGCATTGTTTGAGAGGCTGATGTAGTTTTCGTAGCGGAGCGATGACCTATGTACTAACAATGAGAGAAATTTTGTGGACGGTATCTTGGTGTGCGTGACGTGTAGAAAGTGTAGAGATATTTTTTTACTATATTTAACGAAGGAAAACTAATGGTTTTGGATATGTAAATAATTTTAAGGATGCAAAACGCAATCGTCGTCTATATATAGTAGATTTCTACTATTTGCAAAGAATAATATAAAAAAACACATGAAATTTGCTAAGTTAATTTACACCAGTAGGTGTGATAAGAGACTCGGTCGTCTCGTCGTTCCCTTCTACATAACCTTCTTTTAAACAAAAAATTCAATTCTTTCCCGCACTATTGCGAAAAATTCAGCGATTGCGGAACATCTACAAAAGAACTCTAACGAACTATTTATTCAGAGTCGTGTATCTAGTGACACATAGTATAGTAAATAGATAAGCAGATTTAGGTTACAAGTAAGATGTTTTAGCTTTTCAATATATAATGTTAGATTGAAATATCAATATAAAGCATTAATCAATGCATTTATGAGTGATTTAATATAAAATATGCGATTAATAAGAATGTATACTAAGAGTCAAAAATAAGAACGCTTAACTGTGAATTCAAAAGCAAACACTAATTAGGACATTAATATTTTTTGTAAACAACTTTAACAAATATATTTGCAAAACTCTAATTAGTTCACGCGTGACACATGCGTCGTAATAGCATTATAACGACATGCGTATGCTTCGTTATCTTTTGAGATCTTGTTTGGCAGAAAATATCCGTAAATATGTTAAAAAGTAAATATCCCCGAGCGTCAAACGGGGACTCACGACATTTTGCATTCAACAGATTCATGGTAATTGAAAACGCAGATACATCATAATTAAGTTTAAAAAAAATATTTAATTTAAATCTCACGTCCATATATAAGTATACGATTTATTGCTTACATACAATTCGCATGGTGTATTCTTTTACTGCCATATTGATGTATCAGCATTCAATTGAATTAATTATACAAAGTGAGTCTTAAAATAAACTTATTTAGCATAATACTATGAAAAAATTCCTTTTTATTGCATTTTAATCGGACGGTTAAAGCGCGAAGTCTCTCCAACTTGCTCAAATAAAACCTAATAATCTCAGAAAGTCCCATGCAAAAGACTGCCTAACGAGCTGCTGCTACTCCACTGACCCTATCCATATCGTTAAAATTCCACACTCGGTCTCGAAAACGACACAAAAAGACGCGAAAGCTGCACTGATTTTATTATTGCGCGCACGCGATCACGCGGGCGCGTGTGGATGCTTTTGAGAACGCGTCAGTGGCAGCTGCACGACGGATGTGTAATGACTCGTCAAGCTTCGAGACCGGCAACGGCATGGCAGCTGTCACCGATGTTATTGTTATGTGAGAGTGCAAGCCAAGTTCACGGCGCTTGATGAAGGATGCATGTTTCGTATATAGGGAAGCCGATTTTACATGCAAAAAATTATTTGCCTTTAGTGTTATGTTACAGTTAATATATGAACTATTGGGTATATATCAGTATTTGAAAAAAGTTTAATATCATTTTTTTTAATATTTCGAGTTATTAATGAATTTCTATATAAAAATTGTGTTGTTTTCACAAGGAATTTGAGTAATTTAGGTTATTAACAGATGTACCATTATATAAGTTGCAGTATAACAACGTGAGTAATAATGTGCTGGCTTTTACAAATATCACACATCTTCTATGTACAATGCATAAGTAGCGTATAACTATGAAAGATAACATTTTTTTTTACTCATTTCGTTAAAACAAATATCTCAAACGAAAGATACGTTAAAATTAATTTGAAGGATTGAAAATTCTCCATCAAATAACTCATAATATTATAAACTCGCGCCGCTTATTCTGGAAAATGTCCCTCCTGAACACATACACTTATTGCATTGGTCCGCGAAGCACGAACGAGTGCTCCCACGCACAACCGAGTGGAGAGATCTTTACATAGCAAATAAAAGTAAATACCCGCGCGGAGACTTTTCTTTCCGGAGCTCCCGACAGACGTTAATTGCGGAATGGCGAAAGAGTGGAAAATCATGTTTCGTGCTATGGTGCAAGTCGGCAAAATTATCAGTGATGAGTATATACTCGCGCAACTTTTGTACACATATATATGTATAATGTCTTGCATAGTCAATAAGGGATAGCGTTTACTCGTGAAGAAACTATTTAAATCTTTGCTCATATATAGAGGATGTCTATTTTTGCGACTGATTAACTTACAAGCTCTATGAGAGCGCTTGGTAAACAGCGATAGTTTTATTATTATTTGTCTAAAAATTTATCGATAATAATAAATAATTATACCTTATTATTACAACAAACGTAAGAAAAAAACAGTCAAGCCATTAAAATCTCATAAGTTATTATCCTCATTCTTGTTATCTTTATAAAAATCATCCATGACCATCCTCATCCATCACTCAGCCGGAAATCGTGGCAGCCGTCACACCTCTCATTCTTATCAGAACCTGTGAAGCCGCGAGCAACGCAATCGCGACTGTTTCTTCCCTTTTTAACTTCCTATATACATATACATAGGAAATCACAGATAAAGCGGGTATACCTGTATATATCAGGCGTTCAACTTTTGGGCGCGGCATTTTACGATGCTTCTGTTTTTCGCGAACGAAGCCACGCGACGTGTATACAACTTTACGGCTTCCCGTAAATTACATCAGCAGCGGTCTTCCGCGAAATTGGGTACGGGATAAAATTTTATATTTCAATCGACGGACGCCTCCGCGCACATTGCGACGGAGCGTGAAGAGCTCCGCGGGTGATTTGTGCAATTACTTCACGAGAAAAAATTGACTTTTCCATTGTGAGCTTCGTGAATAATTAGTTTGGAAATCGTAATGGTTTATGCTTTTTGAATGATGATGATGCTCGCTTTTACGAGGTTGTAAATTTAGTTATAAAACCGCGTTGCTGCATTGTTGTTCAAAATCTCGTATAGTTGTGCGCGATTTTCCATGCTCGTAAAGTTGAATTATTTCACGAAAATAACGTATGGTTATGCAAAGACTGTTTCAGTGCGTTTCTCGAAAAACAAAAAAATTGCCATTTAAATGTGAGAATTTATAAGCTTAGATTTCTGAAGCAACACTCCGAATACTTTGGAAGGTAAAAAATTTAATTATGCTTATTTTTAGCTAAAAAATCATTAATTATACGTCGTAAAACAACAAGTTTCGCAGAGAATTCAAAAATATAATGTCTCTCAGATTTTACAACCAAGAGTTTACAAAATATGATAGCTAGTTTTATTGCATAATGGTGGAAAACATATTTTCCATGCATATCTATAATAATAATTGTTGCAATGCAAATCAGCATAGATACTATTAGGCTGAAACCCAATGTTGCTTTTACCTCATAAGAATAATTTAAATCCTGTTCGCATTCTCCTACAGCTCAAAGTTTTCATCAAGAAGGATTCTTTCGAGAAAAAAATACATTGAAATAAGATAACAACGCCTCATGAACAGGCTTTTCTATCTGAAATAGTATATCAAGCTTCGTACACTCGAGCGCGCGAACGGATACTGGAAAATCGATTAGTCGATCGGTGCCCGGCCAATCGATCAAGGTGTAAATGAACTTTATAAGCAAGTCGGCAAGATAGGTTCATAGGTATTTATCACCGCAAATAACACACAGGCGAATCGTGAACAACGTCAGCGCTGAATTCGTTTTTAATGTATATGTGTGTACTCTGTAAGTCTCATTGGATCAGGTTTACCACCACGAAATTCTGGTGCGTTATTATCTATCTGAACTTCCTTTAACGTAGGTCACTTTTAGAAATTATACAGGTTTGTCTTAATATCAAAGTAAAATGACAAACAATATTGCATACGAGTAGTTTATATATGAATGTGAGTTTCGTTTAATGAAAGACAATAACATCTAAAAGACAAACTAAACAATAAAAATTACAAATGCATGCGGAGATAAGTTACTCGTGACATGTAAATTACAATGTAAACACGTCGCACTAAAAATAAAACTTCTTCAATCTCACTCTTCCACCTTTTCATGTGGCGCACGTTCGGAATGAAAACAAGACGACATGCCATTACCAGTCTCCTCACAAATAGAAAAAAAGATCCTCGCGTATATTTTTGGTTCCAAATCGCAATTCCGAGCGGAAGCAAGCTATTGCGCAATCTCTTTATTTTTCATCGTTTCTTTTGTGCTTTGTATACTCCTTATTAGATACGGCGACTATAGACATCCGGGGAGGAACCGAACGCGGACAGAAAGAGTACAAGAAAAGTTTCGACAGGCCTATCAGCGATGGTCTTTTGTAGTCTATCTTTTCGAGTGTCCACAGACACTTGGTCTTTATCGCGAGAGCGCGTGATAATTAGCATGAGCGTATAAGCAGCGCTGGGTTTTCCTTTTTGCATCATACTCGTCGGTCTTTTGTCCATTGTCTGCGGGGTCAGAATTCTGTTGTCGTGCACTTGAGAGCTTGGGTTTTTCACAAGTTCTGTATATACAATGTCAAAGGAGTTATATAGGTTTGCAAGAAACTGCGCGATATGTTTATTTTTATACGCGACGTGCTTGCTTTTACGTACATGTACCAATTACTGTTTCTATTTAATTAGTGTATCATATACTTTATAACCTATTGGAATATTCAACTTTAATGTTTTCAAAAATGTCGTCAACAATATCAGAAGAAACTTTCTCAAGCCGCATGACAATCGTCTCTCATCGTTAGAAATTATCAACAACATCGTATACCGCAGCTCGCAACCATCCATCAGAGTATCATTTGAGACAATACAATTTTCCCTGAAAGCAAAAACTAAAACTAAACTCGATTTACGTGATGTTTATAATAAACGCGAGTATATTTCAGGGTCGAGGCGCGAGCACACGTACGTAACTAATCGCCAACTCGGTATCAAAAGTAAGTGCCCGACAATCGCATTTTGGCGTCTCCTCCCTTTCTCTCTTTAGCAGAGCGTGGGACCTGAGCGCGTGCAACAAAAGCTGCGCCGCGCGAGAGACGAAGAGAGCCGGTTGCGGAAGGATTCAGCACTTTCGCGACGGTCAGTGCACTGCGACGGCTATATTATATTGACGAGCATTTCAAACATGGATGAAAGATTGTGTTTTCGATGTAATTACGGCCCGATCTTTATTGACGCGCGTTTGAATTGTTGGCAAGCATTTAAAATTGCGCAGTTCTAGATGTTTAAAAGTATAGCTTTTAAAAACATCTACAGTGCAGCTCTGAGAATTATTCAATTATTCATATCATATCTGTAGATTGACGAAACACCGGCGAGATAAGAAAGAAAAAATATACGACTGTCTTGCAATAAACAAGCAAACAAATTCATCGAAAATTTGTTGATGTAAGTAAATTAATATAATGTAGAAGATTACCGAATTCATTGATACAAAGTAATGTTACGATGAACCAATAAGTTCAATTGTTCAGTTTTTTCAAATCCCGTATATTATTACAAGCCTCCGTCAGTAACAATTCTGCAATCCACCATAAGCTTGAAAACAACAAAGCCATAACGCTTTGTTTGCACCAGTCTTGATTGCGTAACTGCACACAAAGAAGCCAGCAGAAGAAACGTAGCATTATGTCGAAATTTAAAAACTTTTCAGCGAGTTTTACGACGAAATCGCGGCGTAAACATACGCATGCGTAAACATCGACAACAATCCAGCCTCAACTCTTTACGAGTTAGGTCGCTTAATGAATCGTAAACGTCGCAGCATATAACAGCATCAGCTTGGCTAGTTGGCTCGCGCGTACGTCGAGAAATTGAAACGAGCGCAAAAGCGCAGAAGAGCAGAAAACGACGAGAGAAAATGCCCAGGCATGAGGAAAAAGGACTACTGCGACGAGAACGTATTATATATATAAATATATGTATAGGGGGCGTCATCTTGCAGGCGAAGTGCTGCGCAAAATCGTAAAGTCGAGAACTGCAGCTGCGGGGACATCGCGAGAGACTGTGTGTCTGTGCCAGTGTCTGTCGCGCATATATAAGGAGAGAGTGAGAGACGGGCGGAAGGAAACTTTGCTTTTTTTCCCTGCACACTCGGACATGCATTTTGGCACGTGTATCTGAATTATGAGAGAGGAATTTCGCCTTGAATGGATAAGCATAAATTTTAATGGGATTCGTATACATAAAAGCATAAAATTAATTAAAGCAATATAGATACATAGGACAGAATTCCATATACATTCACTTGTATAAATCGTTTCATAATAGCGCAGAAAGTGAATGTCTTTTGCAAAAGCCGAATAATAAGCTGCAGTTCGAAAGTCGACTTTACATTAGGTAATCCTACTTCAGAATTACACTATTATACACTAATACCTCGCGGATCGATATAATAACTCACATAAATCCGTAACGATCCCCATACACATACACATCGACAGCTAAAAAGAAACCCGTTCTGTCAATCGCTGCCACAGACACGCGCAGTCGAATCAGCTTAAACCTCCCCGTTCTCTGCTGTCGCCAAGACAGAGCCACTCACTCGGCAAGCACGCGAATACTCGCATTGTCTGCGAAAGAGCTTAACTCACCTCGTGGCGTAGGACCTTCCCGGCTGTTTGGAGGCCATTGCACCGAGCTATGCAGCAGCGAGTCGGCTTCGATCGATTTTCTTCTCTCGACGCGCGGCCTCCCCCGCAGCGCCGGTTTTCCGGAAGCTTCGCTGCTTCCACCCCCGCGGGAACTGCCGGCGCTCTGTCCCTCGTGCTCCGCTTCGCTTTTACGATGGCGCCGCTGACGTCCTCGTCGGGGAGAAATGCGTGTAATTCCTGCGCTGATGCCTCGTCGGAGACACCCCCGCTATGGATGCAGCATCCTTGTGCAGAGAATGTCTCAGATGTAGAATTGTTTTACGGGGAGGATAAGTGTGTGCGTGGGTGCTAGCGAGATTTTTCGATGTTTTGTTGCATGAGGGATTGTATTTTACGTGTTTGGAATTGATGAAGACGTGTTTTGTCGTACGATGTCGGCTTGGATTATATACGGGGTTGTGTGCAGCGATGATTGATCGCTGCGAGGGGAAATACCGACAGGTTTTTTTTCGTAGCCGACGCTTATAGTGTGCGTTTAATTAAAACTAATCGTATAGTATCGATTTTCTCGTTAGGCTTTCTTTTCTACGTTCATTCATATATACGAATTTTCATTATATATATGGAGCATTGTAATGCGAGCATTTCATCGAACTATCACGAACATTATTTAATACGCGAGTGCGAAGTTATCATTGCTGTATGCATATATAAGAATTCACGTGTTTGCTCAACTGGAACATCAGAAAATCGCGATAAGATATATAATTCATGTGTATAATAGGAACGCATGTGCAATGATAAAATTAAGGAAGAAAAAAATGTGTCTTCGCTTAACTGGCATTAAAATAAAAAAATGCGCATATTGTGTTTAATTAATCGTTATTTGCAGGAAAGCAAGAGAATTTTCATTAGGGAATGAAAAACAATCGAACATTGAGAAACTAATTTAGGAGTGGGGCAAATAGCCAGTGTGCACGCGAGAGCTCGTAAAAATCACTCATTACTCCGACAAAGCGATAATTAACGCCTATTACCGGATCCAGAACTCATTAAAATAGAGAAAGTCATCACTCACAAGACGCGCGTCTTCAGTCTGCTCTAGAAGCTCAAAAAATTACACCCTCTTGTGACAGTAAAAGCGTTGGCAGTCTTTCATGAAATCGAGATAATTTTAAAAATAAAGTTCCCGGGAAAAGCTGTTAAATTTTTTGTCATCCAGGCGGATAATAAAATGATATTATCAACTAAAAAAGTGCGTTACAAAAACACAAAAATGTGTGTCGCGATCCTGATATAATTAACAATTTAATCCATCGATCCCTTTAATAATATAAATTTCTTCGATAAATATACGCAAGATATAACTAATTGGCTAATCGTTCACTGCACAAACAAATCAAGCAGAAAATCAATACAAAATCCCAAGAATCCAACCTACCTCGTGTCTCCGTTAGCTCGCGCTCTCCCACGCGCCTTTAAAACTCCCGCGTGGCAGCAGCAGCAGCAGCAGCCCCGAAAATCGATAGACCGCAGTAGCGCAGCAGCCGCGTCTTCTCTCTATATATATTACACTCCCCGAAAATCCAGTAACCTCACTCGATCACGATAACTCTTCGACTTGGCTCTTAAGATTTTCGCTTTCCGGGACGGCTCGACAAGGATGAGGAGTGCCGGCACATCATTCGCCGCCGCTACGCTACGTAGAAATGGCGGCTAGTGGGTCGAAGACTGCTGTGATGATGATTTTTGCAACGGATGACGGAGCTCCAAGAGAGAGAAAGAGAGAGAGTGCGGAAAAAAGTGGAAGGCGGGATTCGTCGTTTATGCTGTCACTTTCTTCATAGGATTTCTTTCTTCGCAGAACGCACTTGACGAGCGAGTCGCACTGATTGTTCGAATATCTTTCACTCACTGCGCTCTCTCTATCTCTGATGGCTTTAGAATTTTCTTTGTAGACGGAGTGTTGTTGAGTGGCGTTTCGTTTAGGTAGTTATAAGGATCTGTATTGGGAAGATATATAGTAAAATGTTATACTGCCGTATATATATAGTATTTTGCGATAAACATATGTTCTAGTAAAATTAATATCTAATCCAAATACTGCGGTCCTTTTTTACAATTGCTTTTTTTACCACAATTGAATGTTAACTCATTAAGAGTTCAAACCATTGATCTTCCTTAGTTAGACGTAAATTATTCATATACTTTCAAGTTCTGAACTATTTTCTGTCAGCTGAACTTTGCACATGCGTACTTGCTCGAATAACAGCAACGCACCGGTGAAAGTATAGCTGCGTATATATTCGTAAATTAAATCGCACAAACGCATTTGAACAACAATATACGAACATTCTAAAATAAATCTTAACGCGTCAATCAGAGATCAAGCATATAAATACCGACAACTGACAGATCAATCACAATCACGGAGAGCTTTTAATGCCCTTTTCTTTATTCATACTCACGCGTGCCATCACTACACAAAATATATTCCTACAGCGTTCCCGAAAATCCCCCCTGTACCAATCTGTACTATTCCAATCAGCCCGATTATGGAAACGCGTCATCGATCCCCTGCAAACATCTGCTATACCACACATCGCCGTCACACTGCGCAGAGAGTCGATCGAGTCATCCGAAAGCTCCGTTCTCCCCCGCGATACAGACAACTCTCGTCGCGCGTACATTAATTATCAGTCCGATTATCGCGGACTCGTTAATAAAACACAGCGACGCGCGTGCGAAAAATGAACTATTAACGCCTGCAGCCGCTTCGCACGTGAACGCCGGTACGAGCGAGCAAAAAGTTATCGAGCCGCGGGCTTTTCGGGGTCACGTTGCACTTTGCGCATCAAGGCCGTGTACGCGAACATGCACACGTATGCACACAGACTCATCGATTTTTCGTGTCGCGGCAGCTCTCGCGCGTCAATATAATCCCGCGGCACAGTTTACACGTCTAAAGTGTCAAAAAATCGTTAATCCCTTTAAATTTTGCAAAAAGAAAAAAAAATGTCCGCGACACGACGCACCGCACAACACACCTTGCTCCCTTTTTACGAAGCTCCTAATGATCCTGCTAATCGGCCTCTCACTGGCACAAGTGGTCCTCCTCCTTCGCCTTGATTATCGTCAAGTGGCACTGTGATAACGAGAAAAGTATCGCAGCTGCACTCGCTAGCCACATCAGCGACGGCCGACGCCGACGACATCCCGAGCTGGAATGACGACGGAGAGGAGAGCCAGAAGGCGCGCGCGCGCATCGGCCGCTCCGAGAGAGAAGTCAAGAGGGTGGGTGGGAGGTGGTGTAGGAGAAGAGCCGAGGGGTCGTTCGCTCGCTCCCCAGCCCTGACGCTGTACTTGTATATATGTATACTGTACGTAGTGTGGAGATATGCGAGGTGGCACAGTGTAGCTCGGACGCACACGTGGACGATTCGCTCGCTTGGAGTGGAGTTATGCCGTACAGCTTGAAATAAAAGCGACGTTACGAAACTTCCTTTTATATTTGCTGATGCCGGTGAGCTTTTGTTTCACGTTTGAACATATGTTTCTGAATTATTTTATTGAGATTGTCTTGAATGGTCAACTTTCTGTTTCTTACGTTAATTACGCATTTTTCGTGGTCATTTCAAATTATTGGTAGAAAACTTGAAATGCGGAAAGTCGAAGCTTATATTAGTAATAATGTTAACGATTTATCGTTCATAAAATAATGAATTCTCGCAGAGACTCGCTACTAATAACGAGAAATAAATAAATACCTTACATTTAATGCATAAGGTGCGCGCCAATGCAAGAATGCGGCGGATCTCGCAAATTTTTTACAATTAAAGTCGTTTAATTAGATTAAAAACTTTCACTATCGTTAAAACTGCAGTCCTAGAATATACTTATACACGTACACTGATCAAGCTTTCCCCTCGCAAGTTGGTAATATTTCGTAAATGTAATGGAAGACATTCTCACGATACGTAAATATGTGTGAAAGCTTGAAAGCAAATAAATAAAAATCTCAATTTAAAGCGATTTTGCATGCCGTTACGATGCGGAATTTTTATGGATCGATAGCTGGATTTGTTCGCTGGTATGTATATAAGCATATTTGACGTAGCGCAGTGAAGAGCCGCAACGCCGCTCCCCTTTTAAAGATCATCAATTTTGATCGCATTCAAGGATGAAAATGGCTTTTATAATGGCTATATGGGTGCGACCTGCTTCAATATCGTAAGGGTTGCCGATGAAATGCTAGGTAGGATTACCCTATTTTTTAACGACTAACTCCACAGCACACAGATAGCCGAAGAAAATGGTGATTTAAACGCGAGGATAGTTTCTTGTCAAAATGCTCTTATTGCATTACTAGGAAATTAATTTAGGATGCTTTAAGTTTTTATACATAAAAAATGAACAAAATCATTTAAATTTCTTACAATTGCACTATTCTTAAATTTAGTTATTCAGATGACCGCGATCACAATACCTTAGCGATCTACATTAGCAGTCATTCAGAATAATGCATAAAAAGAATCACAGCAAAGGTTACTACTTTTTTATTTACTTACATGCAACTTGCACTTTTACACTTTCAAAATAAAAAAAAAAGAAAATCTAGGTTTCTCAACTATAACAGTTGCAATATAAAATTTGAATACAATCGAAAATTAAACAAAAAAATTGGCTGGTTCTACAACTACGTATAAAAGTGACGAAAGCAATAAAAATTATAATATATATGTAGGCAACTCAATCATTATCTTTATTACTTTATACCAAAGACTGATTATACCATAAAAATAGTATTTCTAATATCATGTTTGAAATTCACGGCTTTTAAATCATATGTGCTAGAGCTAGAGCTAGAGCTAGAGCAAACAATCAGAATCACATATTAAACTTCACAACAAAGACCATCATTTTCTCAAAGCGAGATTTAATTTGCTATCTAAAGCTGAAATATTAAACATTTTCTAAATCAGTGAAAATACGCTATTTTTGCAGTTATAATGGTGCGACTATTTCAAACAGTTGCACCATTATAACTACAAAAACAATGTATTTTCATTGATTTAGAAAACGTTCTCTATTTCAGATTTGGAGAGTCAAAATCGCATTTCCAATTCGCGTTCCTAAATAATTTAAGAGGTCAAACCAACCGATCGAATTGGACATTAAATGTTTCACAACAAAAGCCATCACTTTTTTAAGAGAGGATCTTCCTTATTATCGCGTATACTAGCATTCAAAGAAATGATAGATGAAAACAAAATTGAATAAAAACGTATACCTTTTACTCGTTTGGAATCCATTTGAGAAGTTATAAAGATTTTTAAAGGTTGAAAGAAAGCCATGTGGAATTCGATAGAATCTAATCGTGTCTATTGTATAGATAAGCAAAACCCCACATGCTAGATTATTGTATATACTGCCTATAAGCGTAATCTCCGTGACGGCTCTAAATAATATCTACTTCGCATAAAAGACAACTAGCAGCGTATCCTTATAACAATCTCTATTCAATCCTCTTTTTTGCTACAATATTTACATTATAAAAAACATAAATATAAAAATAATTAACAAATTAAAAGACACAAAACATACAATATTCTCTTCTCCATCGTGCCAATGAAAAATCGACTGAAACACCTCGCAGACTCCGACTATCGTAAAAGCTCTCCCCGAGCTTTCCACCCTTTACAGTCCCTATACCAGTATACGAAAGCTTCCTATTGTTCGCAAAAAATAAAATCGACAAGCACCGCACGACCGTCTGTTATCGAGCGCGTATATCACTACCGGCTACTGGCGCGGCGCTCGCCCGGGAAACGTGGCTGCGCCTACACTCGCGACGTGCGTTAAAACGCGGCTGTCGCGCGCAGCTTTTCCCGCGGCAAGATAAGCACGGCGCGGCGGAGCGTCTCGTTCAACTGCTCTTTGTGTGAAAATATATAGGGGGCCGCCGAAGACACACTTGGGTATTTATGGAGCGTGGGCGGACTTTCTGAATGAATTCGGGGATGCGATATGTGAGTGGACTCGACCGCGTTTTGTTTGATTTTTCAAAGGGTGCATACGCGCGCGTTTTAACGATATGTTTATGGGATTGTCATCGCGCGCTGTGAGCTTGTTTTCACGTGCGCGTTCCAGTGATGGACTTTGTTTGCTTATGGTTATGAGCGTGTTTTGCTTTTTCTGCCGAGAAAGATAAGCAGCGAGTATTTTATGCCTCTGATTTGCGGACTGCGGTTTATTGTATATTGTACTTATTATCGCCTGTTTTATATTCTTTTGGAAAATTGTCAAGGCAAAAGATAACAGGCGCGCATTCTACGCTCTGATGCTTATTTCATACTCTTCTAAAATTCATCCACTTATTTATGTCTTATACTCACATAATTGTGTATTAAATTTCAAAAACTGATGAAAATTTACAAAAAAATATTCTTCTATATGCGTTGAGTAAAATAACTCGAGGGGATATGGAAACAATGAATATGTATTGTATAAACGAAGCATAAACACAAAATTAAGAATATTATACTGTACTCGCTAGCCTATATCACTGCGAGCACAGCAAGGGCTAAACAAATCACCCGACGAGCAGTACGTTAACGTCTTAACGAACTTTTTAGACGCCGTAAGTAGCCGCAATCAAGCTAATTTCCGAATGAGAGTGCGCAATCATGAGCCAGTCGCGGCGATTGTCCAGAACCCTTTAATTATTGTAGATCAGAGACGACCGTTGGTCAGCAGATTCGCTGGTGTCATTAGGGCCGCGTGCGTGCTTATCTCCATTAATTGCAACGTCTCTTCCTCGATCGATGGCTATATATATATACGTTTATTTTCCCTCAGAGGCGCTTCCTACTTTGTGAGCTTTCCTCGTGGCATATGCGGGATCTGACTCGTACTGATGTAAAAGACCAATTTAATCCGGCTCCAGTTGATTTTAATGACGTTGCGTTTATTTTGTACGATTGCATCTGTTCCCTCATTTTTTTTGTTCTTTCTTAATTTTTCGTTGGTCATTGTTTTATGGTTATGCTACTATAGATAGCGATTCGATTATAGAATCCTGATTTCAATTATCGACATATCTGTTTTTTGCTGTGGATCACCCCGCTGTGATTATAGAGCTCGTACCTCTACATGATTAAAACTATTACTCTACAATGAGTCATTGATACCAAAAGATCGTGACTGTTATTATATCTTATATAGTTTAAAATAGCTGCATTGTTAACGTGTAGTTCATCGCGTTGCATCGGATAATCCGAATTCGTCTGTTTAATTGCACATCTTTAAATTTTCATAACTCAAGGAGCATAAAGAGTGACAAATTAAATCGGCCTGGCGCACGACTAAATCAAGCAGCGCAGCGGCAACATGAAACATTACAACATTTACGCTAATATCCAGCAGCCTATATATACAAAGAACATCGTACACACAACGCATTCTCCTTAGCACCTCGTCGCGGCGGCAGCTCTCATCGCTCATTCCCGCATTCCAGGCCCGTCTGCGACTGACCCCTCCCTCTCTCCTTCCCGAAATTCACCGGCGAACACGACGTTGGGTCATCAGTGCAATGCGCGATGCATTCCCCGCTAATTGCGGGTCCTCGCCGTCGAGAAAGGGTAAGTATACGACGTCTAGCTCTATATACTCTCACGCAGCTTCTGACATACCGCACGCTCGCGACGTTCCAGACGCGTAAATCGCTCGGCGCGCAAAGCTATGCGCGCGACTTCGGGAGGTATAAATATAGAAGACGGCGAAAATATGTCCTCGTGTTTCTATACGCGCATGTATATAGGTATATATGGTGGATGGAACTGCCGCTGCTTCCGCTTGCGGATGGCCGAGCTGCGGCCCTTTGAGGATCGTTAATTCGGGGAGCTAGTTGCGGCCAGATGCATATTATATACTTATAGTATAGCTTATATGCGGCTTTTGCTTTGTGTCTAGTTCGGATTCAGATTCGCATTTGGTGTTGAGTAATCGCGTTTTCTTCTTGAGAATAGGACATTTTCCGGCATCTGGTAAGTAGATACTCGTCTGTAAATTAATTTGCATGATAAATTACATTCGCGAAAAAGTAGAAAACCGTCTATGCGTATTATATTTATATAACTGTTTCAGATACTGCTATACGTGCCTTTGATACTTATAATTGAAGAAATTTACAGTGAACCGGGATTTGAGCGGTGAATCGTCAAAGAATATACCGGAGAGAAAGCGATGGACCTTTTTTATCTTTCGTTCTGCAGATCGAGAGATCTATACGATGAATGCTCAGAAGAGATGGGTTTCAAGATCTGCGATTAAGAGCGAGATAACAGCTCGATATGTTCAGTGCGAGGGAATTTATTGTTTTCCACAATAGGAAGGGATAAAAGACATGGAAGATAGATATTTTTGAGAGCATGCACGTAATTAAACGTTGGATAATAGCTTATAGTAAAATGTACACAGGAATCTTCTGAATACTTATTGATGATCTTCAATCATTAACTCGTTATTTTTTACTATAACTCTATTTTTGAATTTTAAATACACTTTGACTGTATAAGCGTTTAACACTAAATTATACGCGGATTATAAACAAAACAGAATTTTAAACGTTTATTGCAATATTTCAAAAAACGTGTACTACTATTATCGATTGCTAATTTTGCTTTATCCCTGGTAATATTCTTAAACGTACAACTATATGTACTCTTTGTCACGGCTGTATGAGCGTGGCCATAAAAAAACTGAAAGGACGTGTAGAACTCGTTCGCACTAAAATTAGTCATGCTAAATTTACATGCTTTTTGTTAGTTTCATGGACGTATTATTCAAGATATGAATATTCTCACGTATTGCAAAAAGCATATAACACACAAATTTGACTTCAGTTTTCCATAATGTAATAGCATAGCCTAATCTTCATCCAATAAATTCTACTTACATAAACCACGTGTATCCGAGTCTCAAGTGTAGGCAATCTCGCTAAATCAAAAAGAAACGCGCACCACATCGGCAAATCGCTATGACTCCCCGTATAATCCTCATATTCTCCATATATCTCTCTCACCAATTCGCAAAGTATACATTGCAGTCGACTAAACTCGAACGACTTCCGCGATTATTTCTCGCGCGCACTTGGCGGAACATCGGTTTAGATATATTTACGAGTACCAATCAGCACCTGCGAGTGATTGACGATGGGTATAATCGCGTAGCGGCCGCGCGAAGAGCAAGTGCACCATCGGTACTACGCAATGATGAATGGGATGGCATACGCAGATGTATATATATATATGCGCCGAGAAGGTATATAAAGTTCTCGAGAATGTGCGGGTTCGATTCGAGGAAATATTTCGCGCGGAGTGAGACATACTGGCACGAGTGAACTTAAAAGAGAGCTTTTGGCTCTAATAATTTTAATAGCAATAATGGGGATTTATAATTATTTCCAAAATCTTGCAGTTTCAATCTACACTACTATTACGAGCTTCACTACATTATATATAATATTGTAGTAATGGGACTTATAAGTGTATTATTTCTGTCGGCATATAAGCAAACGTATATATATATATATATAAATAAGGCATCAGTATATGCGAGCAAGTGCGACGTACAATGTGCACATGCACGATCAGGCTTCGCCCGGGGTCGTCGTTATACTCTCATCGCCGGCGTCGAAAGGTTTCCAACGCCTATCCCGAAAAGGTTAACTGCGTTCTATCTCTCTTTGTGCAGTGCGCTGTATTTATTCATTTTACGCAGCATATACATATAGATTCGTTTCGTGGAGAAATTCGCGTTGCGCAACGAGTGATATAATGGTGATATTACAAACGTGCGGCTGCAGCATAAGATCGTATATCTGTGCAAATGAGATATTTCAGGAATCTGTATTTTTTCGGTCTTCCTCTTTCGCTTCGAACACGGCTGCATTTGAAGATTTCGCGAGCATTGTTAAATGAGCCATTGTGCGCGGTATTCTTTATACTGCTATTGAAAGGATAACATTATACACAATAAAGCATCATTCTACTGTGGAAAAGGAAAATGTAACTGTGATATTTGAGTATATGTAATAATATCGAATAATTTTTGTCAAGTTTATCAATATAATAATATAGATTCCCAATCTGATAGTGAATGAAATGAAAAATAATATACCGTTTCAAATCGTATATATATCCGCGGCCATTCAAGACATACGGCCACTGCGCTAACACAAAGAGAATTGCCCTCCCACCCAAAACTCAGCTCGATGCTAAAAGCAACACCGCAAAGATTTCCTTTGAACGTCGGAAACGCCTAGAGACAGCGCAATTCCGTTAAGTGATTTTGATATGCCATAGCCAAGCCAAACACGAGCGCTGACATGAAAAGATCCTCCGGTTCCTCCGCACAACAACGAAGCATCGCGCGAAAGAATCTCAATAGAAAGAGCCACGGCGTGAAAGCGTGGGCGTCCCCCGACTCCGCGGAGATCATCGATCGGCCTCCTGGTGTACTTACACAGAGACTACAAGACTGGGCGCAGCCTGACCGACGTTCTCGTAGGTCAGGCTTGACCCACGAGCCGCCTTCGCTCGCACACCCACGATGTATCGATTATTCGGAGAGGTGTCCGCCCCTCCTCCACTCGGCGGCAGAACAATATCTTTGTAATTGATCAGATTTTGTAAGAGTACGACTGAGTTTTTAGAGGGATATAAACTCGCGGGACGTGTATATATATCGTATATGTATGCAATAATGCAAATTGTAGTTCGAGGGTGTTGAGCTGTAATATCTTGGGAGGGTATAGTGGTGCACTCATATTTTATGCAAGATTTAATTATATAGAGAGAGATGTGTATAGCGCATGAATTTCGAATGGACGGCAGTCGATCGAAAAAAGTTATTATAATTCGTTAATACAAGTATTATATTAATTTTGAGGACAAACAATGGTATACATGTTGACGAAATGAATTAAATTCTATTAACATTTTTGCTCAAAATAAGTATCAATTGTGAGTGCACAAGTTCACGATATGTGACTAACATCACACAAGCATTTCCTACAAAATTAATGTTATTAATGCCTGTAACAGACGCAACAATCCCGCTTCATCAGAATCATAAAGTCGATACCTAAAGGTTACCTGACACCGCTTCGAGCGATCATCATTCCCTTCAAAACCTGACCGAGACATCATCACCTCGAAGGAAGCCTCCACCCGTTACCTATATACTCCATTTTAAGGCACATAATCAGTCACGAGTGGCTTATAGCCTCCGTAATTCGTACAAAAATTCAAGCGATAGCGGAAGCGAAAGAAAGATGAGTTGAAACTTCGTGCTCTTATCTCCACGGAAATAAAAAAAAGAGTTATAACGGCGAGGTAACTATTTCACCGCCTTCGTGCGGCGAGAAGATTAATGCCCGGAACCGAGGTGAAAGAGCTATCCTATGCTGCATAAAAGTCCTGGCGTGAGCGGCACTGCTTCATACACGTGATACGTGTTGTAACAAAAGAACCCTGACCTTGGTAAAGCGAAATTACGGATTCAAGCTCATAGAACGAAAATCTGAAACGAAAGTTACCACTATTGACCTTTGCTTTTAGAAGCTTTTACTGACCTTTCAACGCTTTCAATGTTAACTTTTGCGTCAAGAGTATCAATTACATTAGATTTGTTTTGAGAGAAAAATTTGTAGCTCTGTTAAGGTGATGTATACCTTGAAAGTTGAGAAATTAAGCTTTATGATAACGAGATAGTTCTAAAAATACAAATTGTCGGAATACAATTGATTTTTTATCTTTAAATTCCTTGATAACTTTCATTTTAACTTTGATAAAAATATTAAAATTAATAACATAAGTAATTTCGATTATCTGCGTATCGATATTTTTCATCAACGTAACACAATGTCTGTAGTGTCTGATTTTAAAAATTTCATATCTTCAGCCTAACTCAATCACCATACCAATTGATCAATATTTAAACATCTGGCAATGATTCGTCATATCAAGAATTCCAAGCAAAACCTTCATGCAAAAAAATGATATTATAATTTGAAATATGTTATAATTTTTTTTTAACTAATGATATAATATAGGTGTTATAGTTTTAATAATATATAACACTTTTATATATATTACATTATATTATATAGTATTTATTCTACGCTACTATTTAAATTACTCAATTAAAGTGAGCAAATCATCTGTGTTTGAAGTTTTATTGATTGGTAAAATACTTAACCTTGTCAACTTCTTTATTAGTTTACTACACGGCTTTATGATAAGAGTTTCTCGCGCGATAAGATGTTTTTCACAAGATCAGCATTTAAATACACGACACGAAAAATTCTTTCAGTCTGTCGGTTGCGCGATTCTAAAAAACCTCGTTTGTTCTAACAAAGATGGAGGCTTTGAACGGGTTATTATTATTAATTCTAATCGTAGGTCCATGCTTATGCCAAGACAATGGTCCTAAAGTAACTACTCCCCTTGGAAAAATTAAGGGTCATTATAAAATTTCTAATCATGGAAATCGGTTTGAAGCTTATGAAGGGATTCCGTATGCTTTGCCTCCAGTAGCGGAAAGAAGATTTCAAGTAAATTAAGTCTATTATATAATTTTGATCTATAACGTTACAATAATATCATGTAATATTTATTCCATAATATGTAGCCACCTGTGCCAGTTCAACCTTGGCAAAGTGAACTTGTCGCTAATAATACCAACTATAGCTGCTTACAACACAGACGAGCTCCTAACGCTCAGGGTGATTTTATCAGCGGAGATGAAGATTGTCTTTATTTAAACATCTATGTGCCTGTCAAAAATACCAACGAGAGTTTACCAGTTATATTTTGGATCCACGGTGGTGCCTTTCAATACGGTAACGGTATTGGGTTTGGACCCAAATACCTGATGGATTACAATGTGATTTTAGTAACAGTAAATTATCGCCTTGGAGTCCTTGGATTTTTAAGTACCGAAGATAAAGTCGTATCAGGAAATATGGGTCTGAAGGATCAAAGTGTTGCTTTACGTTGGATAAGTGATAATATTAAGTATTTTGGAGGTGATCCTAAGAAAGTGACCCTTACTGGATTGAGCGCAGGTGGTGCTAGTGTTCACTATCATTATTTATCCCCTATGAGTGCCGGATTGTTTCATAGTGGCATTTCGCATAGTGGCACGGCTTTTGATTGCTGGACGCAGACTGAAAGTTCTCGAGAAAAGGCATTCAAACTTGCTGAACTAGTAAATTGTCCTACGTTCGATATACACGAGATGATTAAGTGTTTCCAAAATCGACCCGCTAGAACATTGGTAGCAGCTGAAGCCAAATTCATGGTATATAAAGTGCACGTTACCATTATTACAATTAATAAATTAATATTTCTGGATTGTAAATTATTATTTTACACATTGATTTTTTATTTTCTAGCCATGGAGATTAAATCCATTCACTCCATTTGGTCCGGTAGTGGAAAGAGACGCTGTAGAGCCATTCATTGATCGTACGCCGATTGAAATAATAAATAGCGGTGATGTACAAGATCTGCCATGGGTCACTGGTGTAACTAGCAGCGAAGGACTTTATCCTGTCGCAGGTATACAATTTTTCACAAATGATAAAAGTATGGATTACCCTAATTATGTTTGTATCTCTTTAGAATTTGCGTTAAATGAAGAAGTGTTAAAGGAATTAGACAAGGATTGGGAATCAATAGCTCCATATCTATTAGACTATTACTATACAATACCAAAGTATGAGCATGCTTATGTTGCTCGAGTCATTCGGAAGCATTATTTCGGAAATAAGACTATAAATACTGAAAATTTATCCACGCTCATTCAGTTAGTCGGAGACAGAATATTTGTTGCGGATGCTGAAAAAGCTGCAAGAGTGCAAGCTCATGTTAATAAGAATCCAGTTTGGTTCTTCTATTATTCCCATAGAGCAGCTCATAGTATTAGCGATTCTATGTCTAACAGTTCTAAGAATTTAGGTAAGTCTTATATAGATTTTTTTGTACAAAAAAAAATCACACACAAACGCAAACGTATGCGTACCACACTTACACGTACACATATATTACCAATGACATTATAAGATAAGCTATATTTTGAAACTTAATAAGGACTTTATTAATTCATTAAAACAGGTGTATGTCACGGAGATGATATCTCACTTATCCTTGAAAATCGCCATATTATACCAACAAGAAAACCTGATATTGATATGCAAAAAGATTTGATCAAGTTTTGGGTTACAGTTGCACGTACAGGGTTAGTAATTTTCCAAATTATTTAAAAAAAATATCTACTCCAAAATATTATTTTTCTCTAATAAATTAAATATTTATTGCCTGATATAAAAATAATTATTATTTCTGTTTGGTAACTTGCAGGATACCAAAGTTTGGTCCTAAATGGCTGCAAGTAAATCCAATCAAATTTAATTTTGATTATTTACATATTGCGGGACCAGGAAACTTCAAAACCAGATCATCGCCAGATTTTGGACAAAGAATTTTTTGGCAATCTATAAATTTTAATGAAAATCAAGTAAGTTAATGACGTACATCATGATTATTTTACTATGCTCAAAATTGTGTCAATGAATTCCCAAACCAAAGAGCAAATAATCATTGTATTACGCATTTATCTAACGAATCCGTAATTTTTCTACTACGAATACATACGTTGATAGTAATATATCGGATCAACATTTAAAATAAATTGATTTTTTTAAATAAAAATTGAATTTTCGGTAACTATACTAACGATTGCATATAGAAAAAACGTTTGGCAAAAAATTATTCCTTCGAATGTTGTTTTATAACTACTTATTTATAACTTTTATTAAAAATTATTTTTTTTTACTTTTTAGGAAATAATAAAGCATCATCTTGGTTATCCCTCCTGGAATAGTTCATCAGATATCTCTGTAAATTGTATAACACTGATCGTAGTGTGCATAATGACATTGTATTCTACAAGCATCGCAATGTCGTGGAATCACAACTAGATTTTAATGATATTTGTATCATACTTGAAAAATCACTCAAAATATTATAATGAGAATATTGTATATATAGAGAAAGTATAAACATTATACTTATTTAATTAAAGCGTATAAAGAAATAATTATAATTCTTTATAAGTACAAATAAATTCTTAAATAATTAACATATATTATGCCCATGTATAATTTAAGATTTTAATAATCTTCACGAAATATTTTTTAATTGGTTATATCTTGACTGCGAATAGAAAACGTGTTACATATTTGTAACTCTACAAAACGCTATAATAATATTATCGATAATCTTATAAATTAGAAAATAAACACAATGAACATAATATACATTTACTATAAAATTTGAATCTTTAATTTATTTTATAATTCATTAGTTATTATATTAACCATTTAATAGTAAAGATTGTAATTATTTACAGGCTGTATTTCTAATGAATATAGTTTTATAATGAATATTACTTAGAAAAAGACTCATTTATTTCATGTCGAACTCAGAAATTATAAAAAATCATTGTTAGCCATACTGGAAGACGCTTTTAGAGACCTCGTAAATTGTACGTTTTATTTTTTATTTAAAAAGTTTATTTAAATGTCAGATTGAAATGGCATACATTTTTTCTGTAATGAATAACGAAGCAAGAAATATTGAACTTTCATTTCCGTAAATGAAAAGTTACACCCAAAATAGCTACGGGTAACCCTCAGGGTAACGATACTGCAAGACTCTCTCGTATCTATTTTTTGTCCGCCACCTTAGACATCAAGTGTCAAAATGACTGTTTGTCATTGTTCCTCCTATTTTAAATTTCTCATGCAAGAGAACTTAAAATGGCTCACAAAATACACGTGCTATTAAAATAATATTTCGTAAAGAACCCAAAAAGGATATTTATTTAAAAAGAAAATCTAAATAAATCATGAAAGTTCGAATGAGAAATTAGGGGTTGGCGAGCGTAGCGAGCAGGCGATAGTTCCCTAGAGTATATATATGTATATATGTATATTATATATGTATATACGTATATAATACATGTGGCACAAGTTGTTATCTAAGAGAATTAAAATTTATAAATTAATTTTGGTTTCATCCCACTGAAACCGACACTCTTAAAATTTATGAATTATTTTTCAAACTATAACATTTTTATTATTTATTAAATATATATAAATTGTATTAAAGTATATGGCAAACTTAAATAAATATTTAGCTTTATCAAGTCTTATCAGCTTTACTTGTACATTCAATGAAGGAGATAATTTTTACTTAAAAGCGAGCCAAACACAATTATTCGCAGCAGTTCATTCACATCTGTAAATTAGTGCGGTTAATTGAAGACATAGAAGAATGCAATTCCTTTTACAACTTCTTGTGTTTAGTGTAGTAAAAGGTGCATTTACAGAAGAAGCTGTACCAAAAGTTCAAACTCATCTGGGCGGAATTGAAGGTTCCATAAAAAAATCTTATAATGGCCGTGCATATGCAGCTTATGAGGGTATACCTTATGCGCTTCCCCCAATATTGGAAAGGAGATTTCGGGTAATAAGATTGTAGTCTCATAATCATTTTATTACATTTTTATAAATTATTCTATTTTCAATCCTTCTAACTCTAACTAAAATTAGCCTCCTGAGCCAATCACTGGATGGATTGGTAATTTATCTGCTACTAAACCAGGTAGCATGTGTATTCAATATTCACATATACCAAAGAATATTAATGACAGGGTTGAAGGAGACGAGGATTGCCTTTATTTAAATATTTACGTTCCATACACTGCAACCAAAACACAATTGCCAGTTATTTTTTCGATTCACGGTGGTGGTTATCAATTCGGCAAGGCAGATACTGGAACTAAATTCCTCATGGACAAAGATGTCATTGTAGTTACAATAAATTACCGTCTTGGGATTTTCGGTTTCCTTAGTACCGAAGACGACATTGTGCTTGGTAATATGGGGTTGAAAGATCAGAGCTTAGCTTTACGTTGGACTTCAGAAAACATTCAGTATTTCGGAGGTGATCCGAAAAAAATAACACTTATTGGAATAAGTGCTGGAGGAGCTAGCGTTCATTATCATTATCTGTCACCGTGGAGCAAGGGTCTATTTCAGAATGGTATATCGTTCAGTGGAGGAACTTTTGGCCCAGGGAAGCAGACTGAAAATGCACGTGAGAAAGCTCATAAATTGGGAGCTTTATTAGGATGCCCTACAGAAAATACTTCTGAAATGATTACCTGCTTGCGATACAGGCCAGCTAGATCGGTATCTCAGGCAACAAAACATTTCATGGTAAGGCAAAAATTATAATGATGTATCATTTTGTTAAATAATTCTTCTTTAATAAAACATAACATTATTATAGCTATAGATTTTAAGAAATATTAGTAATTATTATATAAAGAATTTTATTCAATAGCCCTGGCTTTACAATCCATTTACGCCTTTCGGACCCGTCGTGGAAAGTATTGGCGATAAGCCATTTGTTGACCGCTCTCCTATCGAAATTATCAGCAGTGGCGATGTAGCTGATTTACCTTGGATAACTGGCCTTGTCAGTGAAGAAGGACTTTATCCGGCTGCAGGTAAATGAAATTACTTGCAATTAACATTTACAGACTATATCTAATTTCAATAATCATTATTCTAAAATTTTTAGAGTTTATCAACAACGATACTCTACTTCAAGAATTGAACGAACACTGGGACAGTATAGCACCTCATTTACTAGATTATAATTTTACGGTACCCCAAGATATGCACGCTGCAGTAGCAAGGAAGATAAGAAATCATTATTTAGGAACTAAACCTATCGACCGAAAAACGACACAAGCATTAACATATCTGATTGGTGATAGATTATATGCTATTGATGGTGAAAAGGCAGCCAGATGGCAAGCTAAAATAAACAAAAGCCCCGTATATTTTTGGTACTACAGTTATAGAACTCTCAACAGTTTCAGTGATGTGCTCAGTGATTCTATGAATAATTATGGTAATAATGCGTACTTTGAAAATAATAATATATGTATATAATTTTGGACATAACACGCAATAATATTTTGCCATTAGGTGTAGCTCACAGTGACGATTTCAATTTACTGTTAGAAAATAATTTCATGTATCCTCCAATTAAAGCGAGCGATCGCGCAATGCAAGAAAAAATGATCGACTTTGTAGTTTCTGTCGCAGAAAAGGGGTAAATTAAAAACAAGCGCAGTCAGAAAAATTTGTCAAAATTTATCAAAAATTCTTTTTTTTTAGTTCTCCTGACTTTGGCCTTGATTTTGACTGGAAAAGACTCGACCCATCAAAAGACGAAATGGAATTTTTACACATCGCAGGACCTGACAACATACAAATGAAATCCGTCAGCAATTTCGCAGAAAAACGTTTCTGGTCCACCATTGACTTTAATGAGAATAAATTATAAAAACTAGTCGATAGTGTAATTTCAAAAGAAAACAGAATAATAAAATCCTCTATCTTGAATGTGTGTTCGCAATGTTTTACTAACATAATTATTATATCTAATAATTATACTGTCAACCGTATAATTAAAGATCATTACAAACAAATAAGCTAGACGCTTTAAAGTCTTGCAGTTCGCATATTAAGTTTACTTTCTCGCGGAGCATTCGAAACGCGACCCCAATGCGAAGTGGCGCCTCGTTACGTGCAAAGTTGCTTGGTGCGATGTTACATTATTCCTTCACTGCTATAATATAAGACAAGTACCGACCGTAAGTCAAGCTTGCTATTATTAATAACAGACTTCCAGTCAACGCGAACTCTTTCTTTTTATTTTTTATGCAGCGGTCTACGCCTCGAACTGATGGTTAATCCGCTGATTCGAATTTTCCGGTTATCCGAGCGACTCGTCGCGGAATTGGTCGACGGCATTCATACAGCCCGTAAACATTATAACGCGACATTAATATTCCGACAGTGCGAAAATGGTGGCGACGACCTGGTTATTAAGCGCCAGCAAAATTAGTGTCAGCATCTAAGTTGTATGGCGCGCGATGCGTGTTTCACATTGGACCCTGAAGCGGAAGTTTTGTGCGGAGCACTGATGGTCAAACGCGGCGCCGCGTGGGCTGTATACATTATAAGACTACCTAATTCTGTTGTCACTCCTTGTTAACAAAATTTCAGCGAGAGTTTTCCTCGAATATACGACTTCTTACAATTATTCCAAGTGGGTTGAACAATCAGTATAAAACGACCTTTTAATTTGACGCACACAGACGATCTACGTCACTGAGCAAACTATTTTACGACCGCGTATTTTACTATAGATCGTGATAAGCATCCGAGTAAATCTGAAGAATGTTTTTTCCTAGACATGTATGGCAGTGTTATTTTATCATCATCTCGTTCGAAACCCGTTCCTTTCAGTAATTAATAATATCAATAACGCGCTGATGTTAACATGCAATTTCACTCTTTTTATACATCTGCCCCCATTTACGATCAGTAACGTTAATGATAAGCACATGATGCACTGGTTTCCATTGATATGTATATAATATGCAAACGTAAATATCTCATTCCTCGAGCTCCGGTAACCAGTTCATGGTTTATCGACTTTTCATCGAAGATAAGTGAAAGTTAGCGATTTATTGAAACTCTCAGCGTATCAATTTTAGCTAATCACTCGCAATAAACAAACAAGTCTCATAAAATTTCTGCTTTCGATATGAGGTCTGTGGAAAAGGATGAGCACAGAGCTAGACCAGCGGCTCGGAAAAGTGCAAACTCTTGCTTTCCTCTACGCCATAGTACTCGACGTATACTTACGCCCAAAACCGGTTTCTCCAGTTCTCACGGGGCTTCGCATAGTTGTCCCTTGACGGTCGCGTCTCTATCCTGGTCATTAAAGCGGCGTTTCCGCGCGCGAACCACCGAGCCGCAACGTCGAAGTAAAGTAGCGACCGCGAAGAAGAGTCACTATAATATATACCCGTGAGGCTACTACTGTGTACGTGCGAATCGCTCGATTTCCGTTTTTTTCTTTCATTTGCGGAGATCCGTGTATTCAAGATTCACGAAGGCAAGTAAATATACATTGGCAATCTTTTAACTTTGATTTAAATTTCGAATTATATGTTCTTTTCGTCGGGTAAACTGTTTGCTGCAAAGTGAAACTTTATGAGGCAGGCCTTTATACTCGTCACTTTGTCAAAAGATACTCGGAGGAATATTATTTAAATCGGCAGAAAGAACATCCATCAGATATAGGCTCATTTCTCGAAATTATATGCAAGACCAGGAAGAGCAGACGACCGGAGAAATTCTTTATTAGATGTCTCTCGCCTGCACCTGTGCATGAGAAAATTCCATCCAATGCTTGCACAGCCAATTCAAACCTCTCGGCTTCGACAGTTCAATCGATTACTTACTATATACCTATATATATACCTCCGGCGAGCAGCGCGAGCTGCAGGTTTTATGGGAACGTTCTGCACTTTCCTCTAGCCTCTGATTTATCGCTCATTGTCTAGCCAATTATTATTATGCGCTGCTCGGCTCGCTCGATTATCGCATTAGCCGAACCTGTGTGTGTGAGCTTCGTGGCCCGAGCGAGAGCCCGTGTAATTTACAATTATAACTCCGTTTCTGCGCACTAAGTTTCGGTACAAACACTTGAAGAGCGTCGGCGATTCTTTCCAGTCGCGTGCGCACTCGAGCGAGTGTCTTTTGACTTTTATCGTGTCTCTGACAAAACATCTTTTTTGTTTTTTTTTTCATGGAAGGCTGAAACCAGGCCACGAGTCGGTGTGCCAAAGTCGCATAAAAGGTTCCGAATTGCTTGGAAGATTCTAGCGAAGGATTACTTAGCGCTGCACGTCTGTACATAATATACGAGTATATCTACGCAGCATATAAAAGTATACAGTTTCTTCGAATATATTCAAAAAGTCATTTTTAATAGACGATCCACGAAAGCGGTATTTTCTTGATTTACAATATTTATTGTATATAAACGAACTAAATCGTGAACTTTTACCGATCATCGATCGATCTCTTCCAAAATGATTTGAAAATACAAAACAATCACCAACAGACTCACCGTTGAGAGGTTACAGCTCGTCGCTAGATGTAATAACTGTATACCATCGGTCCTTTCGAATTCCTCCTCTGCGATAACAGCATACTATTTCTCTCAGCTCACGTCATACATACACAGGTCACTCATTGTCAGTGCACTCACTACAGAACTATTTCATAATTCAACGAGAAACAAAACGAGAAATAGGCGATCGCTTTGACGATATACACAGGAGCGTCCGATGAATTTTCGCGAGTCCGACCGACTAAGCCAAATTATTTATACACAATATACCTACCACCGAGACTCGTTCCCATTTCAATAAGGCGAGCAATTTTTTATATAGCTTCCGGGCGGCCAGCGGCGTTCGACTGTCCGATCTCGTTATCAGTGAAAGTGCGCACACCCGAGACCGGAAATTTCGGAGTGATTGTCTTGCGCCGTATAGCAGCCAGCCTTTCGATTTCGGCGGCGTCGACTGGATGGCTTAATTGTGCGACTCTGGAATATAGATATAGGTGAGAGGCGATTGGCAGTTTTTTTTTGTTGCGCTTGACCTTTGCTAACAATGGAGTTTTGTTGAGTTTTATATACAAAAGTTCGATATTGAATTGCTGACGTGTGGCAATTTTTTGTGTATCCAGCGAGGTATTGAGACAAGGTGTTATTGAATCATGATTGGATCGGTTTTTTTTATTGTGATGAAATCTTTTTTTTCTAGATTGATTGTTTCTCGTGTTTGCATTGCTATAACTGTGACAAAAAATATATCGAACATTTGACATTATTAATAGGTTGTGCGCTGTTTGCGCGAGCCGAACAACAAACATGCATTTCTCGCTATTATATTACTTACACTCGAAAAGTATATATATAATCTTTCAATAGCCCGAAACGCATTTAGCGGTTTAATCTTCTTTATCAATTTATCAAAATATTGCCGATTACTTTCACACAGTCACAATATCAAGATAACGTAATATTGTTCTGTCATTAAATAAGGATGACCTTCAGTTCTGGACTCCATATACGATATATATAAATATATAAAAGTTATTTGCCCGGTCATAATGTGTCGGATATGTGACAGAGTCTAGGAGATAAGCGACGTCTTGTCATCCTTTTTCAATTGCTGCGAAACAAATCTCGTCCTATATACTCGTCTCTCGTTTAGTTTGCTTGACGTCGCGTCGGCGAGAAACAACGAGGCGCGATGATATCACAGTCGACATTATTTTGGCACTGTGTTATCCATGCCGTTTGTCGGCGCCGCTGGTAATTCATACGCTGATATATGCGTATGTAACATAGGATCTTATTATTATATCATTATCTTCACGCATTGCTTTTACGATATTTTTTGACAATTTAAAAATATATATAAGCAGAAAATCTTTTAAAACAATATATATTTCGCAAAATGAAACAATCAAAACAAGAGATATGAGACAATTTTAAGCCACAGATAAACATAAGAAAAATGTCATCTTCTTTAAAAATTAAATTACAATTTTATATATTTGATAATTTATACAAAAGTCTACAAAATAGCTAGAGTTTCGTTTACTTTATTACGCAATACACACTGAGTCAGTTAAGAATCATATCTACTGTGACTTTTTCACGGTAATCACGAGGAAACTCTAGATGAGGCTCAAAAGTGTAAGCACACACGGAGAAAATCATACCGGTCGGCCACCCTACATTTTTTCCTTGTTTACTCTCGTCTATTATCGCACGCACGTAATTCTTGGTCGGCTCCGCATCCGTAGATGTAACTTAAATCGAGCTTGATTGGCGATGCTATTGCGCACATCAGCGCTTTTTCCCCGACGAAATGGAACGTTTTTAATGCAGCTACTCTTACTTCCGGCAATTGTTCCAATTCACTTTTTGTTTCGTTTTGTGATCGTGAGAATGAGTTTTTAGGCTTTCGTAATAGTGTCATGTACAAATTTTTATCGCACGCGCGCTCAACAACTATATTTTTCAATTAAAAATGTCTTGCCAAGGCGGGAGTCAAAAGTGAACCTACTCACACCAAATACCTATACCATCATCTATAGTATTTAATACAGTCGCATATCCACTTACAATTACGAATAAAATACAAAATAAATAAGAGGCGATATTATTATATTATTAATACTGTATAACAACAGAAATGATGAGTATAGAAAGGAAACTCGAATATGCACCGAGTGATTCCCAATAAATTTCCACTTACAATTTGTTTAATATTACAATTCATACTTATATACATTTCTTAATCTGTAATATTACACAATAACACCAACTACAATATTATATTCATTATTTTTATCAAATGCATTTTATAGTAAAAACTTCTGTCAATTCTATTGATGAAAAATAACTATAGCCTTATAGTTTCAGATATAAAAACATCATCTTCCTCAATACAAGTATAAAAACAAACTTTTTTTTATAATGCGTGCACGCAATAGTTCACAATATTATGGTCAATTTTTGAACTATTGAATTGCTGGACAAAATACCTCAAACAAAAATGTTAAAGTGTATACTTTGATAACATTGCTTTATTATTTTCTCAATACGAAGCTTTCCTTAGAAAGAACCCACATTCCAAAAGGTATAATAAATGATTGTAATAAATTGAGATTGAAAAAGAAACTCTAATCGATCTAGAAAGAACCTTCAGCACGACGATGCAGAAAAAAATGCAAATAAGAGCTTGAGGTGCTATATAGTGTGCACACTGCACGTTCCGCACTGGGTTTATTACACCAACACATTGCACAGCCTTGGGCCTGTCTAATAACGTATGTATGAGTGTGTATACATATATACGCAACACGTATAACGGAATCATTCATCAAACAATGCATTTATACTACCGATGCGCTTTTTCTGCACGGTTAGCAGCTTCGACTTGCTGATCAAGGCGACTAAAAAAAAGGTATCAACTGACATATGCGGGTGAATGACTTTGGCGAATGGCTGATTGCTTTATATCTGTCAGCAATAATGGCAATGTGTATGATATTTGTATTTTTATCGCCTTCTTATTGCTTTTATTTTAAAAGCACGCAATATACAATGAACATGTGAAGTTCAAACGATATACTTATCAAATTCTTATATATATATATAGTTTAGCTTTTAGATCTGCGCGCCTGATAAACTGCGTAAATAAATAATCTACACTAAGTATCAATTATTGATCTAGCTTAACAAAACCGTATATATATATAGAAATAAAAGCAAAGCCGTGTTTTTCTAAATGAAAAACGATTAGATATAAAGTCTTCATTTATTACTCTGTACTATTAATACCGTGTAAAAATGAAAAATTCAATTTTATAATCAGAGACATAAGTAGTTCAGTGATATATTATCATTTGTGAAAGCTATTTCGTATACAAAATATATGTTGAATAAAGTAGAATATTTTAATTCGATCAGCTTATTTGTACTGTAAAATATCTAAATTAATAAACTATTATATACAAAATAAATACTTAAATACTAAATAATTTAAAAAAAAAATGTATTTATACTCTCAAAATATTTGAAGAATTAAATTTGCGTGTAATGTGATATAACCAACTGTTGGTACTCACGTCGGTAATAAAGAGACTTCAGTACAGCAATTCTGACAGCAAACAACCGCGCACTTCTTGATGTTTAGCGCCGTTTCATTACCTGACGTTCGAGGTCGGAACTAAAATATCTAAGCATTTTCTTTACGTGCGTGTGCCAGAGTAGCGAGGAATACACGTGCTAAGTTGCGTTTCATTTGACTGTGTTTTGGGTGCAAAATAAACTTTATTCATTAATAAACTGTTGGTCAGACAAGGTAAATATTTAATTTTTATATATTCATTCGTTTTTGACTGTATATATGTATGAATCTAGCGAGCTCTATTGGACTTTGATATTTGAGGTTATGTTTTGGTTTTCACCCTGTTTATATACAAAGGTTAAACCTTTCATTCAATAAAATCATCGAATTCATTAGTTGATTTTTTATATTTCATTTCAGTCATAATCCACAATGGCAAAGTCACTGAGGAGTAAGTGGAGAAGGAAATGCAGAGCAGTGAAAAGAGTACGGTACGGAGAAAAAGAATTAGCTAGACTAAAGAAAACACTTGGAATTGATGAAAATGCTTCCAACGACGCAGATATGACAGATATTCAAGAGATTGCCACAGGTATAGCAAATATTTAATATTATAAAATCTATATACACTTTATAATTTTATAATACCCTACTATTAATTATTTGTTTGTTATTAAGTGAATTCTTTCTTTGGTTTATTTTTTTGAAATGCTTGGAAGATTCTAGCAAAGTATTACTTAGCGCTGCACGTCTGTACATAATATACAACTATATCTACGCAGCATATAAAAGTATACAGTTTCTTTGAATATATTTGAAAAGTCATTTTTGATAGACGATCCACTTTATAATTTTATAATACCTTACTATTAACTATTTGTTTGTTATTAAGTAAATTCTTTCTTTGGTTTATTTTTTTTAATTTCTAGTATCCGGTATGTAGGCGTACAACATTTAATCTTAAATTGTTGTAATGAAATATATGAAGATATTTTTTTTAAATAAGTTGACTAAAAAAGTAAAAAACGTCTTTTTATTTAAAGGCAATAATATGTCGATGGACACTAGTCTATTGCGTTATTATCAGGAATTATTTTAGGAATCAAATTATTTGATTATTCAATAATATTCTAACATTGTAATAAAAAATTTCAAGTTACGGATGCCAAAGGGATCAAAAGCAGCAAAGACAAGGAGAATGAAGTAGAAAATGTAGAAGAAGAGGAAAAGATGGATGATGGAACTGCTAGAGTGTATAATAAAAAAACTTTGCGTGATCAGTATGGAAACTACCCAGTATGGATGAATCGCAGAAAAATCCTAAAGCACAAAAAAGGACGTGCAAAATCACAGAAAGCAACCACGAAAAAGGATAAACGTTTAACAAGGAAAGACAAAAAGAAAGCACCAGCCAAAACGTAGTTTTAATCCATATAAGATACTTTAGAGATGGGAAAAAGCTGGTCAATGTTATATTATCTTAATTGATAGTTTCATTAAAAATTTTATTACAAAAATTAATGATACAGTTAAATCTAGTATTGGCATAAGAAAATACTACTTTTTGTAGCAAAATACATAAAAATAAATGCAACTTGGCAGTGTTGATAACATTCTTCCAAAATTACACTTTTTTTCAATTATACTTCTATATGATGATAGAAAAACTATTATCAATATATCCAACAAATCGTATAGCTAATTTATAATTAACTTTTATGAAAGACAACTTAGTTATACATTATATATATATTTTTTTATTATTATAAAATTATCTAATGTAAGGACTTCCACTATTAAAATATACACCAGTTCTGCATCGCAACCTCAATCGGCTCTCTAAATCATTTACTCTGTTGTTCAAGTGCTGAATTTTCCTCGTTTCAAATTCGTAAAGTTTTACTTTGTTTCGTAATTCATAAACCTCTTGTTGCATCAATTGCTGAAAATAATTGGTTTTTAAATTACAATTCTGTTATATATAAAGCAATACTCAAATCTTGTTTTCTCACCATATTTTGAATGCTTCTTCTTATCTCATTGATGCTGTCAATGGCTGCACCAATTCTCGTGGCTATCTCATTCGTTTCAGTATCTCGCTTTTTACCTTTTGCCAATTGCTGTAAAATGAATATTCGTTTTTATGAAATATCGGAAGCACTAGTTTTTAATATTTCACTATTCATGGACTTTTATTTTTCCAGAGCTCTTTTTCCATTCAGAAATGAATTAAAACTATACGTAATATTCGCTAGTCATCTAGTATACAGACTTTTACAATGCCAGTCAAGATTCGCAAACTCAAGCAAAATGTTCTGCAATCTCGCTAACTTCTAGTGCAATGAAAAATAATGATAAAAATGGCTCCGACAAAATGTTCATCCCAATTGTCATACCTTTTCCAGTTTGATGAGCCTCCGGAGTAGTTCCTCGTAAGTGTTCTCGCCCTCGCTATCCCCAACTTCGTTCTCGGTATCTGCAATGCAGAAGCAAAACACAAAGAAATCATCCACCGAATCCATTTCATGCTCTTTTTTGCGCAGTATAATAAAACGACGCTCTCGGGAGAAGAGAGAAGAGGAGGACTGAAAAAGCGGCAAAATAAAAACATCGGTAAACATCAAGAGAGCGAGTATAAAGCTGCGCGAGCGAAGAGGCAAAGCGGAGACATCGAACTTCGTATATACTTCGGCCCCCGGAGACTTTAAAGATAGAATTTCCCTGGAATTCGCATTGGTGGTTTCGCGCGGGAGCATAATACCCACCGCGCAGTGTTGTAGGTCGCCTCGTGGTCGTCGTCGTTGTCTCCTCGAAGTCCTCTTCCAAATCTCGTGCCTCCAGTGCAGTGCCGTCGCTATCTGTGAATATGAAGTAATAGACGAATCTTTAATTTGTGGATGTTAAAATAATGTGTACGGATTAGTGCGATTGACCGCAGTTCTATATATATTAAGGCAGTTATATCAAAACGATATTATAAGCGAAATTTGCCACTGACTCACTTAACCCAATGTGCAAAAATGTGGTGACTAAGGAAAGGATTAAATGCAATATGTTTGGTAAAAAAGTATTACCCTTCTTTCGACACGATTGGCGATCGGGCTGCAGTTCATATCCAATTCTACAGTAACACTCGTAACTGCCAGGTATGTTTCTGCATATTTGGCCACATGGTTTCTCCGTCACGCATTCGTCCACGTCTACGAAATACCAATATAGCAGTTTTATTTTTAGAGCATATAATATCTTTTAGAATTTGTTTTTATCACTCCATATATTCTTTTTAGTATTTATTTTAGTAGTAATTTAGTATTTATAGTCACGTTAAAAACGATAATATAAACAATTTCACCAAACAATAATACCAAATTATAAAGTAAAAATGTGAATCGTTTGCCGATTGATAATTGAAGTCAATTACACGCTGGTGTAAAGCAATTCTGTAACTAAGACTTTATATAGCTCTACTCTCGATCTCGGCTATATATCGCTGCTGCAATTCACCGTCGTGTATCCGTGGAACGAAATATCTATTCGAGTACGATACAGCGGCAGGAGCTGTTGTGCCAATCGAATTAACCGATCTCAGGAAGCTATGTGCTTCTGTTGCTAAATCGATCTCGAATCGGTAATTAGAACACCCTACTTCTGTGTATGTATATATACACGTTCGAGAGCCGTGTATAGAATCGACGTGTATAATCGTAAATTCTACATACAAGATATAAGCGCAGCAAATATTTCGAATTGGAGAGATTCATATTATAGTAATTATTATACGATATACCATATTGAAAATTGGAATTTAAGGACCGCATTTGATATTTAAATTTTAAACAAAATGCTGTCGCGGTTTATTTTTTCAACAATTTTATTTTAGTGACAGTATACGTAGAGAAAAAAGCCCCTGAAAATATCGTAATCAACGATGAAATGAAAAGAAGGTCAAGGGTTCAACTAAAACTGGCAATAAGGACAATACGAAACACGCGCGCACGCATCGATCGATACGTCGACGACGCGTAACTCTTTCGTCGTTGATTAATCACGCGGCTATATCGACGCTGAAGAGGCAAGCGCACTCAAGACTGCTTAACGATCATATCTCGAAGTTGTACAGTTCCTACTCTATATATACCCGAAAAACCGTTCAAAGCGAGATCTATCTCTGCTAAAATTGCAGAATAACGAAAAAGTTCTCGGAACGATTCGATCCGAGTCAATTAGACACAGTGAAATATGCGCCTCTCGAATTATCATTCCCGACCGCAACGCGTCTAATGTATTTGCAGCAGCGCAGCTGATTCATGTTCCGATCTCCGGCGTCGTATACCTGCGCGCATCCTCATCTCTCGCGTATACACATCCGGCGGGTATACGCAGTTCAGCAAGCCATTAATCTCGTGAAGCTCTCGCGAGCACGCGGAATCGATCGTAAATAGGCAAGCCTGAAATTAATTGATTGCCGCCATCGTGACACACCTATATATGTATACAGATATAATACCGGTATATATTGATGAATAAACTATATATCGCATTAGTTGTGCGCCGGTTGTAATACGGAAATTTTAAATACGATCTGGGCTTCGATTGTTGGCATATGTTTGTATCTATAATATGTATAAAGGTATACAATTAAATTCCGGGATTCGTAAGAGCGCGCGTGTTTAGTGCACGTCGCATATTGAAACTGGATTATCAATTATCCCTGATCAAAGTCGCCGCAGAAATTTGGAAAGCTATACTCTACCTGATTATCCATTATATAAATATTCAAGGTTTTGTATTTCAAGTATTTTTTTTATATCAAATCAGATTAAACATTCCAAGGATATATAACTCTCTCGCTTAAAAGCAATCATCTCGCCTTACATGCACAAAATCTCATCGCAATCTATATAAACGTAGCAACCACTGAATTCTCATGTATAACGGAACCGTCGCTTTTCGGTATAGTCGCTGACTGCAGCAAACTGCAAAGCTGCCGTGGTCTTGCCCGCTTTGTCGGCGAAGCTTGATGGGAAATTCTCCGCGAGCTTAATGTGATTTTGCTCAAGTTCTACATGGCCACTTACAGTCTCTATCTCTCTCACCTATTTGGCAGTAGTTGCCGGTGTATCCTTTGGGACAGGTACATCTACCGGGCGACGAGCAAACTCCTCCGTTCTGGCAGGATGGCGAGCACACGGCTGAAAGCACAGAATAATACGCAGTGTATAAGCGGGCACTAGTTCTGAAGCTTGCAGAGAATTCTTGCTCGGCAAGCTTGCGTTTGTTAATTACACCGTGTTATAAACGAAACTGTGGGTGCATGTAATTCGTCATTCATTCGTGACGTAAAAATTGAAAATTTAACTTTATCGTATCAATGATATCCTCGGAGAAAAAAAACGTCCCGTCAATCCATACGTTTAAATCAATCAGCCGAACAATACACAATAATCCCGCGGTGCACCAAATAAGACCCGCGCCACGCGTTCATTCACACGGGTTACGCAACGAGAAAGCCCTCGGGCGGCATCGTTCGAGCTGCGTGAGTATTAGCAACAACAACGCATTGCACGAACACGTGGATAGCAGCCTTATCTATCATATTATTCTATACACAGGCGCTGCGGGGCCCACTTACGTTTGTTGCAGCCGAAGCTCAATCGCGTGACCTGCGTCCAGCCCGGACAGCAGAGGAATCCGGTCGGCTGCTGCAGATCCGTGTAAGCCAGCCTGTGGATCAGACAGAGCAAGAGTCAAGCATCGTTACATCGGCTTGTATATCGCTAAAGCCGGAATGGCAATGATCGATCGCGCGGGGACACCAGGCTCGCAATCGCGTTCATCGATCGCGTTATTTCAGAATATGCGATCCGGACAGCCTGAGTAAGTGACCAGATGTGTTGCTGTATGTGGGCGTTCGCGAAGCGATGCAGCCAAGGCTCTCGAACAATCGGCTTGCGCGAACTGATCCCGGAGTCTCTTTATCCCAACACGCATCGTGTAGATCCGCCAAGATGACGAATGGGTAATTGCGGTTTGTAGGGCCGTTCGCCTTGTTTTCAAGGAAGAGGATTTTTTTTAATTGAATTTGGATTGCAGTAATTTCTGTGGTCGTTTTTCATTATATGGGCGATTGCAATGCGTTCTTATAAGGAAGTCTTATGAAGGTAATTATATATTCGAAACAACGGAGTGGAATTTAATTCGAATTACCTGGGCTGACGATTTGTATGGTGATGAAGTGCGGAACTGGTCTCCGAAACACTCGAACATACCCTCCTCCTGTAACATAAAAAAATTTGTACATAGAATTATTTATGTCATGCGGACATGAAAAAGCGGGAAAGATTACAATTAAATCAATGATTCAATATACATTTTATAACTTTGAACAACAATGACTAACGTTGGAATTCTTTGTATAATAAATAGCATTGACGTTTTGTTTTCAAGCATGTAACTAAAAATAAATCACTGATGTAATCTTGAATTTTGATCACACCGTGTATGCGTCACCTAAATCATGTTTAACAAGATCATTCAATGGGAAATCCAGATTATAAAGTAAATAATACAAAACAACTTAATATATAGTATATTCCAGAGATATCACGTTTCAATATATACCGATTATATAAGTGGCACTTCCCCAGATGCGATTATTTCTTTTCGCCGATTCGATTTAGAATTTTTGGATGGTATCCAAGATTTCGCGCTGAAACGTGATCCTGTAATACAGGGATTTCTCGAGGTGACGGTGTTAGACTCACAATATTTTGAAATATCGTGAAAACGCTTTCATTCGGTACAACGGAAAAACAGATTTAAAATATTGATTTGTTACAGAAATAAGCTGGGTAAGGCAGTAAAGCATAATAATAATATAAATATAGTCTTATATAAGCATAATATAAATATAGTCTTCCTGAATACATTATTACACCTTTCCGATAATATATAATAAATTCGAAAAATCCTATACCAGCTAAAAATCCTCTTCGACGCCAGCTATTCCTTTTCCATGAAAAGCCGTCACATTGCATCTTCCCTCAAAGGATATTAAACGCGTATCTATAGCGGTAGCGCAGAGATCTATGTATAATCCGATCGGCTCTCGCGCGCATCTCTCCCGATAAGACTTGGCACTTGCAAGGCTCACTTGCATATATATACCTATATATACTTTCGACAGAGCCACTTCGTCATCGTCACGCGACGGCAAAATTGCATCTCGTCCGGGACGTGTCGGGACACAACGCGTTAACCATATCCCGTCGAGCGGACGCGTGTGCGCAAAACTGTCGGGAGCTCGCGGGCCGGGTATATAGCGTGTAAGTGGACGATGCATATTATTTATACGATTCGCGAATCGCGGTGTGAGGTGGACACATGTGCGGATGTCTGGAAGATGTAGAACAGTCTGTTTGTTTTAGAAACTTAGACTCGGCTCTGCTCGTGTTTCAAGAGCTCGTATAGACTTGTAATTCTCTGCTCTATTGTGACGTGTGGCGTTGCGCTAATAAATCTACTGTGGCGGTCGCCCAGGCTCAATTGCTAGGCGCGGCAGTCGCTTTATGTTTTTGCGATTAAGACGTACCCCAACTCAAAAAGAAAAGCTTCTCGGGTTTTCTACAAATCTTTACAATCCTCGGAATTCCCCGGGCCTAATTTAAGATTCGGCGCGAACGCACCGGCCGGCTCAAACATTTAGGGCCATAAAAACGCTTACGGTCCGACGATCGGAGAGGGAAGCGTCCTCGCGTCTTTCTGCGCATCTGTTTTCAGCCTCCTAGCGGTCAGCTGAGCCCTGAGCAAAGGGAACGCCCGAGAAGTCGACCGGATCGGTAAGCAGTTAGCACAGGGACGCGACAGGGTACACATCTCCCTCTTAACACCCGCTCTTAATCGGGAATAAATCTTAAGTCCCACGAACTCTGTGTGTTTCATTTTTTCGCTATAGCTTCCTTACTACTTCATTCTCCCAAATACGCTGCTTTATTGCGCTAGCGAATGGCCGAGTGACTATTTATTATGTTGAAATTTTTGCTAAAACTTAGAATTATTGTGCTTTGACATATATATAGTATGAAATTAGAAAAACGGAAAAACCCGAAAAGCGGATGAACTGCCGAGTCCGTCGGAGTTTTATTACAATAATTCTTTCGCAAGGTCTGTTTTTAAGATAGATACATGCGACAAACACCGCAATTAAGGATGAGAGAGAGAGAGACGCTTGCACGCCCGATGATGCCTAAATGAACTGCAGCGGTACAATAAAAGAACATCACCTGAGGACAAGCGGCAGTCGAGACGAGCCCTTATAACGAATAAGAGCAGTCGCTTAGACGAATGCATCGCCTACTACTATCTCTCCATTTTTGTTTTATAAACTTGTATCTCTTTTATGTTCACTGAATGAACACCTTACTGGAAACACCAACTCTGCTTAAATTGTATTTATCGTTGACGATAGAATAAAATTTAACACATTTTTATTGGATTCGTTGTATAAAACGGCAGGATACAACAAAAATTATTTACAGTTAACTAAGATAGCTATAATCAAATACTGTTTTTAATTTTTTAATTTTTTCAAATTCAAAAATTAAATACATCGTTTAATTAATTTCCTTTAAAAATCAATCAACAGAAACAGCGTACAAATTTTTGTACAGAGCACTCGCATTCGTAGCTAAATTTCCCAGCGCGACTACAAATTTTTGTATAAACAGAAAATTAGCGCAGCCTCGCGCGACCGGCGTAGATAAAACTTGCGCGCAGTAGTAGCAGAAGCAGCGCCGCGGGCTAACTCGTTTTCGCTCTTTCTCGCTGTACATCTGCATTTGCGCGGTACATCCATTCTCGAGAGATAGTCATCGCAATTCTCGTATATATATATATATAAACCGCGTGACAGGTGCAAATTAGCTGCAAGGTCAGTGCATATGAAATTAAGCCCTTTGAGCATCAAAGATCTGCGCGTAATAAGCGCGAAGAAAAAGGGAAGTGCGACTTTTTATGCGATTCATTATGTCGTGTGTGCATGAGAACTTGTTTCTCTCGAACGTGCTTATCTGCTGCGGTTTCCCGCCTTGTTTTTATGCAGCTAAAGGTATAATTCGCGTATCGTCGTTCACGTTTCCGGCCTTGTTTGTATATTAGAATTCTCTCTCTATCTCCCTCTCTTTCTCTCTCTCTCTCTCTCTCTCTCTCTCTTGGATCCTATTTCTCAACATTAACTATAAGATTAAATTTTGCTCAAACTCGAAAAGGAAAGCTCGGGTTTGTTACAAATCTTTACATATATTTCAATACATTATATAACGTTACACAAAATGATAGAATTTACAATATTTTAACAAAAACTACTTATATAGACATAGTTTTACTTGATAAATACTTTATTGAAACTATAACTTAAACACTTTAAGTCTAAAATCATTATTGTTTGGTACCTAATGCTAGATAAAAATAATATCTTTTAGATTAAATTCACTGATTTGCAGTTTAAAGTATATTTTTAAATAAATATTGTAATTTGTATTAAAGCCTAAGAAAATGCATGATTTATGTATATATAGATATATTTATCTCAGATAATAACGTATATCATCAGGCCCGCACTTAAGCTCCTCCCTGTTGGGGTAGAGTAGGGATGACAAGCTCATGTATGCGACGTCTCGGGAAATCTTAGAGATTTTCATTGAAAAATCCTTAAAATTTTCCGCCTATTAGAAAAGAGCTTGGATTAGAGGGTGTATTCAACTCGAGCCTTTAAAACTCTTCAGATGAGCTCCAGGAAGCACCTTCTGGTCCCGGCTCTTAGTTCAGCCTGGATATTTTTACGTGCCTAAATTCAGGATTACTATATACATATTCACGCGCTTAGTCCGCAATATTATATATTTTTACACGCTTAGTCCGCAAATCTTTTAAATGTACAACCAAATAAATAAATACCGGACAACCCAAAAAGAATTTAAATTCAGTTCTTTTATTCTCAATAAATTAACCACGAAACAAGATTTACAGAAAGAGAGAGAGAGAGAGAGAGAGAGAGAGAGAGAGAGAGAGAGAGAGAGAGAGAGAGAGTGAGGACGAATCAAAGGAAAAATACATACACACGGTCACCAAATTATAAGTAAAACAAAGTAAGTACAACTACAAATTTATACGCTTTTATCCCACTATCTTTCTTCTTTGTACACTACCACATGTGTAGTTTTAGAAACACTTTTCACCTTCTAAGTGTAGAGGTCTAGTGCCGGATGACCTTAAAAATAAAATCTCGTCCGGGTAAAAATACTTATAGAATACCGAACTCGCATAGTTCAGGACGAAAATCCGTTTCTTTGCGAGCAAATTATTCTCAAAACCGTAACATCAAAATCCTGTTCGCGTAATATACTTGGCGTCGTTCTGTTCCTTCAGGTGAAAGCCGTTTGGTTCAGAGCAACTGCTAGGTCAACCTTTCGCACATCATTATTAAAATATTTTATACTTGATATAAAATCATCTTTTTATTACATCTATCTCTATAAAAATTTCCCTAAAATAAAAAGCTCACACCCCTAGCTATTTGTGGCAACACAACGCTAAAAACGAGAGCAATAATAATTCTCCTTAACAAGGATATTACAAAAAATAGTTTACAGTAGGGAATTAGTATAATTTTAACTGATTCCCGACGTAACACTTTTCTACGCATCTGTTTTCAGCCCCCAAGTGATCAGCTGAGAGCACAGGAACGGGAGCACACGAGAATCCGACCAAATCGGTAGTCAGTTAGTACAGAGACACGACACAGTTGACATCTCTCTCCTAACACCCGCGTTTACTCCTACAATCCGGAATAAATACTAAATAAAGTTTAACGAATTCTGTGTGTTTGATCATTTTACTTGACCTTCCATACCGCTTCGATCTCTCAAATATATAATAATGCCTCTACACAAATAAGGAGCAAAACTGTGAAAAAGCGCACCATCTATTCAAAATGTTTTGTTTCTGATAATTAAAATACAAATAAGCTTTAATAATAAAAAAACATATTTTGTGTCTTGTGGCCTATTCTTTTGAACAACGAACTTATAATGAAGAAAATATTACAATGTACGCGAATAGGGTATTAGAATACAGCAATTTATTTATGGCGCAGACGAAACTTGGGTTTCCCAATCATTAGGAGAACTTTAACTATGATAGAAGGGACAGCATTTTACAATGCGCTTATAAAAATATGAAGACTTGTAAGAAGATCGTTAAACCGTTATAAAATTTAAAGCATTGAATATATGACAATGAAACGTGATGCGTGAGACCTTTACATATAGTTATAATTTATTGTACAAAAGCATTTAGATTAGTAAATAAGGACATGTATTATTGATAGCCAAGATTACAACTTATAATATATGATATTCTATGCGTAAATATGAATAACTAAATTTAGATATATAAGATGCACAGCAACAAATATTAATAACGAAAACTATAACACAATTATTCTAATTTGCGGACGTTAATAAGAAAATCGTATGAAATCGTATAGCTATTGGCGCTATCACTAAATTAAACAGACTAGCTATTTCACAACATAAATAATACATTAAAAATTCGAATAAAAATATAATATGATATCCTAAAAAACTGCATGTAAACTTGTTAACAATTATTGTAAAGAAACGTTTATAATTGCTCATGAATTTAGATGTGTGCATGCACAGTACATAAATCTAGCCGGGGCTCGGGTTTCCCCTAGTGCGTCCGCATGAAGGAGGGGATGAAGGGGGCCTTATAACGTTTAGGGGTAGAAACTAGACGAACAGAGGGGATGCAGTAATAGTGACACCTGAAGTCGAAGGGCCTTTGCAATATAAATAGCATCGTAGAACTCGGTAGAGGCACTTTAAAGCTAGATGTCGAACCGGTACAACCTACAGTCAGATCATGTGTGCCACTGTCTATACCTATCAAGGATATAGCTATGTTGCTCTATTATTTTTGTTGTCTACTACTCGAACACAGTGTTCGGTGTATAAGTTTACAGTTTTCCTAACAGTTATTATACGAGTAAGCTTTGAATTTTGCAATACTGTTGAAAGCTTTCATTCACTAGTCAAAATGAAGGGTTTTATCATCAAGGAAGAACTCAATATTTCTTTCGAGCAAGGCATGTACTAGTTTCTAGAAAATAATAAACATTAAATTTCTTTGTATATTGGTAATTAAAAAGCATATTTATTTTGTGGAAAATTATATAGCAACAATGCTCTGGTTCTGTTCGCGGCATCTGCGCTCCCGGTATATAAAAAAGCACGCATAATGGCAACGAGAGAGAGAGCCGAAATGCAGCCGATAATCCGCTTGTTTTCAGCATCGGCATGTCTCGGGAAAAACCCGGCCCCGGCCCCGGCCACGTGGCACCCAAACTAGACGCGTGGGGCAATAAAAAAGGGACTCGGGAAAATCCACCCTCAGGTAGAGGACAGTTTGCTGGCATTTTTTGCGCGTCGTCCCCCTCCTAACTCATCCTTCGAAAACACCACGAAAACGAGACTTGGTAGAGGGAGGTGGGCCTGAGGGGCTTTCCCGGGACGGAACCGGGAGGGACCCGGGCAGTACGTTTCCGGCATTCATCTAGTGCAGTTCTCTCTCTCTCGGAACGAGCTACGCGGACCTCGAGCGGTCAATCTTTAGCATTCTGCGGTGTGAAGCTTAGTCCGAGTGTGTGTGCGTGTGTGTTTCTCCTCGAGTGTGTCAGAGTCTCCTCGCTGAACCCAGCGACGCTGCTTTAAGGACTGAGGACAGGTCTCCTGCTGCCTCAGTAGAGGATACGCTATATCCTCTGAGGTGCCTCCGACCATGCGGCAATTGTTGGATTTCTGCGTAAATCCTAGTTGTAATTTAGAAATAAGAACTGCTAGTTTATAGTTTATTATTATAGTTTATTATTATAGTGGGAAATTCCCGAGAGCAGATATGCATTCGAGTTCGTCGCCGAATTCGGCAGCGCATCTGCTGTTTATGGATATAAGCCTCTCGGAGACGCGGAAATCATTTTATTGCAGAGAAGGACGCGCGACAAACAAGGCTGTTGAGGATTAGACGCGCACTTTGATAATGCACGTCTAATGATGCACCCAGGTATGCCGCGGCGGCAGGGGCAATTAATATAAAATTAAAAAAAAAAACGGTCAGCGAACTACGCATTTCGTCCCTTGCCCGTATACCTGGACTTCAGCACCTACCTCCCTCGATCAGCTGATTGAAGCGTCTCCGAGGTGATGAAATGCCCTCAGCTGAGAGCAATAGTTAGTCTAAGCCGAACAGAGCAAGCGAGAACTTTTCCCCCACTTGTGACTGGGGTTTTTTATGCCGGCTAAATACCCGACTCCATATTTCTAAACTCATTAAAGTTGCATAGATTAGAATAGAACTCAATCTTTTCATTTGAACAACCTCACACACCCACCCAGTATAATTTGTGTATAAATTTTTACTTATCACAGCTAACTTGAACTCGATTCATACTAAGGTGAGACTTATTTGATTTTATGACTTATACTAGTAATTTAGGAATACTATACAATTAAACAGGTTCATTAATTATATGAATTTGTTGCTTAAGAGGGTTGCGTTATCGTAGATTTTTAAAAAGTAGTTATTTGTATTTAACTTTTCAATGTGTTAAAATATCGAGAAAAACAACTAATTTTGTTCATTTAATAATCATTTTTTTATATTTGTAGCGGCCGAGCTACACACTCTCTTGTCAAACACACACACACACCGTACACGAAAACACAAACCCTAAAACCGGGTTTTCCCCGGAACCGTTTACGGCCCTCTTTCTCTCGCGAAAGAGCCACATCCCGTAAATGTTTTAGTGCCGGGGTTTTTCCCAAAACTGTTTACGACACTCTTTCTCTCTCGAAAGAGCTACATCCCGTAAACGCTTGAGTGCCGGGGTTTTTCCCGAAACTCGTCACAACCCGCATGCTCTCTCGAAAGCGCGTCCGAGAGCGTCCGGCCGAGGACCATAAAAAAGCTTAAGCGGACCGGCCGGACGGTCTCGGGAGCCCGAGCGTGCGGGCACGCGCACACCGCCACCGAGCGCCCATTTCCTTACCACTGATTGGTCAGAGGTAAGAGAGTGGGAGGCATGAGAATTTTTCCACGACAACGGAGCGAGCCCGGAAAACACACTTCTTCTCGCGACTCGAACAGAGCAACAGACAACCTACCGATCTCTCTACATCCGCGTTGTCGAATCATAAAAAATAGTAGTAAGAAAGAACAATATGTACGCGTAGGTAATAAAAGATATTTTGGGGACCAATAAAGAGAGGGTATGGGGAAAACCCGAGCGATGGTTCCGCTCGGGACTTTTATTGCGGCAAACCGAACAACCGTGCCTGTATCCTAATTGTGAGGATTTCGCTAAGCGGCGTGCATCACGGGATTTTCCGACAGTTATAAAAAATCCCCTCTTGCACCCGCTACCGAGGAATTCTGCCACTTCGAGTAACGAGGTAGGGTAGTCCATGTACCAACTCGAGACGAGCAACTGCGCCCTGCTTCGAACAGACTCAAAACTTATAGTTCTACGTGTCTTTGTATTCTCTTCTTTATGAAATATATTTTTGAATATTAAACAATCTGCCGTTCTCTCCAAAGTGTAAATCCCTAGTCCACTTCAACAAAACACGCGTTACACGCCAGTTCTGCAAAAATATGTTATTAAATATGTAATTAAATAAAAAAAAGAATATGAATAAGTAATTTTTAAAAATAAAATGTGGTGCAATATACCTTATACACAAAGTTAGACTTTCGAAAATACTATTATTTAAATATGCGTTCTATATTCGTTGAACGATATCCAAGATGAGTCGTCATACCTATTGAATTCTAATTTAGTAAACGGAGATCTGATGATGTTGGCCGAAAACCCTGAATTAGGAACTAACGATTTACCAGAGTACGATTTCGATGAAGATACCGTTGACGTTATATCTGGCAAGGATAATTTCGATCTTTATACTGATTTTATGCAAATTTTCTATTTTTCAGAATTAACAAATACCTTTTCTACTACTACAGACCTAAATCTCTCGTTAACGGACGAGTCGCTGACAATTAAAATAGAAACATCGCGGTGGAATAAGTCCCAGTCGTGAACATTACGAGACTCACCAAGGAGCAAGAAACCTCAGTAAAGAGCGCTGAAGACAAGTAGCTCCAGGAGGTGAAAAGAGTACTTCGTCAGAGAAAAAACAAAAACACAGTGATTGACCGAACAGCCGTTAACAATTGTCATACAGCATGGAGAGAGAAAATGGGTTTGTCCAGACTCCTGTGTAAAATGTTTTGGTCATTGCACTGGAAGTTGGGGTGACCCAGGTGTCGCTCGCGAGCGACAGTCAGACAGTCGATGAAATGGTGATGTTACAGGCCGCGACGCTCCTTTTATACCCGCGGCGGCCCCTCTCTCCAATGCTACTTGCGCGTGCGCTCTCTGCTCGTGCTCGAGCAGACTACTGCTTATGCACTTATATACTTATTATATATATGGTATCAGTATATTCAGGTTCGGACCTGCGGGATTCCGGAGTCTAGATCCCATATTCATGGTAAGTTCACTTCTAGTTCTTCATTTGTTGTGCTGGATGTTTGTTCACTATTCTTTTCAGTATGAGCTAATGCTTGTCGATCATCAGAACTTATATTGTCATCAGGATAGTCTGTGAAATCGCCGAAATAAAAATAATTGTCACCATGCTCCCTATCAATATTGTCACATTACTTTCACCTACATCTTCCATATCCATTAGATTTTCAATTTCACGTTCAATTGTATTTTGATTTTCTGATAACAGATCATATATTATATGATATATATTCTTGCTTTAAATGGTCATTACGTATACGTTTAGCCTTGCTCATTTTTCACAATATTAACTGTACACAAAAAACAATAACATAAAATTGTTTTGTGAACGTTACATTAATAGCAAATCATTGCGGAGCCAACACGTATTTGGAATATCAGCTACGTGGTTATTTTTCTAACCAACGAAACTGATGAATCATGTTACCCTACCAACTATATTATATATAGGTATGTATACTTATAGTTAATCTTAATTTTAAATAGATACTATATAATCGACTTGCGATTTTACGAAATTCAAATGAATAACACCTTTAATGACATAAATAACCTCACGTTTTACTTAATATACCACATGTATAAAAATAATAAGCATTAATAAGTGTTTAAAAGATGCATAATTTTTAAGTATATTTATGAGAATAGACTTAAACCCTGTAACTATTAGTAATTGGTAGGTATTGGCTATTTTTCATGATTTATGACCCGCGCATGAACAAAACGCAAGAAAATTACCACTTTTTGGAAATTTAAAATAATATAGTTTTTTTTAGGATTTTCTTTTTTAGGTTTTTTTAGGGATATTCTATGAATTTTCATGTGCTTTGTTCATGTTCTATTTTTATTCACTTTCGTGTTTTCGCGATAAGAGTTATATCCATTTACTTTACTCTCGTTTTGCGCGCGGGCGAGATACGAGTGAAGCGGCAGACAAAAGAAAGGATAATTTTGATAATCAAAGAATTTAATTTCACTTCACGGGTAAACGACTCGTAAAGCAGCTAAATCTGCGAGGAATCGCATAAAACGGCCGTATAACCCTAATGAAATGCTGACTAAATCGATGGTAAACTCGCCTATCTCGGCAGTCGTTATATGCGAACGAAATTATTCACGAAACACGACTACTCCTAAAATCACGCCGCATGTGCGCGACGTAAATTTCTTAGAACTTTCATAGAGTGGGTAGCGTCTCGGCGAATTTTCATACTAATTAAAAAGAATCGCGTTTTGAAAGCGGAGCGTAAATAATTTGCTGTGCACTCCGCGCGCAATTTAACAATTCATGGAATTCGAATCTGGGTCAAATGAACTATACTCTATAATAGTCCCCTGCAGTTTCAGGCTAGAATTCACGAGTAATTAAAACAGCATAAGCCAATGAGAAAACTTGATAAAGACGCAAACACAAATATTAAACAAAAAAGCCTCATTTGTCATTCATAAAGAAAAAAAGAAGTTCCAAACGGAAATAGAATTTCAAACCTAAGTCCCCGCGTGCAATAACCTGCTCACACAGAGCGCCACTCTCCCCGCTGTGGTCGTGCACACAGGTCACTGTGACCGGAGCCCTGGCGAATGAATTCCCGAGTGCGGACGCGCATATACACCTAATTGGCAAAGATTACTCGGGGGAGATATTGCAGCAGCCCCTATATATGCGAAACCTCCAAGCTGCCATCCTAGTTCATTATTGACTGATTGAAAACTATTAGCCAGGCTCGGAATCATTGTCATACGTGGCCGCAACGCGCGGGAAAAGCCAATAAATCTGAGGGGGTTGCTTATGCGAGCTATGGGAGTAATGCTGCGCGCGACGGTTGATCAGTGGAGAGAAAGACCCGACGGTGATTAGAGCCGGCCGTTGCGTCGATTGGACGAGACTTCTCTGGGGAGTAGTTATATAAAGGGGCACAGGCGATTAAAGTTTGAATTTGACGCGAACTGGTTTAAAGAGATTAGTAGTTTTTCTATGCATCTTATTTCGTGCATCGATAATTTCATTAAAGGATTGGATATAATGTGCTTTGAGGAAAAGATAAAAAATAAGCTTTTCATATTGTTGCAAATTTATGAGAATACTTATATAATTTTTCAAATTTCATCAAAATAAAAAAATTTAAGTATAGATGAGCTTAAATAATTGTTTACCGAGGCAGAAAAATAATTAACTAGTGTGGCTTTGTCATAACTAAAACAATATGATAACATGAATAAGTATATATACCTTGAAGCATAACAATTATATACAATATCAGGTTGACTGGCAGTTTTACTGTGTGTGCAGCCCTCGTAATTAAATAATTCAACCCCTCATGTCACAAACAAACATCATCACAAACAACTAACGCTGAAACCGCATCTGACAAAACCACAACACTCGCATTGTCCCAGACAGGTGTAGTGTACGTTATATATATATACGTATGCAGCGCAACGATGAGTTGTTCGGCAGAGGTAATAAAAATTCGTAAATGTTTCGACGAACTCTCAAACTAAATAATACTTTTTTCTAATTTGTTTATGAAAGACCAGTTTGGTGAGTTCTTGTCGTTCGTATATGACTACTAAGTTGCCGACAATGACTTTTTAAGGTCAACAATAGTAATGTGGTTGAAGACGCTGATTAACCAGTAAGTAGAACAAATAATGTTAGATTAGATATGGCGTTATAAAAAAAAAGTAACTTAAACATTTTTTTTGTACAAACGTTGTTTTTTAAATGCAACATACAGTTGTAAAAAAAATAAAATTTGTTAGAAATATTCCTGTATAATCCTTTATTGTTGATTTTATTATATCTGTTTTAATGCTTTATTTTAAAAAATCAATAACTACTTTAACTTTTTATCAGTTCATCACAAAACTGATGAGCTAAAAGCAAATGTGCACTGAAACTTACATACACTTTCCCGAAATTCCCTCCAACATTCACTTGTCATGTATTATAGATTTTCAAAATACACACAGAGACATAACTGCACACGAATTCCGGAGTATATCAGCAGGTCATAGGAAATGCAGCTCGACGGTTTTTCTCGCCTTCAGCGAGTTGATAAAGCGCTATTACGACTCGCGGTGGGGCTTTCGTCATAAAACCGAGAGGCTCGATAAATCAGCGCTATAAATCAGTGGGCTCTCGGTGTTGTAAGTGAATAAATGAATCTATCTGCACTACAGAACTTTGTTCGAATGATCATACGCTCTTGGCACACGGCAATTCCGCGAGATCTCGTCACCGCGAATTCACGATGAGCATTTTTGTCTTTGTAATATCGAATCGTATATTAAAAGCAAACAATAAACGGGTTTATTTATATGTAATGTGTCGTTTATATGCGCTTGTATACAAGGTCATTTCATGTTCTTTTATAAATATATAAATCTTTAAAAGGTTTGTACTTACACAAAAAATTGTAATTCTCGTCGAAAATATTTTATTTGAGTATTCGATCTTGAGTTGTATGTAATTTTAAATTCATACGCAAAATCATAACTAAAAAAATTGCGCAAAATTATAAACTGTAAAAATAGCTATCAATTATAAATAAAGAGTTTGTCCGCTAATAAATTTTCTTACAAAATAGTCTGTAGTATTCATCACCGTCAATCGCACACCACGCAACAAGTCTTAATAAATTTCCCTGTATATATGTGAAATATTATTATAATAAAGCATATCACACATCACGTTCATTTAAACATTTTTAAAGCTTAAATTGCATAATAATTAAGTATTTCAGTGTGTGAATATATACTTAAAACTCGAACGAGAACACTTTTTTTGCTTTTAGGACAAACATATAAATAATACATTTAAATTTTCAAGCGATACAGATTATATTTTTGACACATATACGAGATTGGATTTCAACGCTTGCTTGCCATACTGTATATATGTACTGCACAGCATATATCTATTTCAAGAATGTCAATCTTCTCGCTACAAACGTATATACATGCACATATGTTACACTACGCAAAGCATCAATATGTAGTCAAAGCGCGCCCCCATAAATCAATCGACTAAAGCGTATTCTTCCACATCCTTGCGCACCATGTATAGCGTCGCTGCAAATCAACCAAGTCGTCGACGAGGTGCTAGCGAATGCGGCTTTAAATCTCCTCTGCTCCCGGCGCATCGATATAACGCAGCTCTTTTCTTTTTGGTTGCGCTGTATATAGAATGAAGAGATATTCATATACCAGCTCGCTCTTTTCTTCCTGCTGGTCTTCCTTTCTTCTTCAAGGTACATTGGCTTTCTGCTTTTCCCTCGCTTGTTCCTGATGTTCCTCGCAGGTCTCTGCAATTTTTTTCTTCGACCTGGTTTTCTCAGACGTTACAAAAGCAGGAACTTTTTATACGTTGAGGAGCAAACTTTGTACTTTCTACGGAATCTTCTCGCTGCGCAAGGAAAACGGCGAATAAACACGCGCACGCGTACATGGTTCACAAGTTCAAAAGTTAATCTCCTTATTTAGGAGCTGAATAATATCTATAGGAAATGTTGATAAAATTGTACTGATAATAATTGAATTTTATAATTTTTGCAACATTGTTTATTTGCAGATACTTTATCGCAGGTAATTCTACAGATCTGGTTCTCGGCAACCTTGTTATGGCAAGACACCGAGTTTGCCATAGGTATATACAGACAAAAAGTTGTCGCTCAATATGAAATCAAATTGGTCTAAATACAGAAGTGCGTTTTACACGAGTTCAAAAATTTCACGACGAGAACACGTATTTCAAATATCCATCAACAACGATCCAAGTGAATCTACACTACAACTAAACTACAGATATGAAAATACACTCGATCAATATACTTTTATCACATAATTAAGTTATCATTAGCCAATTATTAATTTAATACCATTTCAAATAGCATCATCCGCCAGTATTACTTCATATTCTCTCCTTTCAATAACAATCAATTTCGATGTTTCGCATCTGTCAGGCATCTCGTGATGGCTAATCTGTTTTTTTTTTATTTTAGTTCGCACTTCAATAGTAGTTAACACTTCAATAGTAAATATTATAATGTCACCAACATTATAATTAAGTTAAAATTCGTACTTTTATCAATAAACGCAATTTTACTATAAGATATAACTAATAAGCTTCATTTTACAATCTAGATCACTTGTGCAGAAAAGATCTCAGCATCATTAAGAAAAAAACATTACTTTTAGTAAGCGAATGATCAATCTTGATGCGGCTCCCCTCGAAATGCTCATCATGGTGCTCTGAAATACCGCCCATCCACGTAACGCTTCCTAAGCTTTCCTAATCACCCGCGCGAGCTAAAAGAAAACTTTGGCCTGAGCAATCCGATTCCCGAATAAAAAAAATTAACGCCCCGTATTTGATCACGACTGCTCTTTTAGTCTTTCTTTGGTACCCGTTTCATTGGGGTCAAAGATTCTGAAGTGAGCGGAATTCTCTCTGCAATATGTATAGTATCACGACTGTTTTGTGAAAGATCATTAATAATTCATGAGTACAATGAATCCGATTACGAAGGAGCATCTCTTCAGTATACTATGATAAGTATAAGTATATAAGAAGGAAGTCCTTTAACTTATATATACTTATTTTAACAGCCCAAAGTAACTAATTATTTTAATCGAACTTCTATTTTCGTCTCAAACTGCGTGTCGGTCGCAATTACCGATGTTAATGCTCCTGACACTCGTGATCCACTGCTCTCTCATCCCTCTCCGGCTCCCCTCATCCTACCGCAAATGGCCTTTTTCGAAGGACCAAAACATTCTCGAGCCAAACGAGGGATGTTATATAGCCGAAGCACAGAGGATCTCACTAGAAGGTCGCCCCGCACACGCAAGCGAGATCCTATCCTTCTCCCGCAAAAAAAGAAGTTAACGTCCGATTCAGCATGAGACTGCGTCGTATACGTGCGGCAGTCGCGGTGACACCTCATTTCTCCACTTCGACGACGTCGGCTTCCTCTCCCCAAAAACACTCATGTGCGAGAGCGTCTTTCAATCTATCTCGAAGCTGCTTAATTGGATTTCAGTCCTTCTTGCGCAACTGAGCGATGTAACGAAGCTTTGTGTTCTGTGCTTTTTTGCTCTCGCGAGAAATAGTAGTGAAGTTGAATTTAAGGATAAAATTGATGACCTATACGGGCTTAAATCAGGTCTAGGTCTACTGCATCGATCCTCGAATATGATTTCCAACAAAGGCCAAAGTTCGCGCTATACGTGTATATATATATATATATATATATCCGAGTCATGATTTTACGAGCATCCTTACAATTTCGAACAAAGCGAAAATCCACATCGGGCGCGTCGTAAATCATGTCAAACTTCCGAAAACAGTCGTATCAAGCCCCGCAACTATATAAACGAGCGAACTATAATAGTTGAAACAACTCTTCCATCCCGTCCTCCGAGAAAGTCTATTGTACGTTTCTAAATTAGAAAAAAGCGACGCGTTTCGCATTGCAATATTTTCTTGTCCGGAGACGCAAGACTAACTGCAAGCTCATTTGCACACAGACGAAGCCGTATATTTATCGACTATATATTTCCTTGCGCGCGCGTAAAAGTGTCCTCGTGAACGCTTGCCGCACCTACCTATGCTTGTTCGGTCACGGGCTTCTGCTGGGACGAGTTTTTCAGAAATCGCATCGATATATATGTGTATATATAACACGACGATTTTACACAGCCGTAATGTCGTCGCGATATCGCAAGCATGGCAGTTTGATGTTGCGCGTATACGATCGCAATTTCGCACACGTAGATATACACCACTGAGAGTTTCAAAAAATACGAATGAGCGATTTACGATACGAGCAAATGGTTGAGGTGAAATACGCCGGCGACCATTAACGCAAGAATTCATTTTTTAGAAGTTACTACACTCGGTATAGACAATTAAAACGTTCGCTTTTGCGATGATATGTAAAGTCGGTGATTGTTATTACGTGTCGTCTAATTTTTCCGCCAATTTTTAAACTTGAAGAGATTAGCAAACCACATCACATTTGCATCAAGAGATAAATATAATAGCTTTCTGTGACTAATCAGGCCGATCTTTTCACCTACATTTATTATTGCACTGTTTTATAAATCATAATAAGACACATTGAGTATAGTTTAGAATAAGGTCATCATCGTAGAAACAAAAATTGTAATACTTGTTTCTTCGAATAAAAATAAAAATCTTATATTCATGCATAAATATAGAACAGCTCGAGGGAAGCCTAACTACCAAAGCAATCAGCATCGTATTTTTCTTTCGTCAGCCTCGCGACCATGCCTCCCCGAGCGTATAATTCTCTCCCCCTTCGCTCTCGTCTCGGCCATCTCCTGAGACAGTTTCGATCCTCGAGCTGCTGCTGCTGCTGCTGATGTGCGCGCGTGAAACTTTCTCAGAGTATCTCGACTTGGTCGCCGCGGGGGCTCCGCAAAGTGTCGAAATTATAAAATTGCTTGATGACAGGTTGGCAGCGCCAATTGTGGCCGCAGCTTCCAGGACGGGACCAGTCAATTATGCCTGCCTTCTCCGCACTCTCGATGTCAATGCGGATAAAGGTAACTTGCCTGCGTAATCAAGGTAGACTTCATCCTTTGTTTTTTCTCTTGTTGTCTTTTTCATTGCACCTCGTTGGAATTCTCTGGATATTATTAGTTTTATAAAAGCAAGACGTGCAAGTTTTGCGATAAAAATTGAGGCTAAGAGATAAGCTGGATGCTGTTGATGCGGGATACCCACGCGATTGCGTATAACTGCGCTATTGGTTAAGTTAAGAAAAAATAGTGATTGCAATTACAAAATACGCGCTGATCTACTTATTATGAATATTTTAATTAATCATAGATAATGATATAGAATAAAGTTTATGAGTCGATAATTATGGTAAAATCATAAAGAAAACTCAATCACGAAAAAACTTTTTAATTGCTCTGACCATCAAGAAACAGAGCAACATGAAAATTCCCTCGTTAACTCTCCCTTCATATATACAGTATATCCTCTCCAGTCCTTGTCCTCTTAATTGTACCAACCAACTACAAGTTAAAACAATAAAAAGGGCCCGCCCATGCCGCCTGGTATAAAAGGCGGAATCATCGCCTTAAATCTCGGAGAATATTTAAAACCGCAGAAACGCATTGTTTCGACGCGCGCCGGAGTGCATTAAATAAAAGGCACGAACTCGTTTCGAAGAAAGGAGGCAATATAATAACGCCAGAGAGAAGAAAAAGAGCGAGAGAGGAAAATCGGCGGGTTCTTGTATATGTCCATACGAGGAATCGCGTTGACCCTCGGCGACTGCACGGCTGATGCTGAGGCACTTCGTTTCTTCCGTGCCGCTGTGCCTTTTGTACATACCGTACCAAACTATACCGTTTTAGTTAATTCTGTGCGCCTGCTGTTTTGCAGTTTACTTTACGATGAACTTTTTCACGTTGCTGATACCAAGAAAACATGAATTTTTCCCGAACGCTCAGACGGTAACATACAATTACTGTCAGGATCTAAAATTAGCTCTCCTCTCTGATTGGATAATATATATCTAGGAAGTTATTACGAATCATTACCTTCGCTACGATTTCGTGAATTAATTATAAAAAAAATATCAACTCTAAACCGGCGGGTCGAAAAATTCAACACAATAATTTATCCAAAACTGATTTCGTTGTTTAACATCACATTGGTTACGTATATACATAAATACCCGGTCAGCCTTCATCTTCACGCTTCCCATCTTTCTTCCACTCATTATAATAGCGAGCGCTCAAAAGATCTTACGCGAAGCCCAACTGCATCTGTTTTTTAAAAAGCGCGTTCGGCACTTCATCATCCGGTGCACTCGCGTAAAATATACAGGAAAAACGTACGCGCAGTTGTTATACCTATATACGCACATACAGGCGCTTCGCTATGTTTTATCGAAGGTGAGCGGGCTGCTGTTATACAGCGGCTGTTTTTAATACATCCGAGGATGGAGCAGCACTTTAACGGATTTTCGTTGAGTGCACGAGCTGCGCCCTTTTATTTTAATGCGAATGCAATGCGCAGGCACGACGGAATCGTTGGGTGGAATTTTTTATGAAGCCGATGCTTGCGAAGAAAATTACACGCGGCAAATGTGGAGCGATATTATCGCGCGAGAACGTCGTTTAATCGTTGGCCAATTATAAATGACCACTTATTTGGGAGTGCTGGAATGCGCAGATCGGATTTTCAATAAAATCTGGATGAATACCCGTATGTATTTTAATGCTGTATATTTCCATGAAAGGATAATAAAGCAGTTTATTATACAATTTCCAAAAAAATTGAAGAGATAACGATTTTCAATGGCACACTTTATTCGAGAGTCATATGACTTAACTCTTCACACGTTTTAAAACCTCACTCCCATATTCATAAAAGCGTATACTGTTATTGACAATAGATTAAAATGTATATATATATAGTAAACAAGTATAGATATAGTAAAAATTTTATGGGGAATGATATTATTTGCTTGCTTACTCATCTGTTTAATTTATTTCATTAGTAGACGCACGAACGTACTATAGTACCTGGAGTGAAGAAAAATTTGTTAGGAGCATTTTGTTATTATCAATAGCTTAGTATTTTGGTTAGACCCATTTCATACAGACAGCTTAATGTTGAAAATCAGTTATTGTAACAATTCAACTCGCGTGAAACCGCAAATTCACTTACATATTAAAGTATACGAAGTTACATTTTACATCGCGTAAATCTAGAAGTAACTACAACACTTAAATAATTTTTCTCTTTGTAATAATGCATTTTCCAAAAAGCTCCCTACATTATATCATACATTTTGCATGTTATAATGGCTTTTTTGAAGAGTTTTACTCCTCTTGTATCACTAGAGTGTGTTACTATAACTTATACCTCGCTCAATAAAGTTCTGGATTAGAGCAGCGTCGACAAGCTCAGTCCGCATTTCTTTTTCTGCTTTAAAACGAGCTCATAGCATTTTACGAGATGCATATCGTTGTAAAGAGAAGAGGGCAGCGTTACGAGCTTGTACGACAAGTGTAAGCACCGCTATTACATCCGCTTTGCGATCTTGACATTAGCCTTTTCTTGGTTTCTCCGTTGAACCTCATTTTATTTAGAGTATACTTGTCATGTGATTTGCTTCTATAAATAATAACTAATCTAAGATTCGTATACTTCTTTTTGCTATTTATTATTTATATGCCAAGTATTAATCGTGGACTATTCGGTTTACGCGAATTTGAATTTCGGCATATCATCAAAAGAATCTACATTATATGTATGAAATTTCTGGGAATCATTACGTTCCTTAATATCATCCATCAGGCTTAGATACAAATATTAGATAAAGCAACAAAATTTTTTTCTTTTCATACATTCCTCACGAGTTTATCCCTCCATAAAGCGCAAGAAAGATAGGAACACGACGATAGCTACGAGCTAGCGGGAAAAACATCCAGCAGAAATACCACTCGTTCACCCAATCCATCTCCCAGCTGTACTTCCCTAATCCATTATTCGTCTCGTTTTAACCCATTGGAACCCATCGAGCCGTGCCGCTATATATATCGATACTACCGCCAACGCACCCGGATAATTGGAATTTTCAGCATTACTCCCCCCCCCCCCCTCTCTCTCTCTCTCTCTCTCTCTCTCTCTCTCTCTATAGTTGCGCTAATGGAATATACCTCTCTTCATAATTTTGTATACATCCACGTGAGAATCTACGTTTTTATCACTTTTTGCATCGCGAGTGATAGAGAAGATAGTGGACTCGAAACCACCGTTGATGCAAAGATAAATTGTGGATTATAAAGATTTTTTTCAGGCGTCGGTAAAGCTCTTTAGTTGATTCGATTTAAAATTGAAGGAAGTATTCGAGGGGTTATGCAACGGCATAAACTTGGCATTTGACCGGCGGTGACCCCTTTTGAACTTTAAATAGTATTTCATGTTGATAATTTGAAGAAAGAAAAGATGATTACGAGTCTCTATGATCGTTGTTGCGATTATGGTGATTACGGAGTAGTTATATCCTGTATTCCTGTCTTGCAGCATCCGACTCATACTACTTGGCACTACTCGGTACGACGAATGCTCAAGGAATGCCTGCTATTACTCAGCCAAGTTAAACACTGTTTTCTCGTAATGTTACATGATAGTTTAATAACAGGAGATTGTGCTACATCTCCGGGTCCATTTCTTCTTGTTCTACGGGACATCAAGAGCAGAAAAAAATTTGTGATCTGCGAAAGTGGCCACGGGACCCATTTTTCTGAGCCATACAAATTATTCGAAAAATAGTCATTATTCAACTGTTGTAGGGTCATACTACAAAAGAAAAGCTTTAATTTGGGCTGTCTACAATTTAAAATTACAATGAATCGTGAAAAGAGAAAAAAATTCCTTAACTTCGAAAATTCCCGATATTTCCATGATTTATTACATTTTTAACCGCAGACAACTTTTGACTGGAGTTACCATTTTTAACGATATTTTTTTCAAATTGAACATCTTTGTCTGGATTATGATCTTGTAAATATACATTTTTCGTTTGCGCCCTCGGACAGTATAGATATATGTTGTTGAACAATGGATACTCTTCGTACATTTTTAATGTACCAGAAAACAGTGCGTCCTGACCGATTCCACAGCATCGGAATTATTTTTCTAGTGTTCTGGATGCCCTGTAGAACAAAAAAAAGATGGATCTCCTCATACACGCGTAACTGTAGAATCTTCCGCATTCTGTGCGTCGAAGGTATATCTATATATAATAATGCGTATATCACCCCAGTCGACAACCGACGCGTGCATGTAAATAACGCATTTACGTGCGCGATGTTCGAAAAAAGGAAGAGTGTATATATCAGACTCGCGTATACACGCGGAAAATTACGAAACTCGCTTCGTCTCCTCCCATAGCACAGAAAACGTGTAACCGACACAGTAAAATCCTTTCATCGACGTAGAGCTGTGGTATATATGTACGCGAAAAATATTCTTTCTCCGCAGTAATACACTCCACCGACTCGCTATATATAAATACTAAACATGCATGCATGAGTAGGGGCACGCGGGGGCTGGCGTAAACTCCGCAGCTCGCTCAATTTGTTTCTTATACTTCGCGTCAGTCATACTGTTACCTCACCACGAGGCGAAATATAGATACTCTTCTCCGTCAGTTTTCTCTTCCGAGAGAGCCGTGTCGAGTCGCTCTTATACGGTATACATATATCTATAGACCTTCGTTGTTTCTTCGCGATATATACATATATACAGTCCGTTTCACTCTACTCTCGCGCCTAAGCAATACTACATATATATATATATATATATATATATATATATATATATATATATAGAGCGAGTAGAGAGTCCGGCTCTTTGTGAAGGAGGCAAAGTTGGTCTCGCGGAGTGAGAGGAATATAGGTGTGTACATATATATAGTGTGCACTGAGATCGAGACAGAGAGACGCACGAGAGATGGAAAGTGCTGTGTACGGCTGTTTAGGAGGTGCACTTAGAGTCCCTCGGTCCATTACCGCTCGAGCTCGAGATGTGTGGCACTTCGCGAATATATATACATCCTTTGTCTCTCTATCGCTTGAAGATCGTGTTCAACGAGGACCCCGAACGCGACTGCAGCGACGTGGGCTCATTCCGATGCACGTGTCTGTCTATCGTTGATGAAGTTTAATAGCGTATGTTCCACCTCATCATTCAGTATGCGATTCAGGAATGCTATTCCTATATCGTTTTCTATTGGATTTCAAATCCATCACCAAGTACTGTTGACATTCGCGTCCGTCGCATATAAAAATTGCAAAAATTTTGATACTATGACAGGTCGTCCGAAGCTACAATCACGTATCCAATCGAACAATCCGAGATCGAATTCGTATATTATACACCGCGCCGTCTTTAAAAATAAATTTCATACCAGACACCGCTTATAAGCATCTCATCCGCATTTAACTTGCGCGGAAGGAGTTCACGCTTTCGCAGGAACACATGCGCGCAGCCGCGCGGTTATATACGTATATTTAGATTTCCAGCAAGTATAACGCAGGCGATCCAAAAAGGATAATACTGACGCGTTTACGCGCGTGCTTTCATCGCGAGAGCCTTCCGCGCTCGCGAGGGTTGAACGGCCGAGACTGGCAGCTTACACGTATATATTTGTGTGCATAACGGGCTATGGCGAGTCCACTGACAAGTACGACCAACGGAATTGCACGAATTTCCAACTATTTGTGGACTTTTTGTTTTCGTTTCTTTTTTTTCGAAAGAAAATAGCTTTGAGACGGTGCCTCGAGGCGTATTGAACCTGTGATGCTTTTTGGAAACAATTCTAGCGATATTGGATGAAACGTTCTGCTCGATCTCGACTAAAGATACACAACGCACAAACGAGTTGAATTGTATTATATATTGGTAAAATAGACAATAGTGCAAAATGTCTGCTTTAATGTTTATTTCTGTCCTACGGTATTTGTTTTTCATTTATTCTTAGTATTAATACTACAAAAGGAAGCATTTGAAATATCCCATACCAAGTGTATTTCTTCGGTTCTTGCGCTTACACTTGGAGTTTCACTGTAAGAAACTCATTTTTCAAACTGAACGAGTTCTATTTACCCAACGTTCGAATTTTAAGACAACAACTTTTTATTTATTATAAATTACTGGCATATTATTATTAGTCATCAGCGTAATTTAATCGTTCAAGCACATGCATTAATGCTGTAACGATACGAAGCAGAAAATCATTTTTGAAATGCTCGATTGATCATAATTGATGGTACTTAAGAAATATTATTCATAACATCAAAAATGTTTAACTTTCATTCGCTTACAAACATTTACATAAGGGGGTATAATTTAAATGAAGGTAATAAAACCGTTAGTATTGTGTAAGTTGTAATAAATCGAACATAAAATATACGATTCAATAAATCGTTCCAAAAATTAAAAGATCACTATTTCCAGTAAAATCCACCATTACATTCACTCTCGCCGTAATTTCCATTTTCTTCGAAATCTTGATACGTACCGCGAAGAAATATGTCTTTATAGACAAGCTAGATAACGGTTAATAACATAAATACTCACGACGCGCGACTGCACTTTAGCTAATGCCATTACATTATATCCACACATGCAGCGCGCGATGGGACGCCGTTCAGAAATTGTCTCTCTTTCGTAATATCATCTTACGACGACCCGTGTATATTATATACACACTTACATCCACCTCAAACCCAAGTCTCTCTTCGGCTATCCGTAACATATATATTTATAAGTATCGATCGACTCGAGAGGCTCGCGTTGGCGAGTATACAAAAAAAAGCCGATCAGGACGCGACAATCTCGCGGAATCGCTTGAAGCGCGGTAACGTACGCGTCAGAGGTACTTATATCGGGTGCGATCGAAGGCTTGCGCGATTCTTTATCTTCGCGCGGTATTATATAGAGAATGCAGTCGGAAAGCCTGCGAGCGGACGAGAAATTACGCAGTTGCGCTTGTCGTATGATAATGTGCCTGTGTAAAATATTAGGCAGGTTGTACATTTTTTGGTCAAGTGTTTCGTATTCTATAACAGTTATCGTAACTTTAAAACGATAAATGACACGAATTCCAGAACAACTCTTGAAACATTAGCGTAATATTTTGCACTCGATGCTCGTACAATGATCAAAGTCTGGTCCTCGGGCGATGCGTCATCAATCCGCACGTTCACCGTCTGCAGAGCAGAGCAGTCCGCCAAAAGACAGGTTTTGCGGAGACTTTTTATCTTGTTCACGCTCGCCGATCCGGGTAACCCGATCGCCAGAGGCAGCCAGCGAAATTGCGCATTCGGCCCGCCAAATCGTAACGCAAGAGCTTTGCTGTATGTATAAACGCGAGTTTGTTCGATTTGTCATGTTTTCGATCTCATCTGTGAAGTTGTCCGCGGTGTTGTTGCAAGGACTCGAGCGCACGGCTGCCAGTAATGATATATATAGTTTTAATTAATCACTCATTCTTATCTAACGACGTTAATTTATCGATTCTAAATACTTTGGAATACAAAGAAAACTCTGATAAAGCCTTTATTACAGTATATCTATAACAGGGAATCTCGCATATTAATACTCAAAGGCACAATGAATCTACGGTATAAGGTTAACGAGAGAATACGTGGTCGCCAATATTTTCCTTCTCGCGCAATCTCTCGCGATTTTTATACGGGGATTGCACTCGCGTGTTATTATTATATGAGTGCTGCCGATGCCTCGTTTAGCCGCTGCCTCATGAAAGTAAAATCGATTAGTAAGTTTGCGCGCTGCGGTGCAGCGCTGAAAGACCGGTTTTGCATTAAATGCACAGCGCGCACAGTGGATGTTTTCAATTGAAACGTTGATTAAGAAATGAGGGGAGCTCTCAGCGTAAATTAAATCGAAATGATCGTTATACAGCATCGCGGTAGGCTGTAGCCGCGTTTACTGGATTTTTGTTTATCCATATAATAGTAGGATCAGCGCGCGAGCTTTGATCGATCCATAAATTTCGGTTTATTCTGCGCGCATACTATTATTATTATATATTGAAACTATTTCGCTCTACTTATATGAAACCGCGCACAGTAAAATCGAAAATGATGTACGCTTACCCAGGCTGAAACTTGCTGTAAGTAGTGGCGGGCGTATTGCCGAAATTGTAATTCGGATAAATCGGCGCGTTATTATCTCTATGCGTGTCTCGATGAACGACGGTATCGAGAATGACACTTCTGCTGGCAACTGGCTCCGCAGAGGACGACAGAGCGGCGCTCAGTCTCTCGTCTCGCGGTCTGGCGTAAGGTCCAACCTTGTTTCTCGGCGGCAACGTCGTCGTTCTCGCCGTTGTCGTCGATGTCGCCAAGGTGCTCGTTAAGTAGGAGCGACTACTGGTACCGAGGCTACGGTAGCCCAGGAGACGGGATTCTCGTCGCAGGAAGGATTCGTGGTTGTGCCGACTGTGCGGATACTGAGCCGCGTGAGAGTTGTGACGAGATGACCAGTTCACTACACCAGCATTCTGAAATTTACAATAAGGGTTGGCTCTTAGAATCGTTGTATAGAGATAATATCATGATCATATGATGTAAGCTTATTAAATTACTCGGTGGTGATGAGAAGAGCCAGCGTGGTGCTGGTGGTTTTGATGATGACTCGTCTGAAGTCTATCCTTCGTTGTCCCGTGCACAAAAAGCGGCAGAAAGAGGAGCAACAAGCATGTCCAACTGAACGGAGCCATGACTCCGTTTTTGCGCATTTTTTCTTACGCGCGCGCGCACACACACACAGTATAACCGCGTGTCACATTTTTTATACAGTTTATGGACCTTTAGCGTCTCTTTGTGCACGTTGTTCTCGTTCCACAGCTCAGCGTGTGCAATGTCGTTGACCCGTCTTGTTTACTTTTTGTACACTGTTTCTTTCTCTCGATACTTGAACAAGTATTTACAAAACTTGCAACACAGCTTAGTCTATCGGTTCGATAATTAAACTAAATTCGCTGCCAGCTAATCAAATTGAAAGCAAGGTATTTTCTAAAAAGAATAAACATTAATTTTAAACCGAACCCGCGCGAACAGCAACGACAGCAATGAAACTGTACCTGCGGTCTAATCCAGCAATGAAAAAATAAAAATTTCACACTGTGGTAAGAAGGATTTGCGCACAGAGTGTGCCTCCCGCAGGTATCGCGCGCGCAGATGCCGAGCCGGCGTATTCTCGCACACGCAAGGTGAATCCCTACGGTGTAGCAAGCTCTCGAAGAACGCGCGTCACAGGCCGCCGCAGGCCGTGCAGCGCACTGTATGCACTGCACCGCAAGGTAGCTATAGAGAGACTGGCTATACGCTCCGTGCAGTGTAGAGATCGAGCAACTCGTCGTCGCGGACTCCACGTGCTTGAGTAGTTCGCCGCTCTCTCTCTCTCTCTCTCTCTCTCTCTCTCTCTCTCTCTCTCTCTCTTTCCTTTCCGCCCCACTATCCAGCTTCCCTTGCTCTCTGTCTTTGTTCTCCACTCGGCGCGTTTTCTCTGTATCCTATACCTCTGTAACTATATATACGTGCAATCGCGGACTCTCCCTTCTCTCGGCGCTTTTTATAGTGCATCCTCTACCGCGCACCTCTTCCTCCTCCTCATCCTCCTTCTCGCGGGATTCCTTGCTACTACTGCAGCTGCACACTGTCTCTTGTTCCGCGCTCTCTCTCCCTCTTTCTTTCTCTCGTCTTCCTCTTGATTCTACTGCCTGCATATCTCCCTTCAGGCACCCTTTTACTCCATGTACGTAGCAGCTTCCTTTTTTTATTCTTCTTTTTCCAAGGACAAACTAGATCCGCTCTCTCTCTCCCTCTCTCTCTCTCTCTCTCTCTCTCTCTCTCTCTCTCTCTCTCTCTCTCTCTCTCTCTCTCTCAAGAAGCTTACTTTTGCTTGAATAATGTTCCCGCTCTTCGTGTTGCGTATTATAATGCTGTATGCGCGCACCCACCGGATGGTGCATTGCAGAGAGGAAAGGTCTTTAAAAGAAGCGCTGTGTCGTTATGCATACTTACTCTATATTATTGGATGCTTTTCTCTTTTGTGTCAGTTTTCTCTTCATGAATTAATTTTGTTTATAGTTTTCTAAAATTATCATAATGGATTATTGTTAAGTATACCGTAGTCCTCTATTATGGTTATTACTGTCTTCCAACTTGGAGTATTGTATAATCGCAGATTTATTTTGACTGTAACTTTTTTCAGTAAGCCCCGGGTTTTCGTAACTTATAATTATTATTATTATTAGCCGTCATTTTTTTCAAATAATATTATGACTGCAGCCGTTAATTTATGATTTATTATACAGCAAGCGACCTGTTTTTCGTCGGATAGTAGAGCGAATTGAATTAATTATACAAATTATATCGATATTCGATCAGAAGTGAATTTATTATGCTCGCTGCTGTTATTTATATAATGCCCGTATGTACTTTATTTATTGAGTTAATTTCAATCATTTTCATATCCTGAGTCTTTAATTATATATCATAGCCCTGTGACTTCCAGTGTATGTTTAGATCTAAATATGAATTTTGAAATTAGATAGATTTATTAATTGATTTTTTAATATTATCAACAAGTGCTCATCAATCGTGATAATTTATGCTCACTAAAATGTAACTTATGCGTAAATTCATAAAGACATTCAATTAGCGGGCACACCTGATTAAAAAAGAATTAAGTGCTAAATCTGTAGGATATTCTTCTTCATGTTTTTGAGGTTATTCAGAACACTAGAGAGTCAAGTAATTTGCCACTTAAATCTTTACTTTTCCATTTTTTAAATCGCAAACAACTTCTGACCTATAAGCTATGATTTGTAACGCTCTCTTTTTGAAGTTGAAAATCTTGTGTCGGACTTTGCGCTTCTGTCATTTTAAAAATCCTGATAAATCAGCTTCTAGCAATGTTAGAATCTTATTGCCTTTTTCCCGGATTACAAACAAAACTGTTACACCAATTAAGCAAATCCGCTTCAATTCCCGATTTAGCCATTCCCTTGCCCTGCATTCCACTATTCCCTCACTGGAATTATTGTGATCGGTTTATCGACTTCGGAGTGAATAACATGCGCGATTTATCTCCTTCAATAAATTTATATGCCCGCTCGCGCAAAATGCCTCTCCCAGGCCAATCATCTTTCTTGCTCTGTCGTTTTTTGCGACAATTATTTTCTCTCACGTATTCATTTGTGTCTCTAAGCCTCGGGTGCGTGCTAGTATATATAATACGTGCACATACACACACACATACAGAAGCAGTGCTTTATCGGACCGCCTCGAGGGAGAAGACAATGCGCACCTTATAGAGTCTCTTTGCTATGTTTGCGCGACGGCCTAAGCGTCTCTATATGTGCCTGCACACTGAAATGTCTCGCTGCAACGATTAAGGTATATTATACGACAGCGACAACGTTCGCGAAGAACAGCTGCTGAGACTCTTGTGTATAAAACTATGCGTATAAGATATTACGGGCTACAAAATGGTGCATTATATATAGTTATACGCTTTTTACGGTTAAAGTAGTTTATCTATATAACACAACTATATAGTGTAGGGCTAAAACGTGACAAAATGTATTAAAGTATTAGCGTGCTTTTTAATATTGTTAATGCTGATTATTTTTTTGATTAATTTTTTTATCATTCAAATTGATATTTACATATACTAGTATTTTCAACAATCATCTATTTGTTGTTAACAGAAGCAGCAATAAAAGTGTAGGAGCTTAGTCATAACTACATTAAGTATACTCTAAAACGAAGAGTTCTGATGATGTAGAGTGAATATAAATGTAAGTAAATAAAAATTACTCATCACTGAATAAAAGGATTGATTCATATGCTTAGTTTTGCCTTTCATACGAATGAGCAAGTCAGATGTTATTAAAGTCGGAATAAATATTTTGAAATTACTTTAAGCGATCGAATTACATTTACTATAAAATTTAAAAGTGATGATTAAACGTTAAATTATTTTAAAATAATTCCGGCAGGATAACATATATTCAGGCGTTATTAAAGATGTCCTGCAAATTCGTCGGTACAACGACTATTATTATACATACTATAATTGAGTGTAAACCATCAGGTATAAAAGGTCGTCATGATTTAGAATCCTAGTCACATGATATTTTAGCAGCTGCGTCATACCTACGTTCTATCGAAAACCTAATATTGAACCTGCTCTATTCCTTTGGTGCTCGAAGAGGGAATTCGATCACGTGCATTGCGGTCGTCATAACATCCAACTAATATTTCCACTATCACCAGGAATTTACAAAAATTAAATATCCATAATTAACAGTAGTCATTTTTACTTTAACTTTTCTTATCTTGAACTTCACTGTTTTAAATAATCAATTACACAACTGTTTATTATCTTTTAATTATTTATCATATAACATGCAATAGTAAATATGGCAATAGAATGCGTCTTTATTGAAATACTGTGGATTGAATATATATTTATTATTGAACAATATGGAATTCGTATATACTGTATAGTGACTATATTTCACAATGACTGAATAGAATACCTGCTATGTATATTGCTCTCATAGTTCCTGTTCTGAAATTTATGCGCTGCTGCGTATTTGGAAGCTGTAGTCCGGCGAGGGTGCTATAAACTTCAGGTATAAAACTGACCGGTTGGGCATCAAAATCAGCTGCAGAATCTAAATGTACATATTTGTATGTGTGTATCCGGAGTGTACACCTTATTGGTGTATGCTAACAATTATCATATACCGCGTATTTTTTTTTTAAATTTTTGCCCCTTCACAATACTATCCCGCCTAACTTTGAGCCCGATTTAATGAGTTTCTGGACGCACGCCGCCCAATTAATCACTACTGACGCCGACCCCACCTATACACTCTCTCGTACATGTGCACGCCCATGTATATAGATATACAAATCTATACAAAACCTCTCATTTGCATATCAAAGCCATAAAAGCTCGAATTCAAACGCAAGAGTATCAGATTTATACATGCGCGCTCACATTTGCGATAATGTTAAACGTTTACTAGTTTAAGTTTACGTGATTACGAATAATATTTTTATAATAACTTATTAGAACAAGCCTAGACATATATTATATCATAAGGAAAACCCACCTTAAACATTATTCTCAGCGTATGTGTTATCTAAAACAAATATTCAAAAGATAGAATTTTCCAGAAAAGAGAATGTTGTACCACGTGTACATTTTCTCGCGGATGCACGCCAGAGATAAGCACATGGGCAGACGCTTAATGTTTAGGGGGCGGTAAAGCACGCCAACATATGTACTACAGCGTCACATATACACACATACACACATACAAAATTCACCTTAAAACCAAAGAAATAAGTATAAATATATGAGCCAAATTTAAACCAATTAGTATACAATTTACCTCCGTTTCAAACAACAAAGAAAAATATCCAAAATCTATTAAAAACCATCTATTAATTAATAAATAACCTGAAATACAACAACCTATAATAAATTGTAAAGGGCTCGTATGCTTATACGCATTCTTGTAACACGAGTGAAGACATACACATCACACAATTTCATAATTATAATTAGTTTATAAGTTCTATATGTTTAATCGTATGTAAGTAAATTATAACCCTAAAATATAAGAAATAGTAATAAGTAATGACATCTACTGTTTGTGCGTCACATTTAGGAGTAAGTATTAAATATAAAATTTTAAAATACACAATAAGTTTTTAAATAAACGGAAAGCTTGGGTATGAGAGAGAGAGATAGCATAACTCCCCTCCAGTATGGATCCGGCCCGAGCTAGATGGCGTTAGAATCGCCCATCCTTCAAAAAGCCACGCACGCAGCCTTCCGAAGCACTGTCTCAGCAGCATTTTCCACGGTACATTCTACACCTCCATACAACTGCAAGCTTTAAGTCCCAAGCGTCAAGCCAAGGTATTCAGCACCGAGCAGCGTAAACCCTCAAGTTGAAATTTCTCAAACTCTCTCTCATCCAACCAAAGCTCCATAAGAGAATTACAAGTAAATTGTTTAATTTATTTCTCGCCCCTAAGCATTTCATGGTCAGGACTCTGTCCAATCTGGTGCAAATTATATTAAATAAAAGCATTCTTTTTATTCTATACACTACACGGTTAGGACTCATCCGACCTGGTGTTTATTATAAATTCAGTTAAAGTCACGCATTTCTAACCCATTAATTTTTCCTATAATAAACATTTCACGGCCAGGATATACATCCGGCCTGGTGTTAATTTCTATTTAAACAAATTAGCATTACACGGCCAGGATAAACATCCGGCCTGGTGTTACTAGTATCGACATAGATAAGCACTCCACGGCCTGGACAAATATCCAGCCTGGTGCTTGTTTATTCAATACTACAATAAACACTCCACGGCCTGGACAAATATCCAGCCTGGTGCTTATAAACCAATTTTTGCAGTTTGTATTTCACGGTCAGGATCCTTTCCGACCTGGTATAGATTGTAATAAGTTGGTGAATCTCCTATAAGCCCGTGACTCCTTTCCAAATCATCAGTTAATTTAAATCAATATCTGAGGAATAGGGAACCTCATAATACGCTATTAGACTTTAGGTGGTCTAGACACAAAAATACATCCATCCCTAACCCTTTGACATTTAGACGTGACACAATACTAAATAATTGTATATCGCGATACAAAGTATACTATTAACTATTTAAGGTATCAATCATCATATGATTTATTATTATCCCTATATCTTTATCAATCTTCTCAATGTGCCATTATTGTTTGCCAGCTCATATTATAAAACGGAGGTATTTTTACTTTAAATTAATAGTTAAATTAAATTCAAAACTATTTATATCTGTGGTTACATATGCAAATATACATAATGTAGATGCTCACATTTACAGATTTTTATATTTGTTAACAATATAATTTATTTATTAAATAAACGTAGCGTGACGTTTTAAGTTTAAAAATTCAGCATTAATTGCTCAACCGATGGCGGACACTTCTATCAGGGTTGAGTTATAGCGTTATTTCAGGGGTCCCCCTATTATAAACAAGTAAGAAATTATATTTCTATGAGTTAAATTAATATTTTTGTTGAATACTGTATAGTTACATTTTCTTATTCTTATCAGGTGCCTCACACATATCTACATGTTAGTTTACATTTAATTGACAGCAAAGTATAATAATTATACAAGTGCCTGACACACAAGTGTGGAACTTTATTTTTTATTCGAACCTCACACAGTCTACTAGCAGTCACATTTTAATATGAATGTATGAAATCAGAACTTATATTAAATTCTAAATAGTTAAATAAATATAATACAATAAAATGATTGTGAAAAAGTGTGTTTTTTCTATTTTGGTTTTTTTGACTTCAGTCATACGTAAGTATTTTTTATTTGTTATACATAAATTGTATAAATGCTTTTAAATTAAATTAATTATTATAATAATTTTATAAAATATATACCGAAGATATAAGCAAATAATGCTAATGATAACGTAATACACTTTATAATTGTTTGTAAATTTACACATTTTCAATGATTTAAAGATTATAAAAACTGAACAAAATTTTATCCTATAATCTATCAAATACTATCAGCTACCGGAGCTGTTCTGAATTACCACGATGAATACTTTTTCGGCCATACGGCTGACCGCTACGACTGGCGAAATCATCCCTGTAACCGCGATTGCATCGAAGGAGATAAGCCGTTGCTCTGCGAGTACGTGTTCGTTGTAGAACAGCTTAGCTCTATGAGCAAGGCTTGTTACGACTGCCCCTTCAATGTCACCGACTGCTTCAGGCCTCATTGCATGCCGACCAATGGCGTACAGAAAACTATCTTCACAGCTAACCGACAGATACCAGGTCCAACTATCGAGGTATATTACATAGATACGTTTTAATAGACATATCATTATAATTATTAGTTTAAGTACTTTGTAACTTTAAACGCTTTTTAAGATAATATATTTTGTATTTATTTATTAATAAGCTTGATGAAAATTTGCGTAATTTAATTGTAACAAATGACAGAAAAGCTTATTATTCGAAAAAAACAACGTATTTTCTTAAGAGTTAATATAAAATACCTTATAATTATTATTGAGACTAAAGTGACAGACGGTCAATAAATGGTCAATACCAATTAGAAAAAAGAAGTTTAGGCTCTCCTTTTAAACTCAAAAATCGCGGAAATCGTGCGTAAGTTATAAAATATATTCCTCGCGATAGGTCTGCGTCAACGATGTAATCGCGGTAGAAGTCAGAAACCTCATGCTGTCCGAGAGTACAACAATCCATTGGCATGGAATAAAACAGGTGGGGACCCCCTACATGGACGGTGTGCCTTTTGTGTCCCAGTGTCCCATTATGCCTGGAGAAAGATTTCAATACATATTCAATGCTAACATTAGTGGAACCTACTTTTGGCACTCACATATTGGTAGGTTTAAAAATAAAATTGTATTGTTTACTTAATTGAAAAAATAGTACGTGCTGTAACTAGGGGACAACTGTGCTCAGATTATTATCCAGAAACTTCTCCCCCTCGCTTGAAGTATCCTCAATTTCATATTCCATTCGGTTTTAATACAATGAAGAAACATTATAATACACGTATTTAAAAAAATATATTAATAATGCCCCAGGTACTCAGAGAGGTGACGGTCTATTTGGTCCATTAATTATTCGCTCACCGCCAAATAAAAATCCTCATATTAATTTGTACGACTACGACAATCAACACATGTCTCTCATAGACTGGCAAAACATTGAGGGTTTGGATGCTGAGATCTGGGAGTATCAATATAAACCCATATATATACCAGATACTATTCTCATCAATGGTTTAGGACGTTATAAGAAATTCCATAGGGGCGATGAAAGTACTTATGTGCCATCGACTGTCTTTGAAGTGGAATCGGTGAATATATTTATTTCCTTATATGTAGATCTTTCGGTAAACAGAGTGAGTCTATGAACATTTTCGTTAATTTTTCCTAGAACAAAAGATACAGATTTAGAGTGATTAACGCTGGAGCCGGAGACTGTCCGATACTAATGTCTATAGATAATCACACTATGCTCGTCATTAGTCTTGACAGCAGTGACATAGAGCCGGTTGAAGGTAAGAATCTATCAATAGTAAATTTAACCATAAATCGTGAATTAATTTTCAGTCAATACCATAACAACTTGGGCTGGGGAAAGAGTAGACTTCGTTCTCTCGGCTAATCAAACGTCAGGCAATTACTGGATTAGGTATCGAGGTTACGGTCAATGTCAGGGTGTTAACTCAAATGGAACAGCTGAAGAAAGTGTTCACCAGGTGGCAATTCTTAGGTATTCTGATGCACCATCTGTAGATCCAAAGGAGCCTCTCGGTTATCTTTTGCCAAGATATACTAATCGTACTCGGGTAAATTAACTACTTGTCACGTAAAAAATATATAATTTCAGTTAATTCATTGGTCATATTGAATTGCAAAATAAGGCGCTGAATCCGTACGACTCTGGAACTGAGACATCGCACCAGGTTAATATCAGCATTCCTTTAGTCAACTCATTAGAATCGAACGATCCTTCCGTAACTGATCCCGTGGATCAACAGGTTTTTATAACGTTCGATTTCTATAACATTGACAATTACGACTTTCACCGAAGACATTTGTACGGATTTAATCAAGGTACTCGAAGAAATGTATAAAAGTGATTTTATCAATGGATTCTTAATTGTTGATAAACTATTCTAGTGGGACCTGACTATAGAATAGGCACATTGCAATTGAATCATATAAGCTTGAAGTTCCCTAAAGTTCCTTTACTGACTCAGTATGACATGATACCACCGGAAAGTATCTGTAATTCGTCGTATGTTTATGGAAATCCGAACTGTACTGATGTACAATGCGCATGTACTCAAGTTATTAATTTGAAGCTCAATTCTGTTGTAGAGATCGTTTTGATAGATCAAGGTAAACATAATTGTGTTGACTAACTTTCTCTTCTTAATAAGCTAATGCTGAAAAAATGAACCACCTTATAATGATATGTAATTGCGGTTGTCTTTAAAGTGGCACCAAATTCTAAAATTCTAACCATAAATCGACGGCTGAGGGAAATAACGCCCTATCTCAGGATCCGATTTAAGAACACCCTATCTCGGAACAAGCTTGTTTTTAGAAATTGATTTCTTCATATATTTTGTAATTATAGATTTGAAATATTTGAATCCTATTAATTGTATTTGAAACAACATAACTATGGCTACATTCGCGTACAAGCACTTTTTATTAGGTATATGATTGTCATGTTCTTATCCTCAAGAAGGTATCAATTAAAAAAGAATGTTTTTTTAATAAACAGTAATATTTTCTAATGAAAATCATGATTATATATACCATGATCTTAAAATTATTTAAATATTTTTAAAGATTATTTTTTGAGTGAAAAATTGAGTTAAAATGGAAAAAAATAGCTTTTTATGCAAATTTTGCGAGGGCACATGCGCATGACACTGGTAGAATAAAGTGCAGGGACAGTCAATGTAGCATTTTTTCCGACTCATTGTTAGAGGGGAAAAAGTACAAATTTTGTACTGCGTTGTGTTAAAAAAAACTTAATCACATTTGGCAGGGCTTCCTGGAACTGTTGTAAATCACCCCTTCCACTTACACGGCTACTTTTTCCGTGTAATTTCGGAAGTAAATCTGAAAGATGTACTGACGATTGATCGATTTAAACAACTGGATAGAGAAGGCAAAGTCGTAAGACGCCTCGATCATGCTCCTTACAAAGATACTATCAAGGTACCTTATGGTGGCTATACGATTATTAGAGTCTACACTAATAATCCTGGTATTAGATTGCATATATTTAATAAATCGACAAAACATATTAGATATTATAAATACTATAAACTAATTTTTTATTTTACTTTAGGCTACTGGTACTACCATTGTCACTTTGAAGAGCACAACAACTTGGGAATGGCTCTGATTTTCAAAGTTGGCGAACACGAAGATTTTGCACCAGAACCTAAAGGTTTTCCGAAATGCGGAGGTTATACCCCTTTATTAATGAAATAATTCTTACTTGTTACTGTTTATAAAAAAAGCAAAAGTATTATGACTATAACCAAATTCACCTTCTTCCAGTTTTAAATACAATTTTTAATAAACAAATCTTGCAGTGAATATATTTTTAATTGCTCTTTATGATATTCTATACCATATAGGGTCTTGGATCAAATTACTTCTAGAATAAAAAAAGCATTTATTTTTTACGTAATGAATTAAATTACAGTAAATTAAAGGGCCAAGTCATTTATGATACTTTTGATATTTAAGCAGTAGCTCTAATTTATATTTATGACAATTTAAGCTATTTTTGAAAGCATAGCTTTAAAATCTCTATTAAACTATTGTAATTTTATTTGAAACAATATATTTCTTATTTGAATTTTTCGAGTTGCTTATTAACGGTAAAAAGCCTAGACTCCGGCTATTTCGAGGCAGGTTTTTCCCGTAATCTTCCTTCGGTGTAATTTCGGGTATTCCCCGTCTCACAGGCGCAAGCGTAGGCAATGTGAAACAGTGGTAGTCAAAAAATCGGTAATAAATAAAAAAGGGGTAGCCAGTCCCGTGGACTACCGGCGAGAAGCTGGTCTCTGAAACGTGAGAGCTTTAACGGATGAAGCTACACTGGGAGGTAGACCCAACGCCCCTACGGGGGTGGCGAGTGTCAGCTTAACTGAGAAGGTGTGAGTTTGGAACATGTCCTCACCGGATAAGCCTCTCAGGATTAATAGATATAAAGTTATAGACTTTTACTATAAGATGTTAAAAAATGGGGGAAAAATAGAGTAGCATAAAATAATAGTAAAAATACTAGCTAGTCCACATAGGCTGCAGCATAAACCTACCACATTTTATCTCTTATTGGAATACACTAGTCTGCAGAAAACTACGTGTCCATAAATGGATAGCGATTTTTAATAACGTGGAATACCTTTGATGTACTTAAATTGTTCATCCTCCCTAACAGACTCATACACAAAACCTACGTATTTTAAAAATGCCGCACATTTACATGAGTCTTTTAATTGCGCAGTGAAAACAATGATAGCATTCCTGAAATCGACCGCCGAAGTTAGTTGTAATCACAACTGCAAGGAAATATACGCTCCAGTATACTTCATTTAAATATAGTTAGTTACTTAAGTTCGCATGAACTGAATCGTAGTTATTAAAATGTATTGTTATTCAGAAAGTATACTTCAACCAGCTTTTTAATGGCTACTCTAGAAAATCGAAAATGCATCTCATAAAGTTTATGGTTCTTAGAACTCGTAAGCCATTTCATTTCCATTTTCATTTTCGGCATACGTATTCATACACGTATAGGTATATATATTGTATAGGCAACATACTGCGGCATATGCAGTCAGTCAAGGCCAGAATAATTCCTTTTAGAATATAAACCTAAGAAGTATCTAAAAGTAATGCATTGCAGTAAAAAAAGTAATCAAACAATTCGAAATCAGAAATCAAATAACGCAATGATTCTGGCAAGCTCATTTCCTTCGCGATCAGAACTGCACGCACAATAATTTCTCACTCGCGTGGACTCGATGCTGCTTCCGCGTTTCGTGCATACTGGAGGTGAGCCCCATTAGCATATCGCGAGGAGGGCATGAAAACGAAACCAGTGTATATATACGCCGTTGGCCTGCTCAAGGGCACGCGACTCGACACATTCCATCGGTGCGGCAGCGGCATGCTCGCTATTGATCAAACTTGGCCGCTTTGACTGCAGAGCCGCGCGCTTCCTTACTTCCGCTGCTGCCCCCGACTGCTCCAGGTCACGAACTTCGGAGCGTGTCGCCCTTCAGCGAGCAACGCGCAAGTTATCGGATTCGCTGGAGGTGTCTTCTTTAAGCAGGATTGACCTCCAGTAGCCGGTGTTTATCGGTTTTACAAATGTAATGCGAGGTTCAATCGTCAATCTCAATTGACAGAAATTTATCTATAATGATATTTTTTTACTATGAAAACAACCGCTGCCAATCCATTGGCATTGGCATGGATTGTAGCTTCCTTCAAACTAATTTATCGTCCCTATAAACAATTATAATAGAATAATAATCAAGGATTATATCATATCATCATTTACCTTTTCGCGTTTACTGACAAATGATGTTTTGCATCACTGTAATACTACTGTCATATTTAAACTGTTAACTTGATTCGTTAATTTAGCATATTTTTATAATAATTGTTTAATATTTCAATCGTTTATGTATTACTTACGTGTTTAGTAACTCACTATTCTTTAAAATACTACAAAAAATTTGCAGTGGTACTTACCTTAACGTTAAAATGGAAAATACATGTAATTAATAATAAAATTGTTTATATCTATTGAATTGAAGTACTTGAATATATGATTCAAGGGTGCAAAATATATAAGAAAAAACTTGGCGGAACCGTGGACATGGATGGCCCACGGCTACTTATGAGCTGTGCCAGGACTAACAGGCCACTTTAAAATGCATGTCGTGTGCGCTATTTTCTCTCATATCTTTTATTGTGTTATTTTTGAGCACATACATACGTATAGTTTTTAAAAAATTAAATTTTATTATTAAACTTAAAAAATAATAATAATTTTTCTTCTTTATTGTACATATAAGGCTCCCTCGTACTTATAAAAGAAATTGCCTTTTAGACGTTCAAAACAGTACGAAAGTTAACTTCTATAGAATATGATTGGTTTGCCATGAAATTAATGTAATTATTGAAGATATAATTACATGTGATAATAAAATGCTAGCTTTAGAAAAAAACTAGCCTTTGTTCAATTTTCTTTTAAAGCTTAGTAACAATAGGGAGCTTTCGCTGAAAATGCACACTTCCGTTATTAATCTTACCGTTTTCTATACTAATTTGCATGATAAATATAAAAATAAATGATTCCTACGATTGTGCATTATCTCTATTGTGAAACTAGAGAAGCTCCCTTCCTCGATAATTGACTCGATATTATTGCGAGTGAAAAAAATCCCTCACCCCACGGTTATTTCCTGTTCTTAGATAAGTAATTATTTCATACAATACGATACGGCTTATTTTTATATGCAAATATTATTCTTACATTCTTCGACGTAATTCGTATAATAAAAAAGAAAGAATAATTATTTATATAAATATAAATAATCGAATCTAAACAATATAAACTGTATACAATTAAGTAAATCTTTTTACAATAACATAATAATTTTCGTGTTGGCAACATCACACTAAAATTGGGCCTTATTAGGAGAAAAATCGCTATGTTAACGGTTTTTGGGTTTTCAAATACATCACTTTAGCGCCTGAGGAAAATAACATCCTACCTCGAAATCCTCTTTAAAATGTCCTATCTCTGCCACCGCTGAACAGTTAATTTATTTATTTTTTCCTGCCAGTCTGTCCACTTTCTCGTTTCCTATGATTCCAGAGTGCCCTGGCACCCATAGAAGTCTTATGCTATTTCTCTCACACAGGGTGCTTAATGCCTGTCTACGCCTATACACGTCCTTGGAACTGATGCTATTACTATTGAGTGCTAACAGAGCGGCTCTGCTGTCGGGACAGAAGGCGACTGTCCTAAAATCCCCCCCCCCCCCCTGTCCGCCGCTGCTTCGCCGCTTCCGTTATTGCCCTTACTTCTGTTTGAAATACTGTGGCATACTGATGAGCCATCCGTGAACCACACTATGCTGGCTTCGAGAAGGCGGTGTGATCCTTCGTTTCACTCTTCCCTATCCCGAAGGATGATCGTATACGGTTTTATATTTAATTCTATTGCTAAGCATATTTAATTCTTGAAATTATTTTAAATCAGTAATACTTTCGACTTTTTTTACTACTGTTACAAATGAAATTATTTCATATGTTGTAACACTAAATTCACAGTTTGATAAGAATTTCTTATTAATATTAATTAAAATTTCTAGCGAATTCAAATTAGTTAAATAACATAAAGTTCAGCATAAGCGGTGTCCATACTCAACAAAACTAAAATTCTTCGATAAACTTGTAACGTACTTAAAAGGTTTTAAAATATTTTCAAAATGGATATATTCGACGGTATATATTATAAAAGTTGCAAGGTATCTTTGAGTAGTATAGGACTATGGCCTTATCAAACAAATATGCGAAGAAGAATTAGTGGAGTTATTTTTTTTATTATCAACATATCGTGGTTGATTCCATTGGTGAGTTTGTGTGCATGTGGAGATTAATAAAATATAAACTAGAAATCATCACTCAAGAATTTAAAAGAAAAAAAATTAACTATACCTATTGTTATTCAGAATCATTGTAACAAAATAATGTATTAAAATCACAACACTAAATCATGTAATTTTCTCGGAAGAAAACAATCCAATAACATATTATGACGTGATTTTATAACATCAAACACGTGAGTATCAACAAAGCTATGTCATATTAAATTCTTATAATTGTTTTTAACAGATTTCACTATTATGTAAGATGTGGATGAAAAGTTTTACTGTTACTTTTGAAAACTCTGTAACAATCATGTTTGCTGTTGGATGCTGTACTAAATATGCCGTAACATACTCAAATTCACAGAAAGTATGTACAAAAGTTGAAGAAGTATTGGTTGTTTCACAACGTGCTAATTTTGAAAAATATTTTCGAATTTTTCTTAGCTAAACCGGTTATTTCAACAAATAGCTTCTGATTGGCAACAAATAACCGATACTACGGATAGGTCAATATTAATGAAATATTCGGCAGACGGAAAGTTTTTAATAACATGCTATCAAAGTGCGTACATATTATTTTTTCTTTAATAATGTAAAAACTACATACTTATGTTTAGTCGTCTTACAATTTTAGTTTACATATGGTTTGGATGGATCATCTATACATGGCTGCCTTTCACTCCATACGTCCTCGATGCGTTATTACCCCTAAACGAAAGCAGATCTTTATTTATGCCATTTTACGGCGATTATATATTTTTCGATCAAGCTGAATACCATTATACATCTTGTTTTCATCTGTCTTTTCTCGGTATATTCAGTGCCTTCATGTTTTGTGGTGTGGATTCTACATTTGCCATGAGCGTCCAGCATACATGTGGCTTATTCGCAATTATTTGGTAAACAATTTACCTTGTGACGAACATTTATTTTTTGTTGAGTTTAATGAAATCAATGGAATATGAAAAGTTAAAATACATGTGGATATTCACAGTCATAGATTAGACGCGCCTAAGAAGGAAATTGACAATGCTCATGAAGAAATGAAATTGTTGAGTGTACATGAGTTGCGTAAGGTGATTATTTTTCACAAGAACTGCTTAACGTAAGATAAAACATTGAAATCAGCTTTAATATCATCAATAAATTTGTATTTTTATGCATAACGTGTTGTACTTAGATGCTCGGGTTTGCTGGAAGATTCATTTAATATTTCTTTTCTTATCATAAATAGTATGAGTGTTGTTAGCTTAGGTCTTATGGCTGTTTATGTAAGTAACTCTTATAACGAATTCATAATGAATCATTATCATCTTAATAAATTATTTAAATATTATCATTAATTTAGATGATTTACATTTACAAAGACATTTACAAGATTGTACGGGTTGTTACCATTTATATTGGTCTCATTAATCATTTGTTATTTCTTAATTACGTCGGGCAGAAAATTATTGATAGCAGTGAAAATGTCTTCTTATCTGCGTAAGTTAAATACAATCGTAAAACGATGGATGTTATTTTTATTCTCCCCTTTATTAAGTAATAACGGTATGGTTGTGTTTGGTAGTTACTGCAGTAAATGGTATATCATTTCCACTAGTGCAAGTGCTTTCATAAAGATGATGATGCTCCGAGCTCTGGAACCATGTCGATTGACCGCTGGAAAACTATCGATTTTGTGCATGGAAAGCTTTGGAAACGTAAGATTTAATATTTTTACCAATTAAACTTTACCGCTGTTTCATAATTGCACTGTTGATAAAATTGACTTTTGTATTTCAGCTAATAAAAGCTTCTGTATCATATTTTACTGTATTCTTATCCATGGCATAAGCAGCAAATAGTATTGTAGAGTATTAAAAGAAAGTTAAAACGTTAACACATTCTGCTAAGATGCATTAGCCAGAAAGGATTTCGTATTAAATCAGAGTGCTACGATTGCAAACAACTTATTCTCAATTCTTTTGATTCCTAATTCCAAAATCTTGGTAGCAACGTCCAAAAGTGATGAGTTTAATCATCATTACCAAATTAAATGTTTAAATAACTGTAAAAAGTTTATGTTCATAGCAAGTACAATTTCTCATGTTTCAACATGGTTACCATAGTGACTAATTTTACCACAACTTTTGTCCTATTAAATGGATTGAGACGCATCGCAACATCTCATTTTGAAGCGTAAACTTTATTTTACAAGATATAGATAAATTCCCTTTATTAATTAATTGATTAATTAATTAATTTAATATGTAAGATATTTGCACTCGATTTGCAATAAGTTTGGTTAAAGTTAATATGTTTTGGATTCTTTAATTAAAGGGTATTATTAATAATAAAGCACTTTTTGTTCACTCTAGAAAAATTCTAATATTATTTATTTAATAAAAGACTATAATAAGTGCAAAAAAGTCCACTTATTATTTTATTCCTAAATTTTAGTTTATGATTTAAAAATAACGCCGTATTCCTTTGAGGTTTACAATAGAAGCACTAGTTTTGTGCTTAAAAATAGACCTAGTAACCTCCTGAAAACATGATTTTTCATAACATTCTGAACTTTAGTTAGCAAGTCAAAAGATTTAACAAAAAAAATGATTTTCAGTTATACAGGGTAAAATACAAAGAATTTGCACCTTTGTATCTTTAAAACTAATCGGATTCATAAACGGTAAAAAGAACTTAGCCAGGGTAATCAATATATCTATATTTTCCCCAAAACTTTTTATTTATTTTTTACTGCAGAAATGAATTATTTCAAATAATTCTTTTAATTACTTTTGTAGACATAAGGGTTTTGCATAAATAACATTTTACTAAATATCACAATAAGTATTATACTAATATTGAATGTAAAAATTTAATACGCTATTAGTTGCATTTGATCGCATTTAAAAAGTTCGATTTTATTATAGGATAAAATAAAAAATTTAATTTCCCACGACCGAAAATCCACCATAAAACAACATTTTTAATCGACCCAAATTAAGTATCTTTTCCTGAATTCAGAATTAATAAATGCTACATACCAAATTTTATTAGCAATGTCTTTACTGTCGGATCTATCACGGTAGTTACACACATCATACAGGCTTTTTCTAAAAACACTTGATTCAAACTTCTAAAATACCAAAACATACTTTCTTGAAGTTTTGAAAAAACAAAAAGTGTTACTATTACAAAACTTTCTCTATGAGGAAGAACAAAATAATTGTCACGCAGAATCAAATTTGAAACTCCAATTTATTATTGGCCTATCAAAATCGAGGACATGCGGAGCAGAGTTTGTTAAAGTTATTGGCCAATTGAAGCCGGTAGCTGGAAATTCGACAAACGCAGGATCGATGAGTTCCGGTACCGTGGCGTATTCTATAGCAGCTTGTTGTCCCGTTATCATTGTTTAAGCTATTATCTACAGCATATATAGGTCTCTGCACCACGTATATTCAGGCATAGTTATACGTTTGGTATATAGGGTCATTAAGAATTTCGAAAGATTGCGCAGCCGGACACATTATTGAGCTCGATATCTTATGAGTATATCACAGTAGTGATTATTCTTCGTGTAGCTTGCGACTATTGCAGTGCTCGCTCGATTTCTCGCGCTCGGTCGAGAGGCGATATTTGTCCGTATATTATACGAGGCCAGCAAGCGCGAGCTGCCGGGATCGTTAGTCATTGTCGCTGTGGAGTTGAGGTATTAATGAAAAAATCTCGTGAGATTAGTAAAACGCGGCTCGCAGACATTTGTAGATTGTGTGTACGAAGCAGGAATTGGTTTTCTGCTGTTTGTTTCCTTTGATCACTTTAGCAGATACGAATATCATTTTGATTGCACGTTGTGGTAAATAATTACGGAGTAATCACTATGTATGTGCATACCCCTAATCATTTTATAAAAATTATAGCTTCTTTTGTTGAAAAGTAGATATTTTCAGATTTGTAATGAATATTTAGGTATAATATTGAAGAAAAAAACGAGCCGAGCGCCTACTATAATATATATGTTTACAGGATCTAATTTGCAAAATGAAATCGCATACTCGATTCTTAGCAAGAAAAACACCTTCGCAAAATCGAGCTCGCTGATCTTGACTTTTACACTTATAGTCGTCTGACATTCCAGGAGAACACCGGTCCCATCACGCGATTACCCAGTTTATCTCTATAGTCTAACCCCAGCCAAGGTCTAAGTTAATGCCGTATGGATATGCATCTCGACGATTTAATTTAGATTCACCCTCATACATCAGCGGTGTAAAGTGTCTTGAGCTAGTGAAAAATGCGCTTGAAAATATAGGTATAACGTGGGTGGGTCTTCTTTCGCGAGCCCACACATGCGGCAATAAACCGCTCTCTCTTTCCTCTTCGATTCATTCTTCATCGATCTTTGTGTTCGGTCCATTGTTTTCAGAGACTTTTTCTGCAGGAACACAAAGAAAAGCCGGGATAACAAAATTAGCATACGCACGAAGAGCTGTCTGTCAATAATTGAAGAACTAAATATTAATTATACATATTATAATTTATATATAAAACTTTTTAAGTTATTGTTGCACTATTTGAGTACGATTTATTTTAATTTAACAATAATTATATCAGATGTAATCATTTTTTTTGACGAATATAAACACAGAAGGGTTATTAATTGAAAAAATATCTTATACAAGATAAAAAAATCAATTCATTGAATATATATTATCATTATGATCGTATTCAATAGCTCAGCATTGCCATCGAAAATCATTAATCGCGCAAATTCGTGGTCACAAACATTATTTTGTTAACTCTGACTACATAACTAACTTGTTTTTGACATTATGCTTATTATTTATATAATGTATATAAGCTAGTTAATAAAAAAGCTCAAATTAAGTCTTCACATTTATCAGTCGCGCGGACTTTTTCTCCCACCACTGAATACTTTATCCTATATACAGGACGTGTGTTATTTACTCCATCAATTTCACATAAAAGTGTCTAAAACATCGGCCTCATCAAAGATATTTAAGTAACCAGTACTTATATCCCTATTATACACAATAATGTACACAAAATACCAAGCGTACAAAACTGAAAGCTCACGTGTTCCGATGTTATCCCGTATGGCCTACGTTTAATGGGACGAGAGCGTGCATCAAGACACACGTGAAAACGAAGAGCCGTAAACAGAGGAGGAGATGCGGAGAAAAAGCGTGGAGCAGCTCAAAGTATACTTTGCTATCTGTTTCGCGCAGGCACAAGCCGAGCGTGAGAAAGTAAACAGGAAAGCGAAAATACAGGAAATAGAGGAGTAAATCAAATCTTAGGACTAGGCGTATCCGGAGCTTTGATCAGTGCAGTTTTATCATACTGTTCCTTGATACTCTAACGTTTATTAGTTACGTTAGTTTTGTATAATTTTAATGTTCAGGCAAACGGAGTCACAAAGCACATCTCTTGCTCTCTTGTATTCTACTGGGTTTTTTATACATTCAATGGTGCACAGAATGGGAAAAATCGTATTTTTTCTGATCTCTTAAAACTAGCAAATTTAAAACGAAGCAAATCAAAAAAGAAATTTAATGCGCTTATTTAATACTCTGGCGAAATTTAATACTCTGACATTTTAACTCGGTGAAATATCGAATAAATGTATATTCCTACTGTATATTACACCAGTGGCAAACAGTTTTTTGCTACAATCGTTTACATGAAAAAAATCGATGGCTTTGTATATCGGCGCACGATTCAATTACGTCGGAGCGCTCGAAGAATCGCTCTGACTGCTTTTCGAAGCTGTCAGACTGCCTACCTATATATACCTATATATAGTAGGAACGTTCAATAGTACGTGTTCGGGGGACATATTGTTGACAATTAGTTGCTTTGTATATATGGGTGCAGTCTGTTTGGTAAAAAGACAGCTGGCATGGTTATTTTGAATTCGTTATTATGAATCTTATATAATATCTACTTGCAATTTGTTGAGCTTTTTTTTAATGAAAAAGAATATGTTACATTTTCCATATATTCTATATCATTTGTAATTTACAAAATAAAATAAAAAATGTATTGCTGTACTAAAAAGCCATTTACCATTAAAAGGAAGATTAAAAGTGCCAAGTAATAATAATAATAAACGGTATTCATTTTCAGTGGCCTTGGACATCGGCGAAACCTATACTAAATATCTATTATCCTGAATAGTATTACAAATATGCTTTCTACAACATTGTATATTTGCAAGGTTAATGCTTCAACTTTGAAGAACTCACACGCTGCACAGGCACAGCTCACATTCAATTCTTTCAATATAAGTAAACAGAGTGATAAATTCTTTCCTTTGTTGATTTCATTTAATTCGAATTTCTATAGGGCATGCATCTACATTAAAATAAGAAGGAATGTCAATCGCAGCAGGGGACACAAATAAATTTCATTAATTAAAATCGGAATTGCTCGTCTGACCATCGGTCCGCGGCAAGGAGACCTTAAACGCTGAACCAACAATAAAGCTTGTAGCAATAAATTAAAATCTAACTGCACATACACACACAGGTCGTCGCGCGCATCGAAACTTTTCTGGCACGTGTACGTATAATACGTGTGAGTACATTCTCTCTCACTCCCCCCACCCCTTCCCACACACACGCTCTCTCTCCCTCTCTCTCTCTCTCTCTCTCCTTTCGACGATGTTTATAAAGCAGTATAGGTATATTATACTCAACGTGGTGCAGCAACCATAAGGGAGAAGCGAGGGAGGGGAAGAGTCGGAACGCTGAATATACGATCGCAAGGCTGATTCTGGACCGCATTGCGGAGGTCCCGCGCGCGCGCCCGGACCAAGGTCAGCCCATGCTCTCGTTGTGAACACACACTATCCGCCGCCGAACACTCAACTGTTTCTTTCTCTCGGGACACACGATGCTTTTTCTCTTTTTCTATATTCCTCGCGCGTTTTTATTTTTCCCCGATGCTGCCGCTTGATTCATAGCACTTCTCTTTTTGAGCCTTTTTTCGAGGGTGCCAGTCGGGAGTTGTTCTTTTTCGGGCGTTAATTTTGTTTTTGAAAGCTTATACGGGCACTCTGATTTATGACAGGGACAGTGATTTTTAAGCACGTGCAACTTTGTGAGCTCTGCTTTGGGCTGTTTTCGTGATATTTTATATTCCCCTTGAAATGAACGTAACTTTGTTTTCAACTTTATGATTTCATACTTTTCGGGGAAGAGGGAGATAAGATTTAAAAACTTTTTTTTAAATCTATGATTTTTTAGCCGATTCTTTATTATAAAGAAAACAACATTGAGTCACAGGTTACACGTATAACTTTATTATACAGATTTGTTTCATCTAATCTTACAAGACGATGCATGAGTGAATCATTTTACACTTGAATGCAAAAAAGCAGAGTTTCATAAAACAGGTGTAAAGTAGGTTTCTCCTTATTTTATGCGTCATAACCTTATCTTACACTTGAATGAGTAAGAGGCTGGAGAATAAAACTGTTTTGCAGAATAGCTCATCAAAATTATCTATATTAACCATTGCTATAATAAATATTAGCAGAGGAGTCGTCTAATAGAAATTCTGAAATCAACGATGCGTATCAGATGCTAACTTACTTTCGATTGAGACGACGCTCATTGTCAGCTCATTTTGATTAAGAGTGTTCTGCCTAGCCCATCGCCGTCTGCTTAAGACCACTTGGTCATCTTTATTAGTCACAGATGCGACCAAACTCAAAGATGTCTTATAGACGTGACTCGTTGGTTGCAAACACAGACAACAATGAATTATGCCATTCATGCAGTACACAAAGAAAATTCAATGAAAAAAATCTCGAAACTAGAAATCACCAAAGACGTAAATAAGACCAAAGAAGCCTTCTCTACAGAAAATTATATATGATGATCAAGCCAATTTAAAATCAATATATATAATTAGTAAATTCCATACAATTAGACAATTTAGTATATTCCATAAACATTCCACCCAACCAAAATTGACGAAAATTCCAGAAAATCACGAGTAAGCATATCGATCCCCCTTTAATATAAAAATCGTCCTTTAACTCCTCGCGGCGTCCTTGAGATAAATTTGGCCGGATTCCAAGTTCGCACGCATTTTGCCTCTTACGCTCCCCCCTCTTCTCCTCCGACATCCGTGAAAAATTTGCTGTTCTAGCTCTTTGCATCTGCACACCGATTCGGAACACGTTCCACGTTCCCGAAGCTCCGCGGGCGTGTAAATCGTAAACTCGTTACGATCGTTTCGAAGGTACGCCGCGAATGCTGCTCCTGCTGCCGTTCCTTCTGCAGCAAACGAGAAGTCGTAAATCGGATCGTATACATGAATATCTAAAGGAGCCAGGGAGACATGATGTTTTGTAGGGAATCTTGGAATGCGAGAATATTTTGCCGAAGATCGGGATGATCGAAGGTGGAGTGATGTCTTCAATTGAAATATAGGTATGGTTGATGTATCACATATCGCGTAGAGAAATTTAGTTTATAATATGACAAAATAAGTTTACATTATAAAGAGTATTTTCTTCCAATTTAGGGATGGAAAGGCCCGTTTTTCATGCTCCCTCCCCTCTTGTTACACACTGTACTTTTTTGATAAGTAACTGTAAAGACCTGCACAGTCGAAATGCTAAGTTGGCCATTCACTTCAGATGCAACGAAACGAGTCTTTTCTATGTACGTTTTAAAAAAACCTATTTCAGACTCGTACTGAACACCTTATTATATACCTTCGCTTGAAATAGCTTATTTTCTCCCCTTGTCGCACAATGTGGTATTTCGCGTAATACGAGCTCGGTCGTATTCTTTTTATTCGTACTCCAACTTCCTCATCGTTACGATTCAAATACGAAAAGCTCCGTCATCGCGTAAAATGAACCCTATATATACATGGACTAACTGCAAATCGATATCTGCCCGACAATCATAGTTCCTTCCAAACTGAAATCATGCTACGACCTTTTCTCCGTCCGCGTCTCGCCTCGTCCGAACAATTAATTAGTCGTCCATTTCGAACCCTTGTGCATATGTATGTGTGCGCGCGTCCATAGAAACGCGACTCCTGCACATTATACATACGAAGGAGAAACCTTTTACTATCGTAGCAAAAAGCGAAATTAATTTACGGCAGTACGCAACATCAACATTTACAGACGAATGTGCTCTCTCTCTCTCTCTCTCTCTCTCTCTCTCTCTCTCTCTCTCCGCACTTATACGCAATCGCATTCTTCCCCAGTGGAGGACGCTACGGATATATCTATAGAGAATGCCAGAGAGAAGTAGACAAAGGACTTGCAGAAGCTAATTAGGGTCACACCATCGGCCGTCCAGCCGATTAATACCGTAATCTCCGTCGTGTCGGTCGTTCTTCCTTACTACGATACACGGCTCCTTTTGCACTGCTGCTCTCGCTATTTGCCAGCCGAGCGACTCTGGAGCGAAGAGATGTAATTAAAGGACAATTGTTGCGAAGTACAGAACACGTCACTCGAACTGCGCCACGGTGAGCTTGCGTCGACGTCGAACTCTAATTGAAACTTTTTGCGAGAACGCTGACGCTTGCAAATTTGAGCAGTGACGTAGCGAAGCTTCGCCGGTTCAATTTCGAGATAAATGTCTGCACGCAGATGCTCTGGATTTGAATGGCAGTGGCGAAATGATTATTAAGTGTCTTTGTCGTAAATGTATCGATATACTCATATATGTTAAAAGAAAAATGGAAATATCGTGGCGCGGATCTTTGGAGTATTGATGGTGTGATAGATATGATAGAAAAGCTTTCAATAAGCGCAAATGGAAATATGTATTAGCGAGTATGGTATAGTTATTGTATGTATAAAGCTCACAAATATACGCTATATTTATATTCAGATCTACAGCGTAGAACGAGCGAAATGTTTTTTTCTTGCATTGATGAGCGTATCGGTTATCATCGCATCAGCGGTTTCCGCTATCTATACTAACGTGACCCAACCACGATAAGTCAGATAGATAGATATATATTTTACCCATAATATACCCACGAACGCCTGATGCGTTAACTCGTTCAGCGAATATTCTTTCTATTTGCATTCTGCAAGAATAATCAATTGAAAACAAACAATCACTGCAGCTATCGCTAGGTATAATCGAAACATCAGTGCGCAGCTAAACTAACATAGCTCTATTAGGGACAAGCAGAAATAATCATAGACGCACACGCGAAACATATATATGCCGCGCATACATTCATATATCGGCAGCTCCATAAATTTTCGTAGTTTTCAGCTCACGACACTGTTGCAGCTATATACGCAGCTCGGTGTATAATACGTGGCCGGCGAGCCGCGACCTTCCAAGTTCCCCGCGACTTTTCTCTCTTTCCGCTGGCGTTCAACGGCGAGCCACGTAGCTATAGGTAGGGTCAGAGGGAGGCCAACTGCAGGTCACCGCGGCGAGTGCAAACTCAACGACCTTGTCCTAACTGCAGTGGTATACACACACACATGTACCTACGCCGAGACGGCGGCGTGAGAAAGAAAGAGATAGCGGCTAGCTAGCCACTGCAGCAGATGGATAGATGGACGGATATACGCGCACGCGATGTACCGACGATCTTCCCGCAGTGTTGTTATATTCGCGCGATGCGGAGGCCGATGAAAGTAACTTATCGAAATCTCAGACTACATCGTATACATATATAGTTATCTGTACGCGCCCGATGTCCTGAGAGGCGGCCACGGCTTTTCCATTTCCTGGAGAAGATAGCGAAGACGCGCGCCTCGGGCTTTTCACAGTTGCTTTTTCTTCATGCAAATTGAATTTTTTTTCTTTAGCTTAATAGAACCGCCGGGGCGCGAGGGCGATGAAAGCTTATACTCGCAGCCGTCCTGATTGAGGGTTGAATGGATGGAGGTTGGGTTCTAAGTGGAATCGTTGAGAAAAGAGAATTTAAACATTTTAAATATAGTCATCAGGAATGCGAATTGAGTGGACAAAAAGTAGTTGAACTTCTGTAACGACTTATAGATTGCTCTTCGATTTTTGTTCTTACAACTTATGTGTATGTATATATATAACGCTAATTGTGAAAAATGTCTCTTCTAAAGTAAAAGAAAAAGTTACCGCGTGTATCGTGATAACTGATCTCCTCGATATTTGCCAATCTAAACACGTTCACAAAAATCTTACAGATCGGTATCTCTTTGCTGGAAACAGCGTTACACTTCCTGATGCAGCCGCGAGACCAAATTCTCCGCATAATATTCCGTGTACAGCAGTTGAAAATTTCTCCCTCAAAGTATATAAATTCATTGAACGAGCACAGGAGAACTCGACACGGCGCTGGGATAAAATACGGTATTCCATTAACTTCTTATGTATCACGAGCGCGCGTCGAAATATCATCGAGCCATGTTTGGTACGCGCGCGACCGACATTCGCTTAATTTGCGAGAGAGCTGCAGCCGCTTTTTGCTTATCTAGCGGCGTCGGAGCCAGCGAGCGCGTTTCCAATTATTACCGTAATTTTTCAAGCTTTGCTGGCTCTTATATGCGCATACAGGCGTTTCACATTCGAAACTCGATGCTTCGAGTACGTCAATTTACTTGTGGCGTACCCGCGCCGAGAAAAGGGAATATCGAGTGTATGGTGATTACCGTGTAGACTGATTTAACAATAGAAATGTGTAGGTTTGGTAAATCTATCATTGGAACTTTCAAAATATGTTTTTGAATATAAAATTTATGTAAAAAATATTGAATTATTTTAGCTGAACCGCCTTAGAATACCTATTGCTCGCGGTTAGGTTCGTAATATGTTTTACTTTTCAAGTTTTCATGACAAATTGACTATACTTACCTAATTACGCTACTACTAATACAAAACTCGCGCGTGTACACTTGGGAAATCGATGCGAAACCACTGGTTCGTCGCCGGTACCTTGAATCGAAGAGATACACGATCGATATTATATGGCGTGCGAGTTTCGATATCCTTTTTTTTGTTCTAGCTATTATTAGGAGTCCCAGATATTATTGTATTTTGTGAAAGATTAATTCTTTTGTACTCTATGTGAAATACTTTTATGAAAATGAAAAAGCCGACAGCAAGACGAATGAATTAATAAATTTTTAAGTATTCTTCGGGCAACAGTATAGTATAACAGTATACCTTCATATACAATAATGACTGTATATATAGTCAATGAAGTACGTGATGTGCTGCTAAAAATACATAAAAGCTTTCAAATTATTATAAGCATTATAGATTAGAATTGTGAATCGAATAAAGAATATTGCGACTGTCAAATTTTTCAATAATTTGTTTATATATTTGTAAGATTTTTTTGTGTAAAATGGAATGTATTAGTAATTTACTACCTATATATGCAGGACTTCTATCAAGACCGTAGATAAAAATAAATTAATCGACAAACTAAAATGGATAGGAAGATTGGCAACGATGTTTTTCATAAGCAAAGTTTCACCGCTAAATTAATAGCTTATTAACAACACGGGAGTGAAAGTTATATAGAGAATTTCATCCTATACCTCGCTATACGGGGATTATGAAATTAAAACTTTTCAAACATCGCGTACATACTTAACGACTTCACGTGCAGTAAAGGATCTTAAAATCACCCATGACAGTTAAACGTGTCATTAAAATTTACAACTCAAGCACATTACGCAAAGCCGCGCAAACGACCTCAACAAGCCTTCGAAAATTAATATGCAGACGCGCACACTAAACACGATCGTAACCATAAAAGAGCAAAATCAAACAAATGGCAATTTTTGTCCCTCGTGCACCACAAGTGATAACAGCCTAGACGCGTCAGACGAGCTTTTCCCTATGTACATATAGCATGTATATGTATACTATAAATAAATGTAGATTCGCGTTCTGTTCCGCATTTGAATTACACGTGCATATTGACTGACTTTTGCTCGCGCGTGTCTGGCTACGTTATTCGCACTCGGAGGAAGAGATACCGCGCGACACGACAGCGTATACCGCGGGTACGAAATTGAAAATTCAACGACGCGAATTCCGTGGTAGCTTCCGCCTTCTTGCCATCAGGAATTGAAATAAGCACATCAGCCGTGCTCGTGAACCCGCTGATGCCTCTCGACGAATGATGTCTGAATATCTTTCCGACACTGAGATTTTGATATTTTATTTTATAAAAATAGACGAATAGCATAAGCTTATACGTGCATAAGTGGCATGCGATTTGATGAAGCGAAATTTTTGGACCCAGTTATTAATAATTTTCGGGGAATTTGCAAATACATAGTTATCTAAAACACGTTCAAGCAAGCAAACCAGACTTACGACCGCTCGATTACGCGAGTCCGATGTAATTTGCCGATCGATCGCTGGCTAGCTCGCACTCGAGCTGCTATATACAAAAATTTCCGGATGAGACCGCAGGCGGGTGTTATGTACCGGCTGTGATAACCTGTCGCGGTACCGCCCACGCGTAATTGGAGGATCTTCCATTACACTTTTCCCGTAAATCACTTTCTCGTTATGCCAGTGCTTGCTCGTGCAATTAAATCGCGAGAGAAAGGAGGATGCGTGTGCAGGTTTTGATATTTATATATCTGACGGGTGTTTAGAGAGAAAGGCAAAGATGATCTTTGAATTTTACCCAACGTGCGTAATGAAGCAGAGTATTTGTCTATTATATTTATAGACAATATATGTTGTTTTTTGCAGTAAAGCTCAATTAAAATTTTTTTCATATTTTTAGTTTTATTTATTATGACAAATCGATGTCCCTTTGAAAGTATTGTATATAGTGATATTCGTTATATCATCGTTTTTAATGCTTACTAGCAAAATCCATCGCGCTTCGCGCGCTTAGTTTTATTCGTCGTATCTTAAACCTCAAAAACATAAGGCTATATTCAAAACAACGGAGATTACAATGTATAAGTTTCGAGATTCAGAGGTCAGTTTTTTAAGAGACGACTCAATCTGAAAATCGTATTTCTTATTTGCGTTCCTAAATTCTTAAACCAGGCTATCAAACAGAGCATTAAATGCTTCATAACACAAAGGATATCACTTTTTTAAGAGAATCATGGTCATCATGGAACACTGGAATTTGTCCAGAAGTCCCCATACAAACGTTTTTGACAATTATTTACTTATTAAATAGTCTTTATAATTAATATTAAAATTAATTTAACTCTTAAATACTCTTTAATTATTTTATTTATATTTATTATAAAATCAAATTTAGAATTTAGATTCAGCGTTTTGAATCCAGCTTAGATTCTGATTCGCGTTCCTCAATTCTTAAATCAGGCGATCAAACACGACATTAACTGGCTTCACAACATTCACTCATGACTTTTTTAAGAGAGGATTATTAGATAATATTAAAATTATAACATTTTATTATTTGGTATCGTATGCAAAAATTATATTTATCGAGCATACGTGCTAAGAGAAATATGCTTGATATCTCAATACAATGCTCTGTCGTTTTGAAAAACATCTCATTCGAAATTCTAAATGTCAGAGTCAGTGACAAAAGACCGTTACACCAAACGGCTGCGAAAAAAAGCTGCACTGCATTGTCATCGGCACGCACAAAAAAATCTCTAATGACTTCCGCGCTCCGTACAATTGCTATACAAATGCGAAGCAGCCAAGCTAACCTTTTTCGGTACATTCAACTGCATATTCAGCCGACATCATAGGCAGCGAGCTTTTTTCCGCCTCTTCTGTATGCTATATCTCCCTTCTACACAGTCGCGTTTTTTCCGTCTCTCAGGGACACAAAACACAACTACAAACGAACTGCAAAACAGAGCGAAAGGGAGAGAGAGAGAGAGAACGATACATATATATATATATATATATATAGCCAGAAGCTTGTATAGAGATAACCTGAGAATTTATATTCCGCCGGGCAACTGAAGCTGCTTGCGGCTCAGTTTCATTGAAACGTTGTGGTACTGCTGCACTGACTTTTGTCCTGGTGTGCTGTGTAGGAATCACGAAAATGAGAGAAAGAAAAGGAGAGGCAATGCAGGCTGTCTCTTTACCCATCAGGATTACTAAAAATGTTGTTGATGTACTTGCATGAAAAATTAGTTTAGTATATAACATTGAAATTCTGTAAAGAAAAAATAAAATAATAATGTGTGTATATACATATCTAAACATAGTTTGAACACGTACGATATTTTTTGCCAAATTCCCTCTACAATACATCTTTTACAGTCAGTCTTTTAATATATATGCTTTAAGTGTTTTTATAATTTTAAAAATCTCTATTTTGCAAAACTTTATACACAAACTTTCTCACAAGTGAGTTTGTCTTCACGAGGAACGTTTTGAGTACTGTAAGAGAAAAAATCTCAGTTTGTTTTCTTTTCACAATTAGATAATTAATGTTCTCTATGTATACACAAAAAATTAGAGTATTAAAAACTAATATTCAATTAACCAGTTTTCAGAAAATCAGATTATGTGTTAATACATTTCTTACTGACACATATAAATACCGCCAGATCGGCATTCGTAGAGTTACAGTTGCGCCATACACTGATTTTCTAGTCTTGAAGGAGATAACGGCGCATCATATACCTGCACGTAATAGTATATCGTAATTATCGTCACGATTCCTAGAATCCTTATACTCTTCTTTTCTCATAAGAATTCTCTTCATCTAAGATAAATCTATGCAAATACTCTCACAATGATATTGAGTACTCCATATATTACATCCGTACTAGTAGTGTGATGGTTGTTATTTTATTATTAAATTTTATTATTGCGGAGGACGGCATCCTGTCGACAAAATAAAAATGTAGAGAATGAGTCAATTCGCGAAACAAATCTCCGCTAATCGATTCTTGTTATCGATTCTCAAAATAGGTTAATTGCAGGGATGCTCTTACGTGCAAATGACACGCATGCATTCGCAACTACATGTTTTCATTTGTTATGACTCTGCTGCTATTGACAGATTAACGACAAAGATGTATTAATATACCTAGCGCTCTCTCCCTCCCATCCCATCTCTCTTGTCTGATACTGCACTCCTCAATACTGGCACTGCACACCAGCTGGTCATAAACGTCGGACAGTTACTAATAATTAATAAACATCTACGAGATTTTCTATATTACCCTAGTGTAAAATTAACACTATTTTGAAATTAAAACTATTTACAAACGACAACTTCAAGTGTAAAAAACTGAAAGTTGTCTGCATGTGGAAATGTATGTGTGTGAGAGAGAGAGTGAGAGTTCCAGCATAGATGGATCAGTGGGCCCCGTAGACAGAGTCATTTGGGACGTAGGCGAGAGCGGACCTTTAGTACCGAAGCAAGAGTGAACATCTTGGTTATTATTATTCTCGTAATATAATTAATTTTTCTGTCAATTACTACTTCAACTGATAAAAAGAACATCGGCCCACACCTCAAATCCCACAAATGGGAGCTCATCCCCGGATGTGGTCTAAAAGTGAAAAGAGGTACGAGCTAGACGAATTTTTTCGTCGATGCGTGTGCGTCGAATAACGAGGGTCGTCTTGGGCGCAAATATCGGAAGTTTCAAGAGCACATCGAAGGTTTGGCGAGAGGATGACGTTTATTCTCGGCCCGACCAAGGAAGCTGCGCGTCGTCGAATGAAGAGTCGAAGAATAAGCTGCGAGAGTTGTGATGCTAACACGAGATGGAAGTTGCAGGCTTCATCTTTGGAGTACGAACTTTTTCCAAAAACAACTTTGCGCTGCCAGTTGAAATTTTTCTAACAAGAGAACGCGCATGTACTTCTGCTCGACCTTCAACAAATCCATTAGGTAATTATTTGCTCTGTACACATATAGGGTATACCAAAAAGCACGTGAACTTTGCCAGTTGTTTGCCCCCTGCATATCCATTAATTGCATCTAACTCTCCATTCACTCGAAGCAGCCCAGTTTATTCACTTTCGCTGCGGAAAAAAATAAATGCCGATATGCAACAACAATCTTTCTCGCTGCAGCCGCCCAACTTCGTATATTCCAGCAAATCACGGAACTCAATCACGAGCGGCTAACAATTCCAAAATTCGTCATTAATTATACGAAAGCCGCGTGTCTTTGTCTGCACAGTGGCGGCGGTGGCTATGACGTGTCTCCTCCAGATCTCTCCGCGTCTGGTAACCCCCCTCCCTTCCGCAGCCCCTCGCCGTGCTTTCAATCGCAGGCTGCGCACGGCAGATATAGGTATACCTACATATATACAGGGGCGTCTGCGATGCAGCGAGCATGAAACGTAAGCTTCGCGCGCGCGCATATATCCAGGTTCCGCTGACCTACTGACACGATCCCGTGACGTCACGGGAGATAGAAACCCGCTGGAGGGTGGGAAGCGAATATACGCGCGACCCTCCCTCCCCGCCGTTGCTCCGTTTCGGGGGGGCTGACCTGAACCCGAGAGAGAGCCCCGCAATTGCTTTTCGCCTCGCGGTCGTTGCGGCCCTTCAAGCCAACTCACTCTTACATGTGCGAGCGAGCTTGTAAAAATGCTTTTGCTGATGCTGCTTTGAGTTTCATGATGTTTCGCCTGAAACATTGGCCATCGCGTTTAAGAGAGGATTCTGCGCAACGCGAATAGGTGACGCGCGCAGATTCGCGATCATCGCTCGCGTATATATTGAAATAGAAAATTCTGCGGTTGCAAGCTTTATAAATTATGACGAATTACTCAACGATGGCTCGCAAACCATAGCTGGTATTCGGGCGGACGATCAAACTCCAATCCACTCTAAACCAGCGCGGAAAAGAGGCTGATATCCCAGAGAGATACAATAAAAGTCGCTCCACGATGAAATTGCGCGAGAAACTTTTCTTTTTCTACATTAATCAACTTGATGAATGCAGATTAGCCGCAAGCTCGTTTGCCACGCGGCGGCTGCAGCGATGATGATAAACTCGCTCGCTCGCTCTCTCGCGGCCTTGTTTCCAGTTTGAGATTCGTTCGCGCGTCCTTTTTACCCTTTTCTGCGGCTATGCACTCGGAGTGACGACCATCGCTTGCCACACGGCTGATGCTGATCATACATACATCGTAATTCACTCGGCTACTCGTGTTGCGCTAACCGTCTGTGCGAATGAGCGTATCTTTTATAGCATGAGCTATACGATGGCGAAATGCATTTGCTTGTAAACGCGATTCAAGTTATGTAATCATTCAAATGTGGCGCGGACGAGTTCTTGAAAGTTTATTGAATAAACAGAAGTTAATTGCCGCATATATATATATATATATATATATATATATCAGATTACCAACTTTACCATCTCGTTAAAAATCGGGCCGTGAAAAATTCAGTGCGTGTTATAGAAGTCAATAAGGCTACGTTTATCAGCTGTTTTAACGAGACGATAATCAAGAGTCTAATTTTACAGACATGTTTAGTGAAAATTCGATATGACGATCGACGAATAAAAAGAGTATATACGTCCGAAATACTCATTCCACACCTGAAATAAAATGGAACAAATGAAAAACCTATGAAATCTCTATTCCTCAGAAGCTCACAGCTCCGAAAAAAAGTATCGATCCGCGCAGCCAATCTGCACCTCCATTCACGCGGTCCTCTCTACTCATCGGCAACGTCAGTTCCCTCCCTTTTTCACGCTTTCTCTTTCTCCACATAATAATACTCTTCTCGACGTTTCCCAGTTTTCAAAATTCAAATGTTTATACACCATTCGCATTGAACTTTTGTATCCGCTTGTTAACCGTGCGTACTCCCATTCCGTACAAGCAATCAACGCCGTCGTATAATCTGTGCGCGGCAAAAAAAGATACCTAACCAAAATAGCAAGGTTACACGCGTCTCGAAATCATCATGCGGAGGTCCAAGAATTTACTCGTTATCGCAGTCGGCTAGAGTACGGAAGCGAAAAAAAGCCAGTGCTGAAAGGGGGAAGAAAACGCGCGCGGATCGATCCCGGTGGCGGCTGGAATCTCGCGCGAACGAGCCTCGAGAGTCTTTCTCCTCCCGCGAAGAAAAGGAGGCGGAGAAGGAAGGAAGCAAGCTGCGCGGCCAATTAACGGACCTGTCGCTGGCCGAAATTGAAAAATCTATCGGACGACTTGCTCAGAGTTGACCGACGTCGCCGACAACGCGCTGCGCGAACGGGTGAGGCTGCGATATAATCATGTGCGGTAACCTATTTTTGTCGGTTTTTCAAGTTATGTAAAAAAGCATTACCGCATCATCGATGTAAATAACCTTCGAAAAGTGCGTCGTTGCGCGATGCGCGCAATAAGAAATTCGAGGGCTTTTAATTATTCCGCGGAGCGCAATCAATCATATATAAATCGCTCTTTGACTTCACGAATTCAGGCAACGAAAGACCAATAAAGCCATACCGCCGATCCATCATTTTCCCTTAATTACAGGCGTCGATAGCTGTATACGCCGGCGCTCTCACGATACAGCCCCTCAATATCAGCGCCTCGCCAGAATTTTAATCCGCAATTCGCCATGATTCATTCATGAACTTCTCTCCCGCCGCGCTCTTTCTTGGTGTATATCCCTCTCTCTCTCCTTCTCTCTTTCTCTCTCTCCATATATATATATATATATATATCGACGCCGCACCATGTAATCCATAAAATCCCAGCCTCAGCCTCGCAGTATAGTATAGTAATCCGACTCTCTCTCTCTCTCTTTCTCTCTTTCTCCACACTTTTTAGCAGTGCGCGAATCGATCGTAACGTCATTTCCGGATTATCGGAAGTATATACAACAGCAGCGCTGGCGGCGGGTTCATCGCCGTGGCTGGGCGCAGAGAATCCCGCGAGAAGCATTCCGAGGGCCTCGAAAGGATCTTTTGCTGGAGGGCTCTATGTTTCGCTCGGCTGCGCGCGTCCGTAGCACCGGCAGGCTGCGCGTCTCCAATTGGATTTCCAAGGTGAGCTTTTACCCGAGCTTTCTCTTCAGATTTCTATATATATATTTCTCTGCGGTGAAATACATTGCTCTAGCCGAGATATTATTTACTTTTGGGTTTCCGATACCTTTTTATTTTTGCAGCATTCCGATTGTCAATATACAATATAACTTACAGTATAATAACGGCACGTCTACTTTGTGCTTAACGAAAAATCAAGCTCTCGACGACGATCGATCCATCATAACTATTCCCCGTGGACCAAGCACATCGGTCTTTCTTCCTCCCGCACGAGTCAGTAGTTAGCACATACGAAAAAAAGCGTGTAACGCGGCTTTTAATGCCAAATGGGTCAACGCAGCCGTCGTCGGGTCTCGCCCTCCTATCTTTTCTCTTCGCGTATAGCAAAGTCTGCGCGAAGGTTACGACCATGGCCATACTTCCGAGCGGCGGCGTGCATCAGCCGGTTGAACTTACATAAAAGTGCATGTGAATAAAGCAAGGCGCCGCGGCGTCGGGGGCGGACCTTCTAACCGAATTATATAAGTGCTCGCGCTCGCGAGGAGGAATTCGCGCGGCGTCCTCGAATTATGCCCGACATTAACCTTGACGGCAACGAGCTGCTGCTCTAGCATCGCCTGAGCTGCTGCCGTAACTCGACTCGCGGAATGCGTCCCCGATTTCAAGTAGATTAAGTCGAGATTCGTTCTTTCTCTTCGCGCGGACGACGCTTTATCGCTTTATTTCGCCACTCTCGGCTTCCGGCAGCCTTCTTCGAGGGGAGGGATTTAGCGGCGTTGAGAGCGTGTGCCAAACAGATTTTTTTCTCGGCTATTCGAAGCTCCTTACCTTGATCAAGCGGACGAGAGGATCAGGAAGATCGTCAAACCGCTTATTTTTTCAAGGAAACAGCACAAGTCGGACCGAGTAGTTTAAAGTCGTGCAAGGGTAGTAAATCTAAAGATTTTGAAATTGAAAAAGAAACGACGAGAACGAGAAGTCACCGCGCGATCGGTCCTATGCTAAACGGTAACGTAGTCCTGCTGTCCGTCTGTCCGCAGATGCTGTTCCTGTGGTCGAGAGAGTCAGTACCAGCAGCGGTGGGAGCGACTCCTCGGGCCGGCCCGTGGTTCGCCTGGTTTGCCACGGCGGTTCTGCTCTGGCGATGTCGGAAGCGCATAACCAAGGCCGTGTTCGGCGCGACGGCACCTCTGCGGTTGCTGAAACGCAAGCGCGGCGGTGGAATCTCGGCCAGCGTCGTCGTCTCTAAAGCTCACCATCACCATCATAACCAGCCCAAGACCCTGAAACAGCAGCAGTCGACGGGACCTGCGCAGCAGCAGCAGCAGCAGCAGCAGCAACTGCAGCAGCAACTACAGCTACAACCCAGGCATCATCATCATAGGAGACACAGAGAGGCATTGCCCAGCGCATCTGACAGTTCCGAGGAGCATCGGCGCAATCGTCACTTGGTAAGTTTCGTATATGGGGAAAACATTTATAAGCGATCTGCTAGTAGGCCAACTACCTGTTTGACAAAAAAATTAGGTGCTACATCTTTCAGATATTTTTCTTCGCGTTTTAAGGGTAATTTAAATTATACGAAAAGTAATTTGAAAAACAAATTAAAAATAGTCGCTTAGGTAAAAAATTGTCTGTGATTGAATGAAGCGAAAAATCACGGAACTATCGAAATTTTGCCAAGTCTTTTTTTGTCAATTTTCCCCTGAAATCGATTTTTTTCGCTAAGAGCCCATTTCAAATGATCTTTTTCAAATTCAAGCTCTTTTCTCGTACTCTCGTATATCCGTTGTTGAGCAAAGGCTCTTTTTCGTATAATTATATTTTCTTGTATTCTAAAAATATCTTTCAGAACATAAAAAAAGTTCCTCGTAGCATAATTAATTTTTTCTTATTACCAGCTGAACCGACTAACTGAGTGTTGACAATGCTGATTTAAAAAAAAGCGATTATCTTTAATTATAACGAATTCTTCCTCAGAAGCATCATCAAAGTAGCAGTATTAGCGGCATCAGTAGCAGCAGTAGTCCGAGCGACCAGGAGAAACCACAGGCACAGCGTCGTGAGGTTAACGCAGTGTCAAAGTCACGTCTGAGACGACTGCACGCCGGCGACGGACCGCACATGAACGTAAGTCGCAAGCTCACCATGAGCGCGAGCTGCTACCAGATCAGCCAACAGCTCTACTGCAGGATGACGAGGAGCGGCCGCGTGTATGGCAGGTATCCTACGAAATCGTCCGGAAAGTAATGACTGGAACTCCCTCTGTTTTGTACGTAAAAGACTGTTGTTGTATTGTTAGTCTCGTTGTTGCTGTGAAAATGTGCTGTTTGTGAAATCCACTATGATGGAGAACGTGTAAAATTGCTGTAATTAATTTTTAAATCAAATGTGTATCGTTTGTTGGACGTACTATCGTTGTAAGCACGTATTTTTTTAAACATATTGTATTGTTGGATTATGTGATGGAAAATGTAAAATTTCTAGTCAATACAGAATAAGCCCTAGGAAATTTAGTAAGATGGAAAAATAATTATTTTCTTATAAATGCATTTAATTTTCGCTCGAGCAAATATTTTATTTTTCCTTCATTTGCCGCAGCTTGATTAAACTGTCCGAATACGTTAAGGGATAATTATTAAATGTCAATCAAAGTTTGCATGGTTCGTACACATGATGACTTCCGACATATACCATTTACGCTAAGCTCAGCTAAAATGTACATTAAATCGTTCAGTATGCGAAGAGTCGTGCTCTAGTATATTTGAGCTTAATAGTGCTTTAAAACGACATTGTAACCGTCGGAATCACTGTGAAAGATTTTATGAAAACATCTCCATCAATAGAAACGTAATCGCGTCGTAAATTTAAGCAGACATGAAAAGTATTCATCGCGGAGAGGTATAACTCTCTCAGCTCTTGAAGATCGACTCCTTGGTAAATCGTCTCGAATTTTATGAAATGAGAGAGCAATAATCACAAAAGAAACGATTTCTGGGATAAAAGAAAACTAAAGATCAAATGGAAAAACTATCAACTTTCCTCAGTTACGAAATTGCAAAAACAAACATAAAGAAGCCTAACGATTCGCAGCACGTCGCCGTCGCGCCATCAACTCCTCGATATTTACTTCTCAAACTCTCTGCTGGAGTCTCTCTCGCTTGGTCTCTGTATCAAAATAATTTCCTCCCACTTGCAGGAAAGTTCTTAATCGAGTTTGGCCGGGGATCAAGTTTCCAGCGCGCGAGCGCACTAACGACCGTCGAGCTTGGGCGACGTCTTCTTTTGCTCCCGCTAATCGCGGAGCTGACCTCAACCCACTTATATATGTCCACACATACTACTTGTGTGGCTGTGTATCTATTTTTTTTTTAAATAAATCCGGTCGTAATATACGAATCTTTGCGTGTACGAGCTTTGGAAGGTCGAGCTTTTTGGCTCCTCCGCGTCGACGCCCGTTCGAACATCTTTTTCGGCTGCTGTGGTAAAGGATCGATGAGAAGGACTCTTTGAGTTGCGAGTTTCACGGTCTCGGGCGTCTGTAGTACGTAGCATTGAGCGGAGCTCTGTGTTTTATGCGAGGATGCGATTAACGTTTTTCGGGGCTTCTAAGAGCTTCCGAAAGCTTTTTGTCTTCTCTTATCTGCGTGGGCGTTCGTGATGTGGAGTACTTAATCCTTCGGTCTGCAATGTCGCCGCACTGATACATGTATAACTCGAAATTTTTTTTTTTCGAAAATCAATTACTGTATAGCTAAATGACAATCAGTATGGACATCGTACAATATTTTGAAAATAGCATGTATATAGGGGAGATCCGGATGAAATGGGCATACTAGGCTAAACGAGAACCGTCTATTACGTCTGATCTCGAAAATTCCCAAATAAATCTACTATGTTATAGGTCTCATTAACATCTGATTGTACGTTTCAGTTTGTGCGCTGCTCACGGCAATAACATCATATACGTAGAAATAAAAAAATTGATTTTAGTCTGTGAGCTTACTGGATTTATTTTTGAATCGTATGATTAATTATGTTCCATACCGATCTGCTACTTTTGCTGAATCGAACGAAAACAGAATATAAAGCTCGATGCGCATATAGAAACTTTTTCTATTTTCTGCAATTCGCAGTACTATATAGCTTGCTCTCTCTCTCTCTCTCTCCACTATCTCTTTCGCGAAAATCAATAAGCCTCGGTCTCTTGCACTTGAAGGGTCTAGGACGCGCACTATACTCGCGTTCTTGGCCCGCTATATAGCCTTCGCCATAATGTTTGCTGATCCTGTTAGTCGTGTGTGAACCGATTGACTCATTCCCTCCCTCTCTCTCTCTCTCTCGCCTGTTCCGCAGTGCACAAAAGCGAGTCGATCCATCGTCGATACCAAACACGATTACTTATCGAATTACCCAGCGCCAACGCCGGCAAAATGACTACCCGTTGGCCGTAAAGTCATTGCGGTGCAGACGAGCTTCGTGATTTTGAGCGAGTACACTATGTATTATGAAAACATCATCTGACGCTTATAGCCTCGCACACTTATCCAGGAGGTGGTGAAATGAATGTTTTGTTTTATATAGGCGTCAATAAAATAAGATTCTGCCGACTATTTTGAGTTTGCACAAAAATTGAAATTCCGCGTAATATGGTATAATGGTAATAACTCTCAAAATGTTCTTTAAAAAGTCCCTTTCATTCCGCAGAGCAAAGAAATTTTAAATATTAAGGGACACTCGTATTGACTCTAGTCGGTTATTAGCCCGATATCGTATAAAAAAAAACGCGCGCAATAGTCTTCAACGCCACCGACGCCGCCGGGGGCAGCAACCACCGCAGCGTCTCTTTCTCTTTCCCTTGGCAGCTATAGTGTCGTATAGCGCGACAGCGTATAGGTGCTGGGAGGACAATGAGCCCATGCAACTTTGATATCAGAGATGTGCCAATTTTCGTGGCATAATAGACCAGCCGCCGCTGACGCCGCGGCGCACTTTCAGAATGGGCGAATGCGTGTGTATATCGGACGCGCCCAGAGAGCTGCATAGTCGTCGAGAGCTGTGTATAGCGCAACGAGAAACGCAAACTGTGCCAAATTTAGAAGAGAGTTTGTACGTGGGTGTACGCGTGAGTGTGCATAGTGTGCGCGACGCGTATTACCCGTTTGTGCAGCTTGTTCGCGCGTGCAACTTGCTCTCACTGTTGGTTTTCCCCTTCAGCGACGGTGTATAGTTTCTCCGGCGTTGCTGTTGTCTTTCGCTCTTAGTTTCTAGTTGCTCTGGGTGTATATACTTCTATATGTTTTTATACGTTTGTCTACTGAGTGTTGTGTGTGTGTACGTTCGCGCGTATTTTGTGCAAGGCTAATTAATGTTTGTTCGTAAAATTTTTGGGGAAAGGGTGCCTATAGTTGGACGGTTGATAAAATTGAGTTAAAGAATGCATTCTGGATTCTGTAGGGCTTAGAAGGGCTGCGAATAATTTATTGCTCTAATATGTATCATGAGTGGCCCTTCATCATGGAAAAAAATGTTGGTAAAATGTTATATACTTATTCCAGGTAATCTTCAAAGGTAGAATCGAGCTCTTTATGTTACTATTTTTATACCCCATTTATAACAACCATTTTTTCATGTTTAGCATTTATTAGCAGTATCTTTCAATAATTGTAACTAACTTAACCTACAATTGTATTGTGCTGCATATTTTTGCTTTTCATTTAATTCGCATTTTTGCATAAAGTGTGATTATTATTCGACCGATGTTCATTTTTGAGTGGAAATCACTAAAGTAGGTTGGCGGGGACAAAGGTGCAGTATACGTTCAGCAAATGACAGAGCTGGAGGCTGTTGACGCACTTGGCCTAATACAACACAGTTAGTTAATCGCAGCTATGCACAAAGTCAGGACATTAACTGTGTTCTGGGTTCGGGGCAGTATGATTGAATGGATCTAATGATCTATGATATCAAGCGGCTGTTGAAGATTGACATTATTTGTTTCCATACACCAAAATGATATATCTATATACACATGTTTAGAAGTGTTTCATGCGAAGGCTCTGTTCAAGTTTCTTATTGATTTTCGCAACAACTATGTGTACGGATACATATATATACTTTTATTTCATTTAGTCTTTTAATTTCTTTACCATTAGAATATTTCATGTGCTTATATATATAATGCATTTGGAAAATCTTCCGCACCCATTCATATCGTAAAAGACATACCTTGTCTAGCATGATCAAACAAATTAAATTAAACGTTAGAAATGCTCTACACGATCTCAAAGCGTCATCAAACTAAACGTCATTACCATGATGATCGCTTCAGTCAACTCATACATACAACGCCGTGCAATATTAGCGTTCAGATAGCTCTTTATACAAGTACGCCCAGGTATAGTAGCGTAGCTCATTTCCACCTATTAGGCCTATAGGGCATGAAATTTTCGAGTTGCCAATTAGTCGAGCCGTTGAATCATTCATCCCCTACGTTGGCGGGCATCAGCGATCGCTCTCCCGCAGCGCTAGTCAAATTTGCATTCATTTTCACGGTGTTGCGTTGGCGGGAATCGAGATATAATGCGCGAATCTGCAAGGGCGCGCACGTCATATAAGGCATTTGATATATACGGAGCAACCCTGCAGCGCTGTAATTTGAATGATGCGTCAGGGATCAGCAGAGAGAAGAGAGAGAGAGAGAGAGACATGGAATATACCTATATTATATAGAGTGTCGCTAAGCGGGGATTTACCTAAATAGAAAATAAATTGTGGGTGGGTGTATATTAATCTTTTCACCTTGTATAAGTTGAAACAAACTGACGCGCTACTCATTACGATATTTGAATACAGCGCGTTGAAACCAGGCCACATGCCTACGTGCGCGTAATATACTTTTTTCAATTAAAAATTTCAACTATAATTGTCACACAAAGCTGCTTTCGTATTCTCAAAACTTTGACCTGACACCCTCTGATGCATACTGCTCCTGTCACACGAACACGTCAGCGCTGCGGTCTAACTGATGCATACAGGCGGGCCTGACACCCGAGCGTAAAATTTCGTTATACGGCCTCACCAGCCGCACATTCGAGCAAGCCAATTTTGAAGTTTCGAGAGACGCGCGGCGAAATATCGTATCCACGAGAAGAGCACCTATAGTTGTTAGTATGGAAATTCGCTATATAATGTGAGGCGACGACAGCGGATAGTATATATACATAGCGGTGATCGAGCCCCCATGAGCCGGACGCGGTGGTATGGCCCAAGTTTTCGCATTATTCAATCTGCGAGAGCTGTAGGTTCGAGCGAAAACTTGCGAGCTGCTGCGCGGATGTGCTGCGCGGATGTGAAAAGTTCTGACGTTGGCGGAGAAGAATATGCGGCTGATGCTATGGCAGTTCGATATTTTTCTAACGACGTCGCGTGTGCGAGGGTAATTTAGCCGGGATGAGGTATAGATTGCTGGAACGAGGAAATCTCCGGGACGATTTTTGAGCTCATCTAGAAAGTTGGGAATTATTATTTTTCCGAGCGAGAAAACTTTGCCCATTCGGCCGGGGAGTCTAGCAATTCGAAATACAATCCTGTGTGGAATATATACTGGTTCCGCAATGAAACGAGAGCGCACGTCCAGTCCGCGATGAAAAATTCAAACGTGTTATTTGTCGTCTGCAAGCCGGCGACGACTTACTTATTCCTGTATCTCATCGCGCTCGAGCAAGCACGCCGCAGCTTGCTAACAAAGGAAGTAAGCTCGTATCATTCAGCTACTTCTTCGTACGACAGATTGATTCATCGCGGGATAGATCGTGCGAGCGTCCCGAAACACAGCAGAGCCCGCCGATCCGTCATTAGTCACGATCTTATTCAAGAAGGCCAGTCGACCCTCACGCGATCGCTCGTCATCAAACCCGCTTCTCTGGCCTGTGTATATCACACACACATATATATATATATACATATGTACACTCCGACAGCTATATACAACTATATATACTATATATAACACACACCGTTGCTTTTTCTCTCTCATATATATATGAAACATGTACATGTACAGGAGAGTGAGGCTTTGGGGCACTCGCGCGCGCTATTGATTTTGGCACGGGGACCTCCTTTGAAGTGTCGGCCTTTTAACTACGTAGAAGCGAGAAAGAGAAGAGAGTTCGCGTGGGCGTGTATATGATCGCCGGCGTCCATCAGCGGTGCGGTAAGCGCGCATCTATTCGATAAATAATGCGCTATCTCGCTCGGCGCGCTGGTTTTCTCGTTTTTTCGCTTCTTTGTGCGGCCGCCGAGAGCGATCGAGCTTATTTTTCTTTGTCTTTTTGCATAATGCGCGCGGCAATATTGCGAACGAGGCGTACACGCGAAAGCTTCCGCGGCGCGTGGCGCTATTCGGCGCCTGGACACGATCGAGCGTAAATAAAAAATATGCTTTATCGGCTATATGATATACTACTACGGCAACACGCTTCGTCCATATACGTGCTTGGCTCGAGCTTTTTTTAGGGCAAAGCGACCAGGTCATAATATTGTTTATCGCGCGCGCGCCGGAATGCGGCTACAATGAAGCTCTGCATAGTACGTGGGTCGGCAAACTGGAAGAGAAAATAATAACCTGCATACTTTTATTTGCCCATTATTATACATATATATACTGACACTTTGAAACCCTTGTCTTTTGCTTTTTCTCGACATATACTACGACTAATAATATATATCTAATAATATAATTATTATATATTGTGGCAATACATAATAGAATTGTAAAATACCATAATAAAAACTTTTCCTATTAGATTGCTCAAGATTTGGCGCCTAACTTCGGATCCGCAAAATCTATATACTTCATGAAAATTTGTTTCAATATAATTAATATATATAATTATTCAGTATTTCCAATATAACTCGTATTTTACTGCGACTACAAGGACTAGTGCCAGTTTACTCAGAACTTTATAATATTTTATAAACATCTCTCGCTTGGTACCTTCATTGGTCCCTTCCGTAGACTTTCTTCTGTGGAATATTCTCTTCATATAAATATATTGCTCACATTATAGAATAACGGTTCGATTTCGCACGTTGCTCAGTCTATACAAAAATTGCAACGCAATCTATAATATTCTTCAGCTTCAGCAAGAAAAAGTTCCTTGTCGTAGAAAAAAAAATTTAATATATTTGTTATTAAGTAATCGTCGAGGGCGGGACGCCGTCGCTTCCGCGCTCTTCAGCGCGTCATTGAAAAAAGCCGAGGAGAGAAAGAGGGAGAGAGAAGAGAAGAAGCGATTCGATCTTCGTGATAAGGAAAAAAGGGTCGCGCTCGAAGAGAGGCTGTTCGCGCGAGCGCGCGATGTAGATATAAATTCCGCCTCGTCAGCAAGGCGGAACGGCGCGGGCGTAAGGGAAAAAAATGCGCCGGACAGCTTGTCAGTTACAGGATGGTCCGAAATTCTTGAGGACCTTCGTCAACTACTGGTTTTAAATCTTCTCATATGCCTTTATCTAACATCTTTTTTTTCCAACTTTCATCCGGTTTTATGAGACGAACCAATAGAGTGTGTCGAGCACAAATTATTACCTCGCATGTGATCGATCGCAACAGAGCTCATTCAGCTATGGTAAATCCTGTCATTACTTTAGCTGCGAATTTTACGGTGCCGCATTCTCGCCGACTTTTTCCACACAAGCGAGAAACGGCTCGGGCGAATAATTGAATCGCCTGCCGCGACGGCAGCTGCCGGTGCACCGGAGCCTCAGCCGACGTTCTTATCTGACCGAGCGGTGCATTTTCTAAAGTGCTTCCGTTTTATCGTGATCGCCCTTTACGTGATTCATGACCGTAGCTGCGCCTCGAGCTCGAAAGGACGAACGTGTATTAGAATGTTTTTCATTATAATAATTCGAGACGCGCGCGACCGCAAAATTGTCGTCACTTTAAAGATGTGTTGTGGAAGCAGTTTTTACTCATTCATTATATTCCGCGGTCTCTGCAAAGTTAGGAGTAAGTAAAAATGTTCTACATGATATAATTAAAGCTTTAACCGGGCTTTTTCTGTGAGCGCTCGAGCCCGCAAACATTATCACTTTGTCTTGTAAGTATTTCAGTCCACACGACGCGCGACGACGGACGGCAGTTAAAAAGCTTCATCCAATGTGTCACGTACCACACCGATATATATAATTATATAGTACGTATGCACAAGTCGTGTATCCTCGAGATTCCGCTGACGCTGCCGACCACGCTATCGGTGTATAAAGAAAAAAAATAAGAGCAGATCGACGTTCCCTATACGTTATTATCTCATCCTTTCTTTATAGCATATATATATATGTGTGTGTGTGTGTGTGTGTGTGTGTGTGTATACACGTCGGACGCGCTCTCTGCGACCTGCGCCGTAACTCGATACGCTTCGGTATAAGAGAACTGATATCGACAAATTGCAGAGAGACTAGCTTTTTGTACTCTTTGTTGACGGAAGAGATGTACTGCGCTGGTACACGTATCGGGTACACAGATCGGATTAAAAAGTTTACCTATATATATTACGTTGTTGCGTGCGGAGGTTTCATTCCCTCGATCTCAATAAACTCGTTCTTTTAATTTTTTTCGATATTTCACTCTGATGCTTTTCGCCTTAAGCAACCTTTTTTTATCAGGTGCTATAGTAGGATTGCCTTTCTTTTTCCATCGAGCGTTTTTTATAGAACAAAAGTTTAGTTGCTGTTGATACTTTAATAACAATCGGATTTCCATGACGTTCGCGGCTAAAGCGAACTTGGACAGTCGCATGCGTACCCATCCGAAGCCATCTATACTTTTATTTCATCCAGAATGATTGACAAATCGAGAGGAACTGAAGAGGCTTAATTTATATAAAGCCTGAGAAATGTGCAAATGCAGGCGTGAAATATTTAGACTCGATTGATTCGCCATTATAATCCACGCTGCAGCTCGAGCCGCAGCGCGGATTACCTTGACCGGATGATGCGCGAGCAAAATAAAAATACAGTCCGCCCGTAAATAATTGAGCGCTTTTTCGGAAAAGTTCGGTCCCCGCGCACTCGCGTCTATATTTGTGTGGCCGGCAGTCGGTTTCGCGCGCAAACACAAATATTTTGCGTCCAGCGGCGCGTGGTTTATGAAAGAAAAACGTATATATACATATAATGTATATTCAGATCGTGAAATTTGCGCTACACCCGGCTGCTCGCTGCGTTCTAGATAAATAGTTGAGCAAAACTAAATAAGAAGAGCTTTCATGGCGCAGATCCATAATTTTGGCTCGCTTATATATTAAAAGTTTCCATAATTGTGTTTTCGCTCTTGAAGTTCAGTGAAATAACACCAAAACACCAACATAGCTATCGGATAGAATTTAAGGAACATAACCATATCGTGCACACAGCTATTTTGCTAAAACGAAGTCGACATTTACTTCGACTAATACAACGCACACTTCGCATTCGGCGATATAAGAAACGATTCATAATAAGTATATATAACATAAGAACTCTCGAACGTGGCAACAAAAAGCACGCACTGCTCGAAACATCGGAAAAAGGGGGTCAACATCTCCGGCGTATACCGGACGCGGACGTCCCCCTCGGCGCAAAAAAAGCGAGTATCTATGAGCGATGACGAAAAAGAAAGAAAAAAGAAACTGTCCAAGCCAGCCATATAGCAGCAGCGGTATAATTGAATTGGATTCCCTTAATGAAGCTCTCCCAGTAGCCCCTCTATATACAACGCTCTGTGCGTTGCTGGCTATCAGCAGATGCGCCTTCATTTATCGAAAGCCGCGAGGACGACGTTTGCACTCCTGGCCATGCGGATAATGCATATAAGCTGCGGAGGATCGATCAGTCGACGCCGCGGGAAATAGACGCACCGGATACTGTTACATATACTGCTGCTTGCTATGATTGTTTTGGCGGAGGTATAAAAGTTTAAAATTTGACATTTTTCAGTGAAAAATACCGCGTACGGTCAGACATGTCAACTAAGCAGCCCTTCTAAATAATTTTCCAATCCTTCTCGAGCAAATAAAAACTCTCTCATTCATAAAAATCTGCTCGAAAGTTGAAACGCGCGTTTTTAGCGAGCGATCTGTCTTATCGAGCGTTAAATCTCATAATGGCGAGAAACACGTGTCGCGCGAATTCGTACGTCAGCGTAGCCTCCCATAAGAAAAGCGGAGCTTTTTTTCCCCGAGGCCAGCACGTGCGTCTCACAGCACAGCAGTGGCGATTCACATACATATATATACAGCGCGCAGCACGTAATATACGGAGCTGTATCCGCTACTGCTGGATCAGCATAGTATAGAGCAGCAGCATCCAGCCTATCTATCCGTCGTGTGTCTCATCATAAAACGTCAGCCGCACACGGACACTTGGCATACGCACACAGGCGTGTTCATACATAAACGCGCGCGAACACGGTTAGTAGCCAATGCGCCGCCCGGGGGTATAAGCCAGAGACAGAGCAGGACGGAGTATAGCGAGCGAGAGAGGGTGGATGCGCCACGGGGGTGGCGCGCATGCGCGCGAGCGGTATCGACGCCCGGGAACTACCACTACAGCTAGGCCAGGTACCGCTGCTGCTGCTCGGCCACACAGACACGCGCAGTTCTCGTCGAACAAAGCAGCAGCGGCGGCGGTGGCGGTGGTGGTAGCGGAGGGTGCAAAATTCGCTGGAGGAGGAGGAGGGAGGGGGGCGAGAGGGTGGCTGCTCCATCGCCGGGAGGGGATAGAGCGCGAACGAGGCAGGCGTCCCAAGCAGAAGCAGCGTCAGTAGTAAATCCCTCGCCTGATCAGCCGGGACAGAGCAGCTGGCCCTTTGGCTCGGCGGCGCGCAGCTCGCGTGCTCGATCCTCGTAACTCGCTAGCTTCGACCGATTGTGCAGTGCGTCGTTCGTCTAATGTGAGAGCTTGTGTGCCTGCTGCATCGTCGGCTAGTTGACACGGTTGCTGCATCGGAGCTGGGGCTGGTTCGCGGCAAGGAGGGCTGAGAACGCGCGCGCAGGGAGAAAGAGACACACGACTAGTCAGAAGGAAGCTGGCGAGATAGTGAGGCAGCTGCGCGGGGGCCAGAATGAGAGGAAAAAGGTGAGAGCTAAAGAAAGAGCTGTGCCAAGCATTTTCGGAGCTGCATCACGTCAAAGATGGCAGTCTCTCTTTCTCTCTCTCTCTCTCTCTCTCTCTCTCTCTCTCTCTCTCTCTCTCTCTACTCTTTCCCCGCGGGCCATTTCTCTATATAGCGCGCAGAGGTGAGGGGAGGTGCTGCAGCCCGAAAACGAGCTGCTGCATGGACCGTCGCGCGCGGGCGGAGGCGCAGCAGCGCCACAGTCAGGCCAGACGCTGATGCCTCCTCTATAGGCCTCTGTGCTTCGCTCTTTTTTCCGCCCGTTCGTCTCGGCTTTGAATATTCATAAGGAATTCATTGGAAATTTTTATCTCGAACTCGTGATGCTACTGCTGATGATGATGATGATGCCGATGCACCCGACGTCGGCCCTGTGCACATGTGTGTCTATCTCTATATATCTCTGTATACGTAGCTGTGTTCTTAGTGCGAGGTCATTGTGCCGTGAGGATTTTTCAAGTACTGGGAATTTGCGTTGGCCCGATTGCAATTCGTCTCGACGAGATGCGCCTATAAATATAATATTACCTTGAGTGTTATTTAGTTATGTATACGCGTTCGCGATATATATATATATATATATATATATATTTTTCGACATCGTCTTCTTTCCCTTCGTTTCTGCACGGCGTCGAGCTCGTGTATGTACTCGTGAGCGAACGCGCTGGAGACTGTTTACTCGGCTATGCAGGAGAGCCGTTTCACCTCGAGTGCGCTACTTTTGGCTTTGTAAGAAAAGAAAGCTTTTTATCGAAAAAGAAAAAATTGGGGCATAATAGGGTTTTCTCGCTTATTCGGGGGGATGAAGGGCTTTACAAAATCTCTGTCGCTAAATCTCGAGGCGTGAGAACAAATCTTTGCGCGCTCTTTCTTCGAATGTAATTCTTGCTTGTTGTGCACAAGATGCGTCAATGGGGTGAACGTGGGCATGAATTATTGAAGTGGAATTTTTGAAAACCCATGGGCGAGTTGTGTTATCGGTGCGGCGTCCAAGTGGAATTGCATTCATAATGAGAGCTAGAGTCACAGCACTGGCATTTACTCGTGCATAGGTTCTATAGACGCGATTATACATTATGCAGTACGTCTTGTCGATGCATCTACTTCGTCGTTTATTTTTCACATCTTATTATGTAACTTTTTTGCTAGTGTATACCTTGCATTACCACGACGCGATAATTTCGACCGCTCGTTTTTCTATTTTATCGATGCGCGTTCTTGTTTATCATCTATGTTCCATTACTTATCCTACGATTAGCGAAATCTCCCTGTCAGCTCTTGCTCTTTCGATAGTCTTCCAATGCCGCAAGTGAGAGAAATACTTATAGTCTTGATAGTTAGTTGAACTAATTCATCGGGGATTGAATTCTGGAAAAATTAAAAATCGTAAATTGTCGAAACAACGTAAAAGAGATCACGAATGTGAGATTTAATGCTCGAGTGAAGCGAGGGTGACAATTGAACAAGTAGACAATTATTATCTTTCGCACGTATATCGAACATTATTTTTCAATACATTGGGCATAAAAGCAGTTTTAAATGTTTGTATAATGCGTAAAATCGCATTTTATCCACACGTATGTCGAACAACATATTTACTGATTCTAATTACAGATTTTCAGAAACCGCGAAAGTACTTACTATGAGACACACACAATCTATACCGACATTTTCGAAAAAAATACGTAAATCAAACTCCAAACACTTATATTTTCTTACATCGATATAATTAGGAACATTTTTTAATCTTACACTGAATTCAAATTAAAAGTCGATAATGATGCAAGTTTAGTGCACTGAAGAAGGTTCAAAATGGTATGACGAATATTCGGTTAACTCGACTTGTTATCGAGTAAAGAGCATTTCTCCGCACTCGTCGAGTTTCTCTCCCTGTACGCGTTTTGCGCGTCGAGGATATATGCATGCAGTGGTTGAGTATGTGTCGCGAGCGTGTACGAGAATTTGAAATGCTCGCGCAGAATGCAATTGCAGAGAAACCGGAGTTTGATGTCGGTGTTTTGCAGCTTCTATTTTTCGTGATTATTGTAGGCGGCTGGAAAGCAGTAGTTAAGTAGAACATTTCCGCTGATTATTTCATGTTAATGTTTCCAATACATAGGATGACGACATTAGTGTTTCTTATTCACTTGCAAGAGTTGGGATGAGAAATAGAGTCTTACAACGGTTTTTACAATTTGTAAAATCAGATTTTTTGATTTTTTTATATGAGTATATATTTGTTTGATATACAACGAATAAATTATTCAGCCGGATGGTAATTTCAAAGAGTAGCCAATACTTTGTAACTTGAATAAATTTTTAAACCATATGTATATAACGCATAATAAATAGTGTATGACGCTTTTAACAAACTTTAATAATTTAATACGATGCTTCGGCATCCCAAAGTAATATCAATTAAAAATTTCTATCTAATAATAATACATATCTCATATTCTATCGAAACACGCGATGTCTTTCGAACGAATCGATTACGGTAACTCGTTACGACGTACATCTCCTTTTTAGTCGATGACTAAAAAGTAGTCGTCGATACTCTCACTCCTCATTCACGTATCACGGCGACGTCTCTTCATCTCCCCGCGGGCTCTAAAAATAAATTCGGCATATCATCTCGCGGTATAAAGTCAACAGGCGAGTTATCATCGCGTCTCCGCCAGGCGCAATCGCGATCGCTCTAAACGAAATTTCCACGTACAAACGAAATTAAAAAAAGAGCGAGCAGCAGGCGGAAGGTCGCGAGCGAAAGCAGCAACGAGCGGAAGGCACGCTAGTCTATAGAAAGAGAGTGAGCAAGCAAGCAAGCAAGCAAGCAAGCAAGAGGGAGAAAGTGAGGAAAGAGCACGCGAAGCCACTTGCATTATTTGCCGCATTCAAACGGATTTCCTTGAATGTGGCCTGATTCGTCCGATTCGTTGGTTATGTCGTCGGCCCTGACATCGACTCCAGCAGCGCAGCGCCACCCGCCACACTCTGTATTATTGCCAGTCGTAAATAAGAAGAGCGCGACCGGCTCGATATTTTCCCGCTAATGCGCCTTCTCTATATACCCCGGCGTGTACAGAGTGAGCTGGTCGCGGACCTCTTGTCTCGCTGCTCTTGTATATATACCTACGTGTCTCAAAGGCGAAGGCTTTTTCTCTTCGGCAGTGAGGCTGCGAGCTTTGGCTGAGCTGTGTGCGTTCTTGTTTAATCGCGTGGAGAGTGTTCTCGCGCGGCGGGAAGGAATTAATTTTCCTTTTTTCTTCAATGACACTTTTTCTCGAGAGGATTGATCTTGGCTTCAATGCATTACCTAGTGTGAGCATTATTTTCAAAGCTTCTTGAATTAGTTACTGCCATTCGATCGTTCGCTTACAGCATTTTTTTACGTGTATTTAACAACATTTTAAAAAAATTATATTTATTTCTTTGAACTGTGAGAAAACTTCGATTGCAGGTTTGATAACGTTGGGAAGAATTCTTCACATTTTTTTGAGAATAAAACTATGCTGTACTAAGTAATGAGAGATGCAAGAATTATCGATAAAATAAACTGATAAGAATAATTGAAAGAAAGTATATATTTGTTAAAGATTCACCCGCATATATGACCAATTTTGTCCGTTTTTTATAATAATGAAAACTTACTTGTATAATTGTGCTTTGATTCGTCATTTCGTATAAAAAAAGAAAATAATAACAACAACATTTGCTCGATCGATTTATAATTAACGTCTGCACTTCATCGGGCACCATTAACACTCTTGAAGAAATCACTTATGTGCCTCTCGCGTTATACGAATCGAAGATCACTAATTTAGTTACAAATACACTTATAACATTATATACATATCATATACAATTAAATATTAATTTCAGTCAATATTTGCTTGGCCAAATAAATTCTCCACGCGGCGACTCCACAAATATAAAGAACGCATTATTCCTGCAGTTTAAAACCATTTTTAGTTTAATTTTGAAAAATCAATGCAAATATTATCTTAAAATTGTCTGTTTATAAACGATATCCTAAATAACAGAGACCAAAGTTACGTACCGCAAATCGTCAACGTTCCTCGTGAAATCCCATTGCCCATCCCAAAATGCACAAAAGCTCGTAAAATCACGGGTCACCCTCTCCTCAGCAGCACATAGGCCGTGCTTTTCCGTATTATTGTCGTCACGTGTCATCGAAGCCGCAGCGCGCTGTCCGCATAGGTACACAGCCGCACAGTCGCCTCGCAGGCGGACACAGGAGAGGGAGACGTAATGCGGTGGAAGGCGCGAGTGCATCGTAAACTCATCGTAATCACGCGCGAAAAAGGGGCTTCCTCGCGGCGCTGAGGAGCTTTTCATGATGTAACAGACTTGACCGCGACCGGCCTCGCGTGTCGACGCGTCACCGCCGAAGCGTCATTTGCCTATATTACGCGCGCAAGCTCCATCGTATATAGTGCGCCTGTAAAACTTGTATATACCTGTGTAGCCTTTAGCCTACTCTTTTCTTTTGCATTCTTACATACACACGCTTGCGCGAGTTACTATAATTGCACTTGGCATTTTGTCCCACTGCTTTTCTCCTGCATCAATCGCGAGTGGCCCCGATTGCGCCGGAGTTTTTTTTAGTTATGTACTTCCATTGATCAGTGCTGCCGTAATCGTGACTTGCGAACTTTTCTATTTTGTGCGTTGTCTTTAATTAAGCAATGTTGCTCTTTCGCTGCATCTATAACCAGTGAAAAAATCATAATGCAAGCACACGTAGAAGCAGTACAAGTGCATTATACACAAAATCATTTTAGAATATTATCGTTAAAAAATTCCGCAAAAGCCGTAACGACCAACGCAATAACGGTAAATTAAAAAGCATGTTGATGGTAGTTTTGAAATGATTTAAAACTACTTCAGTCGCTTTCTCACAATTATAGCGTGACAAATCAAGTAATCGCTCCGCCGATCAAACGCGCGAAATGTCTCCCTCTGAGAGAATTAATTCGAGCTTTAAACTTTGAGTACCGCAGCCACACACCGACTAAACGGAAGTACGAAATTTCTTACAAACTAGTCTTTGATACACGGTTCCTTTCAACTACTTACTCATTTGCATCGCGCAGAAATATATATATATATATACACATATAACTGGACGTATATCGCTTCGAATGATCTTGGCACGCCTCTCACATAAATTCAAAGAGGAGTGAGAGTGAAAGTAGTTTTAACCTCGCGCAGTTTAAATGTCGTCTGAATAAATTGTTACGTGATTTGTCCGAATAACAATAGACACTGAGCATGTATCGATTGACCTAAACAAAAATAGTCCAATGTGTACTCTTATCGTGTAATTTGTTTACGACGAAATAACTCTGAAACTGCATGTACATTTGTAATTTCAAAAAGCGTAGCAAAAAGTATAAATACGATTCAAAATAAAAAAATGTAATTCGACGATTAAGAAAAATTAATCACAGCTCGTAAAACGCGCACTAATCTTTTCAGAAGACTTCGTGTAAAAAAAGACTCTCGTATAGCTTACGCGAAAAGCAAGGCTGCTATTATACATAGCTAAAGTAACGTAGCCATTAAAACTACACAAAAGTCATTTTAAAACTCTCCTTCAAATTAAAAAAGTCACAACGCACTCAGCTCGCTAAGTTGGAAAAAGTAAGCCCCTGCGCGGCCGCAGTTAGCATAAAGCATATAAAAAACAATCGGATCCGCGGGTGAAACCTCAAACGCCGGCGCACGTCCAGTATACATATATACAACGCAACTCTCTACAAAGGATAGAGTATATACATACAGAGGCCGTATGCGCATGTTACGGGAGGGTGAGCGCGTTTTCACGGAAGCGGCGGGGGCAGCCGGGACTGCAGCAGCGGAGCGAAAACTGGCGCAAGGCCTATGCTTACGCGCTGCAGCACAGGTGCGCGGCTCATTCACAATCGACTCGGTTGAATTATGAATGGCGGTCGATACGCGCCCGCCGCTGCAAAAGTCACCGTCTCGCGTTCAGCCCCTCTGTGTGTGTGTGTGTGTGTGTGGGTGTGTTGCACACTCTATCGAGACCATATGCTGGAGCGCGCGGCTGTGTATAGAGACGAGAGCAGCTTTTCTCGAGACCCTTTTTGCCGCGAGCGGAATGCCCAAGGAAAATTAAACGACTGAGGGAGCGGCCGCCGCCTAATGGGATTTTGATTCATTCCTATCTGCGCTTGACGTGTTGTTTTTTTTTGCTGGCTTTATATATACTTTGGCATTGGAGTGTACATTTTTTTTGTGTTTTTTTATACAGACTATTCATAGATCGGTCTATATTTTGAAACATATACATGGTTTGTTGCTCGTTGAACAATTCTATTATTAAGAAATTCGTAGTTTGCAGCATTTAAATGTATAGTCGCTAACAAAGTTGGTTGCTAACTTATTAATTTTTTTGTCATAATTTACTGTTTTTAGATTAAATATTTAATGAAAGATTTTATTCTTAAAAAATGATTTAAATTTTATTCAATTATTGTAATCTACTATAACCTTCAATAAAATACATTGAAATAAAATTCTCTATGTTAATGTAAATCATTCTAAAAACAACAAGGCCGTGTCGAGCTAAATGTTAAATAAAAAATTATATAAATAACATGAACAATACAAACGTCTCGTCGAATCGGCACGATTGCATATTGCAAATCACGCAATGAGAAATCGATCAATTACGCACTTCCAAGCCTTACTTACGTAAACACAATTCTCAGCTGTCTTTATCTAATAAATCTAATTAAATAATACAATCTACAGTAAAGTGTATAACCTATATTTTATTCACGACAGAATGCAAAGTGCAGCGGACGCCGGGGGAGCATAAACGTAGCAGCGTATACCTATATACACAGAAACACTTTCCGAATCTCTCTGACGAAGAGAACGAGAAAGGCAGTCGCGCAGTGCTCCTTTGTGCGTCGCTCATAGTGCATTATAAATACCTTCTTTGGGCACACTTTCAAAGTTCAGCTTAGTTCTCTTTTTTAATGCATATAGATACCATATCGCACATTGCGGTTATTTCTATACTGCGACTCGCAGTAATGGAAAGAATATTCTTGAGCAGCAACAGTGCGAAAGAAAGAAAACTATACTTCTTCGGGCGTCTCGCATGTGTAACTTTTTTCTGGATCCGTGTGCAGAAAAGTTTTTTGTGCCCGAGAATAGCTTGATGAGAGATGGAAATAGATGGAAATTAGGGCGCTTTGAATTTTTTAGCTTTTTTCGGGCTTCTGATGAAGCGGGATTTTAAATGACTTGGCTTGGGTTACTTGCAGTTTAATTGCAGTTATTATCGTTCATTGCGACATATATCTGCATCAGACAATTGCGTTTTTATGTTAATAATCCTGATATGTTCTAATCAAATAACATAACGAATGTTATTGTATTGATTCGACAAACCAACTTTACTTTGTCCTTTCTTCGCTGGAATTAATGCCTGTGTATAAAGAACGAGACCGCTAAGGTTAATCGAATCAGCTAAAAATATGCCCAAAGCATGAAAAAATCAATTACGATGTTTCGATTATAAACTGCAGTCATCTGGATTTCAAACTATTTTTGTACAACATTACACGAAATCCTTTTTTTGAGAGACCAAATGCTGTCCCCACAAAAATTCATTTTAAAAACTCGAACCTTATATACATATCCTCTCCCGCGCCTTTTATACACGGCGGGCCGCGGGAGGCGTCTATAATCCGATTACAGTTCAGCTCACCTCTTCTATACGTTTTTCAGCGATGCGGAAAGACTGATCCTCTTCCGCTCCGGCTTGCAGCAACAGCAGCAAGAGAAGCAGGAAGAAAGCTCTCTGCCGCCCTGGCGTCGTAGCAGAAGCATCGGCGGCAGCTGTTCCTCCGTCGCTGCCTCGTAAAAGTTCACGAGTTCGAGAGAGCCGGAAATAGGCTGCGGGAGCAAATACAGGAAGAAAGAAAGGAAGGAAGGAAGGAAGGAAGGAAGGAAGCAAGGAAGGAAGGAGGAAGGAAGAGAAAGGAGGGAGAGGTTGCGCGCGGCAACCTCAAATAAGGTCGCTCGCGGGGGGATGCAGCGCGAAGGGGCGGCGGCATGGAGGAGCCCTCGCTGGAGGCTCTCATGCAGGCGGGCTTCATCTTCGTGGTCGGCGTCACCATCATCCTCTCGAATCTCCTCATCATCGCAACCTACCTCAACTTTCGCGGTGAGTGTGATAATGATTGATTTTCAAAGCTCGCGTCGGCCGAGTTTGACGCGAAAACGTTGGTGATTGCACAGGTCCCAGTGAGGTGATAAACTACTACTTGCTGTCGCTGGCATCGGCGGATTTACTCTGCGGTCTGCTGGTTGTGCCACTTTCGGTGTACCCGGCGCTAGTGCGAAGATGGGTCTACGGGGACATCGTTTGCCGACTGGTCGGCTATCTCGAGGTCACGCTCTGGGCCGTTTCCGTCTACACGTTCATGTGGATTTCTGTCGATCGATATCTCGCCATCAGGTTCGACCCTCTTTTCTTTCGCTTCCTCCCTCTCGCTCTCTGTTATGTCACTGTATATACGCGTACAGCATCGACCCCAAAGTATTCTTTTCACTGCACGCGACCTTGTGTCTGCAAAACTAACTCCGTTCGATACATCGATATATACGACTGTGTAATGATAAAATCTATACAATTTATTTGAAAGCCCGATCTTGTATATCAACTAACGATCACTTGCATCAGCTATACATAAGCATACAAAGGTCGCACAGTAGCGTTACGACGAAGCCATCGAGCGAAAGACGCTCGCAGTGACATTGCCGCTACCGGATTAACGCGGCTTTTACTTTATATACCGTTTGGTGGCGCATCGTGTCATGCATATAGGATAACGAAGGCTAATTATGCGGGTTCACAGGAAACCACTGCGTTACGAGACGGTGCAGACGAAAACGCGCTGCCAATGCTGGATGGTGTTCACGTGGATAAGCGTGGCGATGATGTGCTGCCCGCCGCTGCTCGGCTTCAACAAGCCGATCTTCGACCGAGAGGCCTTCATCTGCATGCTCGACTGGGGCAACATGGCCGCCTACACCATAACCCTATCGATACTCGTGCTCGGACCGTCGGTCATCACAATCGTCTACACCTACTTCTACATCTTTCGCATGATGAGGAAGCTGAGGTCCGGCGTGCCGATACACGACAAGGAATACGCCACTGCCCTGTCCGAGAACCTGAGCAATCCCAGTCACATAATGTCCTTCGTCCTGGTGATGACCTTCTGGATCTCGTGGACGCCCTACGCCGGTCTCAAGATCTGGGCCTCGATTAACGGACCTCCACAGGTTACTACTATACGCTATTCTTCTTATCTCGTCTCGCAATTTCTACTGGCTTGCGCATTCCATAGCACGATGCATCGGAACATCGCACAGTACAAAAGCCCGATGACGCAAAGCACGTGCGATGCGTGAAATCAATTCGTATAGCTTGATTCGCAGAGCGTAATATATTTGGCACTATACGGAATTTCTTTGAAATTATATATGGAACTTGCTCTCTATACGCGTTTCACGTATAGTATTTAACCTACAACTATCCTGGCCTTTCGCCAACAAAGCACGAACACGACAGTAAATATATAAGCAAGTAATTTCGTTGCTCTAAATAAGTATACATTTAAGTAGCGCTGTATAATCAATCGTGCCTCAATTCAGCACTCTTGTTCAGCAGTATATGTACAGTAGGTATATTTTGTTCTCGATTTGAATCGACGGTATTCGGCGTTTCCGATTCACAACGAACCGATTGGTATAAAACAGCACTAACGAGTCGCGCACGCCTCTCTCTATATATTTGCAGGTGCCATTCCTGAACTTCGCGGTGGTGTGGTTCGGGGTGACGAACAGCTTCTGGAAGGCGGTGGTGCTCGGCACTCTGAGCCCGCAGTTCCGTCTGGCAGCACGTGTCCTCTGCCTGACGCTCTGCTGCCGGCACAGGCGACTACCACCGGAGCTGCTCGGCCTCGACGACGACGACTAGGGCAGCGCAAGCGACGACTGCGGCGCTCGCGGCTACAGCTACAGCAGCGCGCACAGGCCGCTCTCGTCATACAACCACTACCAGCACCAGCACCTACGTCATCCGCAATTGCTCAGGATCGCGCCTCCACCTTACCAACGGCAGCCGCCCGACGACGAGGACAACTATGCCGACAACGACGACGACGACGACGATGACGAATACGACGACGACGACGATTTGTTACCAGTCTACAGCAACTCTTGCGTCTCTCCTCAATCTCCCTCGTATAGAACCGCCGTAACCACTCGGTCTCGTGCCCAGACCGAGTCGATCACGTCTTCTTACTCCTCCTTCGTCAGCGAATATAACGAATCTCTGCGTTGAGACGTGCGTGATTAACGTCTTGACCGATGCGTTAGATTGAGTTACACTAGATCTCACACGCTGTTATTATTTATATATATATATATATATATATAGATAGCGCACCGACTGCATTATTTTTTTCTTTTTTTTAACTCGCGCGATTGGTCTACTGCTCTCCCTCGTACAAATTTCTAAAGCGAATCAAAACTTTCTACTCGACCTCGTTATGTAATTGTACAACCCACCGACTGCAGCTGTATACAGATTTCTCGTTATTCCCTCCTCCTCCTCCTCCCTATATAACGGTTTTTGTCTCCGGCGTGACTTGTTCTGACGACTGTGGCAAATGCACATCCCAAACTGCGGCACCAACACATGTACCGAACACTACTTCGCCAACTGCGCTAAATTGAAGCGCGTTACCGCTCTCTACACACACACACACACACACACACACACACACATACACCCACTTTGCTATATATATATATATATATTTATTCATAGTGCGAGCGAAACTTGTGCGGGTATAGACTCGAATTTGCATTTTCCGTTTCTATAAATATATATATAGAGAGATAAGTAAGGCGCGTATTAAGCAGAAAATCACACACGCAGCACTCACACGTTCACCATCATATGCATAAACACGCATGTAGTTATTATATAGGTATTTATATATATGGCGCAGAAAGGCATATTATATAGATCGCGGCGATATAATACACATATATATACGTATAGAGAGACAAACTAAAATCGTAAAACTATATATACGCTCTGCAGCTGCCGCCGTGTGACTGGTGCATTATCGAATCGAATTTTCGTATATATAATATATAATTAAGCTAATCAAACTTTTTAGGCGTATACGTGGATAAGACGATAGAAAGAGAGAGTATACCTATATAGAATAAGGCGCGTAAAAAGCCAATAACACAATGATTTTATCCCAACAGGCTGTGGCTATATCGACTATATACAGGACACAAGCATATTTCTTTTTATTCGATCTAATTGAAAGCTAGGCTACTCTCATTCCACACCAGCAAAAGAAAGTAATCCAAAAAATCGCTCGTTGTTATTTTTTTTTGTCTCTTCTTTTTTCGGTCAGCGCGTTTTACGCCGCCGACCTATTTGCTTGTATACGGATTGGCGAGACTCGTCCATGCATAAACAAGCTACCGTCGAATGTTTTTTTCGGTTAAACCTGCGAATGCAAATAGAGTGAAAATCTGCTGTAGATGTGCATATAGACAGAGTGAGAGATAACTATTTTCACATTTTTCCGCGCTACGGGCGGTATTACACAGACACACACACACACACACATTGTTAATTTGCATTTTACACGATTGCTCGCACGCGTGTACGACGGCTGGCGACAAATCAATTTCATTCCTATGTGTATCGAACGAACTGGTTTTTTGTAAAAGAAGCATGAAAGTTTCTTTTCCTATATAGACGCAAAGCAATTAAACGTAACTGTGTAATATATAAAACAGGAAGAAACCGTAAAATTTTTTTACGAATTATAATGGCGTACGCGATTGAAGAAATATTAAAACAAAAAACGTGGTTTAATCTATAAGACTCGGCGTCGCCGGTAAACTTTAACGCATAGAGATATAAACGAGATTAATAAATGAAAAAGATTAACAAAAAAGAAAATCACAAAAAAATATATTAAAATTTTTAATAATCTTGCCTGTCGTAACTTGACTCTTATACTCTAAGAAGGGCAGGGCTAAGGTCAAATCGATTTCAGCTTCGTCTCTAATCGTCTCGCTTCGCTCAATCTCTAGACTTCGCTACTTAGAAACAAGAAGGAGAATGTAATAAAAGATACCCCATAGGTTGCGGAGATATTAATAATATACAAGGGAGAATTAACAGAGAAAATTAAAAGGCGTCGTCGCGACAAATGAATCAATATTCTACACAATAATTATTGCCTACAATGTCTACGTAAAAGAAAAACATACTTATTGAATGTTGTAGTAAGTTCAAAGAAATTGACTAATTTTCGACGTTTATCATAACTGATGAAAATTAAGAAATTCAAAATAAACAATTGATTCCGATTTCGATTTCAACACGAAGGTTTATTGAAAGGTAAAACTAAAGCGACGTTACCGAAATTCTACTATTCAAACTTTAAGATGTGCGAATGCAATAGAAAAGCAAGAGCAACGTTTAGTATATGTACATACATATACGCGACTATGCTTTAAATCAAGCAAACGCGAGATATGAAACTCACAAAAAGTCTAGTCAATTAATGAAAAATATATAGCTACTGAAAACGTTAAATTATTTAAATCACACAAAGATATATGTCTTTGAGTTCAGCTACACGTTACTGATGTGAAAACTACATAGATATGAATGGTCATGTTTTTCGATAAACACATGGTTTAAAGTTGTTGTAATTTTGCGCATTATGATTTGTTACTTGTCAATAATATCTTTAACAGTTGTTTCTCCGACAGACAATTACATTCTCGACAGATTATATTCTTTTCTCCTCTTTATCTATAAAACACAGGAAAAGTTATACTATTTTATCGCGTTTGGACCATGTATTTATCTGCCTGCGTTGCAAAGAACTCGATTGAACAATACAGAACGACACAAAAAGGGTAAAAGAAAAAGTCTATAAGTAATATACAGTATAAGATTAATCAACTGTAGAAAAATTTTGACTCGCTCCATCTTCTTTATTCTTATTAAAGTTTTTAATTGTTAATTATTGTATAGATTGTTAAAATATATAAAAATATGATAATTTATAAATAAAATAAGTTTATTAATTAAATTTTGAATCGTAATTTGTCTATAAAAATATCCAGAACATTACAACCTAATCGTTATAATTTACGAATTGATCTGATATGCAACTTTTGAATATTGATCAAATTGCGATTCGATGAAACTTTCGCTATTTGCGATGACAGCTCACTTTCACATTTAATACGGTAATGAAAAAATACTAATGCGAATGGAATCGCATCAGACAAAGGCGATTTTATTTCGCTCCGACAAATCCATTTAAAAAAAGGCAGAGCCACCTTATTCAAAAAACTACTCTATATACGTGTCGTATTTACAAAAAAAAAAATAATAAATAACAAACTTACTATTTAATCGAGACTTTTTCGCGTAGCGCAATCAGTAACAGTCGCAAACATCCAGCAATGCTGTATGATAGTTATTATAACTTTACTCAGAAAAAAATCTTTCGATTTGAAACTTATCACGAGAGTTATAGCTCTCTAATGAACTTCGTCGCGATCAGACTTTGCACCCTCCGGCGGGCCGATTATAATCTATCACAGCGAATGATAAAGAAAAATAAAATATTGTGAAATTATGCGAATGTTACTCATACTATTTTTTTGTCAACCGCTACAAAGCCTTGAATTATCAACTATATGATTTCGAAGCACTTATAATTTCATGGCTTTATCTGCTATTTCTACAGTCTTCTAAATTCTGCTGACTTGCAAACAACTTTGGAAAATAATAAATCATTGCGAAAATTATGTACTTAGCCATTAGACAAGCGACATTACAGTGACGTTTTCAATCTAATGAAAAAACAGCTTTTTAAGCTACTTAACTAATTAAGTAAAGGATAAATTATCCCAGAGTATTTGTAAGAGTATATACAATTCTAATATGTTTTCGAATAATTTTTCAGCGAATCCGTAATTTTGTAAAAATAACGGATGCTAGATCTATGATAATGCGCTTATTGCACCGCCAATTTATCATTATTGTAAGAAAACACAAGCAGTATTAACAAAAAATATACACGCAAGTCCTCGGCGATGCGAACAACTAAGATTCTAAATTTAAAGCTGCACACGAATGAGCAAGTAATAACTGCAAGCGAGTGAGTTTCTTATTTGAGATAAAGATAACTGATTCATTAAAAGTTTCATATACGCGGCTCTCGATGGTATACCATTGCGTGACAGTAAATCGAAAGCTCTATCCTTGGCTGACCAAGTTATGATGAATCAGTTGTGTTTTAGCTTCTGAAATAAAATGTATACTACGATGGTGAAACGATAAATCACAATTACGATTTCGCTTTGCGAGGTTTTAATAAAGCTCGGAATGTGCTCTGCTTTTTTAGGACTATTCGTGTATTTAAATTATTCGAATCGCCCTCGCACGCGGAATATCTGATTATTTCGGCCATTAGGTGCGTATACTGCGATAACATCTTCAATTCGAATATTTAAATGTCGAGTATTCTTGAAAAGATAATACATTCAAATATTTCAATGTACGAATAATGTCTACTCGAATCGCAACGTATGCATCGACGTATATTATATAAATATAATATAAACAAGATATGATTTATCGTTTTGCGCAGAAACAGCTGTAGAAGGCGTATGAAAAAAGTGTGAATCACCAGAACATTAAATAATTATATAAAAAAAATAAGAAAAAGATAATAGGCCGGAGGGTGCGACTTGTGCCAGGTAGACTATTGTATGAAAAAGACGATAATGACGAGCGAGATGAAATAACATAAAATGAATTTGAGTGCTAACGAGAGCGAGAGAAAGAGAGTATGAGAGAGTGTAGGCGTGGATTAAGAAACCCAAATAATCGACGACGAAACGCATATATTAGCGAAGGAGAGAGCGAGAGAGAAGCGGTGTTAGATGCGGAATAATGCAGGAAGTGCTGATCCCCGAGGCAGTTTCCCGGGCGGCCTTCGTATATTATCAAACAGTAAAAATATTAAAAAAAAACTTTTTGTACCTAGTTGCTAGTTTTGTACTAGTTTTGTAACGTACCTCACCGTGGGCGTGCTGTTATTACATATTTTAAAAGAAAAAATGTGGTTGTTAAAGCGAATCGATTATAATAGGAGTTATATAACAAATTAAAGAAAACAATCGAAGAAGAACGCAAGAAGAACATTATACGAAAGATGAGAGCAAGAGAAGGGAAAACGTCGTCGAACAATTCACAACTTGCCAGTTGTATACTGAAAAATAATCAAGCGTGTTCACGTTGTTATATATACTTCAAAGGTATATATCAAAGCGTCGTGCGTGTGTTCTGCGACAGCGTCTAACGTGACGCGTTTTCCTTGATAGTCGCACATTTATGCTCGAGATGAATATCTTATCGAAGGTACACTCTATTATAAAATTCCATTTATCATCGGACACTTGAGTTTTTTCATAGATTCCCATTCGTTCGAGAAATATGCAAATACAACGAAGCGCGGGAATTAAAAAAAATACTGCTAATAAAAATCATTGCTATATATTGGAGGATGTAATATTGGAACAATAGGGAATCTAGAAAAAAAATGGTTCCATGATCAATTGTGTCTTTATTTTCCGCAGATAAGTGACAGTATAACAGCAATGATAAAAACCAGTTATATACTCGGTGTGGTAACTGTACGAATCGCTACGTACTATAAAAATAAGAGACAAGCTATAATCTTATATTCAAAACTTCGAAAAACATCCCTAATCGTAAATCCTTCGAAATATCTCTTCCGGCGCTTATACCAGCACTATGAGATAAAAGAGAGAAATAAAAAGTAAAAAAAGAATCGCGTATAGCACAGACACACACCAGGCGTTTTTAGTAATAATAATTAAAGAAAACTTGAAAAGCATTCGACGGCCCTATTTTTTAACTCGCGCGCAAATTTGAGGCCAAAGCGAAACGCGGGAATCATGTTGAGTGAAAATTGGCGAACAATAAGACAGTTTAAGAGGGGATTCGAATGAATAACAGAAGAATAATATTAATGAAAGGAAAAAGTATATATACATTTAAAGCAACTGAGAGCATCACTTGAGCGAGTTCGACATACGGAGCTAAGTCTTTGTTTAAAATATAAATATATATATATTATATATATACAAAAAAACATCTCGCCAAATGTAGAGAGCTTATAATAATGCAAAAGTCGATTTTATCACACAATTGCATCTGTATATTGTTGACTTTGTCAAATTTATTTTTATTAATATATGTATACATGTATATTGATATAATAATATGGTGTTACAAGAGAAATATTTTCAGAACCTCACTAAAAAAGAAAAAATTGACAAGTGTTAAAAATAAATATATGATATGAACGTTTTCACACTGTTAAGATTGTATTGAAAAATAGTATGAATATCAAAAGCTTATTGTATTCAACACGTTATATATTTTAAGTATAATTTTTAACATATCACGGTTTTCATATCGAAAGAGTAGTAGACAAAATATTTTTTATATGATGCCTCTATTTTAGGTCTTTGTTTGAATATTTTTATCTCTATATAGATACACTATTAACTTTTGACTGCAATTACTCTTGCGTTTTTCGCGTAAATTTATGTATGACGTGTATGCGCACATGAAATTACAAATATTTCTTTTTTCATAGTTACAGAAAGCTTTTGTACTATTTTATACTGATAATCGAGGTGTGTAAATGACATGACTAATATTTTATAATTTGACACGGTATTCGATGCAACACATAAATACACACCTACGCATGTGAAAATATTTCTTGTTAAAAAGTAAATATTGTATACTTTAATCTATTTTAAATGATCACTCAGCTCTGCTAATGTCAAGTTTTGTAAATAGAAGAAAAAAATATAAAAAAAGTCTTTTCAGCTGATAAAAGTTTGGTGATTGTCAGTTTACGCGACGTTCGAACTTTCGCAAACATAACACATGGCATACACTTACAATCACACAAAAGTTATGAAAAAACTATCCATATGTTTGTATTCATTTATTCATTTGTTAGTACTCAATCATCATCTGAAGCATAAAACTTGTAAAAACAAATTTTTTGTATATGTATAGTTGTTATTCGTTGAATTCACAACTTATTAAGCAGTATTGCTTGTACCAAGCTAGAACAAAAGTATTAATTAATTTAATACGATCATTTTTCACTTTATAAAAATACAACACACGTACAAAAATTTCAATTATATACACATCCGAACACTGTTGGAGTATAAGTCCATTTAAAAAATATTATATAAACTACGTCTCTGCAAAATTTCTACCTTCGATGATAAGCTAAACAAACACTCGAACTCTTGCGGAGTAAAAATTCACTATTTTGACGTGAATAGTCACTCTAGGCAAAATAAAACAAACCCTTTATCAGTGAATTTTCTCTCTTGAAAAAAGTGAAAAAGAATTTTTAGCTACAAATTTATTTGTACTCCTGTTGTGTGAAATTTAACTTCACTAAGAATTGAAAAAGGGTTGTATGAAAAAATGAGCAATACACTCAAATTATTTCGTATATTCTTTCCCACAAAGGAAACTGGTTGGTTACAGTAACAAAGCACCAATTTTTGTTAATCTTACCAAGTACTTAATAAGTATAACAAAAAAGTGGGTGAGTTATTTACTTTCTTGATAATATTTACCAAGTTCTTGGTAAGGATAACCAAAATTATAGTTGGTGCGTATTTTACGAAGCGTTTTGTTCTGTTACCAACCATTATTTTTCGCGCAGGCCTTCGTTAATATTCATTCTCACGTTTTGAGTGCAACAGTTCACAAAAAATTTCACTCAATGGAAGTAAATAATCAGTAGAAAAGAATAAAAGCTTTAAAAAATCAACTTTTACTCTAAGAAAAGAATGAAACTTTTACTCTGCGTGATTTGGAGTGAATACATGTGCACACACCTATACATACAATAATAATGATCCTTCTTCATCAAAAATTCATAAAACTGATCCACGCGAAATAACCAAAAATTTCGGATACCCAATATGGCCTACATTCAAGCAAATACAAACCCACACACGTTCGAACGAGGATACCACACTTGGTATAGTATAGCGTTCTATAATAATGAGCCGTTCGAAGCGATTTTTCGCTCATCGCGCTATTCGCTTCCGCTTGCTCGATGTTGGATGTATCATAGGCTTTGATGAAAGAAGGCGCGTTTGTTTATTTTTTATGATGTAGAAAGTAATTGTTACGACGTATCGATAAATGGTTTTGGATTTTTTCAAACACAAGGTAGTGTTATGAGTTAAAAGATTTAAATATTACTGTAAACAATAATGTCACATTTAAATACTGTGTATAATACCTGGTTTAATGATGTGAATCATTTAATTATATTGATTTATTTGAATATTATTCTACGTAAGGATGTTGGCTCAATTTTTAGACAGACCTTTTATGATAGTATCCTCAAACAGTGCCAAACTTATATGTACATATACAATTGATTTGATTCAAGAGAAAATTATTGTATTTTTCTTCGTGAATATGATAATCATATATTCATGGACTACCTTGTGCTTTAAAAAACAATGTTAAAGTTTCAATATTTTTAATCTTTAAAAAAATTGTATAAACTTCGCGTTTGCGTAATAAGCGGAAATTACAATCGAAAAGAGTTAAAAGGGAAAATCGCGACGAGCGCGAATCGGCAAACTTCGAGTACGTGAAAAATAGGATAAGGAATATGTGTAATATAATGTGATGATCAAGTATGGCGATGGCGACGATAAAAATATTGTATTAAAAAAACTATTATTGTCCTAGAGCCTAGAGTAGAGTGATATTCCAATAATAAACGGTGAGAATGTAGTCACTGCAATTTCTCACTACAGTACATTACAATTGTGTATGACTTATATTTTCAGCCCTGGACAAGTGAATTCCTATACAACTATAATTATTCTTAAAAATTTTGAATTAAATTTTCTTGCGTTTAATTTGATTTATTAATGATAAAATAATCAAGATCAGAGAAGCTGCCGAATGTAGGTCGGTTTCTTTCCTCTACTCTTTCTTTTTCCATTGCTATTTTTTGAATTACTATGCACACTGTACTGCATAAATCTGTTCCTTTCTTTATTATCTCTCTTCTATTTTCGTGTGTCTTAAAAGCAGTACCTTTACCTTCCTCATTCCATTATGTTCGTAATCTCCCTCCATTGTTTCAGATCCCTTTCTTCGTTAGAAGGAGTTTTGCCGCTGCGACTTTTGCATGCTGTTTCCCCTTACATTACTGAAACGTCTTATCAAGCAAACATCAAGAGTGCGGAAAACTCCGGTTTTCTATTTTGAAGATCTCATTATGTAGATTTCAGAATGAAACGGTATATGTTAGTTAGATATTTTTTTAAGCTTTCTAAAATTTTCCAAGAATTAAACAGAGAAAAAGAGAATAAAATGTATTTATGAGTTAAATAAAATGATTTAAACAGTCCACAAAACATAATTCACATAAGGTTCATGAAGACATGCTAACACCTGAATCGAATAGTAAAATAAGGCCGTAAAATTAATTTTGCCAAATATAAAATAACTATAGGAGTAGCTATTTTAAAGCAATGAAAAATATCAGGTTCAATACTTTCCAGTTGAACTTATAGCATTTGTAAGACTAGCTAAAATACGTAAGGCAATAGCTGTCATACAATGCGGTCTGGCCTAACACTGACTGGTACTACTTGCTCGAAAAAGTCGCTGAGAGGGGAAAAGACAGTCAATATACCAACGTCTATACTACAGCGACGATCGTGACGGCAAGACGACCCAAAATAATTGCAGCAGTACGACTGTGTATGTGTAGGTACGTATATTCTAGAAACCGCAACTTACACTAAATGCTTCACTTGCTCCGCCCATCCTCCCCTCGAACTTATTTATAAACGGAAACTTTTGAATTCCGGCCAAGCTAGTCGAATTAGTGTTCTCATGCTCGTGCATTTGACAAACATTTAGTTTAACTGGAGATTTTTTTAACAGCTGACTAACGTATAACTGCGATAAAATGAACTAATACTAATTACTAATGCTCTTTTTATGTTGAAAACTGTTTATGGAAATATTTTCAAATATTTCAATAGCCAATAAAAACGCTTAAGTATCATTATGATGAACCTTTCATAAAATTATAATGAAACAATTCTTCAATATCTTAATTGTTTTAATTTCGTTACTACTATGATATTTATTTCAATTACTCATGATGGATTCAACTATTCTTACGATTATATTAGTATTGAAAAAATAATCGCTTGGTGGGTTATCTAAAATTTTGCCATTTCTGCAAATATTCTTACGACTTGTTAATAGAAAGGTTGAGAACCCATTAGCATAAACGACGATCGAGTGCAGCACGCTTGCAGTAGTTATGAAGCTTCCAAGGAGTGGGAGACAAGAAGCACGAAAGAGAAGGACAATGGAAGACGGAGACCGAGACAGACACTCGAAACTTGAAGGACTAAGAAGAGACATTCCTGCAATCGTACTTTATGTCGCATTACGAGTTCGGCCGCATGAGAACGTGGAGCGCATCACACCAAGAGTAGCGAGTCCTCGACGGCGACGTCGGGACCGAGTGTGTTCTGAGAGATGGATGAAACTCAAGAGGAGGCAAAAGTAAGGATGATATATTTTTGTTCGACAGTTTGGTTTTACATTTGCTTTTAGTAGTAATGTAAATTTTTTCAACTAAAAAATTTGACTAATGGCACGTAAGTTTTGTATGTATTGTACACTTAGTGAAACAAGTGTTTTTCTACGAACAAGGATTGATTCTTATAAGAATTAATAAATATAAAAATGTGGAAACTTTTACAAGTACTTGTAAAATTGAGTAAGATTACTTCAATGACGATTACATTACTATATAGACGAGGTTGAAAAGCCCACTTCACCCTTAATATTTGCACGCCATATTTTTTGGGACATATAAACTTATTTTCGCTTTTTTGGCTAAAAATTAGGGATATGCATAGTCGTTCCACAACAAGTCGGACCACACAGTTATTATACTATTAAACCAATGTATAAAATATATAACAAATTTTAATTATCTATATCGCCCCAGCGACCATTTACAATCTGTTTATTGAATTCCACGTGGGTATACTTTATTGCCCGCCGGTCGATAAACAACTACTTTTGTTTCCATTTTCAAGTCGAAATATGGTGCAAGTATTACAGAACCGCATGTTATCGTATACCAAGGGCGTAAAGCGGACCTTATTAGAATGACAATGAGTGTGGAGTTTGCAATACGAAGTCGAAAGAGAACTGGCACGAGCCGAGATTGAATGCGTTTGTGAACCGAGATGATCGAGTACTAAAATCACAGAAAATTAAAATCCCTTGTTGCACATGATATTTTTTTGTAAAACATGTATTGATTTTCGGTAATTCGCACAATTTTAAAATAGTGGTAAAAAATATATTAATATTTTATAACTCATTATAATATAAATATTATAAACAGTATTTATATTATAATGAGTGGTATTGATTTAATAAACAAATATAACTCATAATTGTTATACGTAGAGACCGATACCGAATACTTTGTTATAGTAATATTAAAAAGTTTTATCATAATCACTCGTAATGTGTGTATGTAATGATAATAACTTTAATGTATAATTATCATTAAAGTAATAGTAATTATTTTTTGATTAAAAAATAAATTGCACTTTAATACCGTTGACATATGGATCGAACGTTCGATCGCACTAATCCTCACCTCCCAGTCCAGCAAAGCCATTAGTTCGTTGACTTTCTCTATAACAGACGCAGATAGATACCTTTACTATCTCCAAAGTCTAGGTAGCAATTCCAAGATATCGATTAGAGTATCGGTCGATTTCTAACTAAAGTTCCGACACGCTGCGTCGTTCGCGCGGGAAGAGCCACGATGCTTTGTAGTTGTCGGTACCAGTCACGAAATCACCCTCCGTCTCTTCCCTCCCCCTTCCTCCCTCTCTCTCTCGCTCTCTCTCTCTCTCTTCTACCTGTGTTTACGTTCGCTGCTCACCCTATATAGTAAAAGTCTATCTCCCTTTCGAGTTTCTGTATTACCTACCTGTCTCGCTTGTACTCACTGCGTTTCCACGGTGAAAAGGACGAATGTTTGAGGTGAGAATTGCGTTCCTATACTGCAGTGAAGGTCTAGCGCGCCACCATACAGGACGACAGTGGGAAGACTCTCATGTGGTTTTTGTTATTGTTTATGTTATAATTGAGAGGAAGGTGGAAAAATGTTTGTTCACGGTCCCACAGTTGCTCAAGAGAGGTCAGAAAACTCGGATGACGCTAGCGATGAAGAGGGATCCGGAGATGTTCTTCAGGTTTTGAACCTATATTATCGTGTTACTTATACTTCAGTATTTTTATTATATTATTTCTGGGTTAACTGTACAGCTATGTTATTAGGCCCATGAGTATATATAATTCTGTCAAAGCATAATCTCACAATTTTTACAGTGTTAATCTAAATTTGACAATGCTATTTAATTAAACCAATAACGTGGTTTTTTATAGATAAAGCTGCTTGCTCATTAATAATTTTGAACCACTAAATTTTACCAGAGTAGTCTCTTAAAAATCGTCTATTATATCTGTCGCAATAATGTCTTTTATCACAGCGACGAAGGGAAGAATGCGAGCGAAAGGCAAGGCGAGGGGAGATGGACCCCAGGCTGGAATTCGCATTCCAGTTGCTGATGGACGCAACTGGTCTACCCAGGCATGAAGTAATGGATCACGTCTTCGAGGGTGACATGCTCGACGAGATCAATCAGCTGTTCTTGCCGCATATGAAGGCGACTCTTATGTGGTTTTATCAAGAAGTCGAGGAGCCCGAGATCCAGCGATCAACTGAGATAGTAAATAAACTACATGTCACACTAATACTCTATTACTATTTGCTAGTTATTTCATTTGTACTGTTTAAGTTGTTCGTATACTTTGAAACCTATTTATTTGATAGTCAACGATGCATGCGGTATTGATGCGAATACCAATCAATAAAAAAACTGGATTTACAGGGCCCTACAAAAACCAGCAGCTCACGTCCACAACAAAATACGGCAGCAACAAAAGTTAAGGAAATAAAAGAGCCTAAAGAACCACCCAAGAAGAAGTTATTCTTAACTGATGGCTGGCAAGTACCTTGTACAGGGATATGCGTCTATATGTTCCGGTAATTTCATACATTAATATCGATATTTTATTTGTATAGTATATTATTGAATTGAATTGAATTTCCTATTTCACGTTACACCATCAGAATCAATATAGCAAAACAACTACCGGAAGAGGGATTTCAGAAAGACCTTTATACTGGTGTTATCGACGCGAATAAAGTCGGCGTAATACCCTACATTCAACGGGTTATAGAACGAGTTTTTATGGATGCCTTAGCCCATCCTGGAGTCGAAGACGAAGATAATTGTCCTATGATAAAGAGTATTCTACTCCCGGGCCTGCGATCCTTTTGCAGTGCCCTTAAAGGTGAACAAACTTCTTGTAATAAAGTATCCCATTAAAAATTTGAAACCCAATAACTATTTTTAATAACAAATTTATTTATTAAATAAAATTATATTTTTATAAAAAAATTCGAAATCTTGTATGCAGTTTGCGAAGAGGTCGTAAATGACGGTAGCATTTTTGATGATGGCCAAATCATGATGGACGAAGTTCAGGACACCGAAAGTGCAAAGGCATTTATAGCAAATAGCGGTGCTGTTGAAAAAATAGAAGAAAGGGTAGCAGGTTGGATAAAAAGATTGAAAGACTTTATGCTAGAGAGCAAGCAAGTAAGACGAGAAAACGACAGCTCCGGTCCCCAGCAGGAGCTTGAGTACTGGAAACGACGCGGAGCACAATTTAGTCAATTAGTAGCAAGACTTCAGGTGAAGTTATTATTTTGTATTTAGTGTTTACTTTTTTTCGTTTCTTTTATCACTAAAATGTAAACTTTTTGAAAGAAATGTTTGTTAAAACAAAAACGTATATATCAAAATAAAGTTATCTTGTTTCAGGATGACGAGGTGAAGATGTCATTACTGTGCTTGCAAGTTTCTCGATCAAAGTTGTTGAAAGATTGGACTGACATGGAAGAGGAAGTTACGTACTGTTTTAATGAGGCCAAGGATAATGCAAAGTTTATTCAAGCCTTAGAAAAATGTTGCCATTGTTTATATCTTGATGATCCAGTAAGTTATTAAGAAATATGTTTAATATGATATTTGATAATTACATTTGCTCACCATGATACTTTATTTATCTAAATTCTTGAGAAACCTCATGTAAAAGTTGTATTTAACAACGTATATAACAATGCTTTCAAGATTCATTTCTTTATCTAGGTGAGGATGCGGGATTCCTTGGTATCTTTATTGCAAACCGTAAGATTGATATACAGTGTCTCCAGATATTACAATACTTCCGAGAGAACCAGCTCGCTGATGGTTAAAATCACAAATCAAATGATAGCAGCTTGTCGAGATTATGTTACACTACGAGGACGAGAAACAGTTTGGGGACAGGATAGAGTAGTTGCTAGGCAAAAGTTGAAACACTGTTTAAGGCTAAATAAGTAAGATAAGATTAAACCCTCTTGGTTTTTGTAATTCAAATTAAAAATCATTTTTATGTGACTCTTTAATATTACAAGTTAATATATTTGTAATATAAAAATTGTTAATGTAAATTTCAATACAAATTGTGTTAGAGATATAATTTGATTGTATAATTAACTAAAATTTTTAGAGCTTATCGGGAAACCTACAGACTAGTTCGTTGTTCGCCTGCCATTACCGAAGAAGAATTTTCTTTTTCTGAAACTCACGTGTTTGGTCGGTTTGATTCGTTTTGTGCAAGAATACGAAAAATTCTAACAATGTTTGATTTGATCGAGGATTATCAAAAACTTTTTGAACGGCGAATGGAAGGCCTACTTCTCGGGGAAGGTGCCTATTATTCTATGACATATCCTACGTCATATTGGTATGGCTCGATTAAAAGAAGCAAAATAATTTTTCAGCATTGGACGAAACTATAAAAACATTCGAAGAAGCAAAAAAAGTGGCAACCAGCAAAAATTATGACTACTTGGATCCGCGCAACATCGATTTTGACAACGATTACAATGTTTTTATGTCGAAGACTGACACTCTGAAAAGAAACGTCGGCGAGGTAATAGAGAAGAATTACGCAGACGTTTGGGAAACTCCACAGGGAATTCGATTTTTAACTCGCTTCGAGAAGGTATGAGCCCCTAAAATTCCCCGTGAACCCTCAAGCGCATATTTGCACGAAACAGTGTTTGCCGGTCCGACGCAATGACAAAGATGTGCGGAATTTTCATTCATGCTTAATTTTACTAAGTTAATTGTTTTTATGTGCATAGGTCAGCGAGAAAATTCCTCTGACTAAACTAGACGAGAAATATCATTTGGTAGTGAGATACTGTGATAAAGAAGTCGAGCGCACCCTAAAACTTTTCAAGAAACAAAGGGACGATCCACCGCTGCCAAGGCACTTGCCACCTATTGCTGGACGATTAACATGGGCCATTTCACTAAAGTAGCTTATTTTTTTTACTCTAAAATATACAAAATATAATATTTAATATTTTTTTAAGTTTACTATTTTTACATTAGTGCGAATTCTAAAAAGATGTAATCACTTGTGTTTTTTTAAGAATACATTTGGATGAATTAGCGGCATCAGTATCTAATCATCCGGTATTGAAAACGCTACCAACAACTGTAGATTTAGTAAGAAGATACAACCATGCAATATCAGTAATAGTGCAATATCAAACTGATATTGCTGAAGTATGGACTCATCAAAACTCATGGATTGTCGAAGATTGTCTCAAGAAGTAAAACTTAATATTGATAGACTAAAAAGTATTATAAAATATACAATTCACAAACAAATGTTAATTATTTTAGAAATCTATTGACGGTGGACGAGTCAACTGAAAAAGTCAAAGTAAACCTGGAAAGTCGCATACTTCTCTTACTTCGTGAAGCTGATTGCCTGGCTAAACTTCATCTGGATATTCCAATAGTGGCTAAAACTATTTTAGCTAAACGTGATTACTTTACAATCGTCAAAGATTCTCTTCAACTCGTGATTGAAGATTTCGTCAATACAGCGAGACGAGTAAAGCTTGAAGTCAGACCACTGTTGCTGCCACATTTAGTAAAAGTAGCGTCATTGCTTAAACCCGGACTCACAACGCTTACCTGGACGAAACCGCATTGGAAGGACTTTTGTCTGAATACACGAGAGCATATCAAAACGTTTGATATATTAATCACCAGGGTCCATGATGTATATACAAATCGGTGAGTACTAAAGTTCTTTAATAAAACCAAAACAGTAAAACAGTTAAAGAATGCAAAATAGAATATAATGCTTTACTTGAAATGCGAAGAATTCTTCAAGTTCTTGCAAGTATGCAAAAAATAACATTGCATGCACTTCCTGAGGAGGAGCCCTGGAGCGTCGAAGAATTTGTCGAGAAGACGGAAGAAGCGTGCAGAACTGCAGCCGTGGATCTTCACCGAAAGAGCCTCATGGTGGAGGAGGCAGTAGAGGAAGTTTTAGAACTTGTGAAAAATGCTGCTGAAAGTTTTAAAGGTGCAGTGGATGCTGATCAATTTAACTTTCTCAGCATAGAAGGTAAGTACCTACATATTTTTGTACAATAAATTTTACTTTAAAAACAATCAACCCTTTGTATCTAAATTGCATATCGCCTGCTTTTATTTATGCAGATACAGAGGGACAAGAATCTAATGAAACTTCACAGCAGCAACAGGATTGGTCTGTGGTTTGGGCATGTTTTGACGATCCGCACCAACTTCTGTCTACGGCAGAAGGAAGTTTATCTAAAGGCATGCAAGAAATGGTACGGAATGCCGTTTCCGAAATGCGAAGATATTATTCGCGAAAAGTGGTCGACGTGTTGATCAAAGTTACAAAATCCTCTTTGGATGCAATAAGACGTCGATTTTCAAGAGAAGTCGACGTAGGTACGTTTAACAATTCAAAATGTCTTCATAAACTATAAAGTATCAAATCTTATATATTCATACTTCTATTGTAATTCCAGATGACATACCTAATCCTGTATTTTTACTTCACGCAACACTTATGATACCCTCAGTTTTGGTTAAACCAAGTCTTGATGACGTACAGGAAGCTTTAATATCTGCCGGTAAAACGATAGCTGGCGTAGCCAAAGGCGTTGCTCAATGGGATGGCGGAGCTAAGGATGGCAAAAGTGAAAGAGTAAAGTTTATTTCATTACCAAATATCAATTCGTCAGGTTGAGCATTAAGCCGGTTATGATGATTTTAAAAATGAATTTACCTATTTTATTTAAAAATTTAAATTCCAAATATAATATGAATATAAAAACTTCTTGAACCCGTAACGTTAGGAAACACATACATAAAGATATTTGAAAATTAGCATGACCAAATCTACGCCATGTAGCGCTCAAAGCCTGTCATTATAATATTGAATATGTGATAATATTGAAATCACCTGAAACCTATTCTTTCCAGCCTTCTTGGCGATCAATTCCATGGGCTCCAAAAAGAAATTTACTCGACGTAGTTACAAGGGCGCAAATGGAAGCTGAAAAACGTAATCAGGAAAACAAGGAAGACCCAAAAACTCGCAGAAGAAGATTATATAAGATTGTATCCGAAGAAAAGCCAACTTTTCCAGTGCAAAAGCGTAATTTCCATTCTATGATCATGGAAAATAAAGAAATCGTAAAAATGTTCTCAATGTTGAGTGCTTGCACTCAAGAACTCCGACAGGTTGTATTATTATGCACCACTGTACCTAATGTTAGTTTAAATAGTTAATTTATAATAGTAACATTTCAGGATTTATCAGACTTCTTAGATCGTTGGAAGCCATATAACTTTCTTTGGAAAAATGAACGCAGTATGCGAGAACTTCTACAGATTTCTCTAACAGAATTTGAAAGTACCTTGAGAAAACATGGCGAGTTAGAAGACAAATTGGCTACTGAGCCTGATATGATAATTTTTGGAACGTCAATCGCTGTTTCAACTGATAAATTAAAATATGCCTTATTTACGGAAATAAAAAGTAAGAACTTTTTCTCATTACTTTAATAAATATGTTTCAACTCAACAATATTCTATTATTCAATAAATAGGTTCTACACATAAAATTGGTCAAGCCATAAAGAAAAAGTACCGAAGAGAAATGGAATACGTTTATGCTGTAATGAATGAAATGGAGAGAAAGTTAGATCGCCAGATTCGCGATTTAGACGATGTTCGCTTGATTATGGAAACATTAAGAAAAATACGAGAACAAGAAGTAGATATGGAACTAAAGATCGATCCGATCGAAGAAGCCTTCAATATCGTGACTCGCTATGAAGTTCCAGTTGATCGCGAATGCCTTGAGCAAGTGGATAACCTAAGGTCAATTCCTAATTTTGTTATTATTTAAATAATAAAATAAAGTGTCTATTAAATAATATTAATTGCAGATATACGTGGCAACAATTACAAGCTCGAGCTCTTGAGAGCCACGTTCAACTTTTGACTCTACAACCGCAATTTGAAGAAGAACTACGTAACAATTTGGAGAAGTTCCGACTAGATAATGAGGCTTACTGCGAAGAATATAGATCTTCAGGTCCTATGCAGCCAGGACTAACGCCTCGCGAAGCATCTGATAGGCAAATTCTATTTCAGAATCGTTTCGATGGTATGTGGCGTAAGCTTCTTGCTTATCAGAGCGGAGAAGAGCTTTTTGGGCTACCAATTACGGATTACCCAGAATTATCACAAATTAGAAAGGAGCTCAACTTACTTCAGAAACTTTACAAATTATATAATGATGTCATTGACAGAGTTAGCAGTTACTACGATATACCCTGGGGCGAGGTGATTTTATTTTTGAGATTTTTTTTTTCAATTTTTAAAAATGGTATAGCCATAGATCAATACGATTTATACACTCAGATTTTATGAGCACAATTTTTTGTTCGTTTCATGTATTCGTATATAGTAGCAAACATTGCCGATAAATGTAAAAATTTGTAACTTCTGAAAATATGAATGGTACATTTCAATATGAGCGTGGAAAGCGATTATTTACCTTATGTAACGTGTTTCGAAGCGACGAAAAGTCACACGAGGTAAAAATCACTTTACACACGAATATCGAATCATATTTTATACTACGACAGACGAATAATCAAATCAAAGTTTTGACTTTGAGATTAGAGTCGTATAAAATATTAAACTATTAATCACCCTGCATTGATTTCACTCTTTTGCACATATATTTGATACACTTATAAATCACTTTCTTTATTGCAAACACACTCATCGTCACCGTGTATTGCAATTTCATGAAATATATATTTAATATATCTTCCTACCATACTAATGCGTATTTCATTTCATCCTTTATTCATTCATTCATTAAGAATTGTAATAATAATTACGCAAACGATCATTGTTCCACCTTTATAATAAGTTTGTATATCTAAATAGTTATTACATGTAATCCATCCTTTTATTTTTCAAAACTTTGTTTCTTCTATAAGTATAATATCATTTTTTAAATCGACATATTATGATTGCAAATTTAATTTTGACCATCTTCAGATCATAGTTTTGTAAACATTGAATAAATTATTTATAAAGGAAAAATTTCATACCCTAGGTTAATATCGAAGAAATTAACAATGAACTAATGGAATTTCAAAATCGCTGCAGAAAGTTACCTAAGGGTCTAAAAGAATGGCCTGCCTTTTTTGCACTTAAAAAGACGATTGACGACTTTAACGACATGTGCCCGCTACTAGAACTTATGGCTAATAAAGCTATGAAACCTCGTCATTGGCAGAGAATCGTTGAAGTGACAAATCATGTATTCGATCTTGAAAGTGAAGGATTTTGCCTGAAGAATATTTTAGAAGCACCACTACTTAAGCACAAAGAAGACATTGAGGATATCTGTATATCGGCTATGAAAGAAAAGGATATTGAAGCGAAACTCCGACAAGTCGTTAACGAATGGTCAGCGCACGAACTGACATTTATGGTATTTAATAACAGGGGAGAATTGTTGCTTCGTGGTGACACTACAGCTGAAACCATTGGACAACTAGGTACAAAAACAATATTAATATTTAAAATTTGACAACACTCATACATAGTATATTTTTAGAAACTCACATTTGAATTCATTTGCTATTTCAGAGGACAGTCTGATGATTTTGGGTTCACTTATGTCGAATCGTTACAACGCACCATTCCGCAAGCAGATCCAGCAGTGGCTCGGCGACCTCTCCAATACAAACGAGATCTTAGAACGTTGGCTATTAGTACAAAATATGTGGGTCTACTTGGAAGCAGTATTCGTGGGTGGTGACATTGCAAAACAATTACCAAAAGAAGCTAAACGTTTTAGTAAAATCGATAAGAGTTGGCAAAAAATCATGCAGCGCGCTCATGAAACTCCAGGCGTTGTCCCCTGCTGTGTTGGTGACGATTTGCTGAAACAGCTTTTACCGCATTTACAGGAGCAACTAGAACTTTGTCAAAAATCATTGAGCGGGTACGCACATCTGATGGCATGTGCCATATTTAAGTATTTTATACTATGAATGGAGCCACTCTCTAAATTTGAACATTTTCTGAAATAGCATATTTTGAAGTACAAACTATGTAGCTCTTATCGAAATAGTCGTACACTTTGCACTAGATATTATATCCATTCTGAGTGTTCACTTTTGATTATTTGTTGTAGGTATCTCGAAAAAAAACGTATGATGTTCCCAAGATTCTTCTTTGTATCTGATCCAGCTTTATTAGAGATACTTGGTCAGGCATCTGATTCACACACAATTCAAAATCATTTACTCTCTATTTTCGACAACACGAGACTTGTTAAATTTCATGATGTCGAATATACCAAAATAATGGCAATCATTTCCTCAGAGGGAGAAACTATTCAAGTAAATTCGATTTCAATAAACGTTTTACAAAACTTCATCCAATTTATTTTGTACTACGTACTTTATTTTAGCTTGAAAGAGCAGTTCGTGCCGAGGGATCAGTCGAAACTTGGCTGATGCAGCTACTTCAGACATCCCAACAATCACTGCACTCGATTATTCGTCAAGCCTACACAATGATTAACGATCAAAATTTTAATTTGCTTGGCTTTCTTGATAAAATGCCTGCTCAAGTTGGTATACTTGGCATACAAATGATTTGGACACGAGATGCTGAATTGGCACTTATGCAGGCACGCGCCGATAAAAAGATTATGGGTGAAACGAACAATCGTTTTCTAGAACTTTTAAATACATTGATTGATCAAACTACCAGAGATCTTACAAAGATAGACAGAATTAAATTCGAAACCCTCATTACTATTCATGTTCATCAACGAGATATATTTGATATTTTAGTAAGTATATTGTTAGAGAATTTGAATAACCTTCAGAATAATTAATTATGTACTCAAATTTTTTAGTGCCGTCTAAACGTTCGTTCTGTAAACGATTTCGAATGGCTCAAGCAATGTAGATTTTATTTCAAGGAAGATCTAGATAAAACTTCCATATCTATAACTGACGTTCAATTTGTCTATCAAAATGAGTACTTGGGATGTACTGAACGTCTAGTTATTACGCCATTAACCGATAGGTCTGTATTTAATTTATACAATAGTATAGAAAATACAATAAAAATTATTTTATTTAAATGTAATTATTCTATATCTCATGTACATATAGATGCTACATAACTTTAGCGCAAGCTCTATCGATGTCAATGGGTGGATCACCTTGTGGTCCTGCTGGTACTGGTAAAACTGAAACTGTAAAAGATATGGGAAAAACTTTGGCTAAATACGTTGTCGTATTTAATTGCTCGGATCAGATGGACTATCGCGGTTTGGGTCGCATTTACAAAGGTTTAGCTCAGAGCGGTTCGTGGGGTTGTTTTGACGAATTTAATCGCATTGAGTTACCTGTACTTTCCGTAGCAGCGCAACAAGTAGCAGTAGTTTTAAATGCTAAAAAAGAAAAGAAAAAGCAATTTGTATTTACCGATGGAGATCAAATTGACATGTGCCCAGAGTTTGGAATATTCATAACAATGGTAAAATTATTTGTTTTCTATTTAATAAAAAAATGTTTTATTTATTAATTCTTGAATGTATTAAACTTGAATGTATTATTCTTGAATGTAATGACTATTACGTGTTTAATCAAGTTTGTTGTCTTCTTAGAATCCAGGATACGCGGGAAGAAAAGAACTACCTGAAAATTTAAAAATACAATTTCGCACAGTCGCTATGATGGTTCCTGATAGGCAGATTATTATTAGAGTAAAATTAGCCAGTTGTGGCTTTTTAGAGAATATTACGTTAGCTAGAAAATTTTATACATTATACAAACTATGCGAAGAACAGCTTACAAAACAAGTACATTATGATTTCGGGTTAAGAAATATATTATCTGTCCTTCGTTCACTTGGAGCCGCCAAAAGAATAAACTCCAAGGATTCTGAAAGCACTATTGTCATGCGAGTTTTACGTGATATGAATCTTTCTAAACTTATAGGTATACTTTCGTTATACAAATATATTCGAACTTGATACAATAGAACTGAATTACTTAAAAAAAATCAACTTTTAGATGAGGATGAACCTCTTTTTATATCTTTGGTTGCCGATTTGTTTCCGAATCAAGTACTTGAAAAAACTGCTTATCCGGAGCTGGAGGCAGCAATCGAACAACAAGTACTGGAAGACGGGCTAGTTTATCACCCCCCTTGGGTTTTAAAACTCATTCAGTTGTATGAAACTCAAAGAGTGAGGCATGGAATAATGACATTGGGCCCTACTGGTGCTGGAAAAACTACTTGTATACAAACGTTAATGAAAGCCCTAACTGCTTGTGGTGAAGTTCATAGGTAAGATGCTAAGGGCATTACGAATATGGCTTCATGTAAAATTAATAAAAATGTCAAGTTTATATATCGCAATATAAATAAAATTTAATATAATACTTCAGAGAAATGAGAATGAATCCAAAAAGTATAACTGCAGCTCAGATGTTTGGTCGGTTGGATGTTGCAACGAATGACTGGACAGATGGTATTTTTTCAGCCCTTTGGCGTAAGACTCTGAAATCTAAACAAGGTGAACACGTTTGGCTGGTCTTGGACGGACCAGTGGACAGTATATGGATTGAGAATTTAAATTCCGTGCTTGATGATAATAAAACTTTAACATTAGCTAACGGCGATCGTTTACCCATGTCACCTACGTGCAAAATTATTTTCGAACCGCATAATATTGACAATGCAAGTCCAGCAACAGTATCGAGAAACGGTATGGTTTATATGAGCTCATCTGGACTGGAGTGGGATCCAGTAGTTACAGCATGGCTAAAGGCAAGAACACCTTTAGAAAGAGAAGTTTTTGATCATTGCTTTAAAGAATCTTTCGCACAGGTATGATATTGATTTTCCGTGCTTTATTTGTTTGAATTAATAATTAATAAAACTTGAATTACAGGTTTATGCTTGGAGTACACAAACATTAGTTTTCGCCATAAAGGTTTTGCAATGTAATATTGTGCGTCAGATGCTTTGTTTGTTGGATGGTCTCGTCCCATCGGAAGTACCAGTTGAAGAGCAAGAAAATGAATTAGAAGATGATATGGAAAAAAATAAACCAACGCCCATGACTGCAGAACATCTTCATCGTCTTTACGTATTTGCTCTTGTATGGGGTATAGGAGCATTATTAGAAAAAGCCGACAGATTAAAGTATGACGAATATTTGCGCTCGAACTTTCAAACACTCGACCTACCTTATTTAGAGAAAAAACCAAATGCAACCGTTTTCGATTTTGTTGTCAATGAAAAGGGGAAATGGGACACTTGGAATAGTATGTTAACAAATTACGTGTATCCAGACTATGCCACCCCTGATTTTAGCAATATTCTCATCCCTATAGTAGATAACGTAAGAATTCAATACTTGGTTGATTTAGTGGGTAAACAGGATAGGCCAGTTCTGCTAACAGGTGAACAGGGTTCCGCAAAAACTGTTATGATGAAAGCTTATATGGGAAAAGCTAATCCAGAAACCACTCTAAATAGATCATTCAACTTTAGCTCGGCTACAACGCCGTATCAGTTCCAAAAAACAATTGAAAGTTATGTAGAAAAAAGAATGGGCAGTACTTTTGGTCCGCCTGGAGGTAAAAAGATGATTATATTTATAGACGATGTAAATTTACCTGAAATTAATGAATGGGGTGATCAAATTACTAATGAGATCGTTCGTCAAACAATGGACATGAAAGGTTTTTATTCCTTGGAAAAGCCTGGAGATTTTACAACAATTGTTGATGTTACTTTTATGGGTGCCATGGGCCAGCCAGGTGGAGGCAGAAACGACATACCGTCAAGATTAAAAAGACAATTTTGCATATTCAACTGTACTTTACCAGACGACGCCTCAATCGATAGAATTTTTAGCGTCTTAGGCGAAGGTCATTATAATTCAAAACGTGGTTTCTCTCCCGAAGTTAAAGCTTTAGTCAAAAAGATGGTTGGTTTGACGCGAATCCTCTGGCAAAATACAAGAGCCAAACTTCTTCCAACTCCAGCAAAGTTTCACTATGTTTTTAATTTACGAGATTTGTCAAGAATATGGCAGGGCATGCTCGGAACTTTATCGACAGTTATAGACAGGGAACAAGTACTTATGCTACTTTGGCGGCATGAATGCGAAAGAGTATTTAGTGATAGATTCACGCTCCAAACAGATAAAGAATGGTTCAATAAAGAGTTGATAACAATCGTTACGGAGAATTTAGGAGAATCTTACATTGAGATGATCCAGGAAAAACCAGCATTTGTAGATTTTATGAGGTAACAGCTTATCGATATGTACCTATTAACCATTTGAAATTTATGTTATTAAATGATCAACAAAATTCAACTTTTAGGGATGCCCCAGAGCCAACGGGAGAAGAAGGCGAGGACGCAGATATGGAGCTTCCAAAAGTGTACGAGCCAGTTTTCGACCATCAGATTCTTCGCGATCGTTTGGAAATGTTTTTGGCACAGTTCAATGAAATGCAACGAGGAGCCGGTATGGATCTCGTATTTTTCCCCGATGCAATGCTTCATCTTGTGAAGATCTCTCGAGTTATTAGACATCCTAGAGGCAACGTAATGCTGGTAGGAGTTGGAGGCTCGGGAAAGCAGAGTTTAACAAAACTCTCTTCGTTTATTGCTGGTTATAAAACTTTTCAAATTACACTCACGAGATCCTACAACGTCGCAAACTTTTTGGAGGATCTTAAATTTTTGTACAGAACATGTGGAGGACAAGGCAAAGGAACAACATTCATCTTTACAGATTTGGATATCAAAGAGGAAGGATTTCTTGAATATCTAAATAACATTTTGAGTTCTGGTGTTATAAGTAACCTTTTTACAAGAGACGAGCAGGCAGAAATAATTTCTGAGCTGACTCCTGTGTTGAAACGAGAAAATCCCAAAAAAAGTTTGAATAACGAAATAGTGATGGAGCACTTTTTGCAGAGAACATGTCAAAATTTACACGTCGTCTTTTGCTTTTCGCCTGTCGGAGAGAAATTCAGAAATCGTGCTCAGCGATTTCCAGCACTGATTTCGGGCTGCACAATCGACTGGTTTGCTATACATTTTAAATGAAATTTTTTAACCATGCAATCCGTAAATAACTTATAATTTTTTTAGGTTCCAACCATGGCCAAGAGATGCTTTAGTTTTGGTAGCTCAACACTTTTTGCATGATTTCGAAATAGCTTGCAGTTCAGAAGTAAAACTTCAACTCGTTAACGCACTTGGCTCCATTCAAGACATCGTCTCCGAAACATCTGTAGAATATTTCCAACGTTTCCGGCGAGCAACTCACGTCACACCCAAATCCTACCTAAACTTCATTGGTGGCTACAAGAACATTTACAGAATGAAACAGCACGAGCTCGGAGAAGGTGCTCGCAGAATGGATACTGGTCTAGCCAAATTAGAAGAAGCTTCAATATCCGTGGAAATACTGAAAAGAGATCTCGCTGAAATGGAAAAGGATTTAGTTCAGGCTTCACAAACTGCAGAAACGGTATTGGTGGAAGTAACGGAACGTGCAATGCAAGCAGAGACATTCAAAAACCAAGTGCAAAAGGTGAAGGAGAAGGCCGAACAATTGGTCGCATGTATTGCAGAAGAAAAGGCATTAGCCGAACAGAAACTGGAGGCTGCGAAACCAGCGCTCGAAGAAGCCGAAGCCGCACTCAACACTATAAAACCAGCTCATATTGCAACTGTAAGAAAACTTGGCAGACCACCGCATCTGATTATGAGAATAATGGATTGCGTCCTTATTTTATTCCAACGAAGATTAGGTAACTAATGCAAAAACTGACTTATTTGTATTGCACATGAAATTTGTTATTAGATAAAAATTAATTCTATAGGTCCCGTTGTACCCGATACTACAACGCCCTGTCCAAAACCGTCTTGGGCCGAGTCGTTAAAGATGATGGCTAGCACGACTTTTCTTTTACAACTGCAAAACTATCCGAAAGACATTATAAACAACGAAATGGTAGAACTATTACAGCCCTACTTTAAAATGGAGGATTACAATATGGAGACAGCAAGGAGAGTCTGCGGCGACGTAGCTGGCTTGTTATCTTGGACCAAGGCCATGGCTTTCTTTCACTCCGTAAATAAGGAAGTTTTGCCATTGAAAGCGAATTTGACAATGCAAGAAGCTAGATTAAAAGTCGCCATGGAAGATCTGGCAGACGCAGAGAGAGAACTTTCGGAAAGAGAAATGGCGCTGCAAGCTGTCAAAGGTAAGAAAATATACCATGTGTATGTCACTAAATCCGAGAAGACCAATTGCTTTCATAGACAATTTTGACAATTTCAGCGCAATACGATGCAGCTGTCGCAGAGAAACAGCGGCTCACAGATGACGCGAATGTATGTCTCCGAAAAATGACAGCTGCCACCGCTTTGATAAATGGGCTAGGTGGTGAAAAAATCCGTTGGACTGAGCAGAGTAAGGAGTTCAAAGTTCAGCTTGGCCGTCTTGTCGGTGACGTGCTGCTCGCTACCGGTTTCCTTTCTTACTGTGGACCTTATAATCAACAATTCCGAGCTGGTTTGATAACAGCTTGGATGAATGTTCTGATGTCGAGAGTCATTCCCTTCACTCAAGATTTGAATATCACCAATATGTTGGTTGACTCGGCAACTGTGTCCGAATGGACCTTACAAGGATTGCCGAACGATGAGCTTTCCGTGCAGAACGCGCTTATTGTGACGAAATCGTCATCTTATCCACTACTTGTAGATCCGCAAAATCAAGGAAAAATGTGGATCAAAAATAAAGAAATGACGAATGAGCTACAAATCACATCTCTGAATCATAAGTATTTTAGAACTCATTTGGAAGACAGCTTATCTTTGGGTAAGTTGTTACGCAAATGAATAATATAATTATGTTGAAGAGCACAGTCAAAGTGTATTATCACTCCTCGTAGGCCGCCCGTTACTCATCGAAGACGTAGCTGAAGAACTTGATCCAGTGATCGATAACGTACTTGAAAAAAACTTCATCAAGTCAGGTTCCATAGAAAAAGTAATCGTTGGTGACAAAGAATGTGACGTGATGCCTGGATTCATGCTGTACATCACGACGAAGTTACCAAATCCTGCATACAGTCCAGAAATTTCCGCTAAAACATCGATCATTGACTTTACAGTAACAATGCAAGGGTTGGAAGATCAGTTGCTGGGTCGCGTAATTTTAATGGAAAAAGCAGATCTAGAAGCTGAAAGAGTGGCTCTGTTTGAGTCAGTCATGACCAATCAAAGATCGATGAAAGAGCTTGAAAGTACTTTGCTGCATCGATTAACGTCTTCTGAAGGCTCCTTAGTCGACGACGAAGCCTTAATAAGTTTGTTTGATTATTTATATAGTGTATTATAAAAAAAATAATATCACGTACATTTTTGTTTTTTAATTTTATCAACTATTATATTGCAGGAGTTTTGCGAGAAACAAAATCGACGTCTGAGTCGGTAAAAGAGAAACTACAGGTTGCCGCTTTAACGGAGAAAAAAATTACTGTAGCAAGAGAAGAGTTCCGTGCGGTCGCGGCACGCGGTTCTATATTGTACTTTTTGATTGTCGAAATGAGCAACGTCAACGCTATGTATCAGAATTCTTTGAAGCAGTTTCTCACCATATTTGACAATTCGATTACAAAATCGGAGAAAAGCAATGTCACCGTCGATAGGATCAACATTATTCTGAGGCACTTGACGTACGAAGTTTGGAGTTTTACTTTGCGAAGTCTTTACGAAAGACACAAATCGTTATTCACGCTTATGCTTGCAATGAAAATCGATTGTCATCGAGGTCTCATTTCGCATGCCGAGTTTATGGCGTTTATCAAAGGTGGCGCGTCGCTCGATTTAAATGCAGTTGCTCCCAAACCTTTCCGATGGATTTTAGACATCACCTGGCTGAACCTTGTGGAGATCAGTAAACTTGAAGTATTTTCCGAAGTGCTCACCAAAATTGAATTTAGGTAAGATTCAAAGATTTACCGTGAAAACAAACATTTACCTTGAAAACAATTACTTTTGTAAGTTTTGTAAATACTTGTCGGCCTGTAGTGAGCGAGAGTGGCGCGTTTGGTATGAGAAAGAGAAACCGGAAGAAGAGGATCTACCATGTGGATATCAAAAGAGTTTGGACGTATTTCGAAAATTGTTACTGATCAGATCTTGGAGCCCCGATCGTACACTTTCGCAGGCAAAAAAGTATATAATAGAATCTCTCGGGAAAGAGTACGGCGAAGCGAAAATTTTAGACCTAGAAGCTACTTGGGCAGAATCAGAGCCGAGGACGCCGCTTATATGTATACTATCGATTGGTTCGGACCCAAGCCCACTCATTACAGCGTTAGCTAAACAAAAATCAACGCGTAATTTGAATTTCCATTAATTCACTATAAAAAATACACAATTTTCTATATCATATTGAGAGATCAATTTTTTATTTTAGAACTAAGGTCTGTCTCCATGGGGCAAGGCCAAGAATTCCACGCAAGAAGAATGATAAACGACTCGATGGTAACCGGAGGGTGGGTTTTGTTGCAGAATATTCATTTATCACTACCATTCTGTACAGAAGCGATGGATGCCCTAGTGGAAACGGATCAAATTCACGAGTCATTCAGACTCTGGATGACCACGGAAGTTCATCCGCAATTTCCCATTGGTTTACTTCAGGTACTTGGAAAAAAAACGAATAAAACTTACAATACAATCATTATCTTCTCTCTATAAGTGTTGCCCATCGAAAAACAAATTTTCAACTGGCTTTTTTAGATGGCCATTAAATTCACAAACGAGCCTCCGCAAGGAATTCGAGCAAGTTTAAAACGCACGTATCAAGGCGTGACCCAGGACACGCTGGACTATAGCACACAATCTCAGTGGCCTCCATTGCTGTACGCTGTTGCTTTCCTGCACACGGTCGTTCAGGAACGTCGCAAATTTGGTCCACTCGGATGGAACATACCCTACGAGTTTAATCAGGCTGACTTTGCGGCCTCCGTGCAGTTTATTCAGAATCACTTAGATGACATGGATCCCAAAAAAGGAGTCTCCTGGCCGACAGTTTGTTACATGCTCGGCGAGGTAAACCAGAATTCTCCTTTGACGTATTTCGTATAAATAATTTGCTTTGTATAATTAAAAAACTGCAGATAACCAATGTTGAAATCAACAGGTGCAATACGGAGGCCGAGTTACCGATGATTTCGACAAGCGTTTATTGACCACCTTTACGCACGTCTGGTTCTGCGATGTTCTTCTGCGAGCAGGTTTCGAGTTCTACAAGGGCTACAGAGTTCCGCAGACGCGAAACCTGGTCGGCTACCTTGACTACATAAACAGTTTGCCCGAGAACGACACGCCCGAAGTTTTCGGACTGCACTCGAACGCGGACATTACCTATCAGATCAACACGGCCAAGGGAATCTTGGACACGATTCTCAGCGTGCAGCCAAAGGAAGGTGGATCCCAAGGTGGCGAGACCCGAGAAAGCGTAGTTTACAAGTTGGCCGAAGACATGTTGGCCAAATTACCGAAGGAATACAATTCATTCGAGGTGAAGGAAGCCTTGCAGAGGATGGGACCGCTACTCCCCATGAATATTTTCCTGCGACAAGAAATCGACAGGTATTTTTAATGCAATCTATTATATGCTGAAAGGAAAAATAGCAAATGCAAGTTATTTGTTTTTCTTTGTTAGAATGACAAGAGTCATAAAAGAAGTACGAACCACTTTGACGAACTTAAAGTTGGCGATAGACGGGACCATTATCATGAGTCAGAATTTACGGGAGTCACTTGACGCCATGTACGATGCTCGGCTACCAGAAAAGTGGTTGAGAATATCATGGGAATCGGCGACGCTTGGCTTCTGGTTCACCGAACTCCTGGAAAGAGACGCGCAATTCAGAACATGGTGCAATAACGGTCGACCAAATGTATTTTGGATGACAGGATTTTTCAACCCACAAGGATTTTTAACGGCAATGAGACAAGTATGCGCTACTTAGATATTTTTATCATTTTTATTTGCGTATAAACATTATCAATTTACAATGTGTGCTACTTTCCATAATATGCACAATGATTTCATAATATGTAAAAAATGTACACCTAAGTTCATTTTTAACATTTTGTGATAAAAAAAAAATTAATCAACAGAAATATATATCTTTCTAAATGCATATAAAAAAAAAGAAATAATTTTGATTTCATTTTTTAGGAAGTGACCAGGGCGCATAAAGGCTGGGCTCTGGACTCCGTGGTCTTACAAAATTTAATAACACGTTACAATAAAGAAGATATAAAGGAGCAGCCGCAAGAAGGCGTTTATGTGCATGGATTATTTTTAGAAGGCGCCTCGCTAGATCGTAAAACTGGCAAACTCGTTGAGAGTAAACCAAAAGTACTATATGAGCAGATGCCAGTAATTTATATATACGCCATCAATACGACTGCAGGAAAAGATCCGAAATTATACGAGTGTCCAATATACAGGAAACCGCAGAGAACGGATCAGAAATATGTTGGTTCTATTGATTTTGAAACAGATCACAATCCTAGGCATTGGACACTACGCGGTGTAGCTTTATTATGCGATATCAAATAGTTCTATCTAATAATTGGATTGTTCCTGTATATGAAAAATGATCCTTTCTTACGTTTGAAACTAATTTATAAAAATACGTTATTACAAAACTTTTATGGATATTACGTTGATATATTTGTTAAACTCTTCTTAGTTTAAATGTACAGAACTAACTATAATAAAAAATTTGTAATATAATTTTTATAAAATATTTCATTGTATGCAAAATATTTTACATTCGCAATATTATTAGTATCACAATTTGTTTTAAAATTATGTCACACCTTTTTCAATGTGAAAACGTTAAATTATTAAAAAGCTATTGTTACAATTGATTAACGTATTTATATGCCCATATACCTTTAAAATACAACATTATCAGTTAAAATTATAAGTAATCTAATCATTTTTCCTACAATTGTACGTGTATAAATATTTCTGTGAATCATAAACAATCTAACTGAATCAACCTAATATATAAATAATTTAGGATTTTCAAAAAGTGTTATATTTTTCCTCAATATGACTTAAAAGTATTTTAAAATAACAAACTACTATGTTTATTTATTTAATAAAAGACTAATGTATCGTATGTACATCCTGTATAACGTTGTATAAATTATTTTAAAAAAAATTTCATGGTTTGAATAATTTTTTCCAAAGCATTTACTTCGGCTTGTATCTCAGTATTACCATAACCAATCTCATGAATATCTGGAGCCGTATTCAACTGTATACCTAATATAAATAGAGATTCAGATTCAACACATTTAAACACATTGTGCAAATATTGAATGTCTATAAAATTTAACAAACTTTCAAATTCTTGTTTTAGTTTTGAAAAATTGTCTTCACTCATATCGTTTTGACATTGCTTGACTAAATGTGACAAGTCATCTAACTTTTCAAGTACATTATTTCGTTTTTCATCATCAAAACAATTTTTAAGTCTTTGATGAAAATTTATTACCTTAAGACCCCAGTTTATTTTAGATTTTCCAGTTTCACTATGAACCATACTCAAGAAAGGATACCGAGCCATGGCTATTTTACTTGCTATTAGTTCCTTTTTCTGATTTTCATCATCAGTGGAATCAATTAGATTTTGATCATCAGGAACAATATCGGATATCCTTTCTAACATTTTACGAGCAGCTTCATGCTTTGCCTGTTTTTTGGTTTTAGCAATTCCTTCTTCAACAAATGTTGAGACTAAACAATGTACAGTAAATATACGGGCATGCGGTGGTCCTACATCGCTTATTTCTTTGTATTGTGGATCATCCAAGTTATTTGTTGAACACAATTCCTTTACAAAAAATTTTAATGCATTTTATTTGATGTAGAAAAATTTAATTTTAATACACATTTGTAACGTAAATCTTATAGATGATTTATTAAATAATAGTATCAAAGGTAGTGATACCTGTAATTCACCAATAGTATTGCGAAAAGGAACATTAGCTGGTGACCTTGGAGCAACAGGCAACGTCATTGGCAGTGGTGTTCTGACTGGTGATTCGCATGGAGTGGGTGGAAGCTGAGGTAGTGCATTATGTTTTGCAATCATTGCGAGCATCGCTGTAGCTGCTTCATGCTTAGCATCCTTTTTACATCTACCAGTACCTGATGCTGAGAGCCCATTGCATGTAACTTGGTATGTGAAAATGTTCTGATGTGTTCCACCACCGTTATGAATAAGTTCGTAACTTGGTGAAGTACCCATCTTCACCATCATTTCTTGTAGTATTGAAACTGGAGTTTTTTTATTCATCTTCCTTATTGGCCGTTTTCTTGTAATATTACTTAAAACTTTTTAATTTGTTTCCAATATGAACTGCAAATAAAACATATTTAATTATGTCATTAGACAAAAACGTCAAAAATAAAATAAAAAAAATATAGAGGTTAGTTTTTGTTTTAATTTCCAGTGAAATAGTATGATATGCAATAAAAAAATACTTATCCAATAAAATGTAACGAACCACAAGAAATCATTTCTAACAGATTTTATCACAAGTAGCTAATAATTGTATCAAAAGAAAACGAGAATTATAAAATTACTTTGATTAAAAAATGTTTTATTCAAACATCGACTATAGGTGATATGCATAATTATTTTCTAAATTTTAAAACTTTCTAGTAAGCAAAAATTCATTATTGGTAAAATTTACAATATCCAATTACAGATTCAAACCTCCAAATATTTACCTTACAGACAAGAATAATGAATGCAATATATAATTGTAAGACAACTTATTTAGTAACATTACATCGCAGGATCCGCACTGAAATTGCAAACATATGAAATACATTTGCAACAACTGAACAACTGAACAAAAAATAATATTACGTCTGCAGGTGAAACAAACCGACTGAGCTATTATTGTTATTGTTATGTGATATTATATTATAAGTAGTATTTAGTAAGCGGCACTTGGTGGCACTGCAAACCGTATGCACGTTGAAAATCAATATACTTATATACATATATATTCGCGATATGCAGCATTGTTGCTTGTTTTTGCTTATCTCTGTTGGTAAAAAAGTATTCTACTCTACTACAGTTCTATACAGATCCTGAATGATTATTGTATCTTTAAAATTCAAATTTGGCTGTGAAATAAAATGTAAATAAACTATAAACAGTGTAGTTTTATATTTTTGTATAACTGACTGTTAATAAATTAGTCTATACTGTACAATTACGATAATTTTTAATCTTTGAACTAACCTCAAAACGTTGTATATCATTTTTTGTAACTTCTTGCTATTTATGAATTAAAAAGGGAAAATGAGACACTTCAAGGAACTTTTGCGTATGGTTAGTTTAATTAGATGTAAACCTTTGGAACTTCCGTCAACTATTCAAGTTCCTCATCACTACTACAGTAATTGGACTGCAAGTGATTATGTTAAAAAATGTACTATGATTTTTAAGAATCATAACTTGCTCATGCAGAAAGATGCATTAGTTATTAATATATTAGTATCAAGAAGCATTTCTACATCTACAATGAGTTGCGCCAAGGGCAAAGATCGAGGAGGTGGTAAAGAGAAAAAGAAACCAAAAGCATCAAAAATTGATCTACGAGAATTGAGCGAACTTTTGGATGTAGACGATCTAACCATTCAAATGAGTCAAGCTATAGACAATATGAAAACAGACTTCATAAAAAATCTTACTCTTCGTTCTACAACTGGTTCTTTAGAACAGATTCCAGTAAAGGTAGATGACAAGGAATACCAGATACAAGAGCTTGCACAAATTGCAAGGAAACCAAAATTAATAGTACTCAATGTAGCATCTTTTCCTACGGCAATTCCTCATATTCTTAAAGCTATACAAAAAAGTGGTCTGAACATAAACCCACAGCAGGAGGGAACAACTGTTTACTTACCTATTCCCAAGTAAATTCTTAATATTCTACTATTAATTTAATTACAATACAACATTCCTCAATTGTCATTATAATTTCACTTCATTTATTATTTTTATATTTGCAGGGTCACTAAAGAGCACAGAGAAAATCTTTCAAAAAATGCCAAAGCTATTTATATTAGATACAGAGATCAAATTAAAGAAATTAGAAATAAGGCAATAAAGAATTTGAAAAAAAGAAAAGATGTATCTGAAGATGCTATTCGACGTGTGCAAGACCAAGTGGATGCACTTTGTGATAAGTATGTTAAAGAAGCTGAAATTGTATTGGAAACCAAACAAAATGAATTGTTAGGGTCAATGGACTAAAACTTTATCAGTGCCTTATAGTAATTCATATGAGATTTTGTAAAAACTGTACAGGTACATTATTTGTTAATATTTGTATTTTAAGTATTTGTTTGAAGAATCATTTTAATTCATAATTAATTTTTCAATATATTTTCTAAAAAGTACTAACAACTCGATTTTTTTTCAAAAAAAATTCTAATTTACGAAAATATAGGAATTTATAAATAATATTGTCCAACATACTCTTCATGGTAGGTATTTTCACTCATGAAATCTTACCATCATTAATATTTGCATGCGCAAAATATAAATAATATATCAATACTTAAAAGTCTTTATTTAAAACAATAGCAAACACTTTTCGCTTACAAATGCAGCGTATAATAATTTGTTGTTATAATAATAATTAAAAAAATATATATTTACATAATACTCATTTTCACAATTTCGTTTAAACTTTGCTCTGTAGGAGTTTTGTCCGCGCATATTCAGTTATGGCGTTACACAGTACTTTGGTGGCTTTTGCAATAGTCTCGGCACTGTGAAAGGAAATGCTGACCCTTATGTAATTTTTCGATTTTCCGTGACTGGAGAATCTGGCTCCAGGTATAGCCATTACTTTGTGAACCTCTTGGCACCACTTCATGAATGGAATCGCGTCGAAATCTGTAATTCATAAGTAACAATTTCTGAAACTGCTCGCACCACGAAGTTAACGAAACGTATTACAAAAGTTTAACCTTCTGGAAGTTTGATCCAAACAAAATAACCGCCTTCAGGATGTCGGTAGGAACAATATCTTGGTAAATTGTTATCCAATGCATCGCAAAGAGCTTTCATTCTCTCCTATATTGATTACAATCACATACGAATATATTTATATGCCTTATTTACAGCCGGAATACGAGTAAATAATTTATTTACCTTGTAAGTCTTTATCAAGGTATCCAAATATTCATCTTCGAGCTTCAGTTGTAAGATGCTTGCTATCAAACCGGACACATAGTGGTTGACGGCTCCGCCGCTTTTTAAAATTCCTCTTAAAATATGAATACAATTATATGTAACCGCGAATCGTATATAATCTGCCATATTTATGGTTCTAAATAAGACATCGACGACTTACGACTCTTTCAAAATATTAGCGACTCGAGGTCCACACTCGATCCAACCAACGCGAATGGCTGGTGAAAGAATTTTTGAAAATGAACCATTGGAAATGACATTGCCACCACAGTAGTCTGGGTCCTTTGGATCGTCGTATTTAAAAAGCCTGTGCGGTGGATACTCAGCCTCGTAATGTAAAAGATTGTAGACGTCATCGCAGACTACGGCGAACCAATTCTCGCGTGCCATTTTTACCAACCTTTTGGATTTCTCTGCATTAATAAATGTGAAACATCGTTATATTAATTATATAATATAATCTAATAATTATTGTCATTACAAAAACAATTACCAGGTGACAATGTCATTCCAGTCGGATTGTGGAAAGTGGGTACTGTATAGTACATTGCCCAGAAAATTTTCTCATTTCCTACCGTGTAGCTCTTTCGTTTCTCTTCTTTCACTATTTTTTCAAAGGCATCCAAATCCACCACGTCGTCCTTCATTGGAACTAAAAAAAAGTATATGACATCAAGTACCCACTGCTTTTTATACTACACATTTCGGTAAGCGCACTAACCCGATACAACTCTCTTCATTGGAAACTGTTTGAAAGCGTCAAGTGCAATCATATAGGTAACTTCGTCCACGAAAATAACGCCGTTGGGTGCCATGACACTTGTCAGTATCAGCTGGAGGCCGTGAGTTGCGCCGCAAGTCAAGATCAAATTTTCTCGCTGCACAGGATCTCCATAGCGTCGCGTTAAAAATTTCGCCAACTCGTCGCGACATTCCCATAATCCCGCTGTTATGCCGTATTGGAAAAGATAGAACTTGCCCTCTTTCTCTTCCTCCTCCTATAACAATGCAGGAAAACGAAGGGTATTTATTAATGATTGATAAATTTAAATTATATCACAACGCACATAAGGGGAAAATACATAGTCTACAGATTACTATCTAGTTCCATACATGATTGTCGGTTCGTGCACTTATTGATATTATAAAATGGAAACATCAATCATTATCATTACATCCATTTTATTAAAATTTTTCTATCGTTGTGACATAGGTACCCAACTTTTAAATACTCTTAAAGAGCGTTGCGATTATGCAGTTAGTTAAACTATCAGATGTGTGTTATTCAAAATCTTGAACTATTATAAAATACAGAGCATATGCATCGACTGTTGACTACTACTACTGTCTCCTTCTTAGAATCAATCTGGCAATCACGTGTTATATGAGTGTATTAATATTGTTATCGTAATTTCCAGCTTTTTTCCTCTTAAGATTTACTATTCGCTCAATAAACGTATGTTAAATTATTTTAAAATGATAACCTTCTTTTTTAAGAAGAAAGTACGTGTGCCTATGAAAATCACAAATCGCGAAAAGACGACAGTCATAAAAGCAACAATCAATGGTAAAATGTGAAAAAAAGGAAACAAACGAAACAACACTTGATTTCGTAATAATCGGTAATTACCAGCCTGTGCTTGGTCGCCTTGGCTAGCAAACTGCTGCATTGTTGGAGCAGGTCAGGTCCGGGTGCACCAACCGAGAGGTTGACGACATTCTTGTTGTAAACGTTGAACGCCGGATCAGCATCGAAGAGATGACGAAGATACGGATCCTCGATGCTCGTCGACATTTTTCTTATGCGGGTGCGGCTGTTTTCTCTGTGATAACGATGGTTCTAATATCAGCGACGAACGAAGAACGACTATAGTACACGCGGTCATGTGCGCTTGAGATATGCCGCTGTACTTTATTATTATTGTTATTATTTTTAGGCGAATGTATACAGAGGCAATTTAATGGCCGGATAATTCTGTTTTACTCTCGTTTGTGTCGGCAACTGGCAAAGGCTAAGACAACGGGAAAACTAGCTGATGGTACCGCTAGATGTCGTAAGTAACAACGAAATACACGCGGATAAAAAATAGCATGGATTTTTTCAGATAATGATAACAATTGTACTATCGAGTGTCTGATTATAAAAATGTGCGTTTTAAGAAATGAATTGGGAGAATTTGCTGCTGCACGCGTCATTTTCTGCAATTGCGGTTTGCGTGATTTTATTAACAAATTTTACAACGTTTAGTTAGCACGATATTTTGTTAGATTACTATTCTTTGTTACAGAAATTATTGTTCACAGCGAATATTAATGCACGTGTTTATTAGAGAATACGATAGTTCTTACTCTTTTAGTGCATACATATATATATTTCTCGAGGAAAATGCCTATAATCTGAAATGTTTGTGCTATACATAGTTTTTATTAAAAAAGATGATATATTATTCTTCCGATTGTTCGTTTATATTACTCGCATATTATCAAGGACTACCACAAATATTAGAAATAAAAAAATATCATGTTTAACGTAAAATAAACTATCCAGTCCATTTATAAATATTTGTAGCTTCAATCGGAAGTTATAAATAACACGTTATGACATTCAAATCTTCTGGCAGTTCCATGTAAACAAAATATTACGCGCATTATATAGGCGTACGCGTGCAAAAAACACTTTACTTATTTATTAGAGTTTTATCGTTTAAAAATATTTATCGTGCATAGATTTTCTTTTGCAATCTACATGCAATATACATCATTTAAACTCAAAGTTTCTTGATGTCAAAAAAAATTCAAACGAACAGTACACTATTCTAATGAAATAATAATCCGTTAATCTTTTTTTTTATATAGATAAAGTATTTTCCCATACCCATGCTCCTTCTTCGATATGAAAGTGCAGCAAGCTATGGCGAACTTTCGATTGTCAGGACCAAAGCGACATGATTTCGCGCTCACTAAGCCAACGAGTCTTGTGAGCGATTTTTCAAAACGCGCCATTATTGTATAATATGAAAACAGTGGCGATTGCGAACACTCCAAATATGTACATGCGTCCTCCGCCTATACGATACTGCTTTTCCTTATATGTGCCTTGAGCGAAACTATATCGCCAAAGTTCAGATCATCTCGGCGTCTCTTTCTCTCCGTCTGCGCTTTTATCATCATAACAGAGACGATATTGTACATGTGTTTCAGATAAATGGGGTTTACACTACTTGCAGCCGCTGCGTCAGCAATGAACGAAAGAGAGAGTTCACACATTCGCCAGTGATAGCAGCACGAACCCCTCGGCATCAGCGCGAGAGGAAACTATCTCTGATTCTGCGGACTTTGACGGAGGCGCGGTCGCGGTACTTCACGGCGCATTTGATAACGAGTCGATCATTTATGTGCACATGAAACAGCCCGTCTGCAAGCGAGCTTGCACTTTGCCTTATAAATGGGATCCGCATTTCGCTTCTCTGTATTCTGCTGATTATTCGCGTATACGTACAATTAAATTGATAATAATGTTATAAAACATTGATGTCGCGTTTGCAATGTTTCAAATTTAATGTTTGTCAACTCCGCAAAGCTATCGGCCGCGGTCGTGTTATGAAAACTATTACAGAATTTATTATTAAACGTCAGTGTAAAAAATATTTATTGCTGTAAACGAGATTTCATTTGAACAGGCTCGTGCTGGAGGAAGAGGGGAAAAAATCGGGAAAATAATGAGATGGCATTTTAAGAATGTCGATTTTCATTTATTACAATTTTCGTAACGGTATATATGATACTATATATTTATAAAGATCTATAAAGTCTATGTCCACAACCGAATGACAAATGTATAAATTTCTTTATCTAGTCTTTCGCGACGATCGATCGGTGTTTATTATATAGTTTTTACAATGTACAAATCATCGCAAGCTTCAGCTGCACTTCGTTCGATGATAAAAAAGCGATTGGGAGAATGCCGTTGCTGATAATATGAGAATTTCATGGACCGCAGACAAAACGTGAACTTGACGATTTTTCTCGCAATACTCAGTGCTGATTCATCTAGCAAAGTGTAAAGCTATGCATACATGCTATATTGCTATTTATATATTTGTTTTCGTATTTTACAAACTCATAGTGTAATAAAAATAATAGTTGACTTAAAGTAATAGTAAATAATAATACATATACATATATAATAATCATAATGATATTTGAAGTAATATAATAATGTAAACACTTCATATAATGTACACAATACATGTATTGATCTAGATAATGGACTTCGTGTCTGTCACCTACAAAAAGATGCAAATTCATTTGTTGTTGTGGTTTTATTGATAAATACGATGTATGAAAATACTTTTACAAAGTGTAAAAAATCTTCCGAGTCCAGGTCACAAAAGATATTATCTATGGTGATTCTTTTTATTTCGGATTGTCAAACATGCCTTATCCAGAATTGGCTTGGGATACGAAAATTGAATCTTTTTCAATCCTCCAATGGTCTGTACAAAATGGCACTTCCTATTCTATAACCACTTAGGCGAAACATATTACGCGTGGTATCGCAATATACCTTTCGTGCCCATAATTAACTAGTTGATTCAAGTACTTTCGTTCTACAGTAGGTAGACATTTCTTTAGTAATTTATCTATTTACATTCCGTTTTCCGCAATAATATTGTATAGTAAACGATAACCATTTTTGTGAGAAAATTGTTTAGGCCCAATTTAATTGGTTCACTAAGAAAATAACGATGGCATATAATCCACACACACACAATTACAAGTTTTTTTCTTATACTTTATAGAAAACGTAGAAAATTTAACAGTCGAAATATAAAAATACAAAGAGAGCCGCATTAACTTAGTTTTGTTTTTAAGTAGAAAATGTTTGTATTTAAAACTTGTGTAAAATCCATCTCTTAGCTTATATGACAAACACAAAAAAAGTTAAAAAAATTTGTTCACACCTTTAGTAATATACAACATGAGCACCTCTTAATAATCTACAACAACAGGCACTTTTGTATGTAGTTTAGTTTCACATGTACATACGTTGGAAGAACAGTTCAAGCTTCAATCAGAAAAGCTGAAGTAATAATGAGGAAGGCACTTGTTATAACAAATTTGTTTTTTAAAATTGCTAAGATAAAAGAAGCAATTTAGTAAATTTAATTTTGAAAAAGAAAAAATTGTAAATACTTGGGATACTCTAATTATATTTTGATTTTAGCAAAGTAACAAACGGTGAGTATGCCTTACGAAAATACAATAACAAAAGAGCATTCGTCGATTCGTCCATTGCAGTGATATTGCTAGTGTTGTTGGTAAAAACTCGAGAAAAATTATGTTTGTGCAGTTTAAGTGTTTTCGAAGGATAAAAATCTTTCTTATCACAGTCATCGGCGACAACAAAACTGTCGATTGCTTTCGTTTTACCGAATAAAAATTTATGTATATTAAAAAAATAGATCGAAAATTACGTGATCGATCGATGTATATATAGAAGTTAATCGCAATAAAAACATTTGTCATTCTATTTGCAGAGATAAATTTTCTTTGTTCTTCGATTCGATTCCTTATAAATCATATCGACTTACTCTTTTAGTAATTATTATAAAGTAAATATACGTAAAAATAACTATGTATACGCGCTAATTTGTAAATTACAAGTATCAGTTACAACTATTTACAAGCCACATGGATGATGGCACATTAAGAATATATTTGCACTACAGTTCATTGTCTCTCGCATAGACGACATATCGACGGCACATATATTTCAATCAGTAATCAAATCGATATAGTCGAGAATGGGAGCCTTTTTATGTATATGTATATATATATATTTATATTTCGTCATCTTAATAATGGATTTCTTGCTTATCCATTCGTTCGCTCTCTTTCATTCTCTCATTCAATGTATACATTCGTGACATTAAGTTATGATCACAATCAGACAAGGCACGCTTTTTTTGTTATCAGGTAAGTACTGAAAAGTGTTTTCTGAAGAATAATTTGAAATTCTTGTAAAATTATTGATAAAAACATGCTTCAAGCAACAAGTGATTTCTGAAATTCTCCATTGCTTCGCACTGTGCTTTCATTTTCAATTGATTCCGTTCTTTAGTCCAAGATTCGTCGTTATCGCGAATATTTTAATGAGTAAACTTGACACTACTTTAACAAATGTCACGATAACAAGTGAAAACGTATATTATATATGTATATATAAAAAAATCTTCAACCAAAGATCAAATTCAATTTTAATATTCGATTAACGACTAATAACGCTTAGTTCATATACGTGTATTTATCATATAGTCACCGGTCGTGCGGACTTCCACGCTGTCGATGTATAATTTTTCGAGATCTAAAGTATTCCTTGAGCAGCTGAGTCTCGAAACTCACTTGACACGAGGTTCAAGCTTCGAATGTCCAGAATTGTCCACACTATTTAATCGCAGCACTTTGTCCGTAAGATTCGCGCACAATGTTCAAGTTTCGAAGCTCAACCGCCCAGCATCCGGCTTACGGCTATATCGGCAGCCTCTTGTCGCGAACACACCGAAAAAGAAAATCAGACCGTCGTCTCGTTCTTCCTCAGTGGCTTGAGAGGCTGCAGCTCGCGCTCGAGCCGATCGAAGTCGTTGTAGTACTCGTGATCGGACTCCTCTTCGGAGCTGCGCTGTCGCAGCTGGGAGACACCGTTGAAGGCACCGTTCGCCAACACCTTGTCCAGGGCGTTGGGCGACGTCGGGATGCCGAGGGTCTGCGGTGTCAAGGGCCCGTTGTCCTGCGACATTATGTATTCCGGATTGTCGAGGGACGTCTTGCCCGGGATCGTGAGGAATTCCACGGGATACTGACGATAGCCGTTATTCAAGCGCTTCGGCAGGGTTTCTGCAACAGACAGAAAGACGTTTAGATTTTTACAGCTCTCGCGAGAACGACGAACGCGACTCGGAGAATAAACTTACCGGCAGGGTTGGTCTCGCCTATCAGATCCATGTACTGGCTCTTGGTGGCTGGCATTTGCGGGGATGGCATCAAGTAGTCGTCTTCATCGATGGGAAGATCCAGTTTCATGCCGCCGACTTGCGCCTGCTGCTGGTGCACCGGTGCTTCGGGAACGAATCCGTCATCTGTCACGTCACAATCTGATGAATTAGTCGGTTAAATATACTCATAAACTACTCGCGCAGTGGAAGCAAAAGAGCTCTCGACTACTCACCTCTGACCGCGAACTTGAGCGGGTCCGAGCAGTACCTAGAGCTGCCGGATTCCGATCCAGCGATACCCGGGCGCTGCGGTCCGCAGTGTCCATTGGGATGAGCGTAGTGCGACCTCTGCAGCGAGCTGGTCGGGTCGTGACTGGTGCTGCTTCCGACGGCAGCGGTATTGACGTTGCTGCTTCCGAGGCCGTTGGCGTGCATCATGAGCGCGGCGCCGTACCTGAGCAGCTCGCGGTCCCAGTTCTGCTGGTTCTGCGGAGTGGGCGAGTCCGTGCTGAGCGAGGTGCCGTTCGGCCAGCAGGTCTTGACGGGCGTGCTGGGCGGCGACGAGCCGGACGTGCTGTTGGACAGGAGATTCGGCGGCAAGGGCGCGCGACACTTGGGCTGCAGGTACTCGTCCGCCTCGACTAGCGCCTCCGGGCCGTCCATCGCCGAGGCCAGGTTGCGAATCATCTCCTTCTCGTCCTGGAGCGAGTACGAGGGCAGCCTCATGTACTTGTCGCCCTTGATAGCGAGGTACCTGCCGGGGTCCCTCGACATCTTGGCGAACTCCTCGGCGAGCTCCTTGAAACTCGGCCTCGACTCGGCGTCGAGCATCCAGCACTTGATCATGAGCATATAGACGTCGATCGTGCAGATCTGGGGCTGGGGCAGTCGTTCGCCCTTCTCCAGCAGCTCGGGCACGTTGCGCGCGGCGACGCTCTCGTAAGGTCGGCCGCCGTAGGTGAGCACCTCCCAGACCGTCACGCCAAAAGCCCAGACGTCGGACTTGTGGGTGAAGATGCGGTGCTGGATGCACTCGAGGGCCAGCCACTTGATGGGCATCTTGCCGCCAGCGGCCTTGTACTGCTCCTCGTTGATGTCGAGTAGCTTGGCGAGACCGAAGTCGGTGATCTTGACGCAGTTGCCGGTCTGCACGAGAACGTTCCTGGCCGCGAGGTCCCGATGGACGAGCCTGCGCTCCTCCAGGTACGCCATGCCCCGGGCGATCTGCGTGCACCAGTTGAGCAGCGGTTTCGAGCCGATCTTGTCCTTGTTGTTACGGACGAAGTCGAGCAGGCAGCCCAGCGGCATCAGCTGTGTCACCAGCATCATCTGCGAGGTCATGCAAACGGCCAGCAGCTGCAACAGGTTGGGATGCTCGACCGAGGCCATGATGTAGGCCTCGTCGAGGAACTCCTTCGAGGTGTTGGCGCCCGTGTTCTCGTGCAGGACTTTGATGGCCACAGGAATTTTGACGTTCTCGCCCTCGGGCACCCAGACGCCTTTGTAGACGTTTCCGAAGGCTCCGTAGCCCAGGATGCCGCCCTTTCGCATTTCCTCCTCCTTGATGATCCGGAGCTTCGCGAGGTTGGGCTTGACACCGGTCGGCCTCAACGGCTCGTTGTCGTCGAGCCCGGTCAGCGCCATCGTCATTTTCACCGTGTTCTCCTTGGCCTTGACCCTCAGACGCCACTGATACATGAGGAAACCGGCGAACGAGAGGAAGATAATAACGAAGATGCCGACGCCTCCGAGAATAGCCGGCTGGAGTTCCGGATCGTACTGGAGGCCGAAGCCCACCGGTTCCTGGGAGCAGTACAGCTCGGAGCTGTCGTCGGGCAAGACCTTGTGCGGGTACTCGGGTGGGCATGCTTCGGTGCAGTTGAAGCTCGTCGTGTTGTCGTTGGGATCGCCGGCCTCCTGTGCAGAGAACAAAATTCATCAGAGTTAGATCGCACAAATGAATGTCCACATTGAGGGAAGTAAAGATGTATATTATATTATGCTTACCACGAACAGCTTAAGATTCTTGCACTTGTAGCACTGATCGGGCCCAGGCCCATAGCATTCTCGGCACTCCCGGTCGCAGGCTATGCAGAGCTGGGTGTCGGGCTCGACGTAGTGGTCGGAGGGACACTTGTCGACGCAGTGCTCGCCGCGCTTGTACTTGACGCACTGCTGGCAGTTGATCTCGTCGGCGCCGAGGCCCGTGCACTTCTTGCAGAGCGGGTGGCACTTCTTGCAGACGGCCTTGCCGGCGAGAGGCTTGAGGGCGCCCTGCTCCTGGGGACTGAGCCACTCGTAGTAGTAGCCGTCGGGGCAGGGCTCCTTCTTCTGCAGGCATCCCTCGGGCATCTCGCCGTGCATTATGGCCTTCTCGCAGCTGTGGCAGCCGTTCGGCCCGATGTTATTCTCGGGACCCTCGCAGCCGCCCACGCAGTTCTCGTGGCAGTGCCGGCACTGGCCGTTGTCGTTGTACTTGGACGACGGACACTTTTTCACGCAATACGGTCCGTCGCGGACGTTCTTGCAGGCGGTGCAGTCCTCGGGCTTCGGGCCGGTGCAGGTGCCGTTGCACTCCTCGTGGCAGGCCTTGCACTTGCGGTCGTCGGCTTGGTAGATTCTGCGATAACGAGAGGAATCGAATTGAGCTTCCAAGTACGCGAGTCTCGAGTATACAGAGAGGTATTTCAACTTACCCTGGCGCGTTGCAGTCCCTCACGCAGATCGTCCCGAGGATGAAGTTCTTGCAGGAGAGACACTGGTCGGGCCCGGGACCCCAGCAGCCCTCCCTCGAGCACTGCTCGTCGCAGACGAGATTCTCCTTGACTGGAGGACGAAAGAAAGGGGAATATTAAGAATGGCCGATCGAATATCGAAATATGCGATAGAAAAGCGGTTATATATTATATACTCACTGCAATCGGTCTCGTTCTTGTTGTTGGACAGCAGGCTGTCGTGCTCGGGTGACTTTCTGATCTTGTCCCAGTTGATCGTGCCCGCGTAGCAGAGTTTCTTGTTCTCGAGAATGGCGACCGAGCCCGAGTTGATCATCTTGAGGGAATTCAGGTTGAGCGAGACCAACGACGTCTTGACGATGTAGAGACTGGCGAAGTACTCGGTGAGCGTCCTCCCACCGATGACCTCGAGGTTCCGGAAGTACGAGAGGTTCTTGAAGTCCTGGTGGTCGCCCTGGATGTTGAGGAAGCCCGTTATCTCCTTGAGCGTGCTGAAAACCTCGAGCTTATCCGGGTGCATGGGGTCGTAGTGCTTGCCGAAGGTGAAGTTGGTGTAGATGTGCTGGTAGCCCTGGAAGCTCTGGTCGAGGATGCTGATCGAACCCTCGATTATCGTGCAGTCCTTGAAGCTGTCGATGTTGCCCGAGTGGACCTCGTTGACGCCCTGGCAGGTCTTGGGACAGGGACCCTCGCAGGGCACGCACTCGCCTCTCAGAGCTTTCTTCTTCGGCGGACAGGAGCGCACGCAGGCGCCGCTGTCCTTGAGCAGGTGCTCCGGACACTTGCGCACGCAGGTCGCCCCGTAAGCGTACTTGCCGTCGGGATTCGCCTCCCACGAGTACGTCGTCGGATTGTACCTGTCGGAGCGGTGGACCGATTAGATGGAGTATATATCGAAATTATTATACGTGGATGACACGATGTGTACTCACTTTTGCATTGGGGGACACTCCTGGGTGCAGACGCCGTCGTCGTAGAAGTTCTTGCAGGCGAGGCAGTCGCTCTGCTTGGGTCCGGTGCAGCCGCCGGCGCAGAAGAGGTGGCAGCACTCGCGCGGATTCGGTCCGAAACAGCGACCCTGCCAGCACTGGGGCGAGCATTTCGTCTTGGAGAAGCGCTGGCAGTTCTCGGGACCGTCGCCCCAGCAACCGTCCTCGCACTCCTTGTCGCAGGGTGGACAGGAACGCTCGGGCGTCGTGAAGTTGTAGACGAAGCTGTAGTTCCGGCCTGGCCCGGTTATGATCTCGTCCCACTTGATCGTCTTCACGTGGCAGAGGTTGTAGTTGTTGAAGATGCCCACGCTGCCGTTGAGGATGTCTGCGCGATTCAAGGGTTAGTACAGTTAGTATAGGCGATACGGATATATATAATGTGAATATGGTTGGTTGGAGAATTAACGCTTACCCCTGAGTGCCGGCATCTCGAGGTTAAACATCTGGCACATGGTGACGAAGAGGGCGTACTCGTTCGCGTTGATGTTGAGCTTGAAGAGTGTCCTGCCGCGGATGATCTGCAGCCTCGGCAGGACCATCTTCGGCACGTCGACATGGCTGATGAGGACGTAGCCCGTGACCTCGCGGATGTACTGCAGGAAGCTGAGATCGAACTCGTTGCTCTGCAGCCACGTGATCTCGAGGTTGCCGTCGACGTACGTACAGTTGGTGTACCTGTCGCGAAGATTGCGGTAGTGGTGCTGCTTGTTCGACGGCACCGACAGTCGTCCGTTCGTCCCGATGCAGACTGAAAGCAGAATAATACGTTAATTTTTCTTTACGTTGTACTATATTTCACATTTTTTTAGGTATACAAAGGAGAGACGTAAACATCGCACGCACGAGACCGGAAAACAAGGAAAGGTAGATACTATACACATAAGGTGAGAGGCGAATCGAGCTAGCTGCGAGATATATACATATATATATATATATGTATAGAAAAGGACACGATAAAGCGAGATAAAGTAATGGAAACTCGCAGACCCACCCACATCGCACGCGTGCGCGCGTTCGCCTCGTATACATAGCTATACACAATACACAGAGCCTCTATAGAGCTCTGGAAAGTCTGGCTATGTTTGTATATTGGGAAGCGCGCGCGCGCGCGTGTATGTAGGTACGAGCTGCCAAGTGGGCGAACCACTTCCATAAGAGTACGGCCCAGACACGCGTCCTGCCGGCTTGTGCAACTGTGTCTGCGCGTAGAAGATCGCCTATACCGATGGGCTTTTAGGCGACTCCCGTATACAGCATTATTATTATCATCAATAATATACCTATATACAATCTTTGGATAAAATAATTCGCTTCAGATTGGTTTAAGACGCAATTTAAATTTTGTTTTCGCATCTCTCGGAGCTCGTGTATATAGAGGCTCTTTCTTAGACATTACACAATTCGCTGTATCTGCCCGCACTATTTATAAACATACACACACACATACACACACACACTTGAGCGAGCTGACCCTTTCTGCGTATAACGAGAACGAGATCCCGACGCTGATGCAGTTCCAGAGGGCCATTAAGCAACTTGTCGCCAGGAGCGACTCCCTGTGTGTATTCCGAGTTTTACGCCCGTATAAACCGAGCGAGTTGAGAGAGGAGCTTGTCAGCGCGTAAACGCACCGGCACTAATTGATAGCGTTGTATGTATATGTAGGCTCCGCAAAGTCGTTATCCAAAAGTCCCGACGCGATCCGTCATTCGCAATTTGTCGATCGAAAAAAATGCCTCGAGATCGGTTCGCCGAAATACTCTCGATTTTTCATACCAGCACGCGCGCGTTCGATCTCGCCGATCGATCGCGGGAAAGAAAAAATCCGAACCGCGCGTGCGTGCACGTATACAACGCGGCGGACATTCAAAGAGTTGCGCCAGTGAGGAGAGGGGGGCAAGTCGAGCCGAGGAAAAAAAACGGCACGAAGGGATAGTTATTATATACCTAATTAAACTACCTGTCGGAACTCTGTCGTTAGGCGCGTCGACATATATACGACGTTTTGATATGCACTTTTTCACAGTTGAGCTGCGCTGGCACGTGATGCGTACATTTTGACGACTCAAAAAATCGGTTATCTGCGCCGATCTCGTTGCTAATTAAAATTGTGTGAATCGTGCTTCGTATATATATATAATGTATATGTAAGTGAAAAAGTGCTAGTTGTGCAATTATTTCATTACAGCGATTATCATAAGACTATGTAAGCGAATAATGCCGACACGTACCATTAAGCGCAGTTCCGATATAATTTATATACAAGTATGAGCAAATATGCTTCTGTATAAATCAGCGCTTTCGTTTTCCCGCTTCGAGAAATACGAGAATAATATTTCCAAACATCCGGTCTTAAATTTTCAGCTTTATTGTATACGGCGAACGTTAAACTCATAATCGCGCACCTATAATTACGAGAAACGCGAGTCAGCCGCGCGCGCAAATCGAGTTACACCCGCCGCGCGATGAGACGTCGCGCGACTGTGTGCCATTTTCGGCGATAGGCGCCACTATGCTGTCTCGTTATTCCAGGAGCCGCGACTGTCGCTCCTTTTTCGTATACGTAAGCTACCGCTTATAGCGCACAAGTGATTCGAAAATCAAAGATACAACTTGAAAAGCTTGAATCGCGAGGAATCGTCGCATATTACGCATCCATCAAACTCACACCACGTGGACTCACTCCCCTGTCGAGAAAAAACAAGAGCGAGAACTGCCCAATTTCGCGGTGCGGAACCGGGGCCCAGACGTAATACGGGACCGTAAATTTCGGGGAGCTCGAGAAAAAGAAAAAGTGCAGGCACGCGCAAGATAGGGGCGCAATTTGCGCTGCTGCTGTCGGCCGTAATAGCACGTTTCGCAGCCGTGTTTTTCGCGAAGCCGATGCTATATCGCCGGGATTTTAACGAGAGCCGTATATTCTTCAAACGTCGTCGCGGGCCACGCGAGAGATGAGTACGCAGAGAGAGTCCGCTTGAGACAAAGAAAACTTTGCGTTCCGAGAGGTTGCATGGTGATTGATACTGATTTAACTTTGCGCAGTTTTTTGAACGACGCGCGCCGGTGATTTTCAATTTACAGAAACCATGTAATGTGAAATAAACAATGTTAATTGTCTCCTAAAAAACAGCTGCGACGACAGCCGGGCCACCTTGGATTTATATTTTACGCGAAAGCCTCGCATCGGTATATAATAACGCAAGAAGAAAAGGCCGAAATGATTTACGCGTCATTTTTTATTACACGACTCGTAAAAAAGAAGAAAAAAAACGAAAAACGAATTCCTTCGACGGCGGCCTAAGCTTCGGCGAACTCTTTAACAGCCTCTAGATTTTTACGCGGCACTTTAGGCGGCCATTAAGGGCCGCCTCCGAAAGTAATACGTGAAAAATAACAGTATACGTGCGTGGCGGCGGCGGCGCCGCCGCATTTATTCGAGCTCGTAAACATCGATGTGCCAGAGCTCGACTGACTCTCTTTCTGCGGTATAAATCCCCTCTCGTGGCCCCTGAGGGCAAAGTCTCGTAAACGCGCGAAATAACCGCTCTCCGAGAGGAGGAAAAAAGTGCAGAAGAGTCGGAGGGCATTTTTCGAGTGCGCACGCGCGCGTGTTCACGTGAAAATTTATGCTCTCGCTTCGGCTAATTGTACGGTATTAAGGTATATACGAGTCGATATATACGTGCTCACGCTGCATAAATGAAGAAAAAAAGATGATCGATGCGTAAGGTCGATGAATATTATGTATACGGATGAGCAGCGCTTATTGCGATGTACACGTTTTAGGGCTCGTTTGGTCGCGGGAGAAATTGAATTTTAATTGATATCCGATGCGAAAAATCGGCCTTTTGATAAATCTGCATCGTTTATAATTCGCGCGCTCTGAATTTTCAAACATCCTCGACCTCTCGCATATATACATATAATACGAACGTTAAAAAGTGCCCCAAGTTTCACTATCCTTCTTTTTTTCTCTTCTCTGCTCCCTCGACCTTCCGCAGCGAGCTTCAAATGAGAGGCTTCGCGTCGTAAAGGCGCGAAATAACCACCGGGCAGCGCATCGTAATAGACTTCCTCTCCCGAACGAGAAGAAAAAAGAACGGGCGCGAAGGAAAGAGAAAGCTTATATATATACACACACTTCCGAGCAGCAGAAACAATAATTCAGGGAAGGGCTCGGCGAAAAAAGGAAGGAACAATGGCTCCGTATATGCAGGAGTGGAAGAAAGAGACGGAGGATTTGAATCACGACGACAGTGATTTCCTAATAAAAGTCGCGCGAGTTGATACGCGCACTCCTCTTCTTCTTGTCTCACCGGCGCACTTATACGCGCGCGCGTCTGCGCATGTATAAGGCACACCGAGTTTAATGGTAATAAATGGCATAATAAAGCCATAAAGCCGCCGGAGATTCGCAACGTAAGATCGCTTCTGTTCGCGGCTTGACCTTTCGCTCGTATATATACGTATAATTCATCTCGGGTATTCTTTTTTTTTTCTAAATGCGCAAATTAAAAAAATAATATAATTTTCTACATCGATTTTTACGACGCACGCGATAACTCCTCGGCTATATACGGGATATATATAGAAAAGCCCGGAGTGCGATAGGATTAAAAAAGGCTCGAGAGGAAGTCTCGCCATCAGCCATATACACGAATTAATAGCCTCTTGGTTTATTGCCTTCGCGAGAGAGTCTCTATCTCCAATGTGCGGCGGCGAGTCGCTCCAAGGCTTTATTTGGCGACTGCGCGCGCGAGCATCGACGCGAGGCGTACAAATTTTTACACTCTTTAGTGCGTGTAAGTATATCCGTATAGGTGCTGTCGCTGCGGAGATTAGATATTTGAGTTGTTTTTTTTCAATTCGGGCGGTGTAATTATCGGCGACGAAGTTATTGCCCGATCGGTATATATACTGCACCCCGCGAGTAAATTAGAGTGAAAGCGACCGTGCCACGATTGGTTTACATTTGTATTTACGAGGGTTCATAGTAAAGTTTCCGATGTATATATAAACAATTTCAAGCTGTTTGCGCAATGAGTTTGGCGCATAAATCTAGCCTCAATAACACCGTCAAAAAACGTTCGCCGATATATTACTCGGCTAAATCGGGTAAATTGCTCATTCGCGCAGTTCTCACGTGTATATGCATTCATGCCGGCGCTCGACGTTATGGGTCAAGAGTGCTTATATAGGCGTTATACAATACTGGCGTATATGCCATTCGTCGTTACGGTCATACATACTCGTAAGTACACTCTTGATTTCAACGAGACGAGCGGCCAATAATTCAGCGCGACGCGTGGAAATAATAACAGCGTGCCCGCGAATCGAAGCGCACTTATATTACACACGCACATACGCGCGGGAAGAACGAATAGAGAAAGAGAGAGAGAGAGAGAGAAAAGGCGGACTGGACAAGGAACAAATGACGGCACGTGGAATGCGCTTTGTTCCCTCGCTTGTATTCCAGCTCCGGGCGGCGCAGCAGCAGCAGCAGCAGCTCGTCGTTCTACAATTGCTTTTCTCGGCTGTGCGGGATAACTGCGCCGTATATATATATATATATATATTTATACATATACAGGCGTCCTAGTCGTCCTTTTCTCGCTCGCAGCGATTCCACCTTTGGCCGCGGTGTGTTCTATACCTGCAGATAAATGCTCCTCTTTCTCTCCTCTTCTCTCCAGCTTCGCTTTATCCCTTTGCTCTCTTTATCCGCAGTTTCACGAGGCGACGCACGTTTTGCGTTTCTCTGGCACGCGAGGAGAAATTCTTTCCGTCTATGCTTTTTTTACAATATATAGATGCCGTCTACATAAACCACTTGCGCGTACGTAGAGAGTGAGAATCGCTATCCGGCGCGGCGAATATTTCAATTTTGAGAAGAAGAAAACCCTTGACGGCCGGATCATTTATGCGACGCGGTTTCGAGAACGCCTTCAAAGGCCGCGCGAAAACTGATTTAAAAGTGCGTTTAAGCGTTGCTTGGGTATGTCAGCCTCTCGGCTGACCCTCGGGCGGCTGTTATGCTACGGTGATTATTAACTCTACTCCTGAAATTCTCCGCTGCCGGCCTTAATTTTCGCGCGCGGTTCACTGTGTCCCTCGGAGTCGTGAGTGTAAATTAAGGGACACGGAGAGAATGAAGATTGCCGAGGAAATTGAATATTTGGATTTTTTTGTCTCTGTCGCTGGTTGTCTTTCTCGAGCTTGATTTTTAAAAGCGACGTTTGCAAAATTCACAAAGCAACGTATTACGTTATATTAATAAGCAATGTTGGTAATTAACATCCATCGAGCAGATCAGCAAACAAGCGTTATAACACGCGCACAAATACAAAACGCTTATTATATGAATATGCGCATGGATAAACACTCGTCCCGCAGCGCGGATAATGAATATATTAAATCGTGCCGCGCGCGGACAATGTGTGCGCGCGGCACGATGGTTTACAATCCGAAAACAGTGCATAAATTAACGTGCGTCCGCGTCGCTTATTATTATTTTGATTTATTCGGAGCATCGTATATGCAAATTTATATTACAAAGTGTTCTACGCAGGCCGGCGACGACTTTCGTCGGGGCGACTATAAACTTTCGGAGTATGTGATATATATGCATACACCTATGCGTGCGCGCATGTGCATATAATAATTGCAAATTGCGCGAGCGCTGAATGCGGGGTATAAATAGTGCTTAACGAGCTTGGGATTTGCGAGCTGTTTGTATAGATTCGTATATAGCTTTGTACTTGTATGTGGTATATATAGTTTCGATATGGGATTGCGAGCGCGACGATTGTCGAACCAAACCGACGGATTTTAATGAGAACGAATAGAGAAAGTACATAACGTATACAGGTAGATATATTGGTTGTTGTGGTATATAATAATAATGACAAAGCTGCGAGTTATTTTTCTAGGAAACAAAAATCAAACGCCATATAAGCCTTCAACAATGGACTGTATGAAATCGAAAATGACAATGAGTCGTTAACCTTCGATCAAAGTCACGACAATCCGAGCGGAACTTTTGAAAAATGTATTCGCCTGCATTCAGAGCTGACCGTGTCGGACCTTCATCATCATCATCTTTCGATACAAATTAAAAGTTCTCTCCGCGCGATAATAAATCTGAAAACTCATCCAAAGAGAGCAAGATCGATGAACCGGCAGGAGCTTCCCAATCTATATCCCGAGCATCATCCTCGTCTCGCTTCAAGAAAGAATGAAAAAAGGCCATCGCGCGGGCATGGAATTATCAGGCTTAATGATCTCTCGATAAGAATAAAACCCCGCACTGGTCTTCCGAAAAGCAAAGCGCGCGCGAGAAAAAAATCATTTCCCGAGGACTTCGTATATATAGGTATATAATATAAGAATCTCGTTAAGAGCCTTCTTCTCCTTCACAGCTCCTTTTGACTCCGCTGCAGCAGTAGTATACACACCAGCTGCAGTCAGTGCAAAAAAGAGTCCTTTGTGCCGTTGCTACTCATTGTTCGGCGGCCGGGAGTGTATCGATGCGGCCATCGGAGCTTCCCGCTGGCTTTTCTGCGTAAGGAGGCGCGCGAAAGAATCCTCGGGGGCGTACGGGCTAATCCTCGTGGCGATGGAGTCTAGTTCATCTTTCACGTCGCTCGTCTTTTTTTCTCTCGGCCCTTTGTAGAAAGGTGCCCGAGGAGAATGGGACGACACGGGAAATATTTGCCGCCGGCGGATATTACGATGTATATGGATGCGTCTTCCTTTTTTTATGGTGATCGAATTGGATGTTGAGCTACGTGGGAAACGTCATTATTATATGCGGAAATTAAATTGAGAGAAGGACCGAGAGCTAACGATAAAGCAGTCACGGGGGAATGTCGGGGATGAAAAGTTTTCGCGCGAAAAAACGGAGCCGAATTTTTCGTCGTGAAAAAGTCACGTGGGAACGTGCGGGACAGGGCGAGAACACGCCGCGCTCGCGTTGATGCGAATTCCTGCGTCGATGCGCGCACTCGACGCAACAATTACGGCGCAATTAAGGCTGTAGGCAGGCTATCGAAAATAAGAAGTGGCGCGCGACAACGACGCAACGCAAGAAACACGATTTCCCACGTCATTGTTTGCGTCGCTGTGCACTATATGTCGATATAGACCACGTGCTTTTCATTGCTACTAAACATTCATTTCGAAGCCAAATTAAGCGCGGTCTTACTCGCGGAACGGAAGTTCGTTTATATATATAGTGAATATTCCTACAGCAGTCGAATGAAGCTCGTGGATATGTGTGTCTTAGCATAGGAAAAAAAGGCACGTCAATATATAACATCTGTTTCGCCTTATGCGACTCTGGGCTCGAGGTTTCCCGGAAAAATTTTGATTTCCCATGTCTAGCGTCCCATTCACCGCGCGTTTTTACGGCCGACTTCGCTCGACATTGTCCCTATTCTACACCCACGATCTATCAAGCGGCATAATACACGCGCATGCGCGGTCAGCTCGGGCGAGGAATAATGAGAAAAAAATGAAAAACCCGCACCTCGTGCAGCGTCCGGCTGTGTGTTATGTTCTCTCTCATGACCCCGGAAGAACATCTGCTCCCCGATGGCGAATCCTGCATTTGCATGGCCCGTGAGAAAAAGCGCGGCTGCTGGCTCCGTGTGTCTCGCAGTGCGGAAAAAGGTCACAACCCTTTATAATACGCTCGAAATTTCAATCACAATCGCCGTGTGTGGAGAATTTTACCGAGAAAGTCGGCACGTGTACGTTTTACGATTTATGTTATATACGACTGTATAATATGTATAACATATATTATATTCCGAATCATCGGTAAATCACTACACATATACACAAACCACACGCGTACCATTGGATTCCATTAAAACAACGATCGATTCTCTTTATTCGCCATGACTTGACACTTCTCGCAACAATGAAGAAAAAACAGAGACAGAACCACCACGTCTATTATACACCGCAGCAGCGGCGGCGGCCAGCAGCACGAACAATCCGTAAAGCGTCTCGTTCTCGCTTTATTATACATATAGGTATATATAATATATTAAAAGATCGGAGCGAGTAGCTATCGGAAATTAACATCGCGGCATTCCTCGGCATATAGAGGTATGGGGCGATCGGTGAGTCGTCTAATAAGGCCGAACGATTTTTCAGCTGTCAGTCGCGACCGCTCGCGCAATGATTCATCGAAAAATGAATCCTTCCCCGGCGTGCGGCTTTTTTTCCACCGAGGAGCTGATTTCGATCGCTTTTTGAGCGACTGCACTCGCTTCGTATGTGTATATATATACGTGCGCGCACCTGAGAGAGAGAGAGAGAGAGAGAGAGAGAGAGAGAGAGAGAGAGAGAGAGAGAGAGAGAAAGAGAAATTGAATGGCGCACCTGTTGTCCGTTTCTCTCTCGCTCGTCGAGATCGTTTCTCCGATTTCTCGCATGTTTTACAAATGTCCCGTAAATCAGTTGCCCGCGCGGGTCGATTTTTTTCATCTTTTTGGTCAATCAAGATATCATTATTAGTCTGCTACATTAGAATGAACAAGCAAGCAACTTTTCAAAATGGTCGCCGATTCCGATAAGCTACTCAAACGCGTCGGCTGCGCAGCCAGTGTCACCATCGACATTTTCTCATTTGACCTCCGCACACGGCGATAAACAACAATACCCGCACGAGCTCAATAACCGCAGCCAATACACCTCGCGAACTCTCTCTCTCCCTCTCTCTTTCTCTCTCTCTCTCTCTCTCTCTCTCTCTCGCAACACAATAACATTAAAATTCAAATGAGATTTAAAATGTTGAGGGTACAATTTCCCCGCGCAGAGAGAGAAAGAGAGAGAGAGACCCTCGACGCAATGATCGGACTCGTGTTCGCGACGTCAAACACAACGTGCGTCGTGTTGTTGCATGAGCAGCAGGAGTATATATAGAGAAGTCCGCGCAGAAAGAGAGAAAACGCACGACTACATGAAATATCGTCGTAGCCGCGGCGTGTATTAAGCGCTCGTAATTCATCGATGAGCAAAGGGGAGAGAAAAAAAGACGAGACGACAGACTCGTCGCTGCGATGTCGAACGACGTCTCAATTCGTCGGACGTTTTCTCCCATGAGAATTTATGCGCTTATCTCTCAAAGTGATAATGCCGCGAACCCGGCCAATTAGAGTCAATTATATTTGACGTCTCCTTTCGCGTACCAAACTGCTTCCTCATCACGGAGACTGAAGAACACGGCATTGTACCCCCAAGTTTTGTTAATAGACGCATATATATCAGGAAATAATCCGCAGGATTCCTCGGAGTAAAGAAATGGACTTTGGGATACTATATACGAGTATACTTGTATAATACTGACCATATAGAGCGGCCGCTACAGGCGCGTAAGGCGAGCGTTTAAAGAACGGAAAATATAGGAAGAAGGAAATAACCGAGCGCGAAGATAAACGTAAAGCTGCGTATACGCGCGATAGAAAGGCATAGTATGTACACGCCGTATAACGTAGATAAAGACTCTCCGGGATTATTTACGCTCGAAAGATCGCTGCGGATAATAGTCGTTACGACTGTTCTTGTTCTCTTTGCCGCTCGGCCCCGCGAACTTGAGTTAGACCGCTGCATATACGTATACACAGGGCAGAGCATATACAAGATCGATCGGAGCGCAGATCGACGACTTATGATACATAAGAGCGGCATATAAGCGTATGCGCGCCACCCAAGACGCGATTCGTCGCGGTTATTTTCTGCGTAATTGAAAAGTCGCGGTGGTCTTGTATTATGTGCTCGCAGCGCGGATAAATCCATCGACGAATTCGCGCTCGACTGATCTTACACAATTATAATTACTGCACTGGCCCCCGCGATGATCCCTGTTTCCAGACGTATATATATATATATATATATATATATGTATATTATAGTCAGGCCGCGTGACAAGTGCTACACACAGCGGACGAGTTGTAAGTAATACCGGTTCGATTAGCGCGCTGATATTGTATTTGAATAGAGAGAAGTAAATGCGATATTTGTTTTGTTACACGCACTGCATGTGTGATTTTAAAATAGACAGCCGGTATACGGCAAGGCAAACCACTCCATTCCGAATGCAGAATTTACGCGTTTTCTATAATCTTAAAAATATTATGCTGATCCGAACCCGCGTGTATACGTATATATGTATACTGATGCCGGTAATTTCAAACTTATGCAATTTAATGGTCCGTTGCGCAATCGCAGCGGCGCGCGTGCAGTGTAGATATACATTTTATATACAGAAGATATATATACAAACGCTGTATATATGGACAAGTGACATTATTAATACCCAGATTAAACGGCAATTCTAAAACACAGCCAAACGCAGGATCCGCTGTAAAGTATATGTACCCATTGCTCAACCATCGCGGCCAGATAAATCTCGCAACGGTCGCCAATAAACAAATGTCACACGCTCGCGCGCACGTGTACGCTCTAATTACTCGGCTGCTTTATACCATTGCGTGGCGAGCTGGACGTATAAGTATACGACAAAATCAAATACCTAACCCTAATCTCCAAGCAGACATCTTAATTGCGGCCCTATAACACGTACGCTCTATATACTGTTAGACATAGACCCGCAAACGCAAAATAGCCTCCTAATGGTCGCAATAAATTTAATAACGCTCGCGAGACAAGAAGACCAGCGCCCCTCCCTCTCTAGCTTTTCTCGTAAAAACAGAGAGGAGATTCTTATATTATTATTCTTCCTCCCGCGTGGCTAATGGGCCCTCTTCTCGGGCCTTATCAGTCTTAATGGGGAGGAGAGTCGAAGAGGGCACTTTAGCGTCTTATCTACGGCAATGCTGCAGTCGAGCCTTATGGGTGGCTATCGAGAAACTCTTTCAAGCGCCCTATGAGACACAGAGCCTCTCTTTTTTACATACATTTTCGGCTTTATCTTTTTCATAAGCTTTCGCTCCTATATGACGCTCTCGCAGCTTCGATATTTTTTTTCTCTCCTCGACTTCGGCAGATCGCGTTTATTTGCACGCGCTGATCGTAAGTTGCTGCAATCGCGTGCCTTAGCTGCGTCTGTTTGCCGCCGCGTCGAGGGCGGCACCGTGAGAAGCCGCGAAAAGGAGTTCGTAAATACGACGGGATTTTTTATATACGTCAGCGATTCGAAAATGTATGCGAGTTCATTTGCGGTTATTATATACACTTTGTTGTGTACAAATTTTATTGTTTATCTCGAAGCTGAGCGTTTCATAACGGTGTGTTTTATTATTAATTTTATCGTCTAACGAATAGCGTGCGCATAAACGATTTAATTTGCGTAAGTTATATTACCGCGAGAAAATCGGTGACTCACGCATAGCCTCTGTGTGTCCCGTTAACAGCGAAACGGCTCAATTTCCATAATCGCCACGAGAGAGTACAATCACGGCAAAAATATTTTATAAAGCCGCAGCTCCTCTGTCGGATACAAATCTGAACGCAGATCTCGCGCGGGACGTCATATGACTTAATACCTTGCGTTCTCCAATTTGTACGCGGTAGTATTCATCCGCGGAAAAATTTCAGCTCGAATTCAGTCGCTTCCTTGCGCTCTTGCACAATGCGATTTCAATAAACCAAACGCTAGTTCCCATTATATGCTAAATGCATTCTCGGCTCAGCCAATAAACAATTTCGGCGCACCGCGCGCGATCGTATTAACCTGCCTCGTATAAAGGCCTATTAAATTACCAGTCGATGCGATTGAGAGCAGCGTACGCACACTGTCGTTCGTATTGTCGGTGATAATTCGCGCGATGTGGGTCACGCCCAGACGCGCACGTGCGCCACGACTGGCCCACGCGTTTTCAACTTAGACTTCCCGGTGCACGTCTGACGAGGAATAACGTGAGACAAGCTCTCGGCTTGCGCATGTGTGTGTATGTGTATTATATAGTGGATGAGGTTCGGTGAGTTATGGCTTGGGATGGTTTGTGCGCGAAGGAGAAATTTTACGCCTGATTTAAATGCGATTGTTACGGTTCGGTTGCAGATCGAGCTGGGAGTATCCAACGATCTCGAAGTGTTATACATTCAATTTATATCTCATATCGTTCTCAATATGCGCGGGCCATAATGCAAACTATAATAAAACTACTCAAAATTCGAAAGCACTATGCTACGCATCGGGATAACTTTTCGAGTATATACATATCGCACGCGGCAACCAGATTTTTTACGAGCGTGTTTACCGGCACGAGGCTTTCCAAAGCCGCGTAGTTAAAAAGACTCGTTCTCCTCGGCTCTCGTAATATTCCAGAGCATTGACTTTCTAAGTGCGAGCCCAATGGTATAATAAGCCGGGCGCTAAAGTCGTATACGGCTCTGCAATGATGATTATGTACATTATCGTGCAGTGGGTGGCTGCCGAGCTCGCGCGAACGGGACTTCTTTTTTTCTTCTGAAAGAGCATACGAGAGCCGAGGCGTGAAAAGTCGAAAAATGTAGCGATGGATACAAAGGCGAGGAGAGTCGGAGAAAAACGTCCTCGCCACCCACGGGCATACGCAGTGCACGTGAGGCGTTGTTCCTCCTGGAGCTGGCGCACTGAATTTGAATATACGCGTGTGTGTCACGTGCGTTTAGTCTGAAAAGGCGTCGGGAGGAGAGGTTTAAATAGGCTTGGTGAAAATCTAGTTTGGGTATCTTTGAATGACTTTAAAAGTCCCTCCAGGCTCAGCTGTCTGTCGCGTTGCATATTATGTTCTTTCTTTGAGATTCACAGTGATAAATGAACCTGATAATTCACCTCGTATGCGTGATTACGTATACACGCAATGCCGATGTTCCCGCAGAATGCCTGCACATTCTTACCAACTAATATAATAGACTAAAATAACTCTAATCTTACAAAGTTAATATATGAACAAAGCATCTGCCATCTCCCTGCGTCTTAGAACCATCGACGCAGCGAGTAGTCAAACGCCGGGTTGTAAACTCACTTTTGCCCTTGACAAACTCGGAATTGGGGTCGGCCTTGACATGGCAATCGTTGTTGATCAGAACCAGCAGCAGCAGAAACGCGAGCGTAGTCGAGAAGAGGAATCCAGGCGCTCTAAGAGTGGACGACGGCAGAGCTCGCGGTGCGCTGAACATGATGAGTGGCTGCGTTCATGCCCCACCCGATTCACGTCTGCTCGATTGGACTTCACGAAGACCTGCGGAGCATCCTCGACGCGATACCGACCACCGAGCGGCATGAGATGGATGCCATTGTATCCGCAGATCACTGGATCATGTCTCGCTGATGTGATGAGTCGATCTGTAAGAAAAATGTTAACATTGTTGTAGAGAGTGAATTACAAAGTCAGCGGGTAAAGGACAAATTTGTAATTGAGAAGGAAAAGGCTTGGGCCGAGTAGATCATTACACCGCTTATTATTGGATAAGGATTTTAATATATATGTACACATAAACGCGCAAGCTGGGGAATGTGAAAAGAGACACTTTTCCGCGAATCTCTATACTTTACGACGAATTGTTTCCATGCGAACTTTCTCCAAGCCTATATTAATCATGCTTCAAAACTTTTCAGCATAGTTTCTTAATAAATCTGCGCGCGCGTCTGCGGAGAATCTAACGTCACTTTCACAGTGCACGTATACTCGCATCAAGTAAGCCGCGTGTTGACGCGTATAATATGCGCACACGCAACGCGTTTCAGAAGTTTCCCATGCAACAATAAAATCATATGAAATACGTTCGTATAGCCGCGCATTATAGCTAGCGATTCTGAAAAAAACATACATATAAGTATACGACGTAACGAGTCTAAATCATCGTAATGAACCCCCGCACAAGACAGACTCTGGGTGTGGCCGTCGTCGTTGATACAGATTCAGAAATGAATCCCTCGGTTCGTTCCCACAACTCACGCGCATGTATATATACACGCAAACTCTCTCTTCTCCCGAGTCAAATGAAAATCTCGATTAAAAGTAAACAAAGCGAAAACAAGAAGCCTGCGCATATCATGCGATCGTCGATAGCGAGAGAGCGACTACACGTACACCTCTGCCGGGCGTACGTACGAGTGTTCCGGCGCCCTTTTCGCGTCCCAAGGCTCGATGTTTCTGTTTCTCTCTTCGCGCATATATATATATATATTATACAAAAGAGAAAAGAGCGAGACGGTGGCTTGTCTCAGACGAGAAGGAGAGAAGAAACGACGGTCAAAGGGAGGAGACGAGAGGAGCCACAGGAAAGACAATGCAGACGCGAACAGCAGGTGTTGGACTCATCCTCTTTGTTCGACGCGCTGCAGTCGCGAACGCGAGACAATAAGGTGAATCTTCGCGTTTTCCCTCGTTATACACGACTGAATAATAGAGAGAAAGAGATAATCAGTCAAGTGGTCTTTCGGGCTTTAATTACTCTCGTGACGGTTTGGCCAAATTTGCGCTCTCGTTTCTCCTAATTTTCGCACTATATACGCACCCAGCAGCCTGAGCCGCGTTAATCCGACGAGTCGCGACGTATTATGAAGCTCAGCGCGTATATAATATACACACGGAGCGCATGCACGACCCCTGCAGCGGCAGCGTTTGATAAATGCGCGATACGGGCGTCAGGCTGGAACGCGCGTAAGTGCAAACTGCGTGCACGTATGCGCACACTTACCCCCGAGGGGGTGATCGATCGCCGCTGCGCTGTATATAGTATATATTATATAGGTATGTAGTGTCCGTCAAAAATCGCTGCAACCGGTTCTCGGCATTCCGTTCCAGTTGCGAGCGCGCGCTGAACCGTTCTACGACGAGACCTGATGCGCGCATATATACACAGGCGCCAGCCGGATGTGCTCGTTTAATTACTGCGCGACTAGATTGCGGATTATCAAGATGGGCTACATATATAGCTGTGACTATTGTTTTTTCGGACAACTGTATACTCTACGAAACTCAGCACGCTGTTTCGCACAGAGCGGGCTTTATATATATATTGCTCGCACTCGGTCTAGTCGCTCTGGATGAAGATCGTTTGTTTTCTTCAATTATTTAGTATTTGCTATTTAAAGGTTTGCTGTAAAAATAAATCTCGGCGTCCGCCTTTTTAAAATACTGTTTTCTTCAGAAAGATATTTTTTGTAAGTGAGCTCGTAAAATTAGGCGCTTTTATGAAAATCCGAAATGGGGCGTTCTTCACTGAGGCGAAAGTGAAATGAGGCGTTTTTAATCCAGAGCGTGCTCTGTACTTCACTGAAAGGACACACGCACACTTGACTTCAATTACAGCGGCGGCGCTACAAAAAGCTTTTAAAACCCTCATTCCGCAGCAATCAGCGCGCGACGAATTTAACGCGGTGACAGTGCGCAGCAAAAACCTTCTCTTTAGAATCCTTATATGTATATATACATAGCACTGCGCTGTACGAATAACGCGTCAAGCCCGTGTATATATATACGTGCATAATTTTTTTCAAACCCTTGCAAAGCTGCGTTCCGATATATCCCAACTGCAAGCTCGCTTAATTACCCATACGTATATATACACACACACATAATAGAAGGACTCGCGCGCGATTTCGATCGTCACGGCCGCGATTGTTATCTCATAGCTCGGCGGAGGAGGAGAAGAAGGAGGAGGAGGAGGAGGATAGTCCTAGGGGACAAAAAAGTCTGGAATCTCCCCTGCAGGGATCCGGGAGGAATAGGAGGAGAAGGGAATCCTGACCGAAAGACCGTGCGCGCGAGATAAGAGCTCTCCGCCGCTAAAAAGAGTACGAGGAGCAAGTCTGTATATATGTATATATAAGGCACACGAACGTACTCGCGCGGCGGGAGAGGAGGATAGGGGGAGTTAAGGGTCCACGACATCGCCCGTATTTATCTCAGGCTTCTCTCTTCGCTCGTCTCTTCCTTCCTTTCTTCGCCCTTTATATTCTCCTTATTCTCGCGCTGTTCTGCTGCCGAGAGCGGCGTCTTTTGAAGGACGGACTGCGGCAAAAACTTCTGCTTCTCTCTCTGCTTATGCATTCATATCCTTGTTCGAGACGTCGTTACGGCTGATTGTTTCCACAAAATGCCGAAACCCGTGTATATACCTACGTATATACGCGAGTCGAACGACTGTTTGTCTCCTCCTCCCGTTCGTCGTCGCTTCTCCTTTTTTTGCAGGCGCTTAACGCTTATTTACACGTACATTAAGTATACGTCTTCCCGCCAGCTGATGCTCCAGCTTCGGAGAAACAGCGCGCCGACTAATTTCTGAATGACCCTTTTCCTTGTTAATGCTGCAGCGACTTTTTTTTTTAACTGCGGCTGCTTCTCTCTAACGAGGTCAATTCCTCTCAACAATGCTATCTCGAAAATCAGAATTTTTATGTATACGCATACAACGTGTCTCGTGCGCAGCGCAGCAGTTCTTTGTTTTCCAAAAGCAGCGGCCCGTCGCGTCAATTTTCGTTGGCATCACACGATGCAAGTATTTCGCCGAGAATTCCTTCGGGGAAGAGAATCGCCTTCGACTGAATAACTTTCCCCCCCGCACGAATTACACGCTGTATAATACCTGCGGCTGCAAAGTGCTATATATACTGTAATTGTCGGCTGCTTCGTAAACGCCCGAGCAAAAACTTAAATTTCGGCCCTAAATACCTTTTACCGCTAGCCGTTTAAACTGAGTAGCTCTCTCTTGAATTGCTACTGGAATTTCGAAATTTCGCGCGCAAAAGTCCGCAGATTAGAATCCCATAGACGCGCTTCTGTAAAAATAACCAGCGCAGTGCATCCTAAGAAGATAAGTCGTAAACTTCCATACAGGAGAAAGGAATTGGTTGTTGTTCGGGCCTCGCGGACGAAAAGACAATGAAGTCGAAGTACAGTATATATATATATATATACGTAACTCGTCGAAGAAGTAACGGTTCAACTCCAGCGTGCGGTATAGGACTCAGCCCCTGCGTGTCTGATTTAAATTGGATGCAGCAACCCCGCTCGATTTTCCCATATATACTCAAAGTTAAGCGAAATAACCGTCGTTATAATATAGCGAAAACTCGGTGTGCAACGTGACAAACAAAGACGCTGAATAAGCGCAGATCGTCTGCGCGCGATTGACGTTCGGATGACGAAAGCATCGCGAGAATTCCCCTTAATTAAAGGTGCTTTCATTTCTTTTTACGGAGTCAGCAGTTTTCAAGGGAGCAGCGCAGCGGCGAAGCTGAAAAGGTCGATGTGTGTGTATATATAGCGATCGCGATAAAGAACTCGTGACTTCTTCGGACCTCGAAGCTTATTGGAAAGAGCCACGGGCGAACTGCGAGCACGACGACGAAGACGTTTATGGGGTATAGAAGAAAAGACGAGATGCACGATATATACGTATAGGTATGTATATTACAATATATACACAACCGACACGAGGATCGGAGAACAAAAGTGTGAGTTAGAATGCAGAAGTACAAAGAGAGTAGAAAAAAGATCATTGTTGTCTGCTTTGCATAGCTCGAGAGCGATACGGAGCGAAAACATTCATTAGAGCAGTCTGTCTGACAGCGCGAATTAGAATATCTTCCCTTAAATTGGCCGATCGAGCGAGCTGTTGAACAAAGCGTGGTGAATGCAATCCGCGCATTTTGCTCGAGGAAAGCGCATCTCTAACGTGCTCTCCTGGTAGCGCGTACAGTATATACACCAGAGAGCAAGAAAGACCTTAGGTAGAAACGAATGTGGAGTAAGTACACGCGGAGTATAAAGGCTGGAGATTTAAGAGCGCGCGCACGTTCATCCTTGAGGGTTAAAACTCCTATATATACTTATGTATGTGTGTGTGTGTGTGTATATGTGCGAGCAAGAAGAAGCGCGCAGCGGAATAAGCTCTTCGCCGTGGAATTTCAGTGTGCACCAGGCTATGCCGCACGAGATATAAATACACACACACATACAGTGAAGAGAAAAAGCAAGACTTATCCGGGATGAGGTCGACCTCTCGTGCGCGCGCGCGATTCCGGATCGTGACCAAAGGGTCTTGCTCTCTCGCGAGCTAGCTCTCGTGCTGCTGATGCTCCGCGGATGATTTCAGAGCTCGGCGCCTCTTCTCGTTTTTTCCTTCCTTTCTCCCCCGCGCATATACTACTGCTGCTGCTGCTACTCGCAAGAGAATATAACCCGATCGAGTGTCTGCGATTTGCCTTGAGCCGTATAGCCTTTGTACTGTCTGCTGTGTTTTTTGATTTCGTGCAGGCGGTGTGTGTCCGATGGTACGTGGATTTATGCCGTGCACTTTGCGGATTGTATATGTATCGAAAGGAGTCTTGGTATGGAGAGTAAATGTACAAGATTTGCTTTGGGATACTCGAAGTTCCTTCGAGAATTGTACTTTTTATCTACATGTTGTTAAAAATTATAAGTTATTTCCACGGCTTATTGGCTTTAGACAGTGAAGAACCATTTTTTCCAGAAGCTCTTCATTCCCAAGTCCGAGTCGCCGGACATGCTGTAGTTTCCTGGCGCAGCGATGTGTAGGAACTTGAATTCGGGATCGTCGGCGTCGACCGGATCCCACTGTACACTGATGTTAGTTGGTACCCTAAAAAGTAACTTTATCTATCAGAGATTCAACTCAACTTGACCACCAGTGTATATCATCGCATTTATTACGAACCCTGTGTAAGCTACCGAGACCCATATATCCATCAAGAAGTTGGACATCTCCCACTCCGCTTGGGTCCTGGTCGGATCGATGTCCGGGTTCTCGACGACGAGATTCATATCATCGGTGTGACAGACACCTGGCAAGTGATTTCTCGTCATACGATTCGTGTTGTAGACTTTAGGTCACAATTTTGAGAAAAAAAGAGTTGCCTACCGTAATTATTATGTGTGCGACTGAGATGATCGCTGTAGCTCTGGGAGCCCCTGAACGAGTAGTAATAAACGTAAACGGGGCTCTTGGAGACCTTCGCCTGCATCCTGATGCCGTCCTCGAAGCTGATAAAGTATCGTTGATCCGAGAGCATCTTTATCAGACCAGGTACGGCATCCTTGTCGATCGTCATGTTGCCTAGGTACTTTTCTCTCGCGGCGATAGCTACCTCCTTCTGCTGATCCTTTGGCACTACGTAGTTGTAGTTCATCTCCAATAAAGCGGGTGTTATTGAAAGCCAATCGTCGTTCAACTGCTTCAGAAGATTATCGTGAGAAGCGTACTCTGAAGAAGCATTTACGTGAACGTTAGGTGATCGGTTATACAAGTAGAAGCGTGTAAAAATAGAAGGAGACCTGCAACGGGATCATCACCCTCCTGACTGACCATTCCATAAAGAGCGGGTACGTCGTAGTTGTTTCCACTTTCGAGAGTATCTTTGGCTGACAGCGGCATAAAGCTGTCACCCCAAACTGGTGCGAACGGTGCCTCGGGATTGTACTGCCAGAGCTGCGTTAGCCCAGAAAAATTTGGAAATCAACATGGATGTACACTTTGAATGAGCTCTGTATTAGAAACACTTTATGTACCATGAACTGTTTCTCGGCGAACACCAACTCCTTCGTCGGCACTTTCTTCAAGCATTCGATCATTATCCAACTGCCATTCGTAGGACATCCGAAAATAGAACCCAGCTTATTCGCGTTATTTCTGGCGTTGTGTACCATAGCCCAAGGATTCAAGGCGGTTCCGCTCATGGCGATACTGCCGGAAAAGAGCCCACGACTCATTGGCGACAGATAGTGGTACTGGATGCTCGACGAGCCGGCGCTGAAGCCCGACAGTACTAAGCGTTGGTTATCGCCGCCGAAGGCGCCTATGTTACTGTGAACCCAGCGCAGAGCTAGATTCTGATCTTTCAATCCCATATTTCCGGGCACAACTTCGTCCTCCGTGCTCAAAAATCCTGCGTGATTGTTTTGCGTCGTATAAAAAGTGTTGCGGATGAAAATAGTCAGCCAAAACTATATACCTAAAATTCCGAGGCGATAATTGATGGTGACGAAGATAACATTTCTATCGGCGAGGTACTTGTCACCGAACATGTTACCACTGGCGTACTGAAAGGAGCCTCCGTGTATGAAGAAGATGACAGGCAACTTGTCGTTACTACCCTCTACCTGGGGAACGTAGATATTGAGGTACAAACAGTCTTCCGTGCCTTGGTAAACGCCCTCCAAAACAGGCTGTCCATCTGTGCCCGGCGGTACGTTAGAGTATTGAGCGCACACCGAGCTCAGCTTCGTGGCATCCAGTGTTCCCTCCCAGGGAGGAGCTGGCCGCGCTTCCTGCGAACGTGTAATTATTCCTGCACTCTCTCGTTTATATACGACTTATATGCCGATTACGTACCGCGAATCTGAGATCACCCTCCGGTGGTACGGCGTACGGGATCCCCTCGTACACCGCATACTTTCTACCGTTCTGCGAGGTTTTGTAGTATCCGGTGACTGCGCCGTAAGCTGTGACCACTGAAGGCGATTCGGTTATTGCCGACTGCACGACAGCGATTACCGACAAGGTTATGGATAACAGCAACCTTTTTCGAGCCCAATCGTTCGGTTAGTTCGATCAGTTTAATTTCATTAAATATATTTCTCGTGACTTACATGGGATCGCTGTTTCGATGTCACTCAAACAAAATTTGAGGATGAGATGCTACTGCACCTAGACGTCTGAGGATACTAAAACACTGTTTTCCACTCGCAACAGGCAGCGTATGCCACAGCATTATAGATAAAAATTCAATTAAACGGATAATTTTCATTGCATTAGACTGCGATAATCGTTACCGCTGACCTTGAATACATAAGTAGCAATGCATTACGCGTTGCGCTGATGGCTCCAGTGAACGTGTTAATTATACCGTGAGTCCGAATAAAAAAGTGTATCGGCGGCGCCTGCGCAGCGAGTTACACTCGTATAAAGAAACTGCATACATACGACAAAGATAACAACGCGCCTTCCCAACTTACAATGCTTTTCAGCGAACCGAAGCCTTGACTACGTTGCCATTGAGGCGCGATCAGTTACCTTCGACATGTACAGGAAGCCGTCTACTGCTGGTGTACCTATAACCTTTTCTACAAAGGGTTTACAGAGAGCAGTTCGCTCTGGCTTCTGCGCAAATGAAGCTGCATTGTGCAACCGGCATTTTCATTTGCATTGATCGATATTCACGTAACGCTGTGCACATCAGCAAAGTCGTTGCTTTTCTTTCAATCGATCAACGTCGAAGAAAATAGAAAATCGATGCAACGCCGCGATATTATACACAGCAGAAAAATCTATCAATAAAAACAAGGTATAGAGGAGAAAAGTAGCGATAGATGGATCGCGAAACCAATCAATCCACGGCTCTCAAGGCTATATACAAGAACATCCTCCCTCGCTCAATCCGCTCTTTTTCAACGATGGCGCGTCGATAAGCGCACGCGCACAGCATCAGCCACCTCGATCGTGTTTCGCGCTCTCCTATACATATAGGTATATATATATATAAGAGGCAGAGAAGCGTGACGCCTCGAGATATACGGAAAAGATGCATCGGTATACTGCGCGCTTAGCTATAGATCTCTATCGCCTGCTGAATACAGCCGCGGGTTCAAGCGTTTCCAGGAAATGCTCGTTAATAGGGTAACCATGCGGCTTATCGGGCCGCGAGATTTTCTCCTTGTTTTGGGAATGATTTTTCTGATCGATTGTCGAGAAATTCTCGGAGATTTCACGCAGCTCTGCTAGAATGATTCCAGTGGCGCTTTTCATTCGTTGCAAGCTTCATGGCGTTGGTCTTTGTTGCAGTAGTCTTAAAAATGAATTCAAAAGTGTCACCTCTTATCGCAGGAGATCTGCTTTTAGGTTGACTAAATTAAGTAAAAGTCGATTTATTCCGGCAACGTCAAAATTTTCCGTAACGCGATGAATCAATTCAAGCAAATCTTCGGCTCGCTTCCACGTCATACGCCGTCGAGTTGAGTATATCCGTATATAACCTCCTAATAGTTATTACTCGGGAAGAAAAATTCATGACATATTCCGAGGTGTATGAGGGACGAGGCTTGAATACAAAAAAAGAAAGGAAAGCCTTCGCGGAATATTAAATATGTATCTCATCTTGGACTTCCGCAGACTCGGTCACCGCCAGCGTTGCTGCTTCCGGATGCCAGACTGAGGGCATACTTAGAAACGGTCGTCGATATCTTCGGACCTGCAGTCTACCCCAAAATGTGCAGTCGGCCACTTTCGTCGATGATCGAGGACCACGGCACTGTCGACGACTTAACGATGAGAGCACACAGGTTATTCAATAGTAATATTAACCAGATGCCGATACATTTCTTTGGCAAATTTTTTCCATTTTGCATTCTTTTTAGGCTTTTTTGTACGGTAGACCCAAACTCGCGCTTTTCCATAACCGAAATTCATCGATGGACAAAACGACTAATTTGCTGGACGTTCCATTTCATCGTTCGAACATCAACTATGATGGCAAACCCGGATTCGATCGAAAAACTTTAAAGACCGAAGCCTACAGACCGGACGGCGCTCATATCCAATCGACGCTCATTTCCACGTCCAAGTCAAGAACCTATGCAAACATGATAGCCGAATACAGCGAAGAGATGGAGAAGAAAAAGCAGACTAAAAAGAGCTCAGAAAAATCTCCCAGAGGACTACTCGCGAGACTGCCATTCGAATCGGTCGTTTCGTCGTTGACGAAGCTCGAACGTACAAAGTTAAGTAAAGGCAGAGTAGGTGCATCGAATAGTCTCGCAGCGCTGGCAAATAGCTCGGCAAAGGAATCGAATCACGCGCTCACAGATACGGGTGTAAATAACGATAAGAGAAAGGCGTCGCCTACTATCAAGAAGGACTTGCAAAAACGCGATTACTTTACCAAGAATGGAGACAGTCCGAGGAAGCTACGAAATGATTTTGATTTTATCCGTGGTTACAAGGAGATGGAGAGCGAGAAGGATAATTTTGCTTCCAAATGGATTCGTCCATCAAAAAGTACCAAATCCAAAAGGAATTCTATGAGCATAACCATCGACGACTTTGCACCGTCAAAATCGAAAGAGACCAACAGAAAATTTAAAAAACTGAATGTTTTGACATCGGAGGGCAATATAGAAATAAAAATTCCCATGTACGATTATTCACAATGCGAGAAAAAATCGGATTCTGAAATGTTGACGAAATCACGAGAAAAATCGCGGAACCTGGCTGCTGCCTCTAATCCTTGTGTCATGTCAAAAATTGCAACGTCGACTGAAACGGAAAGAAATGCCCAGTCATCGGCCAAAACATTAGAGTCCACAAATTTCAATAAGCCCCCAAAATCACTTATACCACGTCAATCCTCGACGAGACACAACAAAGCACTGCCTTGGTGGGCGTCACCAGACTGCATCTCGGGAACCAACAACAAACCGCGATCTGCGCCAAAAATATCCACGTGTTTGAACGACGTCTACGCCTCGAGTCAGACCATTCAAGTCATGCTCAACGAGCAAGTATCGCAAATTGATAAACCTGCAGAGTCGCGGCGAAAATCGTCAGCGGGACAAAGATCGACAAGACGCGGGAAAAAAATGACGAGCATCGCCAAGATCACGCGACACATGGAAGAACAGCTAGAGGACAAGAGGAGGCAGGAGGCGGTAAAAAGAACATCGATTGACAAGAGCGTGTTGGATAAAAAATCGATTCAAGACGCTGCAGGTAGCGTGACAAAATCGGTGAAGCTCGAGCAGATAAAAGCGGAAGCCGTCTCGTCAGGTGCTCCTGTCATCGCCGGCTCGAGGGTGGGTAATAAGAAAGAGGCGGTGGAGGCAAAAAAGGATCGACTTGTCAACGTGTTGATGAATAAACAGGAAGATAAAAATTTGAGATCGATGATCGACAGAAATGTGAAGTTTGGAATCGGTGCTGGTTTGAGCGCAAGCGACTGTGCAGACACGACATTCCTGAGCAAGCTGGGCAAAAATTTCACTCCGAGCATATGTATACTGCGGGATGCGGTACAAGCGATGAGTAAAAAGTCAAACAAATCCGATCAAGGAAAATCAAACTTTACCATAATTTCGGAATCGGCAGACAAGGAGAACATGATAGATCACAGGTACAAGGTCAAAAGGATCTCGGACGCTCTGAGGCCCATTGAGAAGAAAAAAGACGGTACTTTGATCGATTACGGCTTGAAAGTGCCAACGCGAAAACCGAAGTCCAAAAAACCATCGGAAAAATCGACAGCCGTCAAAGACATCCCGAAGAAAACGATTTCCGCACCCCATCACCAACAACAGCCGACGACCGACGAACTATCCCAGAGGAAATCGACGATTCCTCCAAAACTAACTGCAGCCAAAGCCTGTAAAAATCTCAATCCAGTCCCGCAGTCCAGAAGCGAAATGCCCTTAACTAAAACGTCAAACTTAACCTCGGCTAACGATCGGTTGGGGCTCCAATCAAAACAGAAACCCGCAATTAGAGCGGAGAATCTGGCGGATAAGAATCGGGGAAAGCCCGATGGTGATCTTGCGCCCGGAAAATCGGATAATGGCAGTTGCGTTGGTGGTCCGCTCGATGGTAAGAACAACAAGAGCGAGCACGACGGTAATTGCACCGCGAGAAGCTTAGCTAATGGGGGCAATGTTGTGCTGACGTTACTCAACTCCGAACAGATGTTTAACGCGAAGAATACCATAAGGGCTGAAATAAATGTTGGCGGGAATGAATCGGTGCGGTGCGTCGAGTCGGACAGGCCGGAGAAGGAGCTCATCTATTCGGCTTGGCTGAACCGATTTCACACGAGAAAACACACTAGGACCTTAAAGTAGACAAGAGCGAGGTGACCGATGTACTAGCTGTTGTTTTTGTCGATGCTCGAATTTGTTGTAACGTATTTTAATGCAAAGCGCGAATTATTTAATAAAATTCTTGAGGTTTAAAAATAAAGAGTCTGTACCTCGCAGCGATGTATATACGCGTCAGATTACGGTCCTACGAGGGCATCAATTTCCCTCCCTCTCTTTCTCTCCTTTTCTCGAGAAACATATAACAACATCAGAGAACTCGGAGAAACAGCCGCCCCGGCTCACGGGCACAATTACGGGCTGCGCGTCGCCTAGTGCCGAATATCGTCTGCGCAGCGCATAACCCGTCATTATATACGCGTATACGAAGAGAGAGAGAGAGAGAGAGAGAGAGAGAGAGAGAGAGAGAGAAGCTCGCACCAAACGTGGCAGGTTGTGTGCGAGCGGCGTCACTCACCGCTGACGCTGCTCTCTCTCTCTCTCTCTCACTCTCTCTCTCGGCTCGTAATGTTCCCCCCAGCGCGTGCAGCTCGGCTCGAAAATGAATATTACGAGAATGATTATTGTGAAAGGCGGCCAGTTTCTGGGTACTTTTGAACACTTTTCTGAGCTTCTCCATAATAATAACTGTGCTGATAATACGGTCGACTGTAACTTTTTTTTATTCTCGGAATATGACTGTTGAAATTCCAAAAACGTTGACACTTTACTCTACGTAGAGAGAATCAAAGTGTACAGGTGTAAACTGTCATAACGGAACATTTAATCAAGACAACGTCAAATCGCTGCTGTCATCAGACTCGAACAACACTCGTATATATATATATATATATATACCAGCAAGAAATCAAGCAGCTCATTGTCACCTCGTCGAGAGCTGGAAAGAAACCGTACAGCATATACGCTTTATATACAAAGACAAAAACTCAGACTATCTGCGCGTGTATCAATCACACCGGCCGTTCATCACGCGTCGCGGATCCGTTTTTCATCGACGCGCACATGCATACATACAGACACACACGATCCCGCGCCAGATTCAAATGACCTTTGCCGCGAGTCCGGTTCACGAATATAACATTCCCGCTTCGGCTCGACGCTCGTCCGTGACCGATGATTTATCGCGGTAATGCACGCCGCCACGTCTTATAAAATATATAGATATACCCCTGTCGTGTCCCCCCACCAGGTCCACTCGATCCTTCATCCGAGAAAGAGAGAGAGAGAGTAGAGGTGGAATCCCGCTGACTTCGTAAATCCTCTCGAGGAGAGCCGGCCGAAACTCGAGATTCTCTCTCTCTCTCTCTCTCTCTCTCTCTCTCTCTCTCTCTCTCTCTCTTGCAGGTAAGAGAGGCTGACCTATGGCTCTCCACCACTGCTGCTGTTGCATCTATCCCCAGCGTCTCAGGAATTCGAAAAAAGGTACACATACACACAGGAGAGGAGCAAGAGTTTCTTCGTCTGTCTCTCTTCGAAGCTTTATGGCTGTTTTTCCATCTGTGGCTTCGGGGCGGAGGGGCTCTTCCTTTTTTTTCTCGCGAGACGCGGCGCTTTGAACGTAGATTCTTTCCAGCTCAGCCTGTCCGTCCGCTCTTCTATATTAAGTATGGTCGCTTGCGCTTTTTAATTTTCGTTCTCAGTCTTCGAGTGTCAGTATATATAGACGTTCTATAAATTTTGTTCCTGCAGCGCGTTGCGTAAATCTCCCGATATTCGGAATATGACGAAGAAGAAGTAGAAAAAAAAGAAATGAAAAGCAACGATCGCGGCTCCTAATTTATTCATAGAACGCGTTCATTAACAGTCGGAATATGCATAAAGCGCGCTAGAGAGTTTTACGTGTATATATACAGCAAACCTGCAACGTTTCACAGAAGCGCGTTCAGTCGTCGGAGAAAATCGATGTATATATTTGCGTATATAGTCATAGAGAGAAAATCTAGGAGCACACGGAGATGCAAGTGCGGCAAGAGGTCATCCGCGCGACTGTGTACTTATACGTATATACATATATGCGGCATATATAACGGAGTTGCGCTCTATGTATGTATATATTGTATATGTATATATTGCTTGCGCGCATGCGACCTACTGGCGTTTCGAAGAGCCGGATCCCGCGAGACGTCGCCGCGATACATATATTGCGAAGCTCCGAGTATAAACGTATATATAATAATACACTCTCGCGCAGTTTATAGATGCTGCTGTGTATATACAGAGAGAAGCCGTCTACACTGCATGTATATACACGTATATCCCCAGTGCGAATGCGCAAGGACGCTGATGCTTCTTTCTCCGCGGCGATGCGCGCCTCTTTGTTTGTTTCAATTATACGTATACGAGAGGGTTCCAGAACGAGAAAAAAGTGATTTTATAACTGTAATGTAAGCCGATTTTCATTGTTTTGCGCGAGGAGCGTCAATCAAGGAACGAAGAATGCAAGCAATCGATAAATAAGCGAAAAGATTTATATACAGGCATAGCATATAGCCTACTATGTACTATATAGTGAGTTATACATCGATTCGCGGATTAATGCGTATTGTGGCAGCGGTCGATGCAAAAATCGCCGCCGGGCCCTGATCGATCGAGGGTACATACATACATGTATATATATATATATGTATACGTGCGGCTATGCTCGCGGTGACTGCCCGCTGTGAATTATACGCCTCGGGACGCGTTACTCTCGTTTCGCCGCGTCAGAAGACGCCGCGCGCATAAAGTCGCGTATTTCATTCGGTTTTTACGCTGCGCGCGAACCGGGCTCCGTAGACGTTTATTTTTCCAGTTCAAGCCCGATGTCGATATCGCGCGCGATTTATGTACGGGCGACAATTACGGATCGAGGAATAGCAAAAGTAATCGGATTAGATTTCCCCCTGCATCTGCGGAGCAGTCTGTCGATTTGGTTTTATATACCGAGGAGGAAATGACGAAAACGAGATATTTCATAAGCTGCTCGCTGCAAAATTGATTTCCACTTTTTCATATATATATATATATATAACGCGCGGCATGAATAATAATCTGGTTATGAATTCCAGCGTGCATTATTAGATACATATATTTATATACGAAATATCGACTCGTTTCTGCGTCTCGGTATGTATATACCTAACTTATATCCTCGATCACCAGCTGCAGCGCTCTACATCACCCGATTTTTCTCCAGCTTCTATGTATCGATATATAAATATATGACACTGCTCGTATATATACTTCGTTATAATCGTAGCAAGAGAGATAGAGAGAAAAAAAGAAATCAAATGCAATATCTTTTTGTCGGCTCTACCTCCCTCAGCTCGCGAATAGAGTCGTTCGCGAGAGCAGCCGGGCAAATTAATTCGTTATTAACGAGCCCGCATAGCTCTAGCCGCGGCTTTCCAGTCGCCGCGAGCTCGTAAACAAATTATCCCTCGCTGGTTTTACCTCATTGTCGCGGACAAAAAGTCGCCTTGTATAAGTGTGTGTAAATCGATTGAAAATATCTTATACACACGCCGAGCATTAGTTTCAGTTTTCTCGGTACGGAGAAAGTAGCCAATCATTATATATATAGCAGGTTATTCGCTAGAAGAACAAATGACGAATGCATCCGAATGCAAAGACGACGGCGCGTGCCTGGACTCTGCAACCTGTTTTCTCGCCAGGCTGTTTTCTTGTCTAGGTACTCGTACGCCGCTGTAATAGTAATTACAGCTGATACGCGACGACGCAAATAGAAGCGACCTACGGGAAATTCGACGTGAAAATCCGGAGTGTATATATTTAGAATCGAAGTCGTTGAATCTGCGATGCCTATTGACATGAAAGACGGAATGTCATTTAATTATATCAGGCGTGTCATTTATTCTCGCACTTTGATGTAAAATTAAGAGCAGCTGCCGCTTATCCCCCTCGATATGCGACCCCGCGACTTTCGAATTTCGCGCATCAGAGCCTCTTTATAATCCCCGTCGTATACACGGGCATTTATATGCGAAGGAGGCCAAAAAAAGCGAAAAATGACGTTCGATCCGACGGTAAAGTCGCCCGTTCTAATCCTCTTAGTCCCGTCATGCGATAAGAGATGGACGCGTATAAAAGTCGGCGCATAGTCGTCCTTCGCCAAATGTACAGCTGTCGCGAGAGGAGCGCCAACACGCGGCAAAGGCTGGCTGTAGAAAAAGGATGAGAGATAAGGATGTTGTGTATGTGCGCACGAGTGAAGTAAGCGCGTGTATATCCAAATATCATTTTGAATGTTTATGAAAAAGCAACAAAAAACCCCACCACTGCAACAGAGAAAAACATTGCAATTCGAATCCTCGCAACGACCTTGTAGACATATATCTATACGCTTGAGCGCTAATCGAGTGGGCATTGATACGTTGCAGCGTTGCCATGATAAATCGATTGCTCCTGCGGCTGCTTCTATATACGCGAGGAATGCTCTACCGCTATATCTGTATACATATTATATTCCCTTACTCCTCGCCACTTCTGAGTTCCTCGGAGATGCGCGTGGCCTGCGTACGCGCATGACGTGCTTGACTGGCATTGAGATTTTCGAGATGTTTCCGACAGCATAGATTATTACTCTTAAGTCGGTAAAAGATGATGCATTCGAGAGAGAGAGAGAGAGAGACGTGCCGTTTATTAATATCGATAAGAAACGAAATCAATCTCGCGTCCCTCGCGGTTCATCGCTCACTAGCGATTTAATGCAAATATTAGCAGATAACCGCGTCATTACTCCCGCGACGGGTCGTTAAACAAGGCTGCTTGCGCGAGTGATAAATTCGTGTAAAGGAAACGCCGACCTGACAAATGGAGCTACCTTATGTGCACTGTATACCTTCTCCGTCGCGGGAAATAATGAATCGACCATTGTCGCGTCAAGGACAGCTCGTACCGCGAGTCTTCTTCTTGCGCACTTTGTCTCCCGACGGTCCCTATAGGTACTCCCGCCCGTATCAAAGAAAGTGCTTTTCGCGTTGTTCCAACTACGCGTGTGTAAAGTTTTGTTGGCGCGAAGATTAATATTCGACTTGGAGCGCCTTTTTTGGCTCGAGCGGCCGATTTCTCCTCTTATACTACGTATATATACTGGATCGTATAACATCAACCGAGCGCGATTACGACGAATATAATCGGGACTCTATCAAAGCCTTAGCCCGGATACGGCGCGAGAGGCAATTTGCTCGCCGGTCCATATCTGTAATGAGAATCGAGCTTCCTCCTACCTTCCTCTCTCTCTCTCTCTCTCTCTCTCTCTCTCTCTCTCTCTCTCTCTCTCGTATACCGGTGCGTGCTTTTTTTCGCACCCCGCGCGGAACGTTATATTTCGCCCGGTGTTTTTCTGCTCGTGGTCCGAGCGCGTGGGTATATATATACGACGATTATTATTGCACTCGATTTGGCTTTATGGTTATTGGAATTATTTTCCTTACCGAGACGCTTATGGATTTTCATCGTCGTTATGAGTTATAAGTATATTCCCCTATAGTTCATTTTCGCTATACATTGATTTTTTCCTTCTCGTCTCTAAACGCGACGTTATAATTATATACACGCGAAACAAGCGGCGTATTCTCGCCGTGACGCGCCGAAGCAATGAAATGCGCATTTATTCAGGATAGATCCGAGGCAGTCTGACGCGAGGGAACTCCCAGCAGAGTCGAGGAGGATCGAAAGGCTTGTTATGCGATCGGCGAAGCTTCGCAGTTGATATATAAGACCACCTCTATGCACATACGGGAGCTGGAGGCCAATCTCGCCCCGAAGAACAATCGCTTACGAATCTTGATGCGCGGATTGTCCCGCATCATCGGTCGAGGAGGTTTATAATATACGAGGAAACAGCTGTCGGATTATCGATTCCATGTTATATTTTTGCAAAGTGGAACACCGTTATTCCGACATTATATATATATATATATATATATATATATATATATATATATATATATATATATATATATATATATATATATATATATATATATAAAGAATGTGGCACAAGAATATAATAAAAGAAGAAACGCCGGCGTCATCGGCAAATAAGAAAAACACAAAGCTGCAATCAAGGAGATACCCGATGATGCTTGCAATAATCGCGGTACGTTCACTCGCTCCATAAGAGTCGACTGCGCGCGCGAGAGAGAAAAACACTCGGAGGAAAAAACGCATTACAGGCCCAACTCTCTCGGCGTCGCCATCAGCGGATCGGTCGCGATAGTCATTAGCACGTGGCGCCTGATGACTGAGATCGGAAAACCGGCGCAAGACCCCCACCTCTGGACGCACCTCGGCAGCTCTCTTTCGCTCCATCTAAGTCTTCCCCGCGAGCAGACCCATAGTTACAATATACCTGCGTGCGTCCCTACAGCTGACTCGAACGAAAGCGTCAGATGATGTCAGAGAGCGTTAGTTATAGGAAGGAAGGGGGGGGGGGAGAGAAAAGGTAGGCATATTCTGTATGTATATATATATATATATATATATATATATATATATATATGTATACGTGGACACCCACTTGAGCGCGTACGCCCACGACGTCGACGTCACGACTCTCGCTTCCTCCGATCGAGAGTGTGCGTTTGCGTATTGTGTATATACCCGGGAGGTGCGAGTGCGATGCATCGGGATATATATGTACGTCCAGTCTCCGTGATGTTTACTCGAGGAGGACTGTACTGCTTCGAAGGACAATTTTTACGACTTTGCTATACGTGCTCTTAATTATTCAGTTTTGCGGATTTTTATCCAGAAGGAATAAAATATATATAAAATTAGTCTCTGCTTCTCGGGCGACGTAAAAAGAATCGCGATAAATTTATACGGCTGTAAATTGTTATTAATTTTGTAGCTATAATACGCCTACGGGGAAGCACGCTTTCGTTTCATTGCTCCGCATTACGAGAAAGGAGTCGTAAAAACAAATGTTATGATATACGCAAGAACGCAGCGAATGACCCGTTACTTTTATTTCAACGATCCGGTGTGTCACAATCTCGATCAAAAATAGTACAGTTTCTCTCGACAGGCCTTTAACCTACCTAATTACACGCAGTAAAATACGCCTCTACCTGCTTTTACGGAAGCGAAAATTGAATGAGACTCGCTTCTTAATCAGTCAGTGAAGCATCAGCGAAACGATATCCTACTCCTGCGCGCAAAAATCGAATCGTAAACAAACAAGACGTCGATATCCGCGTGACCGCACTTATATATATCGACGGCGCGTGCGCCGGAGACTCAAGTGCCTACGGGGCCGATGATGATCGTTCTCGCGTCTCCTTTGTTTTCCGATATCCACACTCGACGATGATGATGATGATGATTTCTCCCACACGAGAGCCTGAGTGAAATCGACGCGCACTTCCTTACGGTATAATACGCCGAGAGGATATATCCCTTATTGTCTTCTCGAACGAGCTGTGGAAGCTGTTGTTTCTGCTGCTCTTTTATTCCCTGAGTCTCGAGTTTGTTGACTCAGTCGGACTTGTATATATACTGTTATGCAGATGGGCTTTTGGTGATTGATACGCAGCTCTTCGAATCTCTCTCCAAAGTCGAGGATACATATAAAGGAATTTCTTTTTTTTCGATATAATCGCCGGATTTAAGAGCGATTTTCTTCTTTTTGTCCCCGGAATGCTTTTACATCATCATTACAGAATGTTAAGTCGTATCCGTAATCCCGGCGAAAGATTGATCGATCCTAGCGGCGATTATAATACTAACGAAACGCGAGTTCGAATTCCGCTTAAATCTCCCTCGGAGAACCGCCCATACGACATTCAGCGTTAATAAAAACGTATGAGTAGCCTACACAGAAAAATTATTTGACTCGACAAGTATATATATATATATATATATACGGAAAAAGAACGGATGGAATAATAGCGGCTGAATAAAAATCGAATTACCAGTCAAATTAGTCAGACTACGGCGAGATGGAAAAAGAAAGTCGCTCGAGTATAAATACCTCGTAGATATATATATATATATATATATATATATATATATATATATATATATTGGTCGGGGAATCGCGGTTAGCTTGGCCCCACAAGGAGAAAAAAAGGCTATATTATAGCCTTCTTAATTTATCTGGTTGTTGTTTTATAGGACGAACTGTATGTATAGGGTACCCATTGTAATGATCTCTCGGATAAGGAATTAAAGTTACGTTTCTGCAAAGGTATATGTACTTGATTTATTTATAATCAAAGATAAGTACTCACTTCTTACGAAATTAAAGGTCTTCGATGCATCCAGTCGTACTTTTTTCGTGTGACATCCGGTACTGCAAAGAGAAAAGGATATTCGTTATTGTAAGCATTCAATAAAAAGTTAGTATTAAATTTACTGAACACCTCTACAAATAGCCCTATAAACTTCGCCTCATCTGCAATTATTTCTCTTTAAGAAAAAAATCATCAGCCGCAACGGAAACCTTACTTAAGAAACAAACGAAGAAACTGCAAAAAAAAACAGTCAAAAAAGCGCGCGCGCGATCACGATAATCGACCAGCGTTTGCTTCCAATCGCCCGCATGCATATAAGTGTACAAGCCTATATACAGAAAGACAACTACGCGTCGGTGTTTATTGTGCCGCGGAAGGAAGCGTAGATGCAATCGCTATAGGCTGCGCGGAACAAAGGAGACTCTCTGTGCGCGTCTCTCCTAGGATTTCGACACTCGCTCTAATGACTCGTGTGTATGTATACATATATATATGTGATAAATAAATATAGATGCACAGAGCCGAGGGAAAAGTGCGCCGAAAGGCGCGTGGGTCGCGCGACTGGCGAAATGACAGGGGGAAAGAGCGCCGCCGCTGCACCGGAAGGATGCAATAACAAATACGTGATGGTTTTGCCGAGCGAAGGATGCAAATCAAGCTTCGTGCTGTGTGTATATATAATATATATGCATTATATGGATAAGGATGTGTGTTTGCTTGGCCAATGTTTGTTTACGTATGGTGTAATAATACTTCATTTTGTTCTTTTGCGAAGCATATATAAAAAGTTTGATAAACTACGATACGAAACAACGCACGAGGCGTAAATCGCCAAGTCGAGAGACATTAAAACGTCGCAATTATCAGCAAGAGTATAAATATAAGGTCGGCGCCTAAAAACGCACACGTGGGAACGTCGCGTTCGTCTCTTCTTATATGTGACGAAATAAAGCACGCGGACTGCTCCGATGCGATTCCCAGCGCTCCGATAAATATTTGAGCGGCGACGACGGGGCAGGGCCGAAAAAGAAAAAGGCCGGAGAGGGATTCCAGGGAGCTTTTTCTGAGACTGCGTGGCTGAAATCGTACGGATGGTCGTTCACGATCCGAACGAAAGTATATCAGAAGTATAACATAGTATATGTAACTAGCAATGAATATTGCTACTGCATAAAGCGACCAAGAAGCATAGGTTGATTCGAGGGTTAACCCTTAGAAATAATGCCAGCACTGTTAAGCCGTATTTTGTAAATTAAAAAAACGGCACTTGCGCGTGTGTTTATTATATATACTCTCGAGAGCAACGCATACTTCTCTCTCTATATCTCTCATCTTCTCTTTCTCCCCGCCGAGTCGCCTCAATTAGAAGCGACATCGAGACACGACGAAAAAGCGCGTCGGACCGCCGCTGCATCGCAAACACGCTGCTGTACACGCGCATTAACATAGTCCCGCGCGGCCGCGCGCAAAAAGCAGCCGCTCGCTTGCGGATTTCGCGAAAGTGAGGTACATTCCTCGAGAGCTGCCGCGATTTCCCGGGAATCGGAGCTGCCGATCGCGCCTGTGTATATACGTATGTACATTGCAGCCTCGATTGATCCTGATGTCGCTTAATTAAGCCGACGTTCGTCTCGCTTATCGTGTGGCGTCTTCATCGAATCGCAACGCGAGCTGAATTCCAAATGAACGGGATTTACCTGTATTATACTCCCATCAGGCGGCAATCGAGTTTAGACGATTTTACGAAAAAAGGAGATCGGCGTGCTTTTGTATCCCGCAGGTTTCGAGCGACACTAAACGAATAAAAAAACAGCTGCATATCCTCGAATCCATCATACACACGCGAGAGATTCGCGTCGACGCGTGCGGTAGATCGACGCTCGCGCAATTGCGGCCGATTATAATCGGTGCGCGCGCGTACGCCTATATTATCGCGCGTGTTTGCGCAAGTGTGCGCGGCGGCGGTCGCCGGGCAATTAGCCTGGAAAAGCCTCGGAATCGAAGCCGTTAAATTTCCTGTGTGTGCGTGTACCGTGGGCGAGCACACCGACCGCTTTTGGAAGAGCTCCGAGTGTAATGATACACGCCCGGTGGGACGTAATTTTTTCCCCGCTGACGAAGCTGCAGAAGTGGGCTGGATTTCGTTTGTAATTAATCGAGAGGAAAGCAGGAAATGATGAACTGCTTATAATACAGCCTGTGTGTTGTTGTGATTAGAAATCGATGAACGTATGTGTATATACTATAATTCTGCAACGTGGGTTTAGCTCGTATATATAATTCTCAAATTTTTTAATTCATTAGATCCGTTCTGTATTGAACACCCGTTAAACGAAAAATACCCGGAGTAATAAAGTCGGCTTCGCATATGCGCAAAAGCTGAAACACCTCCCGAAAATATCCTTTGGGAAGGATCATCAGACTGATGAGTATAATACTAAGAAGGAACATAAATGAGCCGCCAAAGCCGCACCATCCCCATTATAACCGCATATGAAACGCTCGGGGCTTTATCATCAACATCATTATCGCACAATGGCGTAATTGCAACGAGCGCTCGTTCACGTACACATGGGCGCTCAAAGCTCAATTTTACGTCGTTAATCTCTCGAAGCCGTCTTCCTCGTGTGATCTGCCGCGCGCGATAATTGCGAGCGCAGGATCATACGCGGACGCTCAATTAGGGCCAGCCAAACACTCGACGAAATATCATTATGAAAGGATTCGAGTCGGAAATTAGTCTGGCCCTAATGCGAGCATGTACAACGTAATTTTTCATTAAATAGCCATATATAATATATGACGCTCGGTTTTGAGATGAACGATATCGATATACAGCGCACTATTCTATACCAACTTATGAGTGCATTGCCATATTATACCTATATAGTGCACGTGCGAGATGTACGAGAGTAGCATAAGAGAGAGAGAGAGAGAGAGTCACTGGCCAGATATGGCGTCGTCGGATACTGCGCTTGTGTATACCGCGGGTCTCGAGCTGCGCGCGAGAGTCCTTGACGCCCACCCTGTACCGTCTCGCTGTATATATACATATATGTATACGCGTGCACGCGACATAGCGGGTGTGTAGATGTATATGTACGCTCAAGTTTGTGAAATTTTATTCGTTTGCGCGCTCGCTGCTTTGGATGATTTTTTGTCGCGTTCAGATTTATACGCCGTTCGATCTCTTAATTAACCGTGTTTTCGCAAATAGCCGCGGTCGATTTATTACGGAAAGCAGAACTAAAAAATATGTACATATATATATCGATCCGGCAACTCTTTTTTCCGCAATCTATAAAAAGAATACGCCTCGGAGAGTTAATTCGGATATCGAGCGAGCGGAGGCAACAGCAAATCCCATTGGAATATCGCGAAGGTGTCGCGGGAGAGCGCTTTCTCTCTCTCTCCTCCTCCGATTGGAGCGCGCGCAGCGGATCTGACTCTCGGATGTATAACAATAGCCTGTGCAGAGTGTGCCGGGAGGAGAAATTTGTCCCGGCACTTTGTTCCCTCCTCCTGCTACTGCTGCATGCAACTGTGGCCGTCGGATGAATGACGATTGAATGCGAGCTGAGAGAGAGAGAGAGAGAGAGAGCAGCTTCATTCAGTGTGATTCGACGTGAATGAATGCGCGAGTAGATTTCGCGGAGGCGAATGCATTGTTCTTTCCGATTGGTCGTTATATTCGCTCGATTCGGCTGTACTGTAATATGGGTTTGACTAATCGAGGAAAAATTTTACAACAACCGAAATCTCGAGGAGGGCGAGGAAACTTTACCCAAACAATTTCCACGTGCCCGTGAAGAGAGGCGAAGCGTAACAGGGGAAAACGTGGCTCGAGTGTAAATTTGAACAAGACGTTCCGGGAGAATGCGAGAGAGGGGAACGGAGAAATGGTCAGCGCAGCAAATTCTCCGAAAGACACGAGATTTGTGGTACCGGCATGCACGCGGGCTCTATAACGTCCCTTTTTAACGAGAGCCGTCTCTCTCGCTCTCTTGGATGCGCTGCAGCATCTCGACGCGAGCGTCGAGCCCTTGGGGCCTTTTTCGGGGTCAACGCTGCAAGAGGAAAAGATCAGAGAGCGCGATATATAGGCCTGGCTTGGGAACTCCCCTCTTTCTCTCTCTCTTCGTATATGTGCATAGGATGAGTGGATGCTGTGTGTGTGCGTAAATGGCTATACGTGAGCGTCTTTTATTGTGCGGCGTTGTTGCTGCTTCGGTCGCATTCGAGCCCTGCAGGAGCGCATTGTGAGCGGGCTGTGAGTTTTTAAATTGTTTAGCTTTTATAAAACTTGCTTTTGCTCTATAAAGGTACTCTTTGCTTGCGCCTTTATGTATATACGCGGCTTTTCGAATGATCTACCTAATACGAAATTGAGCACTTTTTCATTCCTTCGAAGTGTGTCTATATACTCATACAATAACCTAAATTTTTGCGTAAAAGAAAAATAATCGCACCGCTGTATTACGTCTGCAGCGCCGATGATAAAAACGAGGAAACGCGAGCGTTCCAGAAACGTCGTCCTAGCCGCCTACGCAACGAGTTTACCGGTTTGCGCGATATAGGCACGCGCCGAACCCTTTCTCAAAAGTGGTTCAACGTCTTTCCGACTGCTACACTTTGTCCGCTTCTTATACATATTTGCGCGAGTATACGTATGTGTACTTTCACGCGTTCCCAATGAAAAATACGCTTATAAAAACCCGATCGCGATCCGCCTTCTTCTACCAATGCAGCCGATTGCCGACGGAAGTTTTTTCAGTGCGGGCTTTGAAGTTTTAAGCTCATTCATACTACCGCTGACCTGAATATGTTTCTATACACGGACAAAAATATTTCTGAAAAATTACTCTTAAATACAGGATAAAAATTACGGTGAAGTACAGTAAACATGGGACCATCCTCCGTTCTGTAAAATTTTATCATGATTTTCACCGTAAAAATTACAACACCAGGGGCTTAAAATTTATTTTGAATTAAAATCGCATAATAACTATTTTTAATACATAATTTTGTCAGCGTTATATCATTTATCTCTTTAGTAATCATAATAATTAGAATAAAACATATAAATGTAATAAAAAATTGCATAATGCAAATATATCAACAGTCTTTATAGGTTATCTTATACAAACGCGCGGCGGGCTAAGAGGAAACTTTCTTACCGACATATCCGACTCGCCGACTCACCTTCAAAGTAAAAATTACGGGAATTTCACCGTAAAATTTATATGCATCCTCGATAATTTTAACATATTTTCTTAGTAAATATTACATGTTCTGAAAAATTACATTGACTTCATGGTAAAATTTAATTTTCGGTAAAATAATTATTCAACACTTAATGATAATAATTATGAAATTCAATTGTAAATATGCCTATAAATCATCATGGCCCCACGTTTAACCTTAATTTAACGGTAAATTTTCTGATACTTTTCTGTCCGTGTATGCACGTTCCCTCTCTCCTATAAAAGAGGGTTTAATTAATTATTACACGAGAAACAAAAAGTGATCGTTTCAAGCCTGGAAAGCACGTTCTCTCTGGTACCAATTTAAAATCGATCGATAAACCTCCTGCGAAAAAAACCACATTGCAGAGGGAGAGAAAGAGCAGTAGCTCGCGCGCGCAGGATGCAAATGTCGACTACCGCGATACGCCTCTCTCGAGCTCGAGTCTGCGGTCACGCGGCGCAGCAGCAGCAGCAGCACAAGAGAGAAAGAGACAAAGGGCTCGTGGATGCCAGGATGAGATAAGGGAATCCAGCTTTCGCGGCGCGGCATCAGGACGACTGGCCTGGCTCGGACACTGGCTTGCTGCAGCTCTGGTTTTGCGAGAGCGTAGGAGCTCGCGTATTGTGCGGCCGGTTTTACCATCGAGAATTCTGGCTGTTTCCGGGAATATTATGTTTTAGATTGTTAGCTAGGATAACGAAGCAAGGCGAATGTTGCTTTTTGAAAGCGCGGTGTATAATAGCCGTTTCACAACTTCGAAACTTAAAAGTATTATAGAAACGCGAGATATATGTATATGACATTGAGGAGTTATCGCGAGCGCTTACTTTTGTAAAAGTCACGTGTCATTTTGAGAGACTACAAGCGCACTGGTAGCTATTATAATAGCGTTGTAGTTTTTCCTATAAATTGTCATTCGATCGCCGATTACAAGTAATTTTACCTGTAATCTCCAACTCAATAGTATAGTTAACGTATCAAAATATACAGTCCATATAGAATTACTAACTCCGCGTGCAGAACAAAATCCCTATTCTAGTGCGAGCAAACTGCATAACGCTTATCAAGCGGCACTCGAGAAAACTGCAAGATCGTCAGAAAGAGAGAGAGAGAGAGAGAGAGAGAGAGAGAGAGAGAGAGAGAGAGAGAGAGAGAGAGAGAGAGGAGAGAGAGAGGAACACAAAGCGACCCGAGGCGTGAAAAACACGACCGCGAGGCACGTAGAAGTGATAAACTTGGTCGTCTCTTGCGTAACTACGCCGCTGAGCTGCACTGCTTCTCGAGGTGTGTTATAGGTGCTGTACTAATATACCTACATACATATATAGCTCGCTCCTATCAGTGTAAACAACCGCGAGTTTATCTCGTATACTAGGCTTCGATCTTTGGAGAAAAAAAATGACGGAGCTAATCCGCGAGTGTATATGTGTGAGCGAGTGAGTGTATACGTGTGTTCGATGAGGATGAGCGAGAGATTTCACCGATAGCCGAGTCGTCGATCTCGTTTAACCTTTGCTTGTTCGGAATCGTGTCTGCGAGAAAAAGCGAGAGAAGGAGAGAGGAGAGTTGCACAGCTGCAGAATACACACAATGGGAGATGCAGTTCTTTGCGCTTGTGTTTGTTTTGATTTTCTTGTCGATCTTGTTTGGCACGATCTCTCGTGATTGCTTTTGCGTTTGCAGTGATGAACTTTTTTTTGGTCAGTGTAAGTATATACGAGAAATCGTGCATAATATAGTAGCGTCTGTTGAAAAAAATAGATCTGTTGCTCGTTAATCACAGTTGTTGTCGAACAAGATTACTGAACATGTTTGATAGATAACAAAAAAATACAGAGCTCGGTTTGTTTGCCAGAGCGATCAACGTTTCTTTAAATACACAAGACTATGATATACCTGGGAACGCACGATAAAAGCGGGGTTGAAAATGATTCCTCCGGAATAAAGTGCTTAGCGAAGTTATTATACAACCTCTATAATGAGGTATATATTATATACGCAACTTCAAGTTCATCGACATTCAGTCGTGCATATATTACATATATATACGAATTTACGGAGACATTATTGGAATACATGTAAATTTGGCCAATTACGCGAGTAATTGGGCCAAGCGGCGATCAATTAATAACGCGGCGACATGAAAGAGGGGACCCCTGGAGAAAGAGAGTGAGACAGGCGGAGAGCGATTTTGAAAAAAAAGAGAAGAGACGAAACACAACTCGCGCAGTGGTACTGGCACCGTACGGAGGACACCGTTACGTTGAATTTGCATATATGTAGCCGCAACTCACGGCGTCGTTACCCCAAGCTGAACTCGCTCTCGGGACTGTGATATATACACTATAACCATACCATTGGCTCTAACATTTCTATATATATTCAGTTGCGTTATATATGGATATGCAGCGCTAGAAAGTCAAATGCGATGATATCCAATCAGTGATCGGCTGATTAGCTGCCTATATAAGTGTCAAGATATTATTCAATTTCACGGAGAAGAAAACGCGACTCAGATATCGCTCATTAAGCCGATCTCGCGTGCAGCCAGCAGCATCTGCATCCTCGCATATATATATATGCATATATTAATCCTGCTCGACTTTAGCTTGGTCGCTGCTTTAACCTCATTCCTGGCTGACGTCATCCCTCGACTGTATACATAAGAGTATATGCCTTTCCCTCGTGCGTCGGGATGTACTAAGCTCGCGACAGTAATGTTGCTTATATATTGAAATCCATCGATAATGAGGTCGATTGATTTTGCTCTTTAACTAGCGTACACGTAATTAGCAATGGTTTTGCGAAGAATGTCTTGTTTGTATATTTTACACGAGCAAGCGGTACTTTTTGCCATCCATATTTATTCCGACGATGCCAGAGCCTCTCCATCCAATAAAGCCATAAAATAGCAGGAATGCAGAAATATCACTACAGCAAATCACTCGTAACGCGCGCACATATACATCGCGAAACTGCCGATTATGTTGCCAATCAATGATCGGCTTCGATCGTCGAGCGCTCAAGATACGATAGTTTTTGCGATATATGTATATATATATGTGGGGAGGTATCTCTTCGAGTATATTATATACACCGGCACATATGATGACGATATAGCTTTTCGCTGCGACGATATAATATGTCATTGACGAGATGGAAAATTCACGACTGGTTTTATACATCGAGAGGAGATTGAAGTCAGCTCTGGATTGACGAGCATCCTCTTGGTCGGAAAGTTTGCTTTCCACGACTGTCATGATCGGCATTCAACTGCCCGAACGATCAATACATGTACAGTTGACTCATAATTGTATCACGACCCGAGAAAGAAACCCGTCATTTATCAACTTATACTCGTGAACAATAAACCAAACTATTTATACAATACTGTACCGCGAATGACAGTGGGTCCCGGAGAAGACAAAATAAAATGACTGAGTTTCTGCACCCGGTATTTACATCGAAACTTTTTTCCATCAGGCTCATCCCCGAAACTGCAACCTGTGGTCAACGGACAAGCGAGAGCAGGTGGCCCATGAAGCAACGGAGCGATCCACCTCCCCGAAAAATTTCGCGGCGTCAATAGCCTCTAGCGAGGGTCTTCCCCCTCTTCCCCCTATGGAACGCACACGGCCGCGTGGCCGAAAAAGAGAAGAGATTTGCGCGCGCAAGGTCGCGCCGGATGTGCAACATCCTCGCCCGGAGCGCGCAGCGGACAAAGAGTCGCTAATTATTGGCGATTGTGCGCCATCGATCTCGATCTTCCTCTTTTTTCCCGCACTCGCGCGCTCTGGTTCGTTGGGTGTGAGCAAGGATTATACGATGTTTTATTATACATATATACATGGACCGATTCGGGATGTTCGTTTTTCAGGTTGCGCGTGTTATGGAAATAAATAAAATTTTTCTTTTTTATTTCGAGCTCCTCGGGAAATTCCAGCTTCTTTAATATTAACACTGCAGGTATACGGAGACACATATATACCTTTATAATCAGCCTCGGAAGTCAACAAAGCTGCGCACGCGTTGTTTTTTCAAAACATTTGCGTCGCAAAAAATTCATGAAACATAAAACCGCATAACCGCATATAAAATTACAATAAAAAGCGCGTAAGTCATGTCGCACACGCTCGCGCGTCCTCCAGCGTAAAAATCCCGAGAACCGAGCGCGACTCGCATTCCTTCGTCTTGTGCTCCGCGCAGCCTCGTAACAGTATGACATTCATCCCAGAGCGATGTCATGAAAGTCCGACGACTTCAATTTGTTTACCCGCGTTTGCCCAACGTTTTTTCCCAATCGCTATCTTCTATATATGTGCCAATATTTACTCTCGAGTCAGTTGTTAATCATCGATTTTTATTTACCTCCTATACTAATTCTTAAAAACAAAATAGCGGATTGAGTCACTATTCCGCAAGTATATCCAACACGATTTCGGTCCTATAGGAAAGACTCAGAATTAAGGGCAATTAACAGAAGAATTCGACAACGGTAACAAATTTTTCCTGTGACAGCAAACGCCGATATACGGCACTCGGCGGTACTGGATCTTTATAGGTACCTATATATGCGCGTAGGCAGGCAGTGGGGCGATGCAATTGCGGCCGTCTCCCGAGGCATTGTCGAGCTCATTACTCGGGGCGACACGTGCCCGACAGCAGCACTGCAGTCTCTGTCGCGCGCGAGCGAGAGAAAGGGAGATAAACGGCAATCTTCGAATCGGATCGGTTTCAAGCGTGTATATATATAGTATACTTATATACGTGAGCTGGGAGGAGAGGGAGAAGTAGCTTAACTGCGCTTTTGTGCGAGCTAGAAGTCAGCGAAAATCTAACGCCTGTTGACATTTCGACTCGAGTTTTATATATATATATATATATATATATAATACACTCAAGAGCGTATATATACGTATGGAACTGTAGTGCTTGCTATCCGCGGGGGAGATTTATGCGAGAGTAGATTTATTGAGCGCAGCTATGGAACAGTAGGCTTCGTTGTGTGTCCATTATTTTGATTTTTAAGGTGTCTCGTTTTATTTGTGTGTTTTGGAGGAAAGCGCGCATATTATGCGTTCGAGTGCAGTATAGAATATGGAGTTGAATATCATGGGTGTGTATTTTGTACACGAGAGGCTGGAGTATACTATCTCGAAGAATCGTAGACGGGATTTTTTTTCCTTGTTTTTACTGCACGCACGTAGAACACGCTTAGCGGTCTTTTATATACTTTCATTTTTTCTCTCTATAACAGACTGTCCATTGTGTGTAGAACAAAACGCAAGAAAAGCACTTTTTTACGATCGTCTCATGTCCGAATCGATAAAATCCAAAAACGCGCTTGAAATAAAAGAAAAAAATCAAGCGACACACCAGCGGAAAAAATCCAACAGTAGAGAGTTGTACGTCCTACGCTTAAAAAAAATTAACGCTATACACGCGAGAGAAGTGCTACTTTCTAAGCTTAACGACGGCAACAATGAGTCTTTCTCTCTCTCTCTCTCTCTCTCTTACCAAGTCAGCAGCAGATAAAAAGAAAGAAAAGAAAATCAAATCAGCCTATACGTATCTCTAATATGTAAAGGTATAGACGTCGCGCCAGAGGAAATTATGCACTCTATCGAGTGTGTATATCGTCTCTTCTATTATAACCAATCGCCATCGCGTCTCTTCCTTTCTTTTGCCTATAAGCGCGTAGGCCATCGAACGCATATCCATATGCACGCACGCCAAACATGGCATTCCCCTCTCTTTCTCGCGCAAACTTGCGCTTCTATGTATACATATACGTATATGCAGTCACGCGTCGCCAAGAGGTATTATACACCGGTCGTATAGACAAGGAAATCATCATATCGGCACTGCTGTTGTTGTCTCTAATTTTCACTATGCAGGATATGCACGGCGCATCCTGCGACAGCTCGACGAAAATAAAAGAGCGGCGCGTACGAAGAAAGGCGAGAGGCGCGTGACCGCTATAGCTCCCAAAACTTCATGAGATATTCATACCCTACGGAGCGACGAATATAGAGGTAGCCCTGCTCCGGGCGTCTAACGCCGTTAGCATTTTTTCGTCGGTTCTCGAGGAGAGATCGGTAGAATAATACTCGCTCGGGAGAAAAAAAACCTGATGCTCGCTCGGTATATACACAGAGTATTATATACGAGATGTGATCTCGATGGATGAAAGCCGCTGCTATTGTTGCTGCTGATGATTTTTCGGTTTATTGTTAAGCCGTACATATCGCGGCCGGTTGAATTGAAGAATTTTTTTTTCGAGGTTAATCGATTTTTAATTGCGATAGAGCGGAGAGTGTATATAGAGAAGGCGAGGCCTGTAGATTGGCTCTACCTCTATCGTTCTAGGCGTGCATCTCCAATCATCCTACAGATGGATTTCTAATGCTTTTTAATTCTAAATCCATGCGTATTACAACTATACTTTCTATGATAAACCCACTAAGCTCGGCTCGCGTTCTAATGTTCTAAAAAAACTCTACTTTGTCTTACTTCCCGCAAAAAGCAACACTTGCTCCGAAATCCCGAGCGCGCGTGCGCGCGGAATACCAAAGTGAAAAATGCATCTCTTCGTCGGCCGGCGCGATGCAGAAAAAGAGAAGAAGAGCGAGAAAAAAGCAAGAAGAGAGACACGGGCTCGTGGTGTCGGTACACGTCAGGCCCAAAAACCCATAAGCTTTCTCCCGAGTCCTCCTGTATAGGTATAGTCCCTTCTGCTGTACACGCTGGAGCAGCGAGAGGCAAAGTGTCGACGACGACGAGAGGAGCACGACGTTTCCGAGACGGACAATAGGCCGCCAACGCGCCGGGCCGGCTTCTTATCCAGGCGTTCAAGTCACCGAGACTACTAACCGTCCTTCGAACGTTCGGCATACAGCGTTCTCTGCCGCGGCTGCTCTGTAGCCAGCAGCAGCAGCGGCGGCTTGGTGATCCGGAGAGCCCGAAGAAATTCCTGACTTGCGTAATTCCTGCGTTAACCGTACGTGTATACATACGTGTACACATACACGCATGTGTCCCCATCTTCTCTCTCTCTCTCTCTCTCTCTCTCTCTCAGCTCATGTCTGTCTGTCTCTTTTCTATACGTCCGCGGTATATCTCTCGGACTTTTTCCCTGGGAGACGAAGCCTACGCATGCTTAAAGAGAGAGAGAGAGAGAGAGAGAGAGAGAGAGAGAGAGAGATTTCCATCGCGGAGACATTTTAATGCAGATAGAAGTCTATAAGGCCCCGTCGGCGCTATTCTGTTTAATCGTCGCGGTGTTGAGAGACGTCTCACCGAGCGCTGAGGAATTCGGTGATTGCTGAATAAGCCCGATGTGAAATATGATTTGTGTACGACAGAGCTTTCTGATTTTTTTCTTTTATCGAGCTCGAGTCAGCTGTGCGACATCGCTGTAACAGTATATCCCGCGCTGATTAGCTTTTATACTGTTACGGCAAAAGCTGTACGCGATTATTGCAACTTGTAAAGTTGTAAACAGAGCCATTACACAAAGTGTGAATATTCATCGGCGAAGACCACGGATGAAAACTTTCGGCTACCTGTTATCAGCCGACGATGTCTCTATCTCTCAGGCAGACGTGTAATCTATAAGCTGGTCAGCATCTTGTAATATATGTACATATTACAAACACTCATCGGCTAATACCTATACACACGTCGGCTACTATAAATAAATTCTGCTGTCAGTGCATCTCATTACGCGTATATAGCCTATATGGATATATAGTACTCCGTGTATAAAACACGCATATATACACACACGCGCGCGCGGATTTGCAAGACAGTGATGACGCGCGTAAAAAAAGGTGGTCTGTGTATTTTCGCGCCACCAAGCGCGACCTCGAAACTTTGCTTCTCCTGCCCCGTTTTCCACGATGCACTCAATTTTAATCAGTGAGAAAAACCGCAAAGTCCGTGAGAATGTTGTCATCCGAATATACTGACCCGTTGATTTTTCAACAATCAACTAATGCTTTGAATTAATCCTGCTTCTGACCGGAGAATAAAAAAAGTGAGGTTATGTTCCTGGGTACCGATCGACCCGCCGATCGCACGCGGAAGGTTATTTTTAACTTTCATCCCCGCACGCGTATACACATTATGGAAAGCATATACTTTTAACTATGCGGCTCGCGAGATAAAGCAGCTGATTTCGCCTTGTATATTACGAACAACGCAATCTTGATTCTCGTTAATTATCTCGTGTCCCGCTAATGAAGCGTATACAGGTTTTTTTCCCGGAGGCGATGGCGTATATCCGATCTGCGTACATTCGCAAGAAAAAAGGCTTCACTGATTTCCCCAATTACAGTCAAACGTATAGCCAGTCGGCTTTTTCTCTATACATATACGCATATAACATGCACGCGGCAGCTTTCTATTATAAACCGCGTCGCAGAGGTGAAACGCCTGGCTCCGAGGACTGGGGGAAAAGTGCTGGTGCAGCCGACACTTTTGCCTCTCGGAGCAGCTGATGAGGAACGCACGTTGGGCACAAAACCGATCGCAAGAGGAGAACGCTGGTGCGAGTGTATTATATTCATTAACGGTATAAGCGTTGCACTCCGTTATGTATGTATATATATATGCCACGAATCTAAAACGCTCGACGCAAACTGCCTAACACTTGGAGCACTCACCGATCGGCAGAAGACGTCGTGCTCCAAAACGTTGGAGAGGCTATGTATCCACGCACACACTTATGTATCACAACAATCACTTGAGCAGACGAAACAACACTGTGTTGCAGAGCGTGTCACACACCTCGAGCTGCAGCTCCGAAAGTTATCGCCCGCTGCAACAACATACGCACAAACACATATATAGCACAGGAGAGTCGATCATCTGACGACTCTACACCGTTCACACGACGCGTCGATGTAATTCAAACGAACCGCCTGTCAGTTTATAAATCCCTTATTCTCGCTATTGGCTTGTGTGCGCGGGCTGGACGAAAATCTCGTGCGCAGCAACGACGAGTCTTATACGAGGTCCGCGCGCGCGTCTCACCTTGCGGAGTGAGTCTCCAGGTCTCGTTCTCTCTCTTTCCACAACACACAGGTCCACACGCTGCCGCCGCCGCCGCCGTTCCCTCCCTCCTCTTGCACCTCGCCGGTCTACCTTCCCCTCCTCCGTCTCCCTTTCTCTCTGCAGCGCCGCGCGCCGTCCGCTTGCAGCGTGTGTTTCTCTCTGTCGCTCTCTCGCAGGCTCTATATACATAGCACCGTCCTTTTCTCCTGCGGCCTTCTCCGGGATCACGAGGCCCCTGCCACTACTCCTACCACTTGTAGATCCGAGAGCTGAGTGTGTAGCTCCGTGTGCGCGCTCTGTGTATCGGTATGTAGTCGCTGGCAAGCCGCCTCCTCCACTTCTTCTTCGTCTTCTTCTTCTTCTTCTTCTTCTTCTTCTTCTTCTTCTTCTTCTTCTTCTTCTTCGTCTTCTTCTTCTTCTTCTTCTCTAGTCCAGGTATACTCACACATACACCCGATGTATATACCTGCCTGACTTCTTCTCCTTTGCTCCGTCTTTCTCTTTCATCTTTGTGTATGTATTAGAGGCTGCTTTTTTCGAGGTGTGCGTGTGTCTGTTATCCCCCCGCAGGACTCTATGGGTTGTTTTCTGCTGTTGGACTGGGTTTTAAAATAGCTCTTCTCTTCGCTCTCCTCAAGCGCGCGCGAGAGAGGCAGAAGTTAATGATAAAGTGCCTACACTGCTTCTGCAGCTCTGATGGCGCTTCTCGAAAGAGGTGTTGGATTCGCAATTAGCGTGTTCGGAAGCTTTTTGCAAACAACAAAGCGATCGTTCATATATTATATAATGACACGTATCTCGCTACTATGTGTTAGCGCCTTACTTTGTCGTTGAAATAATCGCTCGTGTATAATACCGTTTTACGACTGAACACAGCAGTAAAAAAATAACTCTCCTTATCGTAATCGCTCTCGAGCCTAGATCGCGTCGAGAAAAGCCCGCCGTCACAGTAATCCCAAGACACACATAAAAAGTCAAACACTGTGTAATATGGTATGCGTCGTTTCGCGCTAAGCTTCACAACACACGTGCAGCGCAGCCTAATTTCTCGTTCTCCACTGCTGCGGTCTACACATATGCATCGTCGAAGAAAGAAAAAAACACGCACACATTCCTGCGGTGCGTTCGGTCGAACGACGCGCAAGATTACGCGTGTTTTGGCGGAGCCCTCCTCGCTGCTGCAGTATATATGCACCGAGAGAGGGTCTCTCTCGACTCGATTTCGATTCGAGTCGCGCGACGAAAAATTAATGATCGGAATCGAATTTGGCCGCGAGACCGCATATGTGCCCGCATACATCGACGAGAGAGGTGTTTGAACGAGGAAAAAATTGGACTGATTTTTATTTCCTCGAGTTGTCAGTGCTTGTTAAACCTAAGGAGAATCAAAGAGAGTTTCGAAATAATTTTATTTGAATTTCGAGAAGTACTATATCGACCTTGAATTTAGTATTCAGAAAGTCATGACATTTTGTATACTAGTAATTTGGGCTTTAAGTTACTCATATTGTACGCAGTTTTCAAAAGCTGTACGCCAACCCAAAATGATTGTTCAGATTTTAGCGAAAAGAGTAGTAGTAGTAAAATATTGAGTAAAATACACTGCAAGACCGCTCCTATATATGTAATTATTACAGCTCATTCAATCCACATAGAAAGCCGTAGGAATGCCAAGCATCAAGCAGAAGATTAGAAATCTTACGGTCGCGCGCATATAATACCGCGAACAGTACACGACATCGGGCGACACTCGCGCGTATATATATATGCACACACATAACGTGTACAACACGCATATACTCACTTGCAGAAGGAGCTATATATGCTCGAAACGGGAATCGCCGCGCGCGGCTTACGTAAGCGCGTCCTCGCAGAGGCGTGAAAATATGCGCGTTCGCCGCGATTTTTCCACGAAACGCGGCCAGCACTTTTGCGAGAGCGATACTCGGAAGCTCTTATACAAGTATTAGGTGTACACATAACCGCGCCGGGGCTATTTAAAAACGATGAAAAACAAGAATATCACCAGAGTGCAGTGTGCTACCATATGTATGTATATACTTATAATATGGCTACGGCTTCTAAAGGACCATCGAACGAGGCTCTTCGTAATAAAGTGAGAAAACGCGCTAAACAAAAACCCAGAGGGAGAGAGAAAAAAATGTGTACACGGGAGAAGAATGGCCGGAGAAAAGGCCCGTCCCGAGTCCACAGGCGTATCAATTTCCAGCCCTCGAGAGGGAGAGTGCATCGGCCTAGCCATACATATAACATACCTATATATACTCGACAATTGGCTTCGAAGTGAGCGATCGTTCCCTTTCACCCCCGCCGACCAAAAAAAAAGCTGCGCTTCTTCTCCCTATACTCTGGGGTTTTATCCGGCACTGGATCTGTACGGCCTTGGCATTACGTATACAGCTTTTCTGAAAATCTTGGCCGGCTGCAGCGGCCGAATTTTCCCGGGTACCTCTTGCGTGTGAAATCGAGAGAGAGTCGAGCCCTCGAGTTAGTATATATGTATGGGCAGAGAGAGAGAGAGAGAGAGGGGGGGGGGACTCCCAGGTATAGGGCTGCAGCCGCGGGAAGAATGAGAAAATCAGCGATGCTTTTCTTTGGCTTTAATACACTGTAGAGCTCAGCTGTGTGGGAGTGTATATGAAAGGTGTACCTTCTCGAAGTTTCTCAATTTTAATATCTGATGTAGAGAGAAAAAATGATATCGACAGATGGTGCTATATACATATAGGTTCATTGCAAGTGGGCTCTTTGAGGGTTTCGAAGAGCAGGTATACGATACCAGTAAAGTTAGGCCATATACATGCTCTAATGATCGCTTAGCTCCGATCGTCCATTTTGCAGTTACATAAATCCTAATCATCACCAACTTCACCGATCGTCTATTCGACATTCGAGAAAATCCAAAAGAACCCAGTATATCCATACACTTTACGTCGAATTCAAATCTCGGCTGTTTTTTCTCTCAATAATAACGAACGGCCGTAAAGAGAGAGCAAACAGATCAGACGCTGAAAAAGCTGGCCCTCTCCGCGCTCGTATATACATATACTTATAATACTCGTCTACAACATCGATGCGCCTCTCGAAATTCCTTGCCTCGAGAGACAGTCTATTCTCGAGAAAACCTCTCCCGTGATCAGCAGGTGCCTGCACTGCGCATCCCCTCGTCCCAAGGGTGGGATATACGGCGCATTGTCGGCGGCCTTTCGCTCTCGAGTACCTGGCTCTCCAACCCCCATTGTCCGAGCGCAGCGGGAGGCCTCTTGTTGCACTCTGCGCTCGCCGAGAGCTGCAGTGCGAGCTCAACGCGGCGAACAATGCCCAAAGAGACGCAAGGCTTTTCGGCGCTCTGCTCAGATGCCAAGTCGAGAGAGAGAGCGACAATTCTATAATAACTATGGTGTCAAAGTCGCGTACGCGCAACCGCACAGTCCTCAAGAGTGCATGTATAGCATTACACGTATTGTATATTTCAGGCGGCGCTTTAAATGCCATTGAGCGGCGAGAATTAAAAATTATGATCTGGCTGATTCAAGAGTCATCTCGTTTCTCAAAATTTTCGATCGAAATAATCGTGTGGAGAGATAAAATAAACTGTCTTCCATCCTTCGAAGCATACCCGTCTGTGGACGCTTGTTTTCGACCAGCCCTCGCCACTTGACGCCATCAGTAGAGCGGCGCTTTCGCTTTGTTTCGGTTACGCGCGCATATCTCCTCCCTTTCTTTTTCCGAAGCGCGAGTGTTATACGGCCTCGCGCAGCGAGACCGCGACCCCTACGGCGCGTCGATATTTAGAACGCAATTATATAGAAAAGGCAAAGACTTCGGCTGGAATGCGCGCGTTAGTTCCACCTGACGAATCCGCCTATTAATCTTGAGGTGTCCGCAGCCGTCTCATATGTGCATCCGTCGTTTCTGCGCGTCGCCTTTTCGAGAAGGAGAGAAAAAGAAATTTGGTTTTTGGGAGGAGCTTGCTTTGTCTCCTTTGCGAGTTTTGGCGCCGGCTGGATTTTCTTCGGCGTTGAATTCTCTTAAGCCCGTTAGTCGTCGGTGTGAATTTAACTAAATTTCATTTCCACTTATTTTACCAGACAGCCGCGCTAGGGAAAAAGTATCAGTTTTTACGACTCTCCGCACGTCCAGCTGGTAAGCGCGCGCGCGCTCGTTGCGTTACGCACGAAAAAGCAAAATTCTCACATGCTCCAAGAAACTTCGTCGGACTTTCTTGCGAGATAAGCATCTCTCCTACGACCCCCGTAGTCCTTATAGCAGCAGTTGCGCCGAAAATACCAGCCGCGAGCGCATCGGGGGAGCCGAATGCCAAGGGAACAGGTTGCGCTCACCTGCGCGCAGTCGAAAAGACACATATACTTGCGGTCTGGTGCCCGCGCGCGCTTTCTCTCGCTCCCCCTTTTTTGTGCCGTGGTGCCAAAACTTTGATAGCCGCCTGAGCGGCGAGCGAGGGGAGACGCGCCGCAAACGATGAAAGGCAGCGCGGCTGTATATACAAGTATACAAGAGAGGCTATTAGTGCGTTGGGATGAGTTTACACGTGTATATATAGTATGAAGTGGAGGCAGGGCGACGAGAAATTCGTACCTAATTTACCTCGTGTTTTTTTTTTCAATCGTGTGATCAACATTTTTTGTTGCTATTGTATATCATGCGGCTATAAATTACTTAATTTATACCAAAGCAACGTTTCCGTGTTCTTTTTTCAGGCATTCTAGAAAGCAAATTAATTCCAGCTAATCTACTTTGACACCGCGAGTATTTTGCACACATACATATAATATATCTATATATAACTCGCACGTGTGAGCTCGTTAGTCGACAAGAGTCTATATACTGTATACTACAGCGCACGACAATAGAGGGAATACGAGAGACTGCGCAGCGGCAACAGCGTCGGATCAACAAGTGGTTTTACACACGTGGGCAGTCGTATACACGCACACTCGTCTCGTCGATCCCCCTCTATATTTCGCTTTCGCGTGCGTGTGAGGCCTAAATTCAGCGCGCTGCACCTCTATATATTAAACGCTTTCGCTGCGCGCGTATACGGTCGATATCAAAACAATTTTTCAACGATCATCATTAGAAAATCGAATGTCCGAATCGTTAATTCTCAACGTTTTTTTTACCCAGCTGGATATATAGCAATGCTCTCGAAATGATAACACGCTGAAAGCTCCTCGTGCATCACGACTACGGGCTCGATCTCGTGAGAGCCAAATCGCGCCGCGGTGGCGGTTAAGCGCACGAAAGAGAGAGGAAGCCGCAGATAGGAAGGAAAAGGTTGTCTGCTGGATCCCGAGCGAGAAGCGAAGAGCAAAGGTGTTCTGAAGTATATATAGTCGTGCACGACCTGCCTCCCACTATATGTATACAGAGACCGCGGATTTATAAAACGCGCAACAGTAACACGTAGCTCATCTCTTGGCTGGATCTTTCGCGCGCGGGAATTATGTATTAAAGAGAGCTGCGAGCGTTGTTGTTGTTGTTGTGTATATACTGCTCGCTTTCAATTATGAATTTACTGCCGACTCGCGTGAGAGATCCTTTTCTATATAGTCTTGCTCTGCGCGGGTCCTGATAGGATCGTTCGCTCAGTCTTGTCGGACGAAATGAAATGATTATTGCGAGTAAATCGATTTTAAATTTGACATGAAAATCCAACTCGGAGTCATCCGATTATTTTTAATTGAAAATACGCGGTGTGTTCCAAAAATTCGCTATTCCCATATTTGTGTGACTATTATACTCCCAGCAGGATCTTTATGCATATATATTACGTTCCACGCGAGCAAGAGCCATCGTGCTGGCATCGAAGGTCGCTGATGTCGATTAAAAAGTGGACTGCCGCTGCGCTGCGCTTCGAAGGTGGCCAAACATCACTTTTACGCAGCTTTTTTTCCAAGCATATATTACTTGACATTAAAAATAGTTTAGTTGTTAGTTACTCGCAAAGCAACATTGTTGACAAAGAAAACTCGCTGCGCTCAGTACACCGGTAGCTTATAAAAATATCCATAAGGACAAAAAAAGGCCTCGCCCATAAGTGCATGCCTCGTAAGCGGCGCATACTTCCATGACTCTTTGCGGCAGCTCGCGATTCACTATATAATTTACTCCTCGAGCGCGGCATATATACATATACGGGGAATACCTCATCCGCGCGTTTTCCCTCGGCCGCGAGCGCACATTCCTCTCGCGAAAAATTATTAACGCGCCCACCTCATCGCGGCCCACTTATAATATATCGCAGCTAGATGCACAGCTTGAAAAGCTACTGCCAAGAAGCACATGCACGTTCTCGTCCCGCTAAATACGTGACTGGCTGCTAGACGCGTATATAACGAATTCCCGGCGTGTGCAGTGCGTCGTTGAATTATCATTGCACCGTAGCTGCCGCACGGCGTCGTGCATATCCCGAGAGAGATGCACATACGCGAGCCGAATATTCGTGGGATTTGTGTGTTTTTTTCCAACACATCACTGTGTGATCTTTCGTGCGAGACCTCACTATACTTTCCTAGGCGTTGCTGCTGCTGCTGTTTCTTTCTACGTTTTTTGGGAGGGTCTAACGCTGCGCTCTACGTGCTGGGAAAGAAAGGAGTGTGCGACTGTACGTGTGCAGTCAAGGATACACAGCGCGTGGGGTTGATGACTTTTCGTTTTTTTGTGTCTTCGGCGAAATGCAAATGAGTTTTTTTGATTTATGTGTCGCAGTGGTCAGTACTTTATGGGAATTTTTAATCAAGATTACCTCGAATCGATCGTAATGAAGAAGCCATGGATTTTCCGTAAACCACGCTTGTTTTGACCGTACCTATGTATGTATATTTTTAGGCTTCCGGTTCATTGTCTTTCCCAGGTGTTTTAATTTTTGTCAACACTTTCTTCCCCTTCGCATTTCCTTCCCTTCTGTCTCTCCCTCCCTCTCTCTCTCTCTCTCTCTCTCTATTCCCTATGAGCTACGTGCTGAGAAAAACAGTTGAGATCTCGAGGTGACAGAATCCGGATGCGAGGAAGGAAATGATTACTAAAACAAAAGGTATAACCAGAAGGTAATCGCCCGAGGGGAGAAGGAGCCCAAGAGGGGGAGAGAGAAAGAAAAAAAGGAAATCAATGATTAATGGATAGTCGAAAGTAGAGAATGACAAGTTGGAATTGATGGATGCTCGTATGCCTACTTCTCTCTTTTGTTTTCGTGTAATGAATACATTTCACTGGCCGATTCCTTAATCTGTATACCAAACGGATTTGTGTTTTAACATACACTGCAGATATTGTCTATGACCAAACTCTCCGCGCGCGTCAAAATAAATTATCAATGTTTGTCTGTGGTTTTCCTTTCAGCCGAGTACACAAGCTCTTATAATTTTGCGCTTATTCCACTTTATCGTTTTTTGATTCATTTTCAACCATTTACGATCGGCAAAATCAAGATTCAGAAGTGTATAACAGAGAAGTAGTATAGAAATCTCGATCTCTCGAAGCTATCGAGTTCGTGCAAATCCAATCTACACAAAAGCCTTATATACACGCCCTCATCGATCATCGCGTATAGCCCGCGGCCGCTTGAACAAGACTCCCACGTGTTTGCGCTCGCAATATTTGAAGAAGCAGAAAACCAATGTCCGAGCGATTTCGTCTCCTTTGGCGGTGCACCGCGAGTGCAGTGCACACGCACGTAGCCCTATTAATACACATAGACTCATGCTCATTATCGTTCCCGTTTTTTTCAAGTACTTTTTTTTTCTTTCTAGAAAAACGTTTGGGTTCGTCAGGCGAGTGGTCGCTCTTTATTTCGTCGGTCACGTCGCGACGCGTCGTGTATAGCCGCTTGACTATATACATATATTCAAGTGCAGTGGAATGATGACGGGGGACTTTCTTCTTTTTCTATATAATATATACTTCGAAAAGTGCTGACATTTGCTTACGACTGACTTTTCTTATAAATATTCAGGTAATTAAAAAAGCAGAAGTGCACCGCAAAGCGAGACTGCCTCTGTCAAGAGGTCACCAAAGTGATAAACCTCGTCATAAAAATCAATATATCGAGTCGCCCCGAGCCTCGTTATATATAGGTACCTTCAATAAACTCAAAAGAGCCAGCAGAAAAAAAAGAAAGCGAAACGAATGTGTTTCCCCAGCAAACAGAAGAGATTTACTCAGTCGCGTTCCGACGAAAGGACATGCTGCGCAGCATACGTGTAGCGTCTTTTTTTCCTCCGCCAGAGATCTTTGATGCGAAATAAGAAGGACCGCGCGCGCGAGTCATAAAAGTCAACGAGAAAACCGGGAAAGGACCTCCGCGGCGCGCAGTAATAATATTTCCGAGAGAGAGTCCCTCGATCTCCGGACGGCGGGCTGTAATACAGAGAAAGAAAGTCGTGCAGTGTCCGCGAGGCGAAAAAGTGGACACGCGGCCGCGATGAGTTTCATATATATAGGGTTCGTTTTTTTGCTCCGCGATGGACAGACCTTTAGGCTCTTTTGGATTGGTTTTGCGCGAAACACTGTTGAACAATGCGGTCGAGCGCTGTATAAGAAAACAAAGATTGTACAAATGAATTAGCCAATTTCAATTGTCGTAAAAATTAACAGCTCATCCAATTATATACATTTCGGTGTTTTTTATCACGTACACGGATACCTATAAATGTATCGCGCACAGCCTATAAAAAGTCCAATGAAAATTATCAACATCGCGTAAACAGACAAAAAAGAGCCTTTGGTGTATAATACTCGGACAAGCGGTGCGAAACAATGTGGTCTCCCTCCCGCGTGTATACGTGCTCGTACGACAAAAGCGCATCGAATCGGTGACTTCTATATATATATACATTATAATCCTGAAGTTTTTCTGGCAAGGCGCGAGTATTACGCGAGAGCGGAAATAACAGGTTGACGCACCTGTCCTCGAGGAAGCTTTGTCGCGCGTAATGTTCTTTCCGACAACATCGCAGTGTATAACGCTATGTATATATATAATATACTGCGACGCAGTTGGAGAACACGGGTGTAGCGAGAAGATTATAGAGCGGGTCCTAATTGGATGATTGGCCGTAGGTATATCGTTTATAAAAATGGATGGGCTCGTGAATTCTTCATTATACGTGCTAAACGTGTCCGCGACGTAAATAATATTATGGGGATAAAAAAATCATCATATTCATTTTTCTGGAAAGCACGCGTGTTACTGTAAGAGATGAATATTTCATAATCCTATATATAAGTGAAAACAACGAAGCTTTAAAGCGCCGCATTAGCAATTGTAATGGAAAAGAAAACCGAAATTATCATTGTTCCTCATTAAATCGACCGGAACGTCGAGAACAACATAATAAAACGTCTAGAATAGTCGAACTTAAAGGCCTGTATAAGCTCGCCGAGTATATTGTATGTAACGCATGCTGAGACGATCATCTCTCGCGAACGTATATAACGTGCGCGAAATCATGGACGTCTGCCGTTAATCGGCGTCGTTATGCAATATGCCAACTAAGAGGTTATAATTTTGCAATAGAGAGGGGGATAAATAATTGCAAACATGCACGATGTTCGCAACTCTTATCAGTGTATCGTCGATTGAATTGCACAAGCATGAAACACACATTTTTGCACACCTTCCCCGGCTGTCTTAAGTATCTCAAAAATGAATCGTTTCTATCTTTTTTTCGAGAAAATCTCCACACTTCGTAAACGCCATCGTGCGTAGCTGCTTTTTTTGCGCTCGTTTGCCAACGATCCTGCCATATACATATATTTTTAGAGCTCTTCCTCGTTGATGCACACACAGATCGGTAGCGGGCAAAAAGTGGAGGACGGTGACCACAATCAACGAAATCGGAGAAACGTGCGCGCGACTCGGTTCGCTGCTCTTTCGCTCTTTCAGAGCTACCAGGCATTAGCATTAACCGCTATAGCGAAGACAACGGACTCGGCGTCGCCGCGTTGCGTTCTCCTCGTCAGTGTCGAGATGGCTGTACTTCGTTGAATCCTCGAGGGAGACGACGAGCTCGCGCTGTAACGAAGATCGAGGAGATCGGTAAAGAGAGAAAGAGGGAGAGAGAGAGAGAGAGAGGGAGAGAATTGAGGGAGTGACTCTTGAAGTTCTCTACAGCGAAGTATAACGAAGGAGATAAACAACCTATATATATAGACCTAATCGTTAAAATGCCTGTTCAAACAAAGCCTGCTCTTGTGTTGCGCGGTTCCGAAGGAATTGATTCGTTATATTTCATTTTCCATCGGTTCATCGGCACTCTTATCGATCGTCCAAAACACACGTATACATTCGTCAAAAGAACGAGGACAAGAAGAGGGAGAAAGAGAGCGAACAATAATCTACCGGTCCCTGAAAATCCGTGTACCAGAAACGACAGAAACAGGCCTAACGACAGAGCAACTCTCTCTCTCTCACTCTCTCTCTCTCTCTCTCTCTCTCTCTCTCTCTCTCTCTCTCTCTCTCTCTCTCTCTCTCTCTCTCTCTCTCTCTACAAAACAGCGAAGGACGAGAGTGGAGCACCAGCAGCAGCAGCAGAAGCAGAAAGAGAGAAAGAGAGAGAGAGAGAGAGAGCGAGCCGCTGCTATACATCGGCTTCGCGTGTTTACCTCTTCTCCGCTCAGCCCCTATACCGGCAACCGGTTTGCAGCCTCTCTCTCTCCCGCTCATCTCACACCTCCTTGCAGCACGTCTCTCCCCGTTGCTCCTTTTTCTCGCGCAGCCTCCGAGAGAGGAGTTCGAGGCCTTTCTCGAAGAACGCTATGCGCTGTATATATTATAATGCTCGTATACCTACACACGCGCGCGCGCACACGCAAACAACAACGGGCTCTCGAATTTCCAGGTGTCAGTACGAAAGTTAGGCCGAGAGAGCTACCGGTTTCTTTTTTACAGGAGGGTAGTTTATGCGAACTTAATCGATTTAACGCTCTTCCGATGGATATTTATTGGCCGAGCGGGACTTGCATGTTTCCCCGAGTTCATTAGTACTCGTCCCGCTGCGGATAATGTTTTGTATATAGATATATATGCGCGTGCGGCTTCGTCGCCAAGCGAATTATGCAATGAGCGCGATACTTGCCTGCGCTGAAGTATAACATCCATTTTATATATAATAGACAAAAATAGAGACCGGATTACTCCTTGAAATTATTATTTTAGTATTATATATTTTAATTAAGAATGAGTAAGTTTCGAATTGAACACAAGCTTGATATACATCATAAAAAATTACGCGTTCGTTAACTCTGTATCATCCGTATGCCTCATCGCGAAACATGTATATATATATATTGTATTTTGATACATGCAAACTTGCTAATTGGAGAGAATTTAATTAGTTCATGTACAAGTATACCGGCCGCGAAGCCGTGTTTCACAATTTTTATACAATATATTCAAATCCAAAGCTATACCTCGTGATTTAAACTCGCGCACGGTCTCCATTTCCTTGTGTTCAATTTCGCGAGTCCGTATATATAGGCTATGTACTCAAACCCGAGACGAGTGAAAAATCTATTTGTATAAATCAACACAGTCGATTCGCGCGAACGTGTAATATATTCCTTTTTCTCGTTTTTTTTTGTTCCAGAATAACGCGCGACTCCGTAACGGACTTCAGACTTGGATTTCGCGCATTATTCAGCCGCGGTATATAGCGGCGGCGTATTCAAACGAGTGGAGTATATAGCGGCAGCCCGCTTGATGGATGTCTTGACTCTTTTTTTTTATTTTCAGCGCTCGCACGGTTTTCTAAGGCAATTGCCACTGGTTGGGTGCCTTTCTGTCCTTGTTTACAACACACGAGTGTCGGGCGCGCGTAAAGATATGCGTATTACGCAGCGACACGCGCGTTTTATTCACGTAACTGTATTTTCTTAGGCATGAAAATGGATGTTGCTTCGAGTGCGTGGTTGTTCTGCGTCCTGAGATTGTATTTAAATTTTTGATGAAAATGACAATTTTTACTCGAATAGACTGTATACCTATAAATTGACATATTTCAAAGGCAACGTGCGTCTTCGCTATAAATGTAAATAATATAGTGTACCTTTTCGAAGATATACCCATCATACGGCAGTGAAGCAGTATATCCAATATATATAACAAGAAAAAAGCGAGAGAAGAAAGTGAAGCTTCATCCCTTGGAAACAGGCGAAATCGATCTCCATTGTAGCTTCACAGGTCGCATAATCGCCGAGAAGAAAGGAAAGTCAAAAGAGATCGGCGTCGGCGAGAAAAGCGACTCTCCAGAAAGCGGCGGGAGGCACATTCGAAAGTCCTTAAAACTGCTGCGCGCTACGTGATTTACGGAAGGGACACAGCGTATATAGCCGCATTGTGTCGGGGGCGCGCACGTAAATGCGACTTTTCCACGCTCTCCGCGAGTCCTCTAGTATACCCCTATATGCGCCAGGGTGAGGAGGAGGATCGCTCTGGAAACTGGCGCAGTTTTGGAATTTTCCGCAGGCTTTTTTCTTCGCCTTTGTATTCGAATCGAGAGGAAACTGGAGGAGTTTGAGGGGCCCGCTTTGTCTGCGGACTGGACTTTGTTTAGGACGCGCTTCAAGTATGTGGCCTGTGATGGAGAGAGAGAGAGAAAAATGTGTTAATTTACATTTCACGAGCTGCTCCAGTCGGGAAAACGTTGCAACTTTACCGTAGAATCAAACCGTCGGTATATATTGAGTATAAGCTGCACAATCTTAATTAAAATCAGTTGACACACACGTTAATATGGACGTGGCAATGCAGCCTTTGTATTGTTACGCGTTTAATGCCGTTCTTTTAATTGCATTGTTATTATGACGATTTATGCGAATCCGAACGAAGTGCATTATATGAGCGCACGTAATCAAAAGAACACAGATACGAATCGCCATTTTTACGAGCGTTTACGCAATTTACGATCGACAAATTACAATTATTTAACGCACGCGAAATATCCAATCGAGATGCTGAATGCGCGACAACGCTGCGGCAATTTAGCTCGACTGATTGTTTCGATTTGTCTCGGCGAAGATCCGATTTCTGCGTTGGACACGTCATTAATAACTAAAGCACGAAAGTAACATCGAGGCATCGCATCTCTCTCTCTCTCTCTCTCTTTCTTGAGAGCCCTGAGCTATACAAGCCATACCAATTAGCTAAATCTGCACGCGCTTTGCTTTATGCTCTCACGCGTATGTTGTAGATGCGGGAGGACTATATATATATATATATATATATATATATATATATATATATATATATAATACACGCGGCTCTTCCCGATCGATTGGGCCGGTTCTCATCGATGAAAATGCAAATTTCACTTCCCATATATATAGATGCAATAGGTCTTCGCATTATACGATGATCCGAGCATTTTATATCGGCTGCAGGCTTTTCACTTTCTATACAATTATTTGCTTTCTTCTATTCGCTTGGGAATCTCTCTGATGGGAGCGTTACGCAACGCGTATATCTCTCCATGCAGGACGATAGCCGCGCGCTAATCGTGAGAAGACTTTTCGTTAAACGGTCTAGTTCGCGCGTTAACGAGTTACGTTATTGATATATACAAGCGAGTTTCTATATATACGTGTATCGAATTACAGAGCTATTATCACGCCCGAAAAATCCATTTTCTCGAAAACCCAACGCTCAACCGCTTGAATTACCATATATACTCGCGAACACAGCTCACTGCAATCATCGCATTCCCACGAAGCGCTTGCCGATAGTAATTTCCCGATCGAGCGCGAGGGCCACACGAGAGCGGATTTTTCATCACGAAGAGATGCACCTTGCGGTATTCGCTGCCGCGAACTCAAGGAATGCCTTCCACCGGGACATTATACGGGGTCAGGGTATATACGCGGCGATGCTCCAAGTCAAGAGAGAAAGGTCACCGTGTGTATACATGTTCGTACGGATTTGTCACGAGAATCGAAAGGCCGCTGTTGAATAATTTCCCTTCCTTTCCGGCTTAAAGGATTGTAATCTTAACTATATATACAATTATAAAACACATGCAAATTATATTTAGCCGTTACGTTCGCAACCCGTCGGCATATACTTATCGCCATTTGCCCACACAGTTTGAGCGTTCGCGCCTAATCGGGGAAAAGAAAGCCTCGATCGGCTTTTCTCACCTTGAAATCGGCACTACCGATTATGACAGTTGCCGCTCGGCACACTCCGCTGGTACAGAGGAAAACACATCGGCGTGGGGGTTTCCGCGCGGATCTACGCTGTAAAGCGGAAAAATGCTAATGCATGCGGATTAACCAATCGGCATCCGGTCGCGCGATCGCGTTTAGGCGGGAAACGGATCGGTGGATGTCGATGTTATTATGAGAGCTGACGCACTGTGTTATGAGTGTTGGATGTGGGCGAGAGACGGGTTATTGGACGATGTGTGTGGTATCGGAGTATCATTTTTTTTTTGCGGAAATTAATTCGTATTCAATGAGACTTTTTGCTGTAATAGAAATGGCTCGATCGGAGCGAGCGATTATTAGATGTAGCGAGATTTTTCAGGTCGATTACTACACTCGGCGAGAGCTGCTGCCAGTCTAGTACATATATTAACACTCGGTTTCGGAGGATTGAAAGAAAGTTTATCGCGAGTATGAGTGACACTTGGTAATGTCTTTTTTCTAATTTAACTTTCGATTCATTCCGAAAGATCGGTAACCGCAAAAAACGAGCGTTTCTAAGAACTGTCTAATTCAAAAGGAACGCGCGCTCGTATATGTATATATTCCTCTCGAGCCGTCGTACCTGCGAAATCTGCCTTTGTTTTCTAGCTCACATACGCGCCACATGAGAAAAAAAGGTGCTCTCCAAAGCCGTAGTTCGATCTCCGCCTCGCGCGCGCGAACCTAAATCAATCCCCGGGCAGTCTCTCAGAGGCGTGACCGAACGACCGGCCGAAAATTTACCGCAGGACTATATAGGCGCGAGTATTATATGGTATACATACGCATCGGTCGCCTCGTGAGAGATTTTCGTCGAGTTTATGGTGGACGAACCTCGCTACAGGCGTTAAATTCGCAATTTAGGATGACTAATTGTAGCTTCCCAGAAGAGGCACACACGCGTCTAAGTATAATTTCGGCGTTTTTGTTTTAATAAATGCCGCTGCTTCTCGTAATTACAGGCTCTTTAAAATGATATCTCGCTGCAAAGCTGACACGAACTTGTTTACGCTCTTGAAAAATATTCCCAGTTGAAAAATTTCCAGATAGAAACAAAATGTCTTCCAGTTTGACTTTCGGTCACTCGATTTACTACCCGGTATGCTCCTTTCACACACATGCGTGCGCGCGGCCGCGCCTTATCACGCGGTATATACGTATATATATATATACTTGCGCACCGCAAGAGCCAACCGTCCGCATGATACGCGGTTGTATATTTGACTGCGCAACGTGTTCGAGGCGTACGACCACAAGACCGTTTATTTATTTTTTTATGTCCCGTACGCACAATGCGAGTTATGCGAAGTAAGTTGGTTGCGAAATGTGCGGCAAGTTTGTATTTAAAGATGGATTGAAGTGTGCAGAGGTTCAAGTTTTGCGTTCGCTAAATATATTTCCGTAAGTCACAAGCGAATATTTCTACTCTAATATTGAGCCTAGACTGCGCTCGGTGTACCGTCGCGACAGCAAGAAAGTGATTTCATCGATCCTTGATCGCATTATTAGTAGCGATATACACAGAGCTATGCGACCTGATGCATTTTTACCTTGAACGATCTGCGTACTGTACTGATACGAGTTATTTCCACCGACCGACTGCAATGAATTTTAACTAAAATTATATTTACACTGCTGATGCGTGGAAAATTTTCGTTCTATAGAGACGCAACTTGAATAATTTCTCATACTACTCTCTGCATAATATAATAACAGGCACTTCTCGAAGCGAATGAAGCTCCGAGCATCACGACAAAGCCTCACATCGAATACCATCTCAATCGGCACTCCATTACGTTAATTCACATCTGCAGCCGCGAATCATCACTTCGCATAATATCCCGACAGCTCGGGAAAATCTCTCTAATGAAGGGTGTAAGTAGGTTCTCGCGAGGGTCCATCAGCGAGCGATCCTTATATACATTTCGCTCGAGGTACAAATGCAAATACAGCGCACACGCGAAAGCTGTTGTATATATATGTAATACTTCTCTCGAGCGAATGTACATCAGATAAATCGACGGAACATATAGAGCTGTTTTGCTCGGCCTGTGCTGCGTATATGTGCGAGACGCGATGAGAAATTTATCGAGCCGCACCGTAGCGGATAAATATGCACGCGCTCTCTGTGGTATATCGGTTGATTGGCCGTGTCTCGGCGCTTTCCGCGATTTATGACGAGGGGAGATTCTAGCTTTTCGTTTGTTTAGACGCGACGCCAGTATACATATACTTATACGCGCAGTTGCAAGACAAGAGAGATCTGCGCTTTGCTTCGAGAATATATACACTGTTTAATTGACGTTTCGCGGGTAATTATTCACATATCACTCGTTAGTTATTTATGAAAGCTCGAGGCGTAAAATATTATACGCCGATCCACGATTCGATCAAGAACGCGGATTGTTTTCCGAATTTGCGATCGCAGGATTCAGTGCGGTCGCTAAAGCCATTATTTTCGAGGATTTAAAAAAGGCTGGTATCGCGAATTTACAAATCGATAAATCGCGCAACGCTGTATATATATATCGACCCCCCTTTTTCCCCACATCGCGTCCGTCGCCTCGCAAGTGCAAACTCACAATGAGACCCAGCTCACACAAACGCACTTTCGTCGTGTCGCTCGGTTGCATTCTCTGCCTCGTATGTATTTATCGGCAGCCATAAGTTATCGCGTATACACTCCAGTCGCGCGCGGGCGCAAGAGAAAGAGCTAGTTTGGAAAGCCTTATCGCTCGCCGCCCTTATCGCCGCCGAGGCGAGACCATACGACGCGTTACTCAAAGCGTGCAGGGCAAATAATGCGGGCGAGCGACGCGTTATTTCTCACCTTTATTGCGCGTGGATGGGATTTCCGAGCTAATGCGGCTATCGCGCTGTTGGATAGAAATATTGACAAAGTCGAGAATTTGAAATTCTTCGCGCGGATGTGCTTTATATACTGGCGACCGATCGCGTTTACGAATATGATCGATATATCGCCGTCCAGGTATTAATTACAAACAAGAGAGCTGTATACGAGCGATTTAATAATCGCTTATTTGTTTGCTGAAAGCGATAATGCGAATGGACTACTTCGCACAATAAGGCCAGCAAGCAGCAGCGTATGTGTAGCGGAGAAAACAAACGCGCCATTCGAGCTGCAATTCACCGAAATGCTACTACTATACTATGGTGTAATATACGTCTTATAACCCCTTATTTTCGTCGGCGTCACGTATCGCGCTTTCGCACGCTATACACCATACTCTCACCGGATGCAATTCCGGCTCTTCGGTGTGTATTTGATCGACAAAGCCAGCCACCCCCAAATTGTTTAATAACTGATTAAAACTTATTATTCTGCGAAACTTTTTTAAATGCTAATTACCGGAGGTCACGCGTATACATATATGCAAATGCGAAGGTTTAGACTTTTTGGCTGTAAAGCAAAACAACAGAGTTCTATATACCGAAACACAAACGTTTCGTAATCTATACTCCAATCAGTTTTGTAAATTTCTCGATACGATACGCAAAAGCCGTAATTAATCCCGCTGCTTATACGTGTTCTTTCTCCCTGCTCGCGCAGACCTCATAGTCGTCGTCTTTACACACTGCGCGATTTGCCTACAGATAACGCAATCGCCCGCTGATTCGTTAAAATAAGCTAACAAAACAGCCATCAATAATTCATCGATTTTTAGGAATTCTAAATTCACCACGACACTGGCGCACGCTGGGCGAAGCTCAAGGGCAACCGTCGAACGAACGAAAATAATATATATATATAAAAGAGTATATGACCGCTACGTTATGCTTTTGAGAACTCGGCATTTGCAGGATGGAGGATCTCCAGTGTCACCTTTGGCTTATCGAGAGACTCACTTAGTCAGCTAATATTATGGAGTTGCAGTTTTGTCAGGACGTTATACTTACGTATATATATATATATAGATATGTGTGTGTGTGTGTGTGTGTGTGTTTGTGTGTGTGTGCAGATTGTTGTGCTGCTCGCAGCAAGATGGTTTATTCAATATTTACTTTACGCCATGTCTTATATAGTTCATCCCGACATTTCTGCGCTTGTAAACTGAGCGTACAACCGCGCGCTATCTTTCGCGTTTATTTGATTACTTTTCAGAAGCGTGTATAATTCGGCTATAAAAAGCGAGTGCAAAAAATTATTTTTAAGGACCATTGATTTCGCAATTAAATTAGTCCATTAGAGTATATTCGAGTCACTCGGCTATCTAAAACTCGAGCTACATACAGTTGCGAAACGAAAGAGACTTTGTCTATATACTCCACTGTATAGTATAGAACCGCGATTTTATCTCTAATTGTATCCCGCCGTTAAATTTTTACTAATAAATCGCGGAGAAAGCTTGTATTATGCATGAGTACTACGAGCCGGAGATATAAAAAGAGGAACCGAGCGTATAGCGGCGTTTGTTGTTTCTCGTTTTCTAGGCAATCAGAAATTGCGATTCGACCTGAAAAAGGGACACAGTCCGATTTCCGGATAACCAGTTTGACAACGTTGCAATTAACCCGAGCGCAAAGTGTCGCCCGTTGTCGTCGACGCTCGAAAAGTAAAAGTGCTTTGTCGTCGGCCGCTCTGCTCTCTATATGTGCAGCTAGAACCTAGTGTATGCATAATTTATTTGCTATTAGTGCACGCCCCTGCTGAAAATGTAAACGATATTTTAACTAAGCAACGTACAAATATGTTTGTTGATTTGAGGTTATAAGCTATAGTCTTTTTTCGTTTATAATCGTTCATATAACATAATAAGAAAAAAGCATAGCTACAATTTAAAATAACAACACAAATAATTTTAGAGTAGTAGGTAATTGTTTTATTATCATAAAACATATCTTTCTATGTATTATATTGGTTTGTACGGCATTTGATTCGTTAGCGAATCCTTGAGTAAATTTCGCGTCAGTTATTATTGAAGCGAATCAGCTAAATATTAGATAGCTCTGATGAGTGGTCGGTTGCATTTTTTGTGGAAAGCGTAGGCACAATACTGTATTTGAGGTAAAAAATGAAGGATTGGTTCACTTTTTGTTCTCGACAAGCAGCTGTGTAATTATTTTTTACCCAGAGGAAAACTTCAATATCCTGCAATACAGGATATGGGTTATTGATTTTTGATTTGACTTGGTATACTTTTCGTATATGCATACAAGTCTTTGTGTGTTTCTGTATCTCGTTGTCGAGACGTTATTCCGATACATCAATGCTTTCATTACTCCAAATCGATCCTCATTGATGCCGAAAAAAACTCGGCTTTCTTCAGGAAATTGAGGTAAAAACGGTCTCATTATACGACGGACGGTCATCTTATTCTCAAGTATACAGTTAAAACACGTCCTCTCTATTCCAGCAAGGAGAATAAAAAAGAGTCTTTCCCCGCTCGGGACGACAATGGGGCTCTTTGTCGTATACATCCACACCAAAGAGCAAAATCTTGGTGAAAAAAGGCGGCTGTGGCTGTACGAAACTCGCTAACTGGAGCTAATCCACGCCAGCGATCGGGGCACTACTTGCGTCCCACCTCGGTAGAACGAGAAAAGCCGAGCAAAGCTAAGGCGATGCTAATTTGCACGAGCACTCGTTTCGAAGATCTCCCTGCCATCGCTATATATATAGGTATACATGTATATATCGGCAAAGGGGACAACGGGAGGCACTGGCCGTATCGGGCGTTGCCGCTGTCGTATACATTGAAATTGCTAATTCAATACGAGGCCTCGTCGCCCGCGCGTAAATTCGAGCGCGCGGATTTTCTTTTTTTTCGTTCTGTGCAAAAATGCGTTTTCTCTCCGGGCTTGGAAAGTCCTGTCATGAACGAAAGGGGGGGAGTGCGTGAGCCGTTTGAGAAACTGTCCATACAAAGGTTAATGAGCTCGACGAGTCGTGAATATTTCATCCGCGCAAGCGAGCTGAGAACTTGTAGGTTGATATATATATATATGTATAAACGAGTATACGCTTCTTTGAGAAAGGAATCTCCACACCCAAAGCGCATTTTGCTCTCGATTTTTCACCGCAAAACTATTCGCAGGTGTATAATATATACGGAGGCCACTCTGCGAGTATACTCAATTTTACACGGCAAAGTGGGATATTGACCTTCTTCTCCCGCGCGAGCACGCGTAAAAAGTTGAGCTAAGAATTCGACCTTGCCGGAGAGCACCTCACCTCTACTTTTAGCCCTTAGAAGCGTCCGCGTATTATCTCTCCTTAGCGAAGCGTCTCTAACCAGCGGCAGCAGCTTCCATTGTTACAGTGCGATAACGAGGCCGTCCTTGCACGTATTTGGTAGATTAACGCTAATTCCCCAACGCAATTCCCATCGAATACGAGATATTAATAAAACTGCATATATTCCACGAGTGTAAAAGATTTTTCGGCTTCTTATTCCGCAATAAACGAAGGCACGCGCGCGACGGCTTTCTCGAAAAACACCATCAGAGCGTGTAATATATCCCGAGCTTTATGCCGCTCTAAAATCCAGTATACGATCTTTTTCCCCCGCGACTCTCGCGCTCCTTTCGTGGCGGGTATGCGAGTTTCTGCCCTTCTTACTTGTGTATATACTCGTGCCGCTCTGTACGACCAGCTATATATAGCGCGCGATTCACGGACACCTCGCTTTCGCGCCTCTTATTCCGCGCCATTTTCCACGAGCGCGCGCGGAGCTCCCTTGAAAGCAGGCGAAGTGTTCATAGTGACTTTTGCTGCTGCTGCGCGAAAATGAAGTCGTTATAATTATACTAGGCTACGATGTTACGATATTTTTGTGCAAGTTAATTATACCAATGGCTATAGTAATTATATACTATAGATGTATTCTTTTTTAAAAATTATGATAAAAAATCAAATTATCGAAAGAAAATTTCCTGCGCGCATATAGTCAGATCGAAAAAGCGAACTGCGAAAGTTTCTTCCTCAGCGAAGCTTGCCTTTTTTATGTAATAATCCTCTGCAAAGTACAGAAGGAGAATATCCGCTGAATTGTTCCAGTAAAAGCTGTACCTGCATCGCGCGTAAATTCGATCCTATACTTTCAAGATACGACGTCTCCCTTTTGTACACAATATACAAAATCCAAATTATATACAGGATGTAAATTCTTTTCTTCTTCAGCGGCAAAAATAATTTTATATATATACATTTCGCTGGGGCCCTGCACCCATTTCCCGGGAATCCGCGCGGCCATCTCCGAGACAGCCTCTGCAATCGCGGAATAAGATAAAATAAAGCGGACAGTCGAAGGAAATTCCTGCTCGCGAACACCTCGACAGCCCAGAAGCCCGCGCATATAAAAGCTCCGCGCGCGCGATTATTGCCCGTTGCTGCCAACGGTACAATTACCGAGGAATCCTCGCGGGATCTCCGCCGCTGCATAGCGCTAAGGATCGATACGTTCTTATATTATATACGTATAGGCTAAACTCGCGCAGTTACAGGCTTCGGTCGGATTTCCTGTGATCGGAACAGTTTTGACGACAGAGTTTGCTTGTCACGTGAAATGTATATATAAATATAACGTTTAAACAGACTGTTATATATAACGTGTACACGAATAGAAGTAATGGTTATCTTAGAAACGTTTAAAAACAACTGGTTTACAAAATGATTATACCCAACGAAAAATAGTCTCTTTGCAATAATTACTGTACTGGCAAATCCTATACGCACAATGTTTCGTCCGTAATTTTCCACACGCGTGTGTAGTGCCAGCGGGAAAATCGCCCTAACGCGTCTCTCCGACTTTACCGCAGGTGGGGAGATGCCGAGAAACATTGTAATCATCATTATATCGGCAATAAGCCGAGAGCGCGTCCTTGCGCATGTATACATACACCGCGAGTTCAATGCTTTGCATATACTCGTCCTTCCAATCGTTTCGACCGCGCATATTTTCGTGCGTAAGTATGTGTATGTATGTACATCGCCGTCGGCGTTAATTCGCGCAAATCTCACATTGCCGCAAAAACGAGCTTTGAAACGGTGTGTGTTATATATACTCGCTGCGGTATGTGAGAGATTCGAAAACGCTTATATTTTTCTAGCCGCGTTTATTGAGTTATTCGTTGAAATCGAGAAGATGCAATTTGCAAACTTGCCGCGAATGCGCGAGGCTTATTCTCACGCTTTCGTATACATCATTTTTTAGAAAACAGATATTCCTTCTCATTTTCACGCGAAGCTGGAAAAAACTCGAGCTACGCCTACTCCGTATATATATATCAATATCTCTAATAGCAGTCGTATCCTCGAAAAAGCATATGGGAAACTAAAAATGGTAATAACAATCGAGAATAAGAGAGCCGGGGCGTTTAAGTGATGCTGCGGGGCTATTGCGGGAGTATAGACGTCCCCCCATCGAACGCGCGCATCTGTCGGCAATAAAACAAGCACCTGATCGCTATCCAGCAGTATTATAAGCTGTTGCACTACCGCCCTTAGCTCGCGGTATACTCGGGACGCAGGTATGCCACTGGCTGTCATTGTTGCCCGGTATGCGCCGCAGCTGAACCTGCTGTACAGCTCTTTATACGGCGTTTTGTTCTCTCCTCCCATTTATATAGTCTAGCTCGAGGGATCTCCAATCGCGAGATTATTGTATAACTTTGATTTTCGACGTAAATTTGTTGATCTGGAAGTAATTTAACGATAAACTTGCATAATACGATCGACCGCTCCGACGAGCAGCGCAAAAAAGAAGCGAAAAGCCAAACCGGGTATAATGCCTGATGCGGAGTCCCGAAAACACACGTCCAATCGCGACGTTCGATCAGAACGTCGGCTCGTGCAACTCGCCGTATCAATATGTATATGTAGACTCGATCGTAAATCAAGCTCGCTCTCGAAGAAAACGAATTCGTGGCCCCGAGTCGCTCTTTTCGTGCGCGAGATATCAGGAGCGGGGCTTCGGCGGGTGCCGGAGCAGCATACCATTGATCGCAGCCTAGATAACCGCGCTGCCGTTTTGTTTCAATGCTAATTTGCCGCGCACGCCGGTTCTTCCTCACGGATCCTCATAAATATATTTTCGATTTCAAAGCGTCCGATCCGCCCTTTTCTCGCAAATTAGCCGGATATTCGAAGATGTGTGCACTGCTTTAATTGGTGTATAAATGTATGGAAATAATTGCAGATGGACGCGGTATACAGAGAATTACTATATCTACATAAATGTGTACAATGAGACGTGCAGACTCACCTGTAGCTCTGGTCCATCTTCTCTCTTCCCTCGACGTCGTATTGTTCCATTTGCTGTCGTAGATTTTTGCCTCCGCGAGTTATATTCGTCGTTAATATACGTGACCGCGCGCGAAGTAGGTATGGGCTGCGCGTAGCGCTCAAATTGTCCCCTCGGGGTTATCGATCTTTATAATATCCATTGATCACCGAATCGCGCGTGCAATTTCCTCGCGAGATGTTCTGCCGCCGATAAACCGATCGAAGAAGAAAAACATCCGAGTGTCAACCGCGACTGATCGACGGGACGATTAAATAAGTGATTCGCTGATTTATGTGCGCGAATATAAATTATTGTAATGCGCGAGACTCGGTATGATGAGTCTGTTATTATTTTTTTTCTTTTTTGAAAAAAATTCAAAATCACACTTCTCGCCGATTCTATATATACCAACCGAGTTCAAGCCGAATTTGATAAAAAAAAAATAATAACAGCGCTCTAAGTAATTTGCGCACGGGGCCAAATTAAGCCCTTCCTCGCCTTCGACCTCGAATTACCGATATAAAAGGGCCCGAACCGTGCAATCATCTAGAATCACGGGACACGTATCATAACGCCCCCGAGAGACGATAATTCGGAGCGCGCGTGAGAAGAATCGCGCCGCTCTGGACTACTTCGGGGAAGAACGAGATCTGCGCCCGTAGTTTTCGGTGGTTCGTTTTGTAGAAATCATAGTTATCGCGTTTCTCAAATTTCTGCCTCGTGCGGAGTATTTTTCCGACGCGGACTTTTTCAATTGCTCCGAGATTGAGGGTCATTGAGGAATTCAGAGTATATAGATATATTTTATCATGGGCAAAATACGTGGCAAAAGTTCTTTTCAAATTCGACAGCTTCGAAATCTTCTGGAAGGCACTGAGAGTGCGACTGTGTGTGTGTATATCTGTAAGCAATCTAGAGTGTACTAATTTCTTCTCATTAGTTCGCTCCCAGCACTTTTGGCCGCGTATTACAGGTTCGGCAACGAGCAGTTTTCAACGTTATTGATGGCCGTTTTGAGGCTCATTAACCGCGAACGTTTTAGATTGAATTATTGAAAGCCGCGCGAACCGTTATTTTTGCCTTCGATTCGTCTTATATTTTTTTTCGAATGACCGAAAAATGTCTGATAAATGAACGTACAGGCTAGTGCGAAACTGCTCGTTTCTATATTCATCTTATTAAACTACCTACACTATTATATATTGAGTATATAAATCTTAGACTAACGATGTCAGAGAAAAACGCAAACCATCCCTTATCGGCTTATTTTCACCATCAACTCCGCATTATTTACGCTCTATTCAGACGTGAAAGTCCCTTGATAACGTCAGCTACACCAGAGCCCAGCGGGGACGTTATTCGACGTTAATTCCAGTATACACCAAGATTTAAGAGGCGATTGACGCCGTTTGATTTTTCCGGAGAATCCAGGAGAATTAAGATCCGATCGTCGGCCGTAAACGTATATAACACGTGAAGCACCATACACTGTCTCGTTGATCAGCATCGATTATCTTCATATATGAATATTGATATACGAAAAAGGAGTATTACCCCCGAATAATATGAATTAAGCCACAAGCAAAGATCCTCTCCTTTGTACTATGCGCAAGTGGAATTTCCGAACGAAATGTTTTCCCTGCCATCAGCTCCCCTTCGGACATACAAGAGCACCGCGAGGGGATCATCCGGAGAATGCGCCTCGGCATCTCTTCGCTGCAACGCAGGGAGGTAAACTCGCTGAATTCCGCGCGCGATAAAACGCAAAATCCCCGCGGACAGATTTGTTGGCCTCTATACTCCGAACCGGAGAAGAAGAAAGAGGAGGAGGAGGACTGCCGCGCGAGCGGCCGCAGGATAATTATTTATGTCAGATAGGATCTTGGCTTGGGGTCCTCTCGGGGCTGCTCGCGCGCGAACGCTTGGGAAACAAAAGATTCCGAAAGTAAGTGGGATAATGCAGGCTTTTGGTTCTGCTTCGGCCTTTTTGCTTGTTTACGCGGATATACGAGCGGTAGATTAAGGAATTGATTTCGGACATTGTTAGTCTGCGCGTAAAAGGAGTTTGCGCGCGACTGAACTTGTTGCGCGTGAGCGTTTGGTGTATATTGTATATTGTACACGCACGAAATGTTTGATGCGCCCGAGCCTCGATTTAGAAATTGAATATGGATTCGTGTATGAAAGTCAAAATAAGGGATGGACGTTTATTATACTCGGCGAGCGAAATAAATTTCGTATCGAAGCGTTATTTTTTAACTTTAAAAAGGTCCTGGGAACCTTTCGTCCTATCGCCACGTTAAATCTTGGTATTTTCGTGTTGCCCATATAGTATGTATATAGGTAAAACCTTCTTCCTGCTCGAGGCTCGAGTCGTCGCTTGATTAATTTACATGAGTGAGCCGTTCAATACATATGCTTATTCATATCTTCGATTTTTCACATTCTGCGATCGTTGCATTGTGGAAAAAGGAACAAATGCTTAATAACGTTTGCCGATTATTACACGCGGAAAATGCGTTTCATCGCCCGTCGTGCATGTATACTGGAATATTATTCGAACAACGCGCCTTACAGCACAATGAGATATAAATTGTAATATACGACGGGATATAAATGTGGTGATATCCATTAATGTCAGGCAGTCAAGCCTGCGTGTAATGACCTTACATTGTTATCGCGTCCTTAATTCTAGCGAATTTCTATACATTATATATAGGAAATCAATATCGCATCGATTATATTGTTTAATCGTAAAAAAGATTGATTCCTGAAAATTATAATAGCGATAAAGGATGTCTGCATTTTTCCAATCGAAAGTATCACAAGCGCATGGAATCGCTGCCGTAAGGAATAATAATCCTCAACATTCATTTCTATCAATTCCATGGCCCGTGTTTGCGGGCTGTAAACTTACGAAAGACAAAAAATAATCAGTTGCATGGATTAGCGCATGACGGAAATATTTATGGGCCTTTCGGGAACATCGGCATATACCTATATACAAGCACATATTATATGGGATGCACGAAGCAGCGGTAGCTCGCTGCCGTCGTCTTAGGTCAATTAATGGCGCGTATTTATATACGAGGAGAGAGAAGAGACTCCGCGTATTTGATTGTGCAGCGCCACGCCGTTAAACTAGCAGCGCGCGGTGAGCTTCTGATGTTGCTATATGCAGCCGTAAACCCGTTCCTTCTCTCGCTCGCGTACTTATTACAGACGAGCTTTTTCTCTTTTTCAGTAGGAGCGTGCGTGACGTCGATCGTCGATCGGCTTGTATAAACAATGATCTCGTCCGTCTGTCGTCGCGAAGCTTTTATATATTGGAAAGCTCGGTGTCACGCTGGGAGCAATCGAATATAAATTATGCGACTGTAAACGCTTTATATAAAGCCGCACGAGCTCGATGCTTCTTCGCGATATGAATCACGAAGAATTTTACGGGTTCGACTTGTTTATAAGATATATTTATAATGCTCTATACGCGCCTATGGTATCGCGTATAATAAAGAGAGTTATGTAATTGAAATGGTTGTTGTACGTGTCTCGCGTCCATTATATGGTAATAGATATACGCGTAGCACTATACATCGGCTCGAAATTATTAAGATATTTTGTTTGTACGATATGTGAGATAATTTAGCGGGGGCTTGTGCAGTACAACCGCATCAGGAATGCCGCTCGTGTCGAATGAACGACCAACTCGGCTGGGGGGAACAAATAAATATATAGCCTACTTTATACGATTTGCAAAATTTTTATAGTCTTGATTTGGCGATCGAAGAACTGTACACTTACTTCTCGAATCTCCGCAGCGGGCGAAGCCAGTCCACGGACGTTAATTCGATTAATCTGGCAATAATAAAAAGACGCCCACGAGAGTATATACGGTCTCGGATTTCCTCGCGCACACGCACTTGCCGGGGGAAAGAAAGAATTAAAAGAATCGGACCAATTGGAATTAACTGAGCGAAAGTAGGAAGAGGAAGAAAACAAAAGCTTAGGAGAAGAAGAGAGAGAGGGTGTGAGGCGGCAGTAGTGAGCAAATTGAGAGAAAGGGGGGACGTGTATATATACATATTATCGCGAAGAGGGAGAAAGAGAGTAGCAGGCTGCACGGAGGGGGGCAGGATATTTCATGAATTTGCATCGTGGAACGTACGTCCGGCCTCGACTTGACTGACGTGAATCATTATTAGCCCAGCGCCGCTACTAAATTGCCCCGCGCGCCTAACTATTCGCCGCTGCACGATGCCGTGTCCCTCTTTTTTCCCTACTACAGCCGCCGCAGCCGGAGTAACTGTGCTATATATATAAATATATACACAAGAGAGAGATGCACGCACGCCGCGGGAGTCCCGAGAGAGTACAGATTCTTTTTTTCTATCTTTTATTCCTAGCTTCATATATAGATAGTCGTTGCCTAGCACCTGCTGTTCGGAAAGTCGAAAGTATTCCGGAACTTTGTATCGCGTGAGCTTAAATAAAAATGAGTATTTTATAAGAAAAGAACATCGCGATCCTTCAAAAACAAGCAGCCGCCGACATCAACCTGACAGCCCGACCAATTACAGGCCAAAATCACGTTTAACTCTCCCTTTTTTTACTCTCCTCACAGCGCGGTTGACAGAAAAGTATCCGATATAAATCGCGACGAAACCTCGCCGACAGTGGCGAACCCATAGATAAACGTCGCGCCTGCGCGCTAAAAACGCGCGCGCGCGCGCGCGAACAAAAGGATTCTTCGCGTTCGATCTCGGCGTCGTTCTCTCCCTCGAAAACTCGCGACCGAAGAAAGAATAAGAGAGACCGGACGAGGACGGCGTCCTATCCTTGTAAAACAACTTGTAAAACGAGCGACTGCCGCGCGTGCGAGCTGAGTGTATATAGCAGACGGATCCCCCTTTCGTCGTTTTATGCCGCGCGCGTATATACCTAGACTGTCCTTTATATATACTCCGCGGGCAGGAGAGAGAGAGAAAAAGGAGGGACACTGTATTGGGACTTTGGGACCGAGCGAGGAGATATCGCCAGGCAGATTTATCGGACGCGGCCGGCAAAAAAGCGCTCGATATACGACGAGGCTGGTATAACCGAAAGCTGTCGAATTTACGTCTTTTGTACGCATATGAATACGCTATGAAAAAATATCGTCTTATCCTCCGATAGCCATCATACATCGCGAAAACAGCCCTCGCCCCCTTTTGATGTTCCACACGCGTTGCGAGAATAAATTGGCCGCGCTGCCGCCGACCTTCCGCAGTTCTCCTCGATTTGCATAAGTACAGTGCGGACGGTATCAATTTTCCGCGGGCCGGCAGCAGCACCCACGCGGCGGCTTTCCGCTATATATATATATATATATATATATATATATATATATATATATATATTATACTCCACGCGAGAGCGTTTACTCAAATGCGCGAAGCGTGATTTCGCTCGATTTACCGTGATTATACGCCTCTCGCCGCGATTCGCTTCTTGCAGTGTGTATATATATCGTATACGCGTGCGCTCGTTTTTTCAAGATCTGGTCGAGTGGCATGTAAGCTATATGTAAAAGTAAATTCGTGGAGGTTGGTTTTATGGATGTCTGCGCGCGATATTCAGTTGCGGTGTGGGGATATACATAATTCGTTGTGTAATTTGCCATGAGTGTTTGTGCAGATGAATTTGATTGGTTCAACTTGAGAAAACGTGTATGATAAGTATACTGTTGTATTCGCCGATGCTTTTTTGTCTTATAATGCGTTGCAACAATGACGATAAGGAAATATAATTTTAATAGACGTTCATTATATGGTATACGTATTGCTCCGCGAGTTTACGGCAAATTTTATATCTTTTATCTTAATTGTCTCGTTGATACACCGGTCTCTTGTTAAAAATCCAACTTTTGTACCAGTGCTGGTGCATATATAATTATAAAGGTTTTTGCGCGAGCTCGATCGGGTATTTATTTTTCAGCTTGACACATTCAATCACCCATTGAAATCGAAAGCGACGCAGAGTCGGCGAAACAAAAACACACACACCTTGTATATACCCACTTCGCCGATTGTATGTAAAGCACATTCACTCGGGCGAGTGCAAACTCGATCGAAAAATCCCGCCTAATTACAGCCGGATTACCTGCCCAACGACATCCACCCATCTGTCACATTTCTCTCTCTCTCTCTTATTCTTTTTCTATACGTATATCCCTTTATCCTCGCAAGAAAGAATCGACCAAGCCGGCAATTTCGCGTCGCGACTCTCTCTATATCCGCGTATATACAGCGAGAGGAAAAATTTACATACCGGCGACACGCGTATACGCGCACATAATGCGCGCCGTTTATCCATCTGCATGTAAATATACGGACGCGAGCGCGCGAAAAGTGTCTGAACACACGAGAGATTACACGACGACGAGATTCCTCATGACGAATATGCTGCGGATAATAAGTATGAAAAAAAGGGCAAACCGAGCATTAAAACATTCCTACACCAAGCTCATCATGCGCAGGTATATGTGTTTACACGACTCTACGAGACACTAGACAAATGCAGTCGTGCGAATTGCATCTGTCGTAAGGATTATGTTGTGAAGCAATTATAGTTTAGGAATATTTTACAGAGAGTTGAGCGAGAAATTAAAAAGATCGTATATTGACGCAGATGATACAGCCGGAATATACTCGTCTCGCATCATCCTCTCGTTCCAGTTTATTAATGTATTACTTTCGCCGCGACTAAATAAGCCGCTTATCGCTATTAAACGCTGCATCGAGTAATCGAAAAACTCGAAGAGATATAAATCAGGATTTATAAAAAACATCCCTGGCTGGAAATTATACTTGCCGCTCATTTTGCACAACCCGAATGTATTACCAATAAGTCGATACGAAAATCGAGCAAAGCAAATCGGTGCTATATATATATCGATGAGTGTCGATCGGCGCGGGATTTTATCTCAAAGGAAAGACTTGGGTCATTCGCGGGATTTTATCGGGGCGGGGCGAATATATATATAGTTATATATATAAATCTATGGAGGGAGAATGCGTGCGCGTCAGGTGCAGCTCGCTCTGAGCGCAGCGATAATTAATTGCGGTGTATATATATCTGACCGCTGACAATATCTCATGCGGCAGACGTATTTTTGCTTGCGATCTTGGCGTATAATTACTGGCTTAATACCGATTATTATCTAACAGCGTTAGGTGACAGTGTTTCTTAAACAGTAATGAGGTATTTTCACCGTTCGCTCATATCAATTATGGAATTAGTCTTCCGAAATCTTTTCTTGTAACGAGGGATACACGGTAAATTTAATTTTGTTCCAAACCTCGCGTTGTATATAATCTCCCGAGAGCTTTATCGAATCTACACATTGTCGCGACACCCGTCCAAACTTCCAAAGCCATAGGAAAAAAAAGATCAGCCGATCGATCGAGAATAAATCGGTAAATCGAGACATCGCCCCCTCGGTCTTTTGATTTTTTTCCCTTGGATCGTCGAGGTGTCGAGTTTCCGGGCCAGAGAAAAGGAAGAAACGCGCAGACTCTACTGCGCAAAGTTGTAGGGGCGTGGAAAGATTGGAGAAGGAATATCGCGAAAGAAAGGAGTATTCGTGCGTAAACGATTCACATCGAAAAGAAGAGGCTTCGACGTTTCATGAGTACATAGCAGCTACTGTCGTTCCGATCTGCGTTATTAATTTGAAAAACATACGCAACAAAGTGTGTTTGAGCAATTGCAAGGAAATTTGTTTCACAGAAATCTCCGAGCGCGTTTCCTTCGCCAGAACAATGCGAATCGCTGCGGAACGATCCGAGGCAATCGAGGAAATTATATAAAAATCCAAATTCATGTCATTCCGCCATTTGTACAGTTCCTGTTTACATCACGAGCTCGCGCGCGTTCGCTTCTTTTTTCATTCATCTGATGTCGGACGCAGTTAGCTATAAAAAAAAGAAACAGCGAGCGAGAGAAGAGAAACGAGCGTTATACGTTGGCGGTGGCCGCAGAACACGTGTTTTTTCACGGCGATCTCTAGGCCGCCGTCGAAAAAGGAGAAAAACACACTGTCCGCTCCCAGGAACTTTGCCACATCTATGCTGATATCTGGGACTCTCCTCCGCGTATACCTGCCCGCAAGCGAGCGTTTGGCCAGCTGCAAATGAGCAAGCGCGCACCAAGGGTGTCTCTATCTTCTTCTTCCTTCTTTTACGGCCTTTTTTTTTGCTGACGTCCGGAGAGAGTCTATAGATTTCTATAGTCGTCGGTTTTCGAGGATTTATGAACTCATTAAATTTCCTTGATTAAGGAATAAATATTAGCGGTAGCCCGTAGAAACAAGCGATCAATTATAAAAGGTATATAACTATATATATACATAATGAACTCTAATGATCGCGTATTTGTTTATTATGAAAAATAGCTGTGATTATATATTTAAAAATATTGCTTATTGTTGCTTGAAAAATAATCGTAAGGTAAACATTGCATAAAATACATAGCAAGAAAAACCACGCCATTCGCAAATATATATACAGATACAGCGCTCGATTGCACAACGCAGCAAAGCAGCGAGATTACAATCTACACCTGGCAAGCTCAGAACATCGCAAATCAGAGCAGTCCAGGCGTGATGTAACGGAAAAATCAGCTGCTTCCACCGTACTATATACATTGCATTGTGCAATCGAAGCAGAATCTTTTGCGCACATTTTCAGCAGATTTCACCATCGCGATGACTCTGATTCTCAGAAACGCTCTGCAACACTCGCGAGACGAAAATTATTCAAATTAAAGCACGAAAAACAAGAAGAAGAAGAAGAAGGAAGAACCAGAAAGTTACATATATAGGTACGCGTACAAGAGAGGCGGCAATAACGCTTATATCGCTACTCATCCTTAGCACTTTTTGACCAGTGCGGCTCTTCTCTCCGACTGCATGTGCAGTGGAGAGAGAAAGAGAGAGCAGCCGCTAACGAACTTCTTCCCCGAGCGTGCGATGCTTATCTCGCGCAATAATGCACCTCCTCTCTTGCTCTCTCTCTCTCTTCGCGAAGCGGCAAAACGTAGAGGTCAGGCCCCGGTCGAGCGAGACGTATATATATATACATACGCTCTCGCGCCCACTTCGTGCGCACTGTGCAGCTCTCGACTCACCTGAAACAAAGAGGGAGAATAAACGAGTTAGCAAAGGCGTTAGGTCGCAGTAAATAATGTCGAGAAAGAGAAAGATCGCGCGCGCGCGCGCGTGCAGTGTATGTGTATATAGGTGTAGTTTGCGCGCGTAAAGCGTCCAGCTATAAATAGGGATATATTTCATTCTTGGGGGCCAGCTACATCACGGTGTGTATAGGGGTGTGGGGGCAATGATCATAATTTTCCGAGCGTTATTGGGCTTCGAGCGAAGCGTTCTCCGCAAATTTCCGCGTAATTAACGCGTAACCGAGTTAACGAACTCGCTCATTAAGTCAAGAAGCTATACTCCGCGCATTTATATTATGCGCCTATAATACGCAGCGAAAAAGCTCGATCGCAAAAAAAGAAAGCTCGAAAAAGATTGTATTTATGTATATAGCGCCGCAATGCAAACGCCGGGTGCAAAATGATAAACAAGAGAGCACGCGGGCTCCCGCTTGAAATTCAAATCAACAATAAGATAAACACGCCGTGCGCGAGCGTTGAAACGGGCTAGGGCCTAATTTAATTGGTTGTTAGCAAGCTCAGCCGGCGCGTTTGTAAGAAAGGCGTACGCGCAATACATGTATATGGAGAGATCCGTGAAAAACGGGCTCACCTGGTTTATAGTACATTACGATACGTGTGACCTAAGTAGCACTTTTTTGCACGGCGTGAGGTTAGGGCCCGAGCGTAGCGAGGGTCCTAATTACGTCGTGCAGAAGTGTTACTTAGGTCACGAGTATCGTATAGAATTTTATAGCACAGCCTACCTAAGCCCGCTGTCACGCCTATCCGTGTCATAAGCAGTCCTGTTTTGCACCGTGAAGTTAGCGCACGAGCGTAGCGAGTGTGATAAACACGGTGCAAAAAAGCACTACTTAGGTCACGGATAGGCGTGACCTAAGTGCGGGCTTAGGTCACACTGTGCTATAAAAAAAAGTTAAAAGCTACGTCTCATCTGGGACCTTTTTCTTCATATTCTAAGGGCTACTTAGAACATTAGAAAAATAGTGCTCCTGCGAAATCAGCCTCGATACACGGTTAGGATAATAAACTGCTTTAATTTGAGAAAAAATCGTTAGAAACGGTCGCTTAGGTCAAAAGGTGTCTGCGATCAAGAAAAGGAAAAAATCACAAGAATATAAAAATTTTACAAAGTCAAGTAATTTTTTAAACAAGAGCTACTTTTGGTATAAATTGAGCGTGCCAGAAAACAGTGTGCCGAAGCCGATTTTGCAAGATCACTATTTTTCTAGTTTTCTGATTAGCCTCTAAAACATGATGAAAAAGGTCCCAGAAATGCAGCACTTAACCGACATCTTTTTACGGATTGCTCCATATACCCTCGACCTTCTCTCTAGCTCTGTATACGACCATTACATCGTACAGTGCGAGTACACGTATACACGCGAGTCCTCTCTCGAGGTCTTCGACCGTCTGAATAGAATCCTGGAACGACGACTCGAGCTTGTTTCTAGGATTCGAGTTTATCTCGCGAATAAAGCTGGCGCCTCGCGCTGCGGCCAATCGAGAGTGCGCGACGATAATACCGTATATATAAGATTCGAACTTTGTGTATACGGAGTAAATTGCCCTCTGCACTTAATTTCAAGTAGATTTTCCAGAAACGTAATTATCATTTTAACCAACTTTCAACGCTCGCATTAGCAAGCGGGTATTGTATAAAGCAATTTTCTAAAACCAGAAGTAAGCGTGAAGTTTGCTCGAACGTACATATTATATTATTAGCCTTCGGAAACATTCCGTCCCCGCGTGACCAGATTAATACGCTCAGAATTGATTTAAACTCGCTCTCCGACTGCATAACTCAGTGTGAAAAAAAGCTCGGCTCCGAATTAATAACAGCAAAAGAGAAAAAATTACGAGAGTAGACTGCAGCGCAGCGCGTCGACTTTAAATCCTGCAAATGCATTCGTATAAATTTTAATTATGGAAATGCGCTACAACGCATGCGCGCTTTATCGAGTGTCGCGCGTGCGAATGAAATATTCCAGCATTAACGACTCTTCCCTTCTCTTGCTGTGCGTTTCGGCTGAAGCATCGGCATCAGAAGAGAGCAAAGGACGAAGAGGAGCCCCCCCCCCCCCCGCGTCCTTGCTATCTCTCGCGCGCTAATGGATCCCCGCCTTGCTCCTTTTTCTCGCCTTATGCTGCTTCTCGCGTGTTCGAATCGCCTCTACGCTGCTTCTCCTCTTTTTATGTACTTTTTCACTCTCTGCGGCTAGCTCCATCTCCCCTGCTCTCGACCTGTCTCGGTTCTTTTTTAGCCCCCTTTTTTTGAGTTATGGCGCTTTTAAGGTGCTGCGCGTGTGCGGCGCGTGTAAAAAATCCTGTAATCGTCGTGCTCTTCGAGTGACGACGGCATTCGTACAGTAATTTTACCTATATGCGCCCATTCTTTTTCGAACAGTCATGATTTTCCAGGTCAGGACAGTTAAAATCGCGACGCCATTATGCATTCTCTGCTTTGCCATTGAGCACACGTACTTGTATACTTATTGTATAATAATAATTTTAATAGATTTGTCCTCTTCTAGCGACTACTTCATTCGCTCTATTTCGTAATGCTTCGGAATGCAACGCGTACCGCACGTTCATAATATGCGCGCGCACGTTATCATCGGAGATAACGAAAAAGGAGTGAAATACAATATTCGCCGATCAATCGATCGGACGCACGCGTCGGAGTAATTTACGAGCAGCCAAACAGCGCTTCACCCAATCAACATAATCGCAAAAAGATTCTCTCTCTGAAAATTCTCGCAACATTGATTCCTCAACGATTCTTGCACAACTACATAATATAGAAGCCAAGCGCGTTCACCTCGTCGCAGCGAGAAAATTCGCCATCGAACGTTCACTCGTTCAGTTGTCACAAACCGTCGGTTCTCTTGAAAATTAAAGAGAGGGAGAGAGCTGCATGTACGTGTGCGCGGCTGTTCTTATATACTTCCCTTAATTTCGCCATCTCCGACGCGCGGCGTCACGAGCGTTCGTGATTCCGCGCCGGTGCTATACGTGCGGCTTTATTATATTCTTATATGCAGCGTGGATCTCTCGAGATGCTTTGCAGTTCAGGCCCCTCCATCGTCGAGCTGCTACGTGCGCCAATTTAATGGACTTTCTGAACTTGTATTTTATCCGCATAGTCTTATTTTCGACGATTTCTTCTTCTATCTTGTATCCCGTGTACGGTGTATAATAAAGGTCATTCAGTCCCGTGTATATGTAGCTTATATATGAACCTGCGCACTCGAATGTATTCTATAATTTGACTCTAAACAAAAATTCTGATTATATTTGGTTTCCATCAGTGGCACTCAATTTTAATTTTAATCGCGCGAGCCACTTAACGTTCCCCCGGCGAGAGCTTCACTTAAAACCCTCTAAACGTTCGGGAGAGATGATGATGATGATGACGAGTCGGCATCAGCGTTTTCCACTATGGCGCTTTGGCCCTTGCCGACTATTAGCGGCTACTAATGCACTTAGACGAAAAAATAAATAACCTGCAGACAACCGCGCGAGCGCGTCCAATTAGAACGATTAACAAAACTGAAGGTATAAATATACGTATATGGTAATCAACGCGAGCCGAAGAAACCTGTTTTTCTTTTAGTACACAGCTTTGTTGTGCGCGATGCCGATGAAAATATAATATACATCTCGTTCATTCTTGTTTATAAACATATCGAGTGTTCGACAAGTATATCGATATAATATATATTTATACCAAGAGCTTGTAGCGATTTTCTCCGTGTAATCTACAATTCTGCACCTACATCCTCTCGGAATAACCCGATGCGACCGGACATCCTGTGCCGATTTCCCTAATCACTCGGATGCCCGACACGCTGCTTACAAATTAATCAGAAACTCGCAGCAGTACAGTGCACGGCGGCATATTCCCACATCATCGAGTGCAACGTGACGCTAAAAGATCCATAAAACGTGCACATATATATGAAAAATTGATGCTCGCGCCTGCCTGCCCCGGAAGTACATACGTGTCAACGCGCGGACACCTTATAATGTATATCCAAGAAGAAAGTGAAGAACCCGTATCGTATATATGTATACATATAATATGCAGGAGAAGAAAAACGGAAGCCGCGGAGAAAAATTTCCTAATACGCGTGTCCGGGTGTGTATTTATGGACTCCGATGCACGGGAGCACAAGAGAATATGAGGTCGATGCACGTCCGCGCTGCAACGAGTGGACTCGATGAATGAAAAATAGAGGGATGGGGAGTACGCGCGACATCGGGGGAAATGCACCGCTGGAAATATGTAAGAAACGAGGGGGGAATATGCATGTAATGTACGCGTATAGATATACGTACACGTCGATCGAAGAAGCGCACGAGGCCGCGCATTCTAACCTATGTAAATGTATGTCCGTTCCGCTTCCTCTTTCTCCAAGCCGTGTATGCGGTGTCCCCCCCTGCGACCTTATTTTATCTCCCCGTCCGTTTCTCCGCTGCTGATGTTAGCTGGGAATAATTAGTTGGGGATTCTGAGGCGTGTTTCGTTTGTTAAGCGATAAGGGATTGCATATATAGGTAGATTACTGCACACACGACGACGCTGGCTTTATGTATTATTCGGTAGCCGAGAGCTTCGAACGTAGGATGTGATTTTCATGGTGTTATTGAGGTGTTGTGACTGGAATACCGCTTGTTCGGATGAGTGTTGCTCTTTGGGTTTTAAAATGCAAAGGGCGAAAATAATTTTTTCAGGGATAATCGATTGTAATTTCAAATGTGGCAGGTTGCTCCTTGATTTTCAATGAGACGCGCTAAATCCTCTTTTCATCCTCTGATTTTTAATATTCTTAAGATTTGAAAAGCAATCTCCAGTTAATGAAGCCGATCGGAAAAATTTAATCGTAAATAGAGCCTGGATCATCGACTCGCAAATGCGCTCCAAGACTCGCGTCTCGCATACTGTGCAATATACCAATATATACACTCGCATGCAACAACAACTCCGCTGCGGCATATATATAAGGGACATCGTTCGATGAGGTAACGTTACTTCGATTCATGCCTCGGGTATCGATACGTTGCGACCACCACTGGATCACGTACCCCTTCGATGCATCATAGCCGTGCACATATACGCACGTATAATGCGCTTTATATGCGTCTTTGGAGCTGCGGTTGCCGGAGCGAGAGGGATACATTTTCAGTCAGCCTATAATACCAGTAGTGCCGCCGCGAGTTAGCCTAGTTTTCGCGCTGTGTATATACTCGCACGACTAATTATGCATCCTGCGAGCTGCGCAGTTTTAATGGCTTGGAAACGTTTTTATCGAGCCGGCGAGGTTTTTACAGCGGGATTTCTCGCGCGAGAAATGTCGTTCGGGAGTTTTTCGCGAGTGATATTACTCGTTTGTTACTTAATTTACGCTCAACAAATTTTATGTAGATTCCTGCGACACAATGTTTCGCTCGATCGTAAAAGTAGTTTGCGACTACTTGGCTATTCATTTTAGGTCTGTACGCTATTATTACTCTCGGCGAAACTTGGCACTGATTAGCTGTGCTTCACGACACAGTGACATTCGCAAATGGAATCGGAGAATTTTTCCTCGAGTATTTTATTTTTTCACTTATAGCAATGGGGGTATAATTGAAACTGTATCCAAGTCGCATTGTCTGCTCGTCAAAATTGTCTATCACTCGCCTCTATCGTATAGCTCTACACATCTCGAAAAATACGTTCCCGCTTCGCAAGCCAATATTCATTCAATGACATACAAAATGAGAGAAAATAATCTATTCGCTAAAACTGTATTAACGTGTTTCATACCCACACGCATACATCAGATTTTTCCCGCAGAGTATAAGTGATATACCCGCGGTATCTCTCCTGAGTGGCAAGCACCGTAATTAAGCCTTATACAATAAAGCTCCACGTGATACAGGCATATATTCATTATTGAACGGCCAGATCTCGTTCCGGGTTTTTTGCGCATCCGTATATTATATATATATATAATATGCCCTGCGGGTCATCCCGTTGCCTTGTTGTTGTCAGGGGCCCGCTCGCTCTTTGTGCCTCTCGCGAAGAACGAAACTCCGAGCGTCTATCTGCGCCAGCGATCGAGAGGTTACGCGAAGGTAGAAGGGACGTATCTTTTTTTTTAATCAAAAAAGCCAGGAAAAGGCATCAAACCAAAGCCGCGCGAAACATGAGCGCGATCGATGGTGGCTCCCTCTGGGGACCGAGTGAATCGGCCAGCTGATAAAGAAGGCCCCGAGCGCCAAGAGAGTAGTAAAAAGGAAATCGTAAATTCCGATGAATTTCGAGATCGCGAGAGGGTATTCTTTCGCGGGACTCGGCTTTCTCGAATTTCGCGAACGCGGAGAGCCCCGTAAAATAAATAGCTTGTCGCGTTGGTCCGCGTATCTCTGCAGATATATGTATATGTATACACTCTTTTTTTTCTCAAAATAGTTAAAAATTCTTATCCTCGGATCCGACTTCCTCAACTTCCTCTCCTACGTGGAATATAAAAATGGAATAGAAAAACACACGTATTCAGTTCTCCCGCGGTATCACATCAGATCCCAATCGCTCGTATAGCAGCGATACATATACTCGCATAGATCAAGAAGATGTCGCATCCTCTGTATATACAGGCAACGAAGAACGCGCAGTATGAAAACGAGTCCAGCACACGGATAGCACGTGCACGTGCGCGCGCAGTCTCGTAAATTTTCGAAATATCCAGCGCAGTGTACGCGGAGCCGTAAAACACGCTCGCGCTCGAGTTCTAGTCTATATAGTGCCCGAAAAAAAAGCGCAGAGAAATGTCGCAAGAACGAGAGACCGGAATTTCCAGGACTACAATGGTATATATACACATAGGCGCTCGCGCGTACCATAAAACGCGCAAAGTCGGCCGGTGTAACCCGTCCCGCGCGCCGGTATGTATGCCTCAGCTCTCTCGCGGGCATCCTTGGAGCGGGCTTATGATGTTCTTATTATTAATTTGTTTTGCGCGCCGTATACCCGCTCGCTCTCTCCCTCGCTAAAACCAGTTTTCTCGCCGGGGATTGACGCGGCGCGCGAGCGAGACGGAAAGACAAAGCGGCTGCTCGCGAGCGTATAGGGACAAAGGGACAGGGAGAAATAAAGTTTATTCGAAAGGTGCGGAAGAATGTGAGCTTCGCCGCGGAAAGCTTCCGCGGAGCGAGATGTACGAGACGAGTAGTTGTCGGCTTGTTAACATCGCGACAGTAGAGAACGGGCCGAAATTTTCTGGATCCCCGACTCTCTGGATATCTATAGGGAAACTGGTTCTCTTAATATTTTTTTTTCGTCGGGATTCTCGCGTACTTTTTCTTCTTTTTTTATACGTGCGCGGACGACTGTCGTCTCGCGCGCGCTCGGCGGTTTCAAGTTTTTCGACGTAATTAAAGTCAGCGGAGTGTGGATTTCTTCGGCCGCGGCCGGCTCTTTTTTCGTTTCCCCAGCGAATTGAAGAGTGGAATGAAAAAATTCGAATAAAGATATGCTTAATGCGTGTTAGACGGATTAACAAGGCTTCTTATTCGCCGTATATATATAAGTTTGACACACGAGACGTTTAACAGATGCACGACTCTGATAAGGCTGAAATGTTGCCTACTTTTGGTAATCTCTTGTTTATTTGTATTAATAAATATGCACAGGAATTATTGTGTGTTATTTGTAGAATATAGTGTAAAAATGAAAATATATAGAGAGCATTTCGATCAGGCGCGCGCGTTAAATCGATGACACAATAAGGCTTTAGAAAGTTACACGCATCATCGGCTCTGCCGAGTCGAAAGAAGCGATAAAAGGTATATCCGCGGTAAAAACGCTTTAAAAAGGCTTAAAGACTACAAATTTGCCGCGTTCGATCTTCCGAAGCGTTATTTATGAAATTCGTCGGGCAGGCGGAGAAGTCAAAGGCCGCCGCCGCCCCGTTATAAAGCCGCCAAATCGATCCGCGATCCGGATAAAAGACTTTATGGACGAGGCGTGTAATAGCACCGCGAGGCCGCAGCCGCGAAATCCTTATCTGACTCGGCTCGTAAATTTGTGAGATGCGCGCACGACCGGAATTTCGGAGGGCATATATACATCGTTGATCGTAAATTTGGACTTAGGTAACCTTTTGTATATTGGGAATTCGATTCTTCGTCAAGTTTTTCTTTTCAGCGCTTGTCCAATATATATCTAAATATTTTAAATCATATTTGATGATTCGAGCTCATCGATATATAATGAAGAGGAAACTATGAATTTTTAAAAAATAATTATCAGATCGATATTTTTCTGTTATGCGCTGAAAGTTGGAGAGACGCGATATTTCGATAAATTTTGGGAACAGCCAGAGGAGCGTAAGTGACTAAATACGGCCGGCACGCGCGGTAACGCCCACGCTTCTGGAACTTGGAGAATAGCAGCGCATCAAGATACGGCGAGATTAAAAGTGACGCCTGGCGATTCTCGGACGACATCGCTGGCGCCGAATGTTTACTTTATTACATTTTTTTTGAATATTTGCTTTAGTCGATACCAAGAGTTTGAAAATGCGTCGTTTATATATTTATTCTACATCTGTATATACAAGGCCCGTAAAAAAAAAGTTTTTAATATTATCAGATTGCTTTCGTAATTAATTGTACGGTATATGACACTAATATTGAACAACGACCAATAGAAAACAATATCCTTGAGCTAAAAAACAATCAATATACCGAGAATTCGCCTGGCAGCATTAGAGCGCTGCAATTGAAAGAATGTAAAACTATATAGTGAATAACCAGTCCTCGTAAAGCATCGGTTTTGAAAAAGCATTTTCTAGAAATATATATATGGTCCAGTTACTCTGTTGACTCAAGCCCTCAAGTCGCAATAACTCTTTCTCCTTCTTTTCGCCTTATTGTCGTGTGCGCAGCTCACGCTTGTTTCCTCGAATTTTTCCCCTGCACCGCCGACGAGATATAGATACCGGTTGAGCTTTCTCGACTACTGTCCACCGCGCGAGCATTAATTGGTTTTGTAATATTTAAAAGGTATGCGCGCCGACGCTTAATGTATATACTGCTCCAAGGGTTCTTATCCATGCGGTTATGTATATATATATATATATATATATATACATATACAGACCGGAGCAAGCCAAGGCGCCGAACGATCATTAGGCGCGAACCCGTTTATATTATATAGCGACGTCATTTTCGCGCGAGCAAACGCCTGCATCGCATATATTGCTCTCTTTCACTTGGACGCGTGCGGATGGATTATTCCGCGATGATCGAGGCTATGCGTATGATGGCGACGTTGATGGGGTGAAGATGAGGCGCCAAGTCATTATATCGATATAGCTGAGATGGTATTTTTCTATATTTTTTGGAAGTATAAACGACTTGAATATTTCAACTTTACAACTGGCAATTTGTTCAGGTATATGAAGCTATAAAACAAGATTGCCTGCATTGAGACGCATGTGTTATAACTAGAGTGCTTTACTTTTTTACTTCTATGATATTATACATATATATTATGAAGTTACGTAAAAATCGGGGATAAGATATTACTTATATATGTGCAGCGTGACTTTACGAAAATGATGTGTGCATGTTTGGATTAGAAATAACTCGCTATAACTTCCTGGAAATTCGATGTTTGCGATCCGTGTATATCGATAAACTATAAGCCTGTCCAGAGGTTATTGTCAAATATTAGCACAGTTCCTACGTGCATCTGCGTTTTTATGACTAAAGTAGTTTACTTTATCTGCTCACTTTGACGTCACGCTAGAAATTGTTCTAGGAATACTTCGAATTGGCTATTTTTCGCGTCAAATATACTACACATACTAAGTGACATAATACACACACACACACACACACACACACACACACACACACACACATATATATATATATATATTTATATATATATAGTAAAGCCCCTATATAATTGACCATCAAAAATACACAATCGCAGCATCGTATCTCGGGAGAAAAACACGTTCTATACGTATACCTGAGACTCGCGATATGCCGAGCTACTCGGCCAGCCCAAAGATTAGATAACTGCTCACTGCAATCGCTCTCCCCTATGGCAAACATCGCGACAGCGCGCCGGACACCAAATCGAGCGAGGTCATGTTTACTGTTACCGACGATTCCGCGTTTATACTATACCTGTTCGAGAAAAAAAATTGTAACTCCCACGCATTCGACATGTATTCGGGAATACCCGAATAGCTCTCGAAAGTTTCGGAGATATGGATCGGTTGGTAATTAAAAAGCTCCTTTTTCGCAACTAGCCGCAATTTTTTCTCCCGGCGTTCTCGAGTATGCGTGCGTGACAGGCCGGACTTGTCGATTTGCATAATTGAGCTGTTTTTTTTATCCGCCGGTGACTTTTGAAAAATGTAAGAGATATTAGAAATATCAATCAACGCTGTGGGGCTCTCGTTACTTCGATTTCTCAAGTAGTATACAGATTTCAATAATTTTTTCATAAAAGCTCATTAGCCGTACAGCGAACCGTTTCATCACGCATGTTTCCCTCTGAGTCATTTGCCGTAGGTTCACTGACCCTCTTTCCAAAAAAGTGTGCGCTTTATTTTTTATAAAACAAAAAGAGCTACACTTACGAGCATAAAATCCTTATATACAAGTACAATCTCGTACGTCCCTCATAAAAGTTTACACGATGAGCAAATTTTTGGAGAATCATCGCATCTTTGCCACTCCGTTATCGTCAGCTTAAAATTGATTATGCCCACACGCAAACCTCTCGTCGATGGCGCGAGCTTTTATCACCTTCGCCCTGCCCACGCAGGGCCCTGAATCGAGCCCAAATTATTATATATCGTGCGCACGTAAAACGGACTCGGGGATTTAAAAAAATTCAGTCTTAATTACGCCTTGCTCAGATTTATTATGCAAAGGAGATCCGTGTGTATGTATATGTGCTGAGAGTCGAGAGCGAGTACTCGATGCAAAAAACTGGCTCACCGGCAATAACGCGACAAAGTTGCGCTGACCGTAAGTACTTTTCTTTGATCACGGACACTTTTTTGAGAGGGATATCTTGATTTACGAGTGTCGATTGTGAATCTGCAATCGGACGGAACTGGATTTTATTGATACCTGAAATTAGAATGCGATATCGGTATTTTTTCCGCGGCAATTACGGAATATGCAAATTCTTCGGACTTTTGTCGAATAACTTTAACGTTATCGGGTGTATCTTGTTATTTTATCACTAACCGCTGTATTCTTCGATAGTTTCTTTTGCTCGCGCGCGCGTCGAATTTGAATTTCATGGACTTTTAAAAGCACTTTAATAATCTTTGAGTAATGGCAAAAAGGAGGCCTCTGATGGTATTTAGGGTATATGTATTATTTATCATACATAGGAAACTTAATACATATGTGTACATTTGGCTATATAAGAAACGTTATCTATACAGATTTTACTTGTATGGAAATATCGTTATTAATATATCTTTTATAATCGCGAAAAAAAAACGAAAACCGATACAGCATGCAAATTAAGCCGATCAGGAATGAAAAACAACCATTTGCATGATTGTTGCGAGCGTGCGTGCGTGTGTATAATATAAAATAGAATCACGATTTTTTCGCATTTTTACAAAATTCCTAAACCTGCATTAATCCATCATCCCAGCAGTACAGCCGACGCTCTAATCGCATAACCGTGAATGCAATTTTCGCGCGTACATACATATACGCTCGACTCTATATCTGTGTATACATATAGTGCTGCATAATCCGTAAAGGCTGACGCGCGCGCGCTACATAAATTACCAAACTCTGATGGCTCCTCTCTCATCTCGCGAACCGCACGTGTACACTGCACGATCGGAGAGAGAGAGAGAGAGAGAGAGAGAGAGAGAGAGAGAGAGAGAGAGAGAGAGAGAGAGAGAGAGCGAGAGAGAGAGAGAGCCACAAAAAGAAGAAGAAACCGACGACGGCAGCAGGAACAGCAGCCAATAAAAGGCTCCTCGCGACCACAAAAAACGCCTCGCGTATATATATACATGCATACTTACACAACAACACGACGACGAAGCAACTGCTGCTATCGCTCTGTATATATATTCCTCTCGCGGAATCTTAATTAACCTTTTTCAGCCGATCCGCAGCCCCCCCCCCCTCTTTGCGCGCGCGCGCGCGTGGCCCGGAAATTGGCCGAGGGTCGATGAAACGTCCCCGGCAATAACAATTACAACGTTGTACGACGTCTTCCTCCGATAGAAATACCGCGGCGGCGGCGGCGTTTATGATCGATACTCGCGCTTTTTGCCGGGGCGGCGCTTATTGCAGCGCGCGACCGACCGACCGGCTCTCTCGCATACCCTGCATTTGAATAATTGGCCAAACATAAATTATTCAATTGCCGTGCCGATCGTTACACTCGCTCGGCTTGTTTTTGAGCGCAAGCGCATGCAGCGCCGCGCGAGCGCGATGACATAATATTAATTGTTACGATGCGAGCGCCGTAAATTATCGAGGCGGTGCGCGTTGAGAGGTGTGTTCCGACAAGGATTAAGGCTTTAGCGCTTTGACGGAAATTCATGACTGCATTTATCTCGGACGCTTTTTTTTATCTATGTATACAGCTAGTGATGACACGCGGGCTTGTGTATGCTCTTGGAATCGCGCTCGATGGCATTCAATGTTTCTATGAATATTTTATATTATTTTTTTAATTGTTAATTTTTTAACAGGAGAATGCACATGTTTTGTATACCTACAGATCCGGAGAATTTTTATAATGCGATTAATAAAATTTTTAAAGTCAAGTCCTTCTTATAGCACCTCCTTATATACTTTCTATAAAGCAGCAGTATAACGAACTTTACGACTAAAAGCGGAATACTAACGCATCGCGCGTCCTTATTACTTTACACCGACCGGGAGTATTTCTCGTTTCGAGAGTCGTTTATCTTTATAGGTCTAATTAAAAGCCATACATCAGAGCTCGAATCACCGAATATACCAGCAGCAGCAGCAGCAGCAGCAGCAGAGAAGGATGACCATAATAATGTAACGGTGAAGAGGCTCGACAGCCAAAAAGCCAGCAGAGACGGTAGTCAGGCCCGCGATTACGAAAGTGGCTCTTGGAGCGGCCGACCCTACGATTTCCTAAAAAGGTCCGCGGCGCGCTTTGACTGATTTATACAGGAATTGAGAAGCGGGAATGATGGCTCGATCAGGAACAAAGTGGCTGACGCGAGGCTAAATATGGGCAGAGGCTAGTTGTTATTGTGATAAAATACGCGCTGATAATTGTAGGATAATTGATGGTAAAATCGGTGGTCATACTTTTTTTTTAAAGCGTTTCTAAATAATTAAGCTTCAATCACGATCAACATTCATTATGTATAAAATTTGCAATTTATCAAACGAGGCTTTGATCTAAAGGTTAAATTTTGCGAAACGAAACCTCTGTATATTATAGTGAAAAGCAACGAGCGATTTCAAGCCCAACGGTTTCTCTCCGAAAATTTAAGCCAATTAATATACCGGCTTACCGTTGAATTACGACGTCCCCGAATCCGCGGGAGCGTTACAACTTTCCGACGCCGCCTAATTTGCGTCGTCTTCCGCACGGGATCAGCTGGCCATCGTCGAGCATGTTTGCGGCTCGCAAAGAACCGAGAAAGGAGGAGAGCGTCGCAGATTAGTCGCGGAAGACGGACGCTTTACCGACGAAATTTCCACGCGAACCTGTCCTCCTCTTCCTCTCCCGAAGTGATCTCCCGGGGAGTCGGCTCTCTCGTTAAATTTCGCGTTTCTCGGTTCTCGGCCTAATCTCTTCTCGGATCTCCCTGGTCACGTCGGATTATTAATGAATTTTTATGAAAAATTAGCCGCGGAGTCGAGGCGCAGAAAGGAGTCGTGCTCGACGATTGACCATTATACCATTCGCATGTGGAAAAAAGGGGAAGGTTTTGGGAGTGTTATATATGACTGTATTATAGTGTTTTTCAGCTTTGATATACCTAGATTCGAGATAGCTGGGTTACGGAGCGAATGAATATTCATATGAATTTATTGAACTGCCGAAATAATAAATTTTTCTAGTTTCATCACCACTATCTCAAGCATCTGCGTAATTTACGTAAACATGGATGTTACATTATAGAAGAAATAACGTATACGCTTTGGCAAATTGAAAATTATAAACGAAGCACGTACTTTTCTCATACTTACGCGGTGCAAGCAGCAGACGCGTTGTCGAGACTATTACGCAAACTCACCTGTAACAGAAAAAAATATTTTAAGATTAATAAGTATTATATGCGTAGAAAATGCCACGAGCTCTTATAAGCCAGAAATCGATTAGACGAGCGGCGCATCGAACGAAAAGAAAACCGATTGTCTAACGCATCAGCCAGCTTTCTCTCCCGTGTCGCGCGTCTGCCGGCGAAAAATCGGCACTTAAGGAGGCAATTACGCGCACGCATCATAGATCTTGCGAAGCGCGCGAGGCCAGCCTGCGGCCATTTACGGTGCAGTCGCTCGTGCCGCAAAAGGATTCCCCTCCCGCGAAAGAACTCGCCAACTGTCGCGAATGAGACACAAATCATTTGCGCGACTCAAGTCCCTTCCTATTTTAAACGCGCGTGTGTATATATATAAGTTGTAAATCGAGAAAAGGAAACTTGCATCAGCGCTTGCCTGCCCACGTGTATATTATACCCAGTCGCTAAAAATACGAGTAGGTCCGCACTCGGTGTGACACTTATATACAGCCCTGCGCGAGTCCCATAAATATGAGGAGAATTGAGTTTGGAAATAAGCAGTAGGTTTTTCAGTGTCTCGCGCTGTGTGTTTTCTCTTATACTCTCCCCGCTTGCGCATAATTTCGCTGTTTATCATTGGAATTTTTAACTCTCGTATAAAACGAAAATATGGCCAGTCGCGAGTAGCAAGTTAAAAATGATTTTATCCCCGATGACTTCCCGCTTCCGTCTACCGCGTGCCGCTATACCTTATATATATATACCTGCGAACAAATTAGCCGCCTGAGAATCCACCGTGAATAAGATGAATTCGCATCCGAACAGCTGACCTTGGCCGCGCGCTCGGCAGCAGTTGTGCAGCATCTCTAATACTTTCACCGCGCTGCATCTCTCGCTCGAGAGCTGCTCTTCGAGAGCGCAGCCGGCGGCAGCGATTTCATGCAGGTGTGATTTTTCAGCCCGAGCGAGAAGAGCCAAGGCTGTCTCCCGTGAGGATTAACGACTGACGGCGCGAAAAGTGCGGCGCGCGCGCGCGTTTCGCAATGCGCGAGAAAGAAGAGAAAACAGCCGAGCTGCGAGGGTTGCTATGTATATATAGGTGTAAGCTATATGGGGGTATTAAAAAGAGCGCGTGTATATGAGAGCTTCATCGTATAATGACCGCGAGCGTTATAAATCAAGAGCTGGCGGCCATTAATATTCATAGGCGTCGATGCGTCACGATTTCGCATCAGCGGCGCGAGGAGGGCAGCTCCGAAGAAACAATTACTCGCGCGAGCGTATATAGTCATAGAGCGATGTGCGCGAGCTCGGAAGTTATCGCATCGCGCTGCGTTTTGAAAGTTCCTCGGTATGGCAAATGTAATTTATTTTGTAATTATTAACGATGCGATGTACCGCGGAATGGCATTCCAACGAGGTATACGAGGCTGTGCTCGAAATTTTTCGAAAAATTAAAACTCGTTTCAAAATCTCAAGAGATCTCAAATATTGACCAGAAAAGAGCACGCACACACACGTGCTCGGTCTCAATATTTTCCTCCTTAAAAGCTTCAACAAAAATCCAGAACGATCCGTTTATTTTTCAAATTACTTATGCGTCTCTTCTTAAAACAAATATTAGCAGTACCTGTAGTCGAGTATGAAATTCATTAATTTTGTACGAAAAATTAATATGAAACATAAAGTATGCACAGTAAAAAATCTTCGAGGGCTAGGTGTGTATAATAAAATTTCGTCGAGCCGCGCATGAAGTTCGGAGTAAACAAGATCCTCGGATTTTTTTGAAAAAACCAAGTTTTAAGCTGCAAAAATCCTTTTTACAATTTTAACACTGGAATAAATAACACCACAGTCCGTAACGGGTTTCTCTCAGCTGTAGAATGCGGATTATACGACTCGGGCTCTCGGTCCGCTGCGTTATTTCGCTCTGCGTCCGATAGGTGATGCTGGACACAAGTATCTCTCTCTTCTCTCGATCCTTTGCCTGTACCTATACTGTAGAGTTATCCGAAGGCCGTCGACCCCAACGCAGATGTCGTCCTCTCGTCTTTCTCTCTCTCTCTCTCTCTCTCTCTCTCTCTCTCTCTCTCTCTCTCTCTCTCTCCTCTATCCTACTGGCACGCGAGCTCCTCATTGTCGTACATTCTCAATCATGCGACTTTACACGAGTCAAGATAGAAATCCTGTCGCTGATGCAGCAGCGCCGCAGCGAAAAAAGGCCATCGGCTGCATCAGGAATGTCAGATGTGGTGTATATATATGTTGTGTGTACGGGAGAGGGTACGTGATTGCGCAATTAGAGAGACGACGAATGAACGGGGATGATGTCGCGGCAGCTCTGCGTTTACTTTAATGGTGTGTTTTTCGAAAAACCGTGTCGTCGAGCGCTCAAAAACCACTTGACGAGCACGCGGAGAACTATGAGCGCACGAAAGAGACGTTTTTGCGGTCGCGTACACGCGTGAAACGCTGTATGATTTACGCGAGCTGCGCGCAGACGTTCACTTTTGAAAATCTCGTTTTAAGGCCCCGTGTGACTGGTCAAAAATTTATTATTGCCCTGATGGTTATTGTCCGTAAAGTTTTACGCTCGTGTCGATGGGGGGATTACCTAACCGAAAAGAATGCCTCAAAGCGCAATATTTTATCCGATAAAATATCGTTTTTATATGGCTTGAGAAAGTTTTGACAAAAAGAATATTCATTACGACTTGCGCACTATTATATACGAATCTCCTCAAAGTTATAAAACTTCTTTATTCGTATACACGTATGCAGCATCTTCGTCGCGGTATATAATAAAGCCGAAAGGAAAGTAAACAAACCATCGCGTTGTACATTATTCGCGCAAATCAGCAGGAAAATCATTAGCAAAGCCAATTTTTGCACCAGAGCCGCGCACGCGCGCACTGCGATGGAAATATAAAATTATCCTCTTGGAAAGAAACACTCGGCTCGTCGCCGACAGAAATTACGCAATTAAAAACAAATACCAGCCTCTCTCTCTCTCTCTCTCCTTAGGGCTCTAACAAGAATTCACAAAACAGTGTAGTTAAATTGGTAGTTGCAGCGCGGCGGCAGTTCTCGTTATTTGAATAAATACCAAGAAGGGAAGTCCCCGTTACTTTTTTCTCACATCGACAGGCAAAAAAGGAGACAAAATATTACACGCAGGTGTATATCTGTATATACTCAGGCCTAGCGTCGAAGAAAATAAATCTGCGTGACAGCTTCGCGAGAGGGAGACGTCTTTTTCTGCTCAATGGAGCATTAAGAGTCATTTGTAGCCGCCTTAATTAGAAACCGCGAGTGGTGTCCCAGTCTCGATTTCCGGCGCGCGACACCATCGCCATTCTTCCAGCGCACGATTCTTATTCTATATACCTCCCACCCTCCCTATGCGCAGTGTATCTGAAAGCTCACGCTATGTCGAGACCGGTCAGAAATAAATTGGACTGGAGTTTTATATTGAGCAACGATGGAAAGATGCAACAATGGACGAGGATTCCGAGAAATTTAATCACGACGCGCGCATATGCACGTAAAAATTATGGCTATTTTATGGTTCTAAAAAGAGCGCGCGGCGATGGATAACTAATTGTTTTCGCTGTGTGCATCAGCCAAGCGGCCAATGGGAAAGAACTAATAACGCGGATAATTCGGGCAGCGCGCGACAATAGAATTGACGATTATTTATTGGTCGTAACACGCGTAAGAGAGCCGGTTTTACGATGTGAAATTTCTGACAAATTTCGGTTCAATAAAATTAATACGCTTGATATGGAGAAGAAGGTTTTATTAGAAAAATAAGGCAAATTTACAACCGCTATAACGATATAAAGTTTTATTGAAGCGTAGCTTCGTTCGCCGCGTGTTTTAAAATTCTGACATCATCTTTCCTATATAAATTCTCCAATTTTTTCGATACGGAGCAAAACTATCTCAAGGGAAACAAAAAAAATGCACATCCACTCGCAAATCCCGCAATGACTCAATTATACAACATCGTCGTTATACGATTTCTTTTTGAAAGCCTATAAAACAAGAGGAAACCGTCTCTTATATATCTGGAGATCTTTTTACATTTTCCCTTTCCCTGGAGAGGTTGAGCAAGTTAAGGAAGAGAATCGTCGTATCCTTGTCTCTTCCTTCTTGATGCCGCGGCGAGCGAAAGTGGCGATTTCCGGTCTCGCGTCATTGAGCTCATCCTAGAGCGAGTGCGATGAAGATAAAGACTCGATGCTTCTTCCTTAAACCTCAGGCAGTTCAATATTTGCCTTTGAGGGGGAGAAATTTTGGCCCGGTGCGTGTCAAGAAAAACTTAGAGACCTAATGGTGGTCGAAGCGGAGATGTGGTAAATATTTTTTCCTTTCACCCCCTTTCTCCTTGTCCTCGCTCCTTCCGTTGAATACTTCAATAGTAAGTTCGCCGCTTTGTGACAATCTTTTTATTCAGACTTGTGTGTCTGCGGTTTCACATAATAATGGTAAGTGTCCCAATGCGTTGATCTTCTCATCTTCTGCAATTAAGTGGACGGTGACGTCACGTCGCGTAATGACCGCCGCGGGATTGACTCGTTTGAAAGAACTGTTTCCATGTGTCAGTGTGTTTGTGTTATTTTTTTCATATGGCCCAAACTCAGAATTTCATTATATACACGTGTTTGTTTCTCGCTTCTCGCTCTCCAAATATTGGACACAAAAATTTGGGTATTTTCGTAACCCTTTTTCCGCGTTTAGCATTTTTCGGCCATTAGCCGATGAGGCGCGAGTATCGGCTGATTCCCGGTCTCCATCTCTTTTTCTATGTAAATGAAGCCTTAATACAAAGCGACGACAAGTCATGATCGATGATTTTTTTTTCCAAGATGACAACGTAATTTCCTCGAGCGGTCAACTCTTTGCGCTATGCCAGCGCGTGTCCCTGTACTCAAATCATTGCGCATAATGAAGCAACATCGCTGTTATAGACGCACCGCGTAGCATCGGCTTTTTTATAATGTTCAGGAGGGATGAAAAATGCTGTTAATATCGATAAGGAATTTACGTAAGACAGCATTTTACGTGACATATTTTATATTTTTATTAAATCTAGTATAATCTGCATTACATTTTTAAAGCAATGTTTAAAGCCATAATTTTTAAAATCGAAAGTGTATGGATTGTTTGAACGATCATCTTTGCCACGTTTATGTAAACCAACTAGTTTATTTATTTTTCACTCGATTGTTGTGACCGTAGAACACTCGAGCCATGGATATATTGCAAAACGACCTACAGCGCCGCTATACAAGCGCGGTCAATCTCGGCATATCGAAAACTTACGAGTTCACAGTTTCCGGCCTTACCGGCAGTAGTTATGAGATTATCGACGGACGCTCTCTTGTTATTGATTATCGATCTATCTAGAAATAATATAAACCACATCGATGTTGTACATTCAATGCTATTTAGTTGCATGATTTATCTTTGGACACAGTAAATAAGAAATTGAATAAATAATAATATGTATTGCGCAATATTAAATTATCTCGCATAATAAAGAACAATATACATAAAGCATATTTTGCGTAAAAGAATTAGTATTTTTCTTTGGGTTTTCCAGGGATCCATCATATTTTGTGTAAAATGTTAAACACAAATTGTCATGATGAATAATTTTTTGAAAAAAATATATATTATACTAGTTGTGCAATTGCGGGTTAGTATACATCGTTTCACGTGTATTAAAAAATATCAATTTTTTTAAATAATTGGCTGTTCAAACAATAATCTCGTTCGATATATACGATTCAAATATTTCTCGAATCGATAAAGTGGCACGATGGTAACAAAATACTTAAAAACTCGGTCGTGCGTACAGGTAAGCGTCTTTTACAAGATTTCGAATCCCCTGCACAAACCTTCCGCCGATAAGTACGAACTCTTCGTTCTCCCAAGATCCAAGCGACGAAGGATCGAAGAAACTGACCTGCCACAGGACACTCCGCTCCCACATAAGCTGCGCTCACCTGTGGAATGTACACACGCGAGGGGCCGCCTATACCGATGGAGCTCTACATATACACAACTTGCGTTGCACACGTTCTCCCCCAATGCGGCTCTGCTTTTACGAAACCTCTATGGCGTTGCACTGTACAAAGGAGGAGATAGCGAACTTTTACGAAAGCGAAAGTGTACGCGCTTGACGCGTACCTATAGTATAGAAAACCGATTTCGTGCGCACGCTAACACCCTGTTATAAAGGATAAGAATCGCAATAGCAAGAGGATGTGCCTGGTGGATCTTGAAGTTTACTCTGTATGGAACTGCATTGTTCACTGCATTAAAATGAAAATTACAATAGTAGTTCTATTGCGAGTCGTTGATTTGTCAAGCTATTTTGTTGAATGGGGTGTATCGAATTTCACGCTCTTGTAAGTTATAATCAACAATGCACATACATCCAAAAAGTTAAGTATTTCGAGATCGATTACAATCAAATCCACTTGACCGCTCTAAACGAGATATCTATATTGTGCCGCAAACAATGAGGAGTATAGAAGTGACGTAACGCCGAAAATCGGCATATATGTACGAACGTCTGAAAAGCTATTGTGGTTCGGAGACGATAAAGAAAAGGGATCAAAGAGAGAAGATAAGGATGACGCGAGAATCTGCGGTATGCCTCTCGTCTAGTCGATCCGATCTAGCCGGGTGCGCAATTTCGCATGCAAATATCCCGAAGGCTGCCGTCGTCGTCGCGCGACACAATGAGCTGCTGCAGACATCACGAATCCACTTTGAATTTCACTGGGGACGAGCTGCTGTGCCCCGAAGATTGTGGGCTTTCGTGTTATGATATCATCGCGCCTGAAAAAGACTTGCACATTTGATATCGCTATACGTTTATAAGGGCATCTATGAAAATTGGGCTTTTTTCATAGATCAAATATATGTACTCTAGTCTTGCTTAAACTGTTATCGATTATTGACTTTTTCTTGGCACTCGATACTTATATCGCTGACGCAATAATATTCATTTATATAATATGGGTGTGAGCAATGTTTTTCAATGATCTGCAGATATCAAGCATTCCGATGACAATCACAAATAAGGCTCATTCTCGCAGATAAAACGTATACGATTCTAAAACTCCCTGTACACTTGCTATAGTTTGGACATTGGATGTGTATACATTTTCGCTTTCGGACGTCAACCTTTGCACGTGTATTACCAGTCCATCCAAACGCGGTGTATACGCGCTTCCAAAAAAAACGCCCAAATCACCATCAAGCTGTAGAACGAAAAGCGATGTCAGGTACGCAAAGGCGTAGCCTTCGAAAAAGTCCGGCCGCGATTTATGCCGCAGACAATACACTGCGGCATATACTCGTCCTCCGCTCGCGTGCGTGCAGAGAGCTGTCCGAGGTAGGGCGTCACGCTCGAGGTGCTTCGGGCCCCGACACAAGGAAGCATCACATATATACGCTTGTATATACTGTATACGTACGAGTTTCGTCAAGTCTGCGGACCTCGTTGTTGCGGATAAGATAGGACACGTTAATGCGACTGGTATATCTGCACTGTATAAATCGCGTATATATACATAGACTCCTGCATGTAGCACCTGTTGCGCATAGCGCTCGCTCGATGTAGTGAGGAGGACTGCGTAAGACAGTGCGGAATCTCCAAGACACGATGATGGTTTTTGTGTATTAGAAAGGAGAGATTGGGGTTTGTCCAGGCATCAGCGGGAGAATGAGGTGTTGCTTTTTGTTTGCTTTCGAGAGAGAGGATGAGAGCGAGTTTTTGTCGAGCATGGAGAAAATCAACGGTAATGTATAGTTTTTCTCCGCGCACCTTTTTAATTTGAAGCTTATATTTCTTCTATCCAGATACCCAGCGTTATGTATATATGTATATATATGTATGGCGAATAAACAATGTTTGTTATTCCCTTGTTTTCTTTATCACTCGAGCAAAGCGTCGTGTTATGTTTGATTAAATTTTTTTTGTAATAAACTCTTGTAAATGCTAGATGAGTAATTCAAACAGTATATTGATTATAAGTGATTCAAGCTCCAATCAATGCGTGACCAATCTTAACAACTCGCTCGCAACGACGCTCGAAAATGAGTAATAAGTAGTACGCGACAGAAAACTGTGAAAATTACCCCATATAAAATAGCCTGTCATCGAGCTGCGTATGTATAATTACTATCATCGGTATATCCTTCGACTAGAAAGTTTTTCAGCAATGCTTACAAAAAGTATTGAAAAATGTACTGAATCAGCATCAAGCTAAAATAAAAAGTGCATTTCATTGCTATATCATTCAGATTAGCCTTCACGCGAGAGACAGCCCGAAGCGAAACAAGCAATCCGAAGCAACGCGCTTAATAGTGTCACCAGCGTTTTCCACATTAATAACAACCTCGTTCGTACAACAAAACCACGTAATAAACGCAGTGAGAAATTCTCTCGGTATCGTGCGCTCACAGCAGCAACACCGGTATGATGGGAGCCGCTCGCTTATGTCTCGCGAGTGCCTCGTTCTCTCGCCTATTGTCCTGACCCGCGTGCATATCAATTCCCTCCGCTCGTCTCCTCCTCTTTTCTGCTTCACGTGGGAAGTACCGCGAACTTTCTTCGCAGCTCTCAACGAAATACAATTTACAGCCTGCGACGTTTTGCTTCGATCGAATGCACCCGAGAACTACTGCTGTCATCCATCTTCCTTTCGTGCAGCTACCTGATACATATAATAAATATATAGCGGATCGCGGAATCGATCGGGGACAATGAACTGCGCCGTCGAGCTGTGAGCTTGTGGAAACGGAGAAACTCGTTCTTCGTTGCGACACTGCTGCGGTATTTTAATTCTATATTATGTATGTCCAAGGAGCGGCGAAATGAAGTGCGCTGCAAAAATTGCATTTCAAAATAGTTTTTGTGCTGTGAATTTTATAGCGTTACCTAGAGCGTTCCAGTCACATCAGCATATTTTTGTTTTCTGGAGATTGCCCAATTTTTTAATGCGCATGTGCTCGCAAAAGACGCGTTTATTCGCTTCATTAAGTGCTCTTTAGAGAACGATTTTACATAATTCTGGATTTGCTTCTGAGATTGTTTCCAAAACATGCTGCACTGTAATTTTCACTCCGCGGTACCTGTAATTATGCGCGGGCGAAGCAATTCAGAAATTCTTTTAAAACCAATAGTCGGCGCAGAAACGATCAATATATCGCTTAAGACAACGCGCAGTTCTGTCATCCGTATTCGCGCACAACGAAAAGTACTGCAGTGCGTGCACCATCTGCCGCAAGGCTCGAAGATATACATACACAAACCTCCCATTTTCGAACCGTCCAAATTGACTTTTTCTCACGCGTGCGTAATGCACTTTAATAATGCTGTGTGTCTGTTGGCGAAGAAGAGCGACGGGAGCATAGGAAAAAACCTGCCAGAAGAAGCGAATTAAAGGGAAATGCTTCGTGTCTGATGACGGCTGCAGTATACTGCAGCAGCGCTACATGTGTAGAATGCACGTGCGAGCTGGTGGAGAACATCTGTTTACGCGGAGTTAAACAAACGGATGCTATGTTTCGCTCGACGGTGACAAGTGCGTTGTTGCAATTGTTTACTTCTAAAAGCGCTTGACAACGGTTGAATAAGTCAGTTGCTTTTTGAGCTCGCTCGATTTCTCATCTATCATTGGAGAAATGAAGAACAAATATTGGGTCTGTTGTAGGCCTACATGTGCGTTGCAAAATCTTACAATTCATAAGGTTATGTGGTAATTAAGTTTTTCGTACATTTTAATTCAAAAATTATATGCGCATAAATATGCAAAATCAAGTTCCAATATATAACCATATACCCTTCTCCAGATTCAAGATCAGATCGAATCACCAGCGGAAGGAACGATCAAAGAAGAAGCACCTGAACCCTGATAGAAAAAAAGAAACCTGAACAAGCTTTCCATTTGCTTCTGACCTCGAAAACACTCGAGTAAGGTCGAAGGGTATCTCCTTAGGCTCGGAAAAGGGCGTGTGTGTATAACACCAGGCACAGCTGTTCCTCAAGACTTATATGCTTCGAGCTCTCCAAGGAAGACTCGGAAGGTGCAGATTTCCGAAAGCCATCTGCTGTCTGTTACACCTCGTTGCCACTGTGTGTAGCGCTCAAAGGTGCATTGTGTGTATATAGCCGCTATTTTTGAAGGTGGAGGGACAATTTTCAGTTTTAAACCCTTGCATAGATGTATATGTGTCTTGCATATATGTATGTATGTATGTGAGTGGATGAGCTCTGCAAAAACAGCTTGTCGCTTTCCTGCACGTATGCAGAGCTCGCGATGCTTGCAACGAAAAACAGACCCTGTGTTCGTTAGAGAAGAGAACAGACTGCTATATACGCATTCTCGATTATTCTTCTTTTTTTTTGTTGCGAGCCGCCTGCGAGTATCGTATGTCACTCTTCATGCCATCTTCTTCTTTTATACAATAGCATCTTGAACTTGCAATATGAGTTACCATGTACTTCGTTTTTCCGAGAACTTCGTGTCAGAGCTAATTAAAATCTGATCACTGGTCGGTATTTTACAGCAAAAATAAAACGCAAAAGTTTATTGAAGAAGAAACGTTGGAGACTGATAATACTGATAACAATGAGAATTGTCTATTAATTTCTGACATCTCGAGTCTGCTCCAGATCGTAAGGGCCAAAACGAGCTCCGGGGAAGTCTCTACATCGGGAGAGAGAAAGAGAGGCAGGGAGGATGCCTCGAGCTCCGAAGACAGGATGAGCCACTTAATCCCACTTGGTTCCACATCACCTGTCTTTCCGCTTTCGTCGCGTGCGCGCGGCGACTCCTCGACTACGATCGGCAGCGCAACTCCGCCTCTTCCGCGTAACCCATAGGCTCTTCCCGATCGGAAGCGCAGATAAGATTTCCGAGCGAGACAATTACCCATAGCCGAGAGGGACTGCGTGTATATACAGATATTGTTGCGCAGCGCGCTCCCCTACTCGAGAAATAACGGCGAGAGGATCACTTGGGGAGCCCTCGAAAGGGTTTATTTTGCGATCGACGCCCGAGATTTCCTGGATGCAGTGCCGGGTGTGAGAGGAGCGTGCGGACGCGAGGAGACAAATTGGTGTCGGTTGAATTTATCGAGTGTTTACGTTCTTGGAAATGCGATTTTTTTTATGTCGTGCAAAATTATTTCGTCTCATTTGTTTCTCGGTAGTTTTACGGAATATGTGACTTGCTTCGTTTGCAACCACTGACAACAAGCATATGGTTTCTGATTCGAGCTTGTCTATGGAATTCGAATGCTGAGTCAATACGGTACAAGGTTTCGAACTGCGGAGCAATGCCGAGAACCGAGCTGATCTTACATTCTTCAAACAAATTAACAAACTTGACACCTGTCTTTTTCCCGAATGTTCAGGAATAGCGTTTGAATTTCACGAACAACGTACATGTATTCAAATGTCATATCAATTTTCAGAATAATACATAGGCTTGCCGACTACAAAAAACTGCGCGTTAAAATCTTTCGATCAATATAATTAGCATGAGCAACATATTTAGCTTAATCTTGAATTGTATACGCATTCTCGTACGAATCATAAGCTCACGAGAACCAACTAAAAATCTAGTCCCTACAAATGCTCGTAAATTATACAATTATTTTATTATTCAGAGCAATATGGCAGTTATTTTTCATCATCAACCAGTACCTTTTACATAACGTCAGCATCGTCCTCGGCCCCTCGCGTATCTAGACAGAGCAGCAGCAGCAGCAGCGCGTCGATTGTCTCGGATCGTATAACACGACATATTTTCAAAATAATCTGCCAGCGCCGAGTGCAGAGCTGGCAACCCTGCACTTATTCTGTTACACGTGCCGACTCGCAATTACGATTTTTCGATGCACCTACTTCCTCCATGTGCAGGTATTTGGAACAACGAGGAGTTACAGAGGACCTTTCGTAAAAAATCGCACAGGAAGTTGTCGGTTGCGCGCACGCGTATCCTAATTTTTTTACTTGCCATTGCATCGCACTCTATTGACAGGAGCTGCAAATGAATGCTTGAGTACACCGGAAGATTGGGCTATAATAATATTTGCACACGTGTCTTTTGATCAATATTATTCGGCAGATTATAGGTGCGCATTTAATTCTTTGTTTGATACAAAAAAACGAGAAGCGCACTTGTATACTAATAACGTTGATTTAATCACGGTATATTCATTAAAACCATTCTCAATCATTTTGTCTCTTCGCATAAACGATAATTGTGCATTGCGGAAAATCGTATAATACGACGCCGCAATAACAGGGCAAAAGCGACACGCGCCAGTTTGTACGCTTTCGCAAAAATTATATTTCCACTTGTATAACGCGACGAAATTTGTGGAGTATGCAGAATTTTACATTTAGCAACGACGATAGTCGCGCGAGTCCTATGCGCTTTATTGCAAATGTACAGTCGTGCTTCACTCTTTATACTATAATATATGCTGGCATATTAGATCGTAATGTTATAGGAATACAAACTACTACAAAAACGGCGATTGTTTTTCATAACTCTTTCTTTATGTCATCGTTTTTAAACCTCTATTAGATATAGAACGATTCGCGAATATGTATATAATTTTACATCCGCTTTCTATAAACGATTCTATGATACCATCAACTATATACTCAACAATTAAGACTTGTTGAAAAAACTAAAAACGAATTATGAAGTATCGCAATATCTGAAGAACTCGTACAGTATTTCTTTCATTCTCATCTAATTGATCGACATTTTTATATGATCGAAAAATAGTATTTATAATCTCGGTTCCACGAATCAATCTGCGCACTTTCTCACATACTTCTACATGTAGCTTTTTTACCCGAATGGCGAAGGCTTCTTTAATAATATAGATTCAGAAGGTTCGCGGTATTTCTTTGATTACAACAGCATCGGTAATTTGAACTCCGTTTTCTTTCCCGGTTTTCTCGTGTCTGTATATACTATATATATATATATATATATATATATATATATATATATATAACCACACACGGATGTACGAGACGAGGTTTTATGAAGCATGTGCGTTACGCGGAGCGTGATGAGCTTTGTGCATTTTGCTTCTTGGTTTAACTTGGAGAATCTCGTTGTAATAAAGTTTCAGAGATAAGTGAAAGGAATTCATGTTTTCCAAGTGTTTTTTTCGCTTGATCATTCGACGGCTATAGTTATACTCAATCACGTGTGTGCAAGCATATGCCTATAGAGCAACAGGCAATTGATAATCTTAAAAACGCCACAATGACTCTAAAAAATTTTAATTTTTCACTCGAAAAATGTAAGCCATTTATAACTTTTTGATAAAACCTCACACTTCTTACCATATCACATATACGAATTCGTACTCGACAGGTCTAAAAAAGGCCTATACACATTTAGCATTATTCGAAACAAAGCATCCGAGCAATTTTGCCCGTGCACCCAATCGAACCGGTAGCGAAAAAATTTCGCAAAAAAGCGTATAAAGATCGATCGAATAATTGACACGCATGCGAAATCGCACGTTCAGTATTTCATTGTGTTTTGCTTTCTGATCAGCGAAACCCTGCATTATTTTTTGCTACGTGTACGCTTACGTTCGATTCAGCATCCGACATACGAAAGTGTCGACATCGACGTGTTCGATTTACCGCTCCGGTGTAATATCCGTGAGTTCATTGAATTTTTTATGTGCAAGGATTCTGAGCGAGTAAAAGTGGATTCGTATAATTTAATTTCTTTGTTAGATTTTGGAAAACCCCGTTTTTCAATAAAAAGTTAAACTCCATGGACGAAGCTACTTTCATCATATGAATCGATTGCTCTAATATATAATTAAACAATTTAAGTTATACCTGTTCCTAACAAGCTTCGTATCACGATCTCTAAAATTGTAGTGACCGATAATTGATTTGAAATTATACCACCGTGTTCCCACTATTAATACATCTGCGTCGGCTTATTTAAAACGCACACTGAAGACTGAGAAATAAAGCCTCAGGTGGCCAAGCGTTTGGAGAGAATGTAGAAATCGTAACACAAGAAATCAGAGGCGGGGAAACGAAGAAGGGCCCGAGCGCAAAAAAGGGGTAACACGAAGGTATCGCGACTCGACGTGAGAACGTCTACGGAACGAAAGGTGTATATATACTGCACGGGCTCGAAGAAGAGTTCCCCGCATCTCTTCGCGCGTACTTTCCTTTTTCTCTTTTTGGTCTCGAGGGAGATGAAGATTGAATCACGCGGGTGGCAATAGCCGGTACTCACGTAATCGATGACGTGCCTAACACATAAGGCTTTATTTTGTCTCGTAGCATTAAAGTGACTAGCAGGATTCTCTTACCTGAAACATAAAAGTGAATAAACTGTTAATTGAACATTTACTATAGAGTTTTAACTATATAGAATGATTAATTTATTGTACATATAATCTTACGCGTGAAAATGATGTATTAAAAATAAACTGTATTATAAAATATATCAGAGACGGTAGCGCTTAAAAATATGAATCAGATAGATACTCCGTTGTGATATAAATATTCCCGGGGGGTGCAAAAAAATGTATGCAACCTTGCTCAACTCGCCCAACGTCTGATCATTGGCACTGTTTGTACGCCTACACTCTTATCGGAGCGTGATCTCTCGTTGCAGGTACTCCTGAGCCTTTGTATATAATCCTGCGGTTTCCAGGTACGTTTATATAGATGTACAGTTACAAGCTGTTACGAATTACTGTATCTGTGTATTATTCAATGAAAACCTAGCTGCTGGTTCAAGTGCGCAAGTATAAGAGTTTTTTCTAATACGTGCACGAAAAAGAACTGAAAAGCGACAAGAAAATTTACCATTTCGAGTATCTTTAGAGTTGCGGGAGACACAAGTGAATAGTGGGAGATAAAGTTCAGCAGCGAAAGGTAAATTACTTTATTTTTCAAGAAAGTAGTTCTTACCAAATAAATCTTGTTTCAAAAATTGAAGAAATTTCAAAATTTTGAAAAATTTAATTATATTACGATTACATTGTTACTAACTTGTAAATACCAATTCCTCTTCCGCTTTTCATTTACGGAAAAGGAGAGTTTATTCCTGCCCTTATTCAAGAAAACACGGTGTGTAAAATAAGGGCGAAGTGGTTTTTTCAGACTCGGATGATGTCTGAGCACGAGTGGAGGTCAAGGACGACGAAGGCAAAAAATCTTGCTAGAAAGAGATAATGTCTCCACCTAATTGCATAATGGACTATTTCATAACGCAATGCTTTTGCTTATAACTTAACACTTTTACCTCTAACCTCACGGGATGATACTATTCCCCATTTGTCACGGAAAACGGTAGCATTATGCGGCACTACCCGAGCACGAGTAATAAAAAAGGTATTAATGCATTTTGTATTTTTTGTTCAAGGTTTCACTTAGTTTAAATTTTAAAATCAAAATTAGTACGTTGTGAAACTAGGGGGAAAATTGATTTTTCCTAGCGAAAATGAAGTTTGAGCATGAGTTGTTAGTCGAGGTCGTCGAAATGTTAAGTATTAATAACTATAAATATTAAGTCATTATATTAAATATTTCTAAAGTTATCCTTGGTCATATCCTTTTTCTATTTTTTTTTTTAATTTTGTTCAACATAGTCGATTTTTTAAATTGTATTTAATTCTACCACGTGGTTCTTGAGTTATCACTATTAATGAGTAAATTTATTCTAAAGCTTATAATTCTGAAACAAAGACATTCAAAAAACGAACAAAAATCAATTATGTTCTTAAATCGCGCGATTTGAATTCCAAAGACCTGACTGGGTCGACTAAAAACAACGGTCGATATTAGTAAATTATGAAAATATCACTGAAATCGACCACAAAAAATTATGAGCAAACAAATTCAATTTTAAACGTTTGGAACATTTATTATATATAAATTACTAAAAAAATACAAGTCGCTCGTTAGCAAGCTGCTACTTTTTTTATTCTTACATTGTATTATAGAATTATTTTAGTTCTATCTCGCGAACCACAGTGTATACATAAAATATGTAGCTATGATATACTATACTTTTAAACGAAAGTCATATTTACAAATGACATGAGATTTCGTTCATTTTAGTACACAGTTTCGTTATAAAACAGGTGTTTGAACTTACTAGTAAATAAAATGCTCAGAATATTAATATATACCATAATTTTTAACGTATTTCACAACACATGTTTCTGCGCTGGCAACAATTCATTGGGAAAACAACTCGTTCAGTATATCGAAAATCTTAAGATTCATCAAATTTTAATTTTTCATAACAATCAATATTTTTTCGGACAGAATGATCATTACATATTGAAAGAAATAGTAGTAAAACTACCAGTAATTATATATAATACAAGAAATTTAGACTGGATAAGACAGAATTATAATAATACCATACAAGATAAATCTTACAAGTCCACCTGCATAATAGTCTTTCAACCAAGTTTTATATTTCAAGATATTGCATCTGTATTGGAATTCTATATTGAGATATCGCCTACAGATACACGTCCAAGATGTTTGACTATATTGAATTCAAATATTCAAATCTCATCGAAAAATTCTGTAAAAGCTATTCTTGATTATGCGTGGTCAAGGAAGTTTCTGGATTTTACCATTATGAATATCAGCTCCAAAAATAATTCACTAGCTGAAATTTGTACTTTCAACCCTTTCTCCAAAACATACAGTTTCACTCATTACACGCCAGAAATCGTTTTGTTTCCCGATAAACTGGTAAATATGAAAGGTTACGCTTTTAAAGTTTCATACACTTTAATGCCACCGTGGATAATAAAAGCAGATAATGGATCAAAATTAAGTGGACTTTCACTAAAGATAATAAAATTTATTACATCTGTTTTAAAATCCCGAATTCATATCATAGAAAATGAAGGTGGATTAACATCAGCTCTTCGTCAAATTCAAGATTCGAAGACCGATCTAATGTTATTACCGCTCTATGTCTCTGAATCGCGAATGAATAATACTAAAATGGGACGCGTGTTTGCATACGACATGCAATGTGGCATTACGATGGGTATGACAAGTATAAAAATCAATACATCTTTCAAGTCCTTTATTCCCTTTCTCATTAGCTCAGTTATCATCATTTTTATTCCATCAGCATTTAATTATTTGACAACAAGAAAAATACGAATAAACTTATTACTTGGCGCGAGATTAATTCTTGGTCAACCAGCTACAAACCTACCTTCTATTCCTCACAGAAGAATAATATTTTTTAATATAGCACTTTTGCCGATGATATATTCACCTGATTTAATCTCCAAATTGTTGAATTGTATTGTGGGCTATCCAGAAGAAACAATAAATACTTTCCATGATGTAGTAAAAGCTAATTTACGCCCATACGCGACTAGTAGTTTGTTTGAATTGCTTGTTAATGAAAGTGATCTTTATCTTGATATTGTTAAATCGAGAACTGTGAAAATTTCTCATATTGGCGAATGTTCAAGAATATCAGAAGACAAAAATGGGGGGATATGTTTTATGCCGGAAAAGGCTGTACCCTATTACAGTGAAGAATATCGTAAATCTTACAATATTACTAGCATACGAACTACCGGTATTAAAATATTTTTATCAATGCAATGTTTTTTTTTCGATAAAGGATCTCCATACGTAGAAAAATTCGATTACATAATCCAAAAATTGCTAGAGAGTGGGATTTGGATGAAAATTTATAAATCTGAAGGAGTAATAAATAGTAATGATGAAAAAAATAACTTGATGAACGTAGATCAGACTTTTACGGGAATGAAATTATTGACTATTTATTTATTTTGCTTTGCATTTTCATTAATTGTGTTCATATTTGAGTTATTTTATAACTATGCTTGTGGACTATATAAAATCAAGGAATAATTTCAAATTAATATTTTTTATTATTTACTGAAATGGAAATTAGTTGTTCACCATTACGTCCATCACTGTATATTGCATGTTATTTTGAATAATATATGCTTAATATAAAATATATTAATAAGAAAGATTTTTTCTACGCAACAAAGACTGGCATGAAAATAACCGTCCCATAAAATACATCAACGTTAAATACTGTTGTAAATAATAGTCAGAATTTTGTATGATAATATTTTGCATAATGTAGAACACAAATTAAATGTACAAAATACATTCACTTACGGGAAAATATACATTATATATAATTATAATATAATTTTTATTAATATAATTACTCTCACTTGAATAAAATGTCAAAAGTTAACGATGATATTTTAAAATTTTTGAGAAAAATCATTTGATTGGTGCATATTGATTAACTATATTATATCTTGTTGTTCACTATTTCAAATTAATTATTTTGTTGGTTCGGAAATGAATTACAATTAATGGTGAACGGGAATTACTTTATAATCTATCCGTAAAATATTAATTAGCTCTAAACTGCATTGCTTAATCAATAATATTTAAAATAGGCAATTTAGTGACTAATGTTATTTACGCAACTTATTAATACTTACTGTTCAACTGATTGTACTATTTTAGCACAAAGCGCCTTGAAAATTCACTATGCACGGCCATCTATGGGCTACGTCAGGACTGACGAGCGGTAGAAAGTTCTAAATCGCTAAACACAAGGTTAAGCCTTAGGAAAATTAGGTGCGGCAGATTTATTTCCAAAGCGAGTACTTTTTATTGAATAATTCTTGTGTCAAGTTTTAAAAGAATTCACAAATTTTGACAAATGTATTTATATTATTATCCTGTTGACGAGAAATATGTTGACTTGAAAAGAGTGATTCCCTATCCACTTCTAATTTATGGAATAGCTGGGTTAATTCCTGCCCCTAAAAAGACACGGTGTGTAATAAGGAGAGAAGTGGTTTTTTCAAACTCGGATGATGTTTGAGCACGAGTGGGAGCCAAGAATGCTGCAGGCAAAACATTTTGATAGAAAGAGCTAATTTTTCCACCTAGTTGCATAATGTACTAGTTGAAAACGCAACGCTTTCACCTTTAACCTCTCGGGATGATATAAATCATTGTATTCCCCATGAATCCTATACGCAAAACCGTTGCGATATGCGGCACTACCCGAGCACGATTGATAAAAAAATATATTAATGCATTTTATATTATTTGTTCAAGGTTTCACTTAGTTTAAATTTTAAAAGCAAAAATAGAACATCGTGAAGCTAGGGAAGGGGGGAGGGGAATTGGTTTTTCTTAGCGAGAATAATGTTTGACCACAAACTTCTCTAAACATTCTACCAACATGTTACACAAAAATACAAATTGTACTATTTCAAAGTTTCCGTTAGTAGGAAGCCGCAGAGGAAGATAACATTTATAAGCGCGGTAAAGCTGTCAGGATGGGTTGACCAGAAATAATGGTCGATATCAGATAATCTTGATAATATCACTGAAATCGACCACAAAAACTAGCGAGCAGTTTAGCTCAAGAGCTAAATATTTTCATGTAAAACAAACTAATTTAATACTTTTGAGATATTTATTATATATAATTGACTTAAAAAATCGATACAAACCAATGGTTAGTATGCTGTCATTTTTTTTTTATTTTTACATTTGTATAGCAGAATTCTTTTTAGTTTTATCTCGGGTACCACAGTGTATACATAAAAAATGTAGCTATGATATATTATACTTTTAAACGAAAGTCATATTTACAAATGACATAAGATTTCGTTCAACGAAGTATGCAGTTTCTTGATAAAATAGGTCTTGTATCTCAATTGTAAATAAAATGCTTAGAATTTTGATTTGTACCGTAATTTTCAACGTATTTAATAACACATGTTTCTGCGCTGGCAACAATTCATTGGGAAAACAACTCGTTCAGTATATCGAAAGTCTTAAGATTCATCAAATTTTAATTTTTCATAACAATCAATATTTTTTCGGACAGAATGATCATTACATATTGAAAGAAATAGCAGTAAAACTACCAGTAATTATATATAATACAAGAAATTTAGACTGGATAAGACAAAATTATAATAATACCATACAAGATAAATCTTACAAGTCCACCTGCATAATAGTCTTTCAACCAAGTTTTATATTTCAAGATATTGCATCTGTATTGGAATTCTATATTGAGTTATCGCCTACAGATACACGACCAAGATGTTTGACTATATTGAATTCAAATATTCAAATCGCAACGAAAAATTCTGTAAAAGCTATTCTTGATTATGCGTGGTCAAGGAAGTTTCTGGATTTTACCATTATGAACATCAGCCCTAAAAATAATTTAGTAGCTGAGATTTATTCTTTCAACCCTTTCTCCAAAACATACAGTTTCACTCGTTACAGGCCAGAAATTGTGTTGTTTCCCGATAAACTAATAGATATGAAAGGTTACGCTTTTAAAGTTTCATACGCTTTAATGCCACCGTGGGTAATAAAAACAGATAATGAATCAAAATTAAGTGGACTTTCAGTAAAGTTAACACAATTTATTATGTCTGTTTTAAAATCTCGAATCCATATCGTAGAAAATGAAGATGGAATAGCATCAGCTTTTCGTCAAGTTGAAGATTCGAAAACCGATTTTATGATATTACCGCTTTATGTCACTGAATCGCGAATTAATAATACTAAATTGGGACGACTGTTTTCATACGACATGCAATGTGGCATTACCATGTATTGGAAATGGGTAGTTAGTTGAATAAAAACTCAGAATATCTTAGTCAAACTTTTACAAATTTATTCTGAGAGCAGAGGAAAGCAGAACGTCTTAACTCTATGGAATCTAGACGCAGAGTGAGAGCTCCGAAAAATCGGCAGAGCATCGGTACGTGCACATGGGCCTAAAACAATGAACGCAGTCATAAAGCGCATATAAATGCCAGATGGCTCTTTTCCCGGAGGTCCGAGCGACGGAATGTCGCGACCCTCAGCGTCACCGCTCGAGCCGATTGTTAAGTCATAAAAGACCCTTTTTCTCGAACTCTCACTTTTCAATATGTTTAGGATTAGGATTTGTTTTTGCCGAGAGCTAGTATTTCCAACACGCCCCCTCAAAAACAAATCCACTAAATCTATTTAATCTTAGTAACAAACACAATATATCCATATATATATCTACTTAGTTTCTAGGAAAACAAAAATTAATATTATACTTTTGAACACACATTAATTAGATCTACGAAGATATAAATTTTCTATTAATAATTATTAACTATTAATTTAAACCTATGTGCTTTCCTTTCCTGTACTCTCAGTTTCTGGGGAATTACATATGGTCCAACATTTGTTGCTAGGATTAGGGAAAACCCAGAAAAACCTAATCAAACCATTTCTCTTATTCTTGTTATTACATAATCAGTCTTATACTATGAATACATAAAATTCTTTTACTCCAAGCCCATCTGTGATCTGAATTCTAGGAACTTTACTGCAGGTAGTGGCTTGGTCAAAACATCTGCAACTTGATTTCCTGTAGGAACATATTTCAATTTTATTACATTTTTTTCAACTTGCTCTCTTGAAAAATGATATTTTATATCAATATGTTTTGATCTTTTATGGCTAGTTGGATTATTAGCTATACTAATACAGCCATTATTGTCTTCATAAATTATGATAGGCTTATCAATATTGATTTTAATACTAGTAGCTAATGACTTTAGCCATAACGCTTCTCTCACAGCTTCAAAAAGAGCCATGTATTCAGCTTCTGTAGAAGAGGCTGCTACTGATACTTGTCTCCTTGTATTCCAACATATTGTACATTGTTCATACATTTTAAACAAATAACCTGTTGTACTTTTCCTGTTTGTAACATCAGTGCCACCCCAATCGGAGTCAACATAACCAGATAAAATATCATTATATTCTCTTTGTTTATATGTTAATTTCAAATTAACTGTACCTTTCAAATACCTTAAAACCCTTTTTAAACATTGCCATAATTCTTTATTATTCTTATTTGTATATCTACTTAAAATATTTACAACTGTACTTAGATCAGGTCGAGAACAAATCATTATGTACATCAAGCTTCCAATCAAATTTCGACAGGGAGCATCATAATCTTCGTCAGAATTAAGAGCCTCATAATCTAACTTACTTGGAAGTGGTGAATTTACTGAATTACAATCAGTCATATTAAACTTATTCAAAACAGACTTAATATATGAACTTTGATCCAAAGTTAATATTTTATCTTTTCTTTCAATTTTTATACCAAGGAAAAATCTTATTTCATTTAAATCTATCATACTAAATTTATTCATTAGATAATTTTTAAAATTTCTCATTGTTCTCTCATTAGCAGTAACTATCACTAGATCATCAACATACAGTACAGCGTAAATATTTTCAGATATATTGCCTTTATCTAAAATATAGATACAACGATCAACTAATGAATTTTTGAAACCCTTTTCAATCAAAGTTTTTTCAAAAGTTTGAAACCAGCATCTTGCTGCTTGCTTTAAACCATAAATTGCTTTATTTAATTTACACACTTGATTGCTTTTACTCTTAACCCCTTCTGGCACTTTCATATATATCTCTTCATTTAATATGCCGTTGAGAAAGGCAGTCTTGACATCCATATGATGTATCAATAAATTAAATTGATTTGCAAAAGCTATAATAAATCTAAAACTCGAAATTCTAGCTACTGGGGCAAATGTTTCATCAAAATCAACCAAATATTTTTGAGTAAAACCACGAGCAACAAGTCTAGCTTTGTATCGAATCGGATTTCCAAATTCATCATTTTTTATTGTAAATACCCATTTGCAATCAACAATATTCTTTTTATCTGGTTTATTTACCAGTGTCCAAGTTTTATTTACTATTAGTGAATTTATTTCATCATTTATTGCTTTTTGCCAAAAATCCTTATCAGCGCCTTTTATAGCTTCTTGAAAAGAATTTGGAATATTGTAAATTGCAGATAGTGCACATAAAACATAATCATTATTTTCATCATAAGTAACTCGAGGTAAATTTTTAATCCTTTCACTCCTTCGAGAATTTATATTTGTATTATCTTCCGATAACAACTTTTGTTGTGTATCTGTTTCAATTACAGATTCATTATCACAACTATCCAATTTAACCCTTTTTTCTACACTGTGATCTAGCTGATCAACAGTATCTGATTTTAAATCATCAGATTTATTTACTGATTTAGACATCTCGTCAGATGCATCAGTTTTGTTTCCATTGTTAACAATTTTGCTTTCTACTAATGTTGACAATTTGTCAGTTGCATTAGTTAGTTTTTCTGATTTTGACAATTCGTCAGATGCATCAGTTTTGTTTTCTTTGAAATCTGGCCTAGATTTCAGAAAACTTGTTTCATCCACAATTACATCCCGTACAACAATGAATTTTTCATTTTCCACGTCCCACACCTTATAACCATTGGGTTCATATCCCATCAATATACACTTAAATGATTTGTCACCAAATTTTGATTTTTTTACTTTATTATGAACATAAACTGTACTACCGAAAATTTTTAAGTATTTCAATACAGGCTTTTTATTATGCCACATTTCAAATGGAGTTTTATTTTCTTTTAAAGCTTTAGTAGGTGTTATATTGACAAGATATGTAGCAGTTAAGACTGCTTCTCCCCAGAATACTTTTTCTAACTTAGCAGCACTTAACATTGCACGTGCTTTCTCAGTTAGTGTTCTATTCATGCGTTCTGATACGCCATTTAATTGTGGTGTACGTGGAACTGTTAAATGATAAGTTATACCTTTTTCTACACAATATTCTTTCATCTCATTTGATAAATATTCTCTGCCATTATCAATATATAAATTTACTACTTTTAGATTGAAATGATTCTCACTTTTTGTGATAAAATCTTTGAAAATCGAAAATACATCAGATTTATAACTTATCAAATATGTTACACAATAATGTGTAAATTCATCAACAAAAACTATAAAATAGTTTTTATTGTTGACCGTCGGAGGAGTGATCGGCCCACAAACATCAGAATGTACAATAAACAATGGTCGCTGCACATAATCTTTTTCTTTAGCCTTATTAAAAGGTAAACAAGATTGTTTTCCATTTATACACGCTTCACAAATATCATCACTAGGCACTATATTTTCAATTTGATTTATATCACCGACCAATTGTTTATTCCTCATTTCTAAAAATTTGTGTTTACCAATATGACCTAATCGTTGATGCCATAAATCATAATTGCTTTTAATAGCATTATAAATTTTTGAATTTTCATTCATTCCATGTACATCAACAAGAAAGTCTATTACAAGCAAATTACACCATACTTTACCAATCATAATAGTTGTACCATGGATAACTTCAACGCCGCCATTCTCAAGAAAAATAATTCTCATACCAGCTTCCTGCATTTTTCTTACAGATAAAAGATTGTTTGGCGCTTCTGCACAGTATAAAACATTCTTTAGAGTTCCTTTGATGCCCAAATTACTCGTAACATTGATATCTCCTCTCTTTGTTGCCAATATATATGTTCCGCATTTAGCCACAAAAACTTTAATTGGTGGATTTAATATCACAATATTCACAAACATTTTATCATTGTTTATGATGTGATCTGATGCACCGGAATCCAAGACAAAATTAAGTTTGTCTGTTTTTAATGGCTGAATATTATTAGCTATAAATGCATAACTTGAGGTACTTGAAAAAACTGTACTTGAATGAGATGTTGGTTCTTCCTTCTGAGTTTGCTGTATAGTTTTATTTTTATTTTCAAAATACTGTTGTCTTCTTTTCTTGTACTTGCAATCACTAATCTTATGATTATTTCTTCCACAATAAAAACATTCTAATTTCTTATTTTTGTCGTCAATATTATTCTTTGGTTTCTTATTATATTGTATATTATTTTTATTTTTTCTTTTGTTATTAGCTTTATTATTAAAATTCTTATTTAAATTTGAATTAAATTGTTCTTGATTTGCATTAAGCACTTTAACACTAGTATCACCAGATTCACTTTTTAATTTTACTTCTTGATCTAGTAATCTTTTCTTTACAAAATCTAATGTTAAATTATTTTCTGTTAAAGTTTCAATTGCTGTAACAATTCCATCAAAAGAAGATGGTAATGTTACAAGCAGCTGTGAAATTTTATCATCTTCATCCATCTTTCCTCCTGCTGCTGTTAATTCAATTATCAAATTATCAAATGTAGTAAAATGACTTATGAGTGAAGTGTCTCCTTGTAATTTTAGTCCAAGTAATTTCTTCTTAACTGCTATACGTGTAGCAGTACTTTTACGTTCGTAAACACTATCCAGATTTTCGAAAATTTGCTTTGCTGTTTGATTGTTATTAGCAAAGCCAAGAAATGAATCGGATAGATGTGCTATTATTATTCCTTTTGCGGTTCTTTCAGCTTTCTTCCAACTATGAGATTCTGGATTTGGTGGTTCATCTATCACTTTAATTAAATTCTTCTCACTTAGTAATGCACGAACTCTGAACTTCCAGAAACAGTACTTATCACCGTCAAAAGGTTTAATGTTATTTTTGTTTATTGAATTTTCCATATTCAATAAAACTTTTTTAATACACTTAAATTTGAACTATAGTTTTTACACTTCACTGAACACTGTCTAAACGTTAACTGGGCCCATAACCTATTGGAAATGGGTAGTTAGTTGAATAAAAACTCAGAATATCTTAGTCAAACTTTTACAAATTTATTCTGAGAGCAGAGGAAAGCAGAACGTCTTAACTCTATGGAATCTAGACGCAGAGTGAGAGCTCCGAAAAATCGGCAGAGCATCGGTACGTGCACATGGGCCTAAAACAATGAACGCAGTCATAAAGCGCATATAAATGCCAGATGGCTCTTTTCCCGGAGGTCCGAGCGACGGAATGTCGCGACCCTCAGCGTCACCGCTCGAGCCGATTGTTAAGTCATAAAAGACCCTTTTTCTCGAACTCTCACTTTTCAATATGTTTAGGATTAGGATTTGTTTTTGCCGAGAGCTAGTATTTCCAACACCATGGGTATGAGAAGTATAAAAATCATTACATCTTTCAAGTCCTTTATTCCCTTTCTCATTAGCTCAGTTATTATCATTTTTATTCCGTCAGCATTTAATTATTTGACAACAAGAAAAAGTCAAATAAACTTATTACTTGGCGCGAGATTAATTCTTGGTCAACCAGATACAAGCCTACCTTCTATTCCTCACAGAAGAATAATATTTTTCAATATAGCACTTTTGCCTATAATATATTCACCTGATTTAATCTCCAAAATGATGAATTGTATTGTTGGCTATCCAGAAGAAACAATAAATACTTTCCAAGACGTAGTAAACGCTAATTTGCAGCCATACACTCCTAGTGCTCTGTTTGAACTGCTTATTAATGAAAGTGATGCTTATCTTGACATTGTTAAATCGAGAGCTGTGAAAATTCCTGATATTGGCCAATGTTCGAGAATGTTAAAAGAAAAAGATGGAGGGATATGTTTTATGCCGGAAAAGGCTGTACCCTATTACCTTAAACAATATCGTAATTCTTACAATATTACTAGTGTACGACCTACCGGTATTAAAATATTTTTATCATGGGAGTGCTTCTTTTTCGATAAAGGATCTCCATACGTAGGAAAATTCAATTACATAATGCAAAAAATGTTAGAGAGTGGAATTTGGATGAAAATTTATAAATTTGATGGATCATTAAATAGTCATGGTGGAAAAAATAATTTGATGAGTGTAGAACAGAGTTTTATGGGAGTAAAATTATTGACTATTTATTTAGTTTGCTTTGCATCTTCATTAATTGTATTCATTTTTGAATTATTTTATAACTATGTTTATTGATTATATAAAATCAAGGAGTAACTTAAAATTAGTTTTTCATTATTACATTCATCACGTAAGCATTTTGCTACAGAAGAAGCGAGCGGTAGAAAGTTCTAAATCGCTGAACGCAAGGCTATGCGTCAGAAAAATCTAAAATCGGGTTACCGATCTTCAGTAACGAAAGCAAGATTATTTATATAAAATGTTGTAATATACTCTATACTATATTGTTTTGACTTACAATTGTTTGATAGAAACTTGTCGTATAATGTACATATAGATTGTATATTTTGCTATAGCCAAATTTATATAAAGTATTTTCGCAAGTAATTGTTTTAAACAGGAAATTGCAATTTATTTGTAAGGCATTTATCTAAATGTTTCGTAATACAATAATAAATAGAGACGTTGAACTATACTCAAATCGATCAAGTTAATAAAGATGAAAGTGTCAGATCACATTCTGCTTAGATCAAGAGAAGCTCGTGCAATATCCATTAAGTGATAATGCTTCAGTTATCTGAGCGCAGACGTATACATTTGCAGGCGTTTAAACGTAAATATAATCCTTGCACCTGATAAATTGGAAACCAAATATTCTTAGAACACGCTATATTTTTTCTGGAGAATTATTCTTGTCGCGTTGAAGCATTTAAAATTAGCGTTGTAAATATGATAGCTTTCGGATAAAAATCTTAGGTAGCTATTAATTGAAAAAAAATACAGTCGACTTTTGAACTCATACTAATATTTATCAAGAAGATAACCTACAACGAAATGTGGATCAGCAGAGCATCGACGCGCACAACCAAAAGTCTCGTGAAAGTAAAACGTTCAAAGCCACCGACCCGCTGCTGTTGTCTCGACTTCCGGCGAGTCGCTGCACAGCGGAAGCAACTGAAAGGTAGCGGCGAAGAGTAGAGGAAAAAAGGAGGAGCGAAGATGGCTTCGGCGGTGCAAACTCACTTATTTACAGGTAAAGTATAGCGGAACACGTGCAATAATTGCAAGGATGTCGGGTTACGTAAGCCCGAGAATGCACTTGAGTGATTAGGCTTGAAAGTCAACGAAGAGGAGAGTCGAGATATTAAATCGGATGCAGCTGATGTTCTGAAAGATATTCGTTATTCACGGTTTCCTACTGCATAAATCTGCTGTTACTCAATTTCTAGAGCTTAGGGAATTCCTTGGTTTATGTATAAGTTATATATGATGATAAGGAATTATCTTTTTGAATAAACGGTTACTTACAATAAAAGAATGTAAGTATAGTATAGTATGAGTATACAGATAAAAATTATTTCTGATTTCTGCTTATGAGATAACTTCATTATAGCGTATGTACCTTACTATAGTTAAATTGGAAATAAGGTTAAAAACATGCATGATAAATAAATAATTTTTTATCTTAATTTATGTCTGCATTATAGTTAATAAAAAATAATTTGATCATAGTTTTGATCATAATATATTGTTCAACCACTACATACATTTATGACTCACTATTTAAGTAAATACTATAATAAGTAAACAAATTAATATTCTTTCAAGAGTACAACACATATTCGATAACGATTCAAAAATTGACGTTTCAAAATATACTCTGACCTTAATACTTGTAGTAATACATAGGTATACATGTTCTATACAGTATATTATATTATTGATAATCGTTTTCGCTCTATCGACCATCACTTTCCAGGTGACAATATTTACTCATTAAGTGAGAAGAACATGTTTAAACTAGGACACGATTCGAAAAGTATCACTCAAAAGTATAATACCGAAAAATGTATACTTCCGTGCGCTGGCATTCCCATAGCTCCACGATGCAGTTAAGCTATTCGCGTCTATAGAAAAATGTTCACCTGTTCGCACTGCCATAACCAATTCTCACATATCAACAGTACCGGTCGGCTTTTAATTCCGGTTTCCCCTTTCTTCGAACCCTCGTCCAAGTTTAGGTCACGCTTCGGTTGGTGTCCAGGGGTTAGCGCACACTTCCGTCGACGCTTTCGGGAGGAGCTAAAAGTTATACCGTGTAGTGCAGGAGCGTATACGGGATTCCGTTTACTTATTATCGCACGCATCGAGCGAGACCGAGCTTTTTTTAAAAGAATATAAGTAGTTGGGGAGCAGCGGTACCGATTTTGAAACGCAATTATCGTTTGTGGGAAATCAGGCTCGATGGTGAATAGGGTAAACGTTTTAGCTACCGCTCATCGGTTTTAAGGGAAAATTTATGGTTAGCGGTAGTGGTTTTCATATGGCGTGTTTTTTTCGAAGCGACAACTCGATGATCGAATTAAAATAATTTGCGTTATATATAATTTACAGTAATTAAAAAAGTGCTACTCTCTTTTTACCAAACTTCTGTAAGATCCATGAACAATATATAATTTTCCAATAAACCTTATTGCAGAGTGGAGAAGTAATGATACAATTTTTCTAATTGATTGATAAACATAGGTTGTACACGGTATACTGAAAGCGTGTAGGCAATGTAAGTATTACCCATATTCTGATTATTATTACACGCGACATGAAAAATGATTTCGATGAAAAGTGTAATTTTCTGCAACTCGAACATTATAAGCTATATGACTCTACAGAGAAGCGACCGACTGTCGACAACCAAATCGCGTGATTTAAAAATCCATATCGACTTGACGATAATACACACCTGCCAGCAATTCCCTGCAACCCATTTCTATATACTCGCACAACGAGCGCGTCAAGTTCAACACCGCGTGCGCGTGACACGCAGCCTGACATACCGCACTGCACGTGTCGCGTTGTCATATAGCTAATCGTATATATATGTAGAGAGAGACCGGCTGACTCCCTCCGGCTCTTCGCAATTTTCATCGCTATCGCAATTACCGCTAGAACGACAATTGAAAGAGCGGACAACTCTTCCATTAGGCAGCGCGTGTTTCGCGAGGCGGTGCCAAGAACCCCGAGATTGCCGGCCGCACGAGGGGCAATTAAAAGCCGTGAGCAGTTTTAGCACGGCGTTATATATTACGCGAAAACGATTACTCGAGCGGTGCGCCCGTGTGTTTATATGTGCAACGAAAAGGAGCGGGACGTGAAACTATTTCCGGCGATATCCGGTCTGGCTGATTGGTTGATTTAGAACTGAAAAAGGGGGTTGCGCTCGCTCAATGGGCAAAGTTATTGTTATGACTTTACTCTTTTGCGCGCGTGTACGCTTCGAACGTCTGTTATTTATGTTCCACAGACTTAAAAAGCCTGCCTGCGGCGATTGTATACTACTGTGCGTTATACCGAAAAATTTCGTGCTGGAATAATGAATATATTTTATTCACAAGATGTATTGCAAGTATGCTGAGTTCAGTGGGAAAATACTGAATTTTTGAAAATTCATAAATTTGGAATGAAAGCGTTTACGTAATATTGCATTCAATAATCGCATAAAAGAGCTCGATCACTAACATAATATAACTTATATTGTAATGCGTATGCTATTTCGCAATGTAACTCCCGGTATATAGAATATGAGCGTTTGACCGCATTGAATACTCGAAACTTAATGAAAACTAGCAAAGAATTCGGTAAAACGTGTGTGAACCAGCGACGACTTTCACTCTTTTCGAGCAGTGCGCGGCTCTCGCGAATCCAAAGTGGACCGGACGTCGCGGCGTATACAGAGAACGCTGTAGTCGTTTTCAAAAATACATACATCGCACCTTTGCACGAGATCCTCGCCTTATGTTCACCGACTTCCCTTATACCGTTAAAACTTTGTAGCGTCAGTCGTATATGGGCACATCTCGCTGATTTACGAGCGTCCCCGTCAAAAGCGGCCGGTTATTACATATGCATATATATACACATATAGCGAGAGCTACGCGCCGCTGCTTATTGTACGCGGCTCGAGTGGCCGTTTGTTTTTTGAACCATTCGAGTCTCGAGAATTTGTTTGCTTTGGAGATAAGGAGAACGCAGAGGAGGAGTGAGATTTTTTTGAGATTCTTTGTTTACCCCTCTCTGGGAGTCTGGCGAAGATTTGTTTCTTTTGCTGCTCGTAAATAAAGATTTCTTATTGTTGATGGGCATTTAAGATGCTACGATTTTATACTTTGTTAGTTTGTTCGCGAAAAATTGTAAAACACAATAAATTATGCGATCGTAAATTATTTATTTTGCAATGATTATAGCAGTGCTAACTTGCAATCGGAATGTAATAAAATAAGTGTGAAGATGTTGCCATATAATATACGTACTTTTGCAATCCAAGATTCCATCATGCAACCAATAACAAAGTTCCATATTGTGTAGTACAATATTAATTAAAATCTGCAGTACGTTCTATATGCAAGCTGATCCCGTATATGTAAGTATAAGTACCAATAATCTGTCGCACAACAATATATCGTCGAATTTGCCAAAGCCGAGATTAAACGTGCAAAAATCTCAGCGTTAACCCCTCTCGCATTACGGCACAGAGAGAATCGCGTGTGTAATCATCTGCCAGGAACGTGTTTACAAGTGGGCGCTTGCGTCTGCCGCGCATACTAATGAACGCGACGTCGTCGGCGGCTTTGGCGTGATCGGCATCAGATGTTGTATATAAGCGCGCGAAAACTGCCGACTTCATTGGTACACTGAGAGAAATGATATTATAAAATTTACTACTTATGTAGGAAAAATTACTATGTTACATAGTAACCGAAGGACATACTCGCATTTTAGCAAATTTTACTATTCAACATAGTAATTTTTATGGAATAAGGAAATTTTAAAAATATAAATTTATTTCTTTAGTTGATTACCTTATACTTATTATTATTAACTTATTATTTATTTGTTAATCATTTAATGTTATTATTCAAATTAAGAAATTTAAGAAATCAATTAAAAATTTTTTGGCGGCTGCGGGATTTGAACCTGGATCTTTGGGGTGACAGTCGCGGGCGCTAACCACTTACCTAACAGAGCTCTTACATACAGAATTTCAGATCTGATATATCAACTTCCTCCACACAAATTAACTAGCTATATAATAAATAAACAGCAGTCAATAAATAATAACCAGAATTGTTTAATTAATAATTACTCATATCAGCTAAATGTGAAATAACGAAATCATCGCTTTATTTGGTAATAAATAAAGTTTTGACAGGAATCATAACCTTAAAATTATATACGTACTACCGGAAAATTAATATAACTCTAGCAAAAATTACTATAATACATAATAATCGGGAAGCAAAACTTCAATAATAAAAAAATTTGTTAGCTTTCAAATAATTTTTGTTATATTTTTAAAGAAATTTTATACGAATACGCAACAAAAATTACTATGTTACATAGTAAAATTCATTAAAATGAAATTTTACTATGTAACATAGTAATTTTTGTTGTGTATTCGTATAATATTTCTTTGAAAATATAACAATTTTTATTATTTTAATAATAAAAATTACCTAAGACTTAACAAATTTATTCATAATATCAGTATGTCCCGGCATTACTATGTATTATAGCAATTTTTGCTAAAGTTATAATAATTTTTATTATAGCATTTCTCTCAGTGTACTCTTATCGGCGCACCAGCCTTTGATGTATCGCGTATTAAGCGGCGTTTTGTTGTATCTAACACATTTTGTAGCGCGAGTAACGTGAGTGTATAATGTCGCTATAGAAGAAATTCTATATTGCCCGAGTATACCATGCGCGGATTATACCGGAGCGCTTACGGTTTCGCTATATATACACCGAGAGAAATTTCGAAGGCTCAGCGCTCCATGTTATTGCGGCCGTACAGATCTCTATCGATCGAGTGTTTTGCCGTCTATTCTCGTCGTTCCCGAATCCCGAAATTTTCCGAACTCTGGCGCTACGAACATAAGCGTCTACCGCTTCGACTTTCGAGCTCCAGCCGACACGCTATAGTATCCAAGTTTCGAGGTCTGAGACTGCGAAGCGTCGAGTCCCTGCGGTACGGAGAATCTTGGAGTCCCCACTCTCGCAATTCGACTGCTATTAATACCATGTCTCGCTCCATACATGCACGAGAATCGTAGAGTATCTATACTTCGAATTCGAAGCCGAATCATTCGTATTTAGAGGGGACAGAGTACAATATTATTCGTGTTCCCGTACCTTCGGAAGTATCGAGCGCTGAGCCTTCGAAATTTCTCTCGGTGTACATATATATATATATATATAGGATCATGTGAAACTGTTTTGGTATATATACTTTATCAGCTTGGTACAGAATTGAAAGATGGTTTATTAGGCGACTATTATAGGAGCTAGAGAATTTTCTTTGAGAAAAAGTTGCACGATTACGAGCAGATCCCACATGTACGAGTGCTTTATATTTCGTGAAGTAGCGACGCAATTGTTCTGGGAATATCGCGAGCTGCTGGTGCAGCGCTATATATATATATGTATACGCCCTAGCACTGGTGGCAGTTTTCATCGTCAATGAAGAACAATTGGCCGTGAGAACGATGCGAAGGACACGATCGCGTTGATGAAAAATCTCGCGATTTTCTCATTATAAGCCGCAGTGCAGCGAGAAGTAAGAGAGAAAAAGAGATGCTTTTTGCGATCTTATATAGTACGTGTTCTCTATACCCAGAGCGCGAGATATCATCTTCTTTTTTTGCATTGTTACACCGGCTGCCTTATATGCGACGTTAGAGTTTGGTGAGATGGATATACAATTTAAAATTAATGATTGTTTGAACTTCACTTTTCCTTTCCCTCTCCATAGTTATATCAAGTGACTTTCCCGAATCACTGTCTGCTTATTCCTGCGCCTATATAATAAACTCATCATGGCTAATTGCTGTATAACCTGCATATCACCAGGTAACGTAGTCTCGAGTATACATAAGTATGCAAACGCTATTGTACATTTGACGCATTAAAAACTAGCATCCTCGATTCGACAATTTTCACGCAACAGCCCATTACACAATGATACAGAGTTATCCCACTCAATATATACCTATCGAATTTACGTGGTATACACAGCGAGACTACAGCACTTACACAACGACCTCCGCTCCGCGGCAACATCCGAATTGCAGTTACATGATGCTTGCGCGTTGTATGTAGAATCCAAAGAGTATTCTCTCGCGGGAAGCGAGGAGGAGACCTTGCACACACGCGTCCAGCCACTCTGCTGCCGCGGCCTTCGTTAATTCTTCGCGCGTACTTTTATATGCACATCAGCTGTGCGAATTTCGCGCCTGCTATACACAGAGCCGGTATTGTTCATTTTTATTAATGAATACTCGTTAATGAAGCTCTTTTCCTATATGCAAGGGTGAATCTCTGAATGAAAACGGACGGACATTGTAACGTTTGTGCGATGTATATTCTTGCGCTTGCAGTTTAGTAACGAGGTATTACGTGCTGCGTTTTATATACTCGACTGTTTGGTAATTAGTTTTTGTTTCGATAATTACGGACTTGAAGTTACTACTACATTATAAACGATCGGGGCAATAAGCCGGCCTTAACTGTATTTTATTATAAAATGCTCGGTTAATATTCGATAAAAAATTCTTCATTCGAGTTTCTGGCACGGGACATCGGAGTACAAAGACTCGAAATAATAAAATTCTTCCATCTCGCGCCAACTCAGCGGTCCCCGAAATTTTCACTCTCTAAAATACACAAACATTTTCGGAATACGATCCCGCAGCTCGGAAGAAATGCCCGCATGGGTCCGCTCTTGTGGAATCCCGAACGGTAATTAAGATGTTTTCTCAATTAATTGAGAGAGAAAGAAGGAGTCACCGATGCATGCTGAAACGAAGCAGTAGAGTCATGGTTAAGATGCACGAGTTACGCGGGCGCGATCATTGAATTAGCAATGCCGCTGCAGCAGCCGTGCGTTAAACGAGCTTCTCGACGCCTTTGACGGAGCAGCCTGCTCCTATATATATACTACTACTTGTTTAGTAGACGGACGGATGCTGGAAACGCGTGGAAATTCTCTCGCGCCGATTTTATCCGGTCTGAACGCTCATTTCCGCTGGCATGCGCGGACTTTCATCGACGCTTCTTTTCTTTTTTCAACTTTCACGCTAGTTAGGCGCGCGATGCTTTAATTGTTGAAGGATTGTTATTTTTGATGAATGAGACTCGGAAATATTGCGCAGTGTCTAATGATGGTGTATACATATAAAGGCGTCTCTATTTTTTGTTTTTTAACGGTGTTTCGAGCTTTTAATTAGACTGAGAAAAAATATAGGTCGGAGTAAGATTATTAGATGGCCAGAGATGAGAGTGCATTGGAAATTCGCGTTTGCGAACATGGACGCTTAAATGCGTTTATTAGACTGATTCAGAGCCACTTGCGTCAATGCAGAATGAGTCGTGTCACGAGGTCGAAAAATTGTATCGCTCGTCTATGATACCATGTCGTACGAACTTTCCGTTTTACTTGGAAAATCAAAGCTTAGAAACGGTTATTTCACGCAAACATTGTGTAAACTGTCGTCAACTCAAGTGCGTAATGAAGATATACGTTATCAAAATTTTCACACTTCGCGTGTGCACTTTGAGAGATGTCGTCGTTCAATTATATATTCAGCATTCGCAACGAGTTTTACGAGTCGATAATTTTTTTCTCCTCTCCCGTTCCGATGTACATATACGTATATATATACGTATATATACACTCCGGGGAGGTCGACACGGAGTTTATCGTAACGAGTACAATTGCCAATAATAACGAGGCCGTCGAAGAGACTTCGGAGAGCGTTTGCATCGGAATCCCCTCTAGTTTAATCGACGCGGAGGGCCGTATAATTAAGAAATTGTAGCGTTTACGGGTTTGTGCACTACTCGCAAATCAGCGTTGTACTGCGTCTCTGAAACCGCAGCCTCCAATTAATAATGTATGAATCGCTTTATGAGCATTCCCGCGCGCTTTCTTCTCTTTTTCATATGATTTTTTTCTATCTTTTTCTCCATCAAACATATCGCTTCGCTTGCTCGAGGCTGTACTTATTAACGTTACTGCAGACCGCGAGATCATAAAGCAAGTTCGTCAGGATTTTATTACACGAGAGTTCGAGCTTGATAAAAAGCTACGAGCAGCACGTGTTTGTGCGCACAATTGATCTTCACGCGTACGAGGATGCTATTTTTTTATTTTACTGTCTTTAGAAAATGAAGAATAAAAAATTAACTTTGAAATTAGCTCCTATTGTACTTTTATCTATACAGATATGACTGTATATTATTAAATTTTATTCATAAGCAATTTTTCAAAATTTTGTAAATTCTGAAAAAAATTATTATTTTTCTTTACATTTGTCGAAATACTCTCACATTTGAAAAAAAGAAAATCGCTCCATACCTGACCGTGATCGAAATATCAAACATCCCCGATTCGTCGTATTCTTATCGGTGTAGCGATAAATTTGGCCCGCGTACGACGTGTAATTCTTTCTGCGCTGCATACCTGAGCTTCATGCGATATGCAGAGAAGTGCGTGGGTTTGAATGTGTGTATCAACTAACTGCGCACTGCATGACAATGAGGGGAAATAAAATGGCCTAAACACCTCCTGAGAGCTTCGGTCAATGCGTTGAAATTAAACGCTATGCGACTCTACCAGATCGTAAGTACATTTTGTGCATAATTAAAGAACAGTTGTTTTATTTCATTTTTCATAAATCGATATCTCGATATCGATTTCCTCTCAATGCACCTTCCTTCCCATCGTTCAATAAAATCCATCTTATACCAAGAAAACAAGGCGAATTCGCAGCTGCGTCATATGCACAAAAGCTACGCCATCGGCAAATCCATCAGCCGATACAATACTCAAAGTACACACATTATCATCGACCAACAGGGCAACGGCAGCAACCGTCCAACTTCCGACGCATTCAGTATATAGCCTCTCACTCTCTCTCACTTGCTGCTGCACATCTATACCCACCTTTTCTCTCCTCCTATGCTAATTATCCGCACGCAGGTTTTTTTCGGGAGCCATCGAGTCGGTTGCACTGGCCACTGTTGCTGCTTCGATCGAGCGGCTTCTCTCTCTCTCTCTCTCTCTCTTTCTCGGTTTCGCGTTCCCAGAATGGGACGTGGGAAGCGAAAGGCGCAGGCAGCCAGAAGAAAGGTTCACCCGGCTGCAATGTGCCCACACATGTGTGCGCCTGCTCTCGCAGCCCCTGGAGAAATGGGTGGCGTTCGAGAGACGCTGCTGATGGGCACATGTGTGTTATGCGCTCTCTCTCTCTCTCTCTCTCTCTCTCTCTCTCTCTCTCTCTCTCTCTCTCTCTCTCTTTCTCTCGCTGTAAGGAAAGCTGCTGGTCCGCGTTTTCTCGCTCTTTTCTTTTTCTAAATATATAGAAGGCGCAGTTGCTCCGGGCCATTTTTTTTGTTCAGGATGTATAACGTTCTGCGGAAATATAGTTGGAGTTCTTTTTATGGGTTGTTTGTTTGAGAGAGGTACGATGTATAGGTTACCGAGATGGTTCGAGTATTTGATTAGATCGGATTATCAACCGAACTCGAATCGAGGAATACACAGTTCTTAAATTATACTCGAATTATTTTTCCCACAATTGCTTCGCGTTGAATTCTCCGGTAAGAATATTTATCGCCTATGATTACATGCTCTGCACAAACAGAACTATGAAGGCTACCGCTTCTCGCGGTCAGCTACTGAATCACTAATCGCACGTGCACGTAAAATGCTGCAAATATATTTTTTTTCAATTTTCAAACAAAGAAATTACTGAGCTTGCAACATTTTTCAAATCACCGCAGCCATGCAGACAAAAAAAGCCCGAGAAAACTGCGATCAAATTTTTCCCATTTAATCGCGCTCATCCGTCCCTCTTGATTCCATTGCATACTTTTCCGTCCCTTCTCCGCTGATGCAGTTTGCGCTCCGAACGCGCGGCCGACTTCCCATGGATCCACTATATAGCTGCTGCAGTGCTCTCGTGCAGAGCGCGTAAGCAGTGCAGCCTGTTGCTTCCCACACGCGCGAGCCTCCTCTCTTATGCAGTGCTGCGCAAAGTGTCGTGTGTCTCTCTCGACAACGAGTATATATATATATGTGTATATATATGAGAGAGAACGCATGCAGCGACTGTACATCAGAGATGCGACGCGTGCGCGGAAAAGCAAGCGGAGACGCAATGTGTCTTGTCTTTCCCTCGAATTCCGAAGACTTGGAAGGACTTTGAAATTTCGGTAGTGTGCTTCGACGCTACTGGATTTATTGGTTGTTTTTTCGTTGTACTAAAGCTGCTGGTAGGTTTAGGAATGTAAGTCGAGTGGTAGATTCATGCTCGGGTTGTCAACGGCGATTTATGATAGGAGCAAACGTTAACCACACGGATCTTTTAATGTAAATTTTTAAGATAATCTTGAGCGATCTGTTATGCAAGAGTGCGAGATCTAAATTTGAAAGCTACGCAGATGTATATGGAATTCGTATGCTCACTTTTTAAAAATAATGTTCTCATGCTAATCCACGGCAGGCACATCATCCAGTCCCGCGCACTTAATTAGCTTCCACGTGCTTATTTCTTAGCTATATAACTTGAACTCGCCAAAAAAGGCAGCTTATCTCGCCTGCTCTTTATTCGCTATTTCGTCTACTCCGCCTCAAGCATTTCCGTTAATTATACACACCGCGAATTTCCAAACTAAAGCGGTTTTGCGGGGGAAAAATCGGAAAAGAGAGGCGCGAACTATACATAGCTGGCGCCTAATTAAATGCACTCCATATGGTCGCGAGTCGCCGTCCATGTAAAACGGCACTATCGCGCGCGCACTGAATCATGCAGCCGCGCGCTTTGTGCCCGATAGAATGCACGCGCGCGGGAAAAGATATAGACGCGCCAAGGTTTCCATCAGCGAGTATTTCATCGTGAATGCAGTCGACGTACTGCACTCCAACGCGTGATGCGTCGCCGTATACATTCGTTCGAGAGATGCGCATACTTTATTTATCTGCGTGTAACATCTTTGTTAACGCGCTTGTTATGGGCTACGCGCGCAGACTGGAATATAGATCTGGCTAACGTAGGAATGAGACGCTTGCGTGGTAAGTCTGAATTTGAATTCGTGCGCGGAAATTATGTCTTCTCTTTCTTTTTGAGACAGTAGCTGTATTGAAAAAGCCACACAAGGTATTTTGAATCATACTATGGTTGCATATACAAGTACTCGCAAAAGACGATGAAAGTGAAATGACCGATCAAAAGGAAGATCAGAACAAAGGTTCTCTTTTAGCGCCATGTAAATTCAAATTTTACAGCGCGTACGCGACCTTTCCTGTCAAACGAAGGATCGCGCGACAATCGCGACAGATAAAACAGGCGATTTCTACCGAAAGGAGACGAAATCAAGCGCCGTCCGGAATACGAAATATCAGTTCAGAGGTGTATAAGCGTCGCAGACGACTGTAAAAATACGCGAGCATATAGCAATAAGAAAAAAATATATGACGTGCAGATTTTCGAAAATAACACCGATGAGAATAAGTCTTTAATTGATTTTGTAGAGATTTGCAAGCTTGCGTGGTAAAGTGCATTATACGGTGTAATATAACGACCGCCTGCAAACTCAACAATAAGTTAAATTTTGTTCATAACTGAACAATATATCCGGATCAAAACAGTGATTAAAAGTTTCGTACAACAAAATTTACACGTTTGGTATCGTAGCGGCGGGCGAGGCGTCGTAAAACGTCAAAAGCATACCGCTCTAACGAATGAAAAATTGTCGTGTCGCTGCGAGCTCTCAGAAGTCACCAGCATCCCGTCAATTAACCGACCAAAACTAAACGATTTAGCAGACAGCCGTACAGCTACACCAATTCCGCCTCCACGTCTATATAGAGCCTCGGACACCGCACAATGTCTCTCCGACACTCCACCAAAATTAATCTCCCTCAATACCGCATGTCCCCGTCTAGTCCGACGCCGCTGTAGCTTCGTTCCCTTTGCGCGTGGCGCGTTGTTTACGGCTTGCGCGCGCGCGCGCGTAAAAAGAAACGAGCCTCTAGCCGCCGCTCTGGTAATTGTCGGCACGCTAAAGGAAAAAGTAAAGCGCGCCTCCGATGCCGCGGGAGAAGAAAAAGAGAGCCTGCGGAGAAAGAAGCGCAAGCGTGCTGCTGGATGTAGCGTTATATATATATATATATATATATATATATATTTATAGGGAGAGAGAGAGGACTGATGCACGCCATCGTTCTTCGCGCGATGCGACGTTTCCTGGGAAGGAGTATACACCAGCGAAGGGTCAGCGCAACAGCAGCAGCTCAACACTGGACTTCTTCTGTGAGTGCGTTTACGTACCGGGAACTATGCGCCGCTGCGGTGAGGTTTTGCGCGGAGCGATGAAACTCCGGAAGGAAAGGTCGTTTGATGGAGAATCGCGGGTAAGGGACGATGTTCGCGTTTGCCCATCAAGGTTTTGTCGGCTAAATTTGTCGGGTGATGTAACGGTGAAAGTGATTTTTATGCGCGAGTTTTTACCGAAGTTTTATTACGGCTTCGTGCGATACTGCTAGTTGTGACTTGCTGAATTCGGCACATCATTAGAGGATAATTTCTCGGTTCGGAGGTTTTTCAGCGGTTTACTGATGAGCAAATAGTTGTTTGCGATGCTAGGCTCGGTTTATGCACTATTTCGTAGCATCGGCGATGTTATAAATGAATAATCTTATATACTCACTCGGAAATGTCGAGCAGCGATATACTGATTTTGTATTCTCAATGAACTCACCTGAAACAAAAGAAGACAATCGTTAGTCATAATTACGTTAATCATTGATAATTTTTAATTACAGTGCCCTCGTGATATATTGCGGAAACAAGAAACGTACACAGTACATGCGCGAGTAAAAAAGTAAAGAGCGAAAAAAGTCGTGTAAAACAGAAGAAATTATTCGTTGAAGGGAAGGCGACAAAAAACGCTTAACCCATCTTGTATTCCACTTGCTTTATCGGCATCGCTGCGATCCATTGCATATTCATTGGACTGAACGCGAAATATTACAGCTACTGAGGTCGAACAAAAAGTCTGCGCACCGAGAAAAGAGAAAACGAAGCCCGCGCTGCACACTCGGAAAGGCTTTTTTGCCAGGCCGGTCGCGCCTTAGATCCGTGAGCGGCGCGTTGTCATTGCTTTTTCACCATAAGAAAAGAGAAAAACCGACTCGCAGTGCAGTATATGGAAGAAATTCATGATTGATGTTACATTGCAGATTTTTCGAAAAACTCTACGATCGTCATGTTTTGTTACAGTTATTGCGGAATGGACGATACAGTCATGTTTCAATTTTCTGGTAAAACTTTCAGTAAAAAAAACAAAACTTTCGATTACACCCGAACGAGACATATATATCAGCGTTACAACAAGGTGGGTGATTGTCTAACTCAATCCTATATAAATTAGCGACCGCTTCCTGGGCTCAAAGTGGAGTCAGTGCGCGGATCGATTTCTTTGCAGTTTCTGCCGCTGCCATGCGAGTATAATAGAAATCAGCGAGGATCCGGTGCAGCAGTTCTAGATGAAAGACGCATGATTAACGCGAGCTGAACAAAGGATTGACGGCTAGTTGGCATAGAAAGTCTGAAGTAGTTCATCTATACTAGGAAACTGCTACTTTGACGTTATCGCGTACTGTTTAAATTCATGAAAAAGAAGTATTCAAAATCTTACACGTAACGGTAAGTATAATGAGGTTAACATAATTTACAAAAATTGAAAAGTTTTTTTTCTTATCTCCTTTTGTAAAAAGTAGGTAATAAGATCATAGGCGCTAAGCGCTGCAGAGAACAAAGATGTTTTTTCTGCAGAATTTACAGAAATAACCGGACGGCTAACAGGTTTAAAGTGGATGCGTTAATTAATAGGGTATTGCCGATCTTTGAAGCTCTCATAAATTCATTATCCTAACTATAAGTTTCAACACACACTTTGGTCACTTATCGAGACGGTCGATCTAGTGTGAATAAGATTTAGCCGATCTTTGACCGCAAACTATAATTGTTATAGGATCTTTTATTTTTAACTATAGTTTCTTGTTATACTCGTTATAAATTATCCCACACATCTCTCGATTCTTCTAGACAATTTTTGATATACATACACAAAAAGAATATATATATATATATATGAATAGACTTATAAAAGTCTCTATCTGTGAACTATATAATATATAGTATATATTATACTGTGTAACCCAAGAAGGAAGCATCTATAAACTAAAGGTAGAATACAAGAAAAAAAAACAGGAAAGGTGGAAATCGAGGGTGAGAAAAAGAGAGATCGTAGGATTCCCTCGAGCAAAGCCGAAGCTGCACTAGTAGCACTGTTATATATGTGCGCGCGGCCACAGCGACCTCTTGGCCACCTGTCCGGCATCGTCGCAGCGTCGCGTGGGATGATGCGCGAAGGCCCAGAGCGAAGCTTCAGTGCATCAGGTAGAAGGAAGGAAGATGTACAGAGTGGGGGAAAAAAGGTGAACCAGCGCGGGGGTGCGGAAAGGAAGATCCTGGGAATAATGTGGACTCGCCCAGCCCTATTATTAAATGCGCCGCGTGAATATAATACGGTATATATATATACGCGCGCGCGCGCGTATACGAGGAGCGAGATCGTTGATTCTCGAGTGGTTCGAGCCGTCTGCTGGGGTTCCCTTTCCGCCTCGAGTAAAACTCTCTTCTGCTTCTTCTCCTTCGAGTTTCGGGATCTTGTGAGAGCGAGAGTCGAAGGCGGAAGAAAAAACGAGAGTTTATATTATACACATGTAGTTCAAGGTGTTGAGAGCATATGGCTTATACTGAATGGATATTAATTTTATTTTTTCTTCCTCGCGGTTGCCGATCGAGGATGATTTAACGGATCTTAAATTGAGATAAAAGGAAGGTTTAGCTTGAGAAATTGGCGGCAAGATCGCGGATACATAATCGGATCTTTTGTAGCACTTTAAAGAATCGCGTGATTTGTTCACGTTTCAGTTCGCAAAGTGTCGTTTTTTAAAAAAATTTGTTATTTATTTTACTACACATGGTTGCAAAACAGGTTTTATTGTGCTGCGCCATCTAATTTGTAAATAAGGCCTGAGTATAGCTGCTTCCTTTCAACGACAACAAACGCGACTGCGCCATTCGATTATAATCGGGATCCCACATCCATGATGATACTTTTTTTTATAGTCTATATAATTTAATTTCCTTAAAATTTCCCAAGAAAAACGCTGCATCCGGCTGATGGTTACATCTCTTCACTCCCCGCATATCCGATTTCACCGTTTATCAGTAGCCTGCCAGCATCTATATAACATGTTTTTTTTCATTCGGTTCTCTCTTTCTCATGAGTTTCCTTAAAACAAGAGTGAAAGATGATCGGCGGAGATCTGTGTTCCTCTCTAGAACACGGTCCAGCTGCCCGCTCGAGTTTTCCCTTGTGTGGGTGCGTAAGCGAGCAGCGAGTGTAGGGAGGGGAGAGGTTCGAGGATCTCGAGGGTGCACAGGACGTATACTATGGCATACGTTAGCTCGAGAGAAGGTCCTACTTCCGGGTCTCGTTCCTTCGCTGTGTTACATATTCACGACTGGCTGTGTGCACCTGGTAGGTAGCGTACACATGTTTCTTGCTTTCCTCTTCTTTTCTCTTGCGATGCTAATGTACTTGCTACCGAGCTCTGGTTTTTTTTTCTCACGCGAGGGCACGTGCTCTTACTGTTTATTTAGTTAAGGTATCGGTTTCCTAATTAATATTTTATGGAAATGCAGGGAAGATATAGCTTATTTCACTATTGTTGAGTATAAAAAATACTATAATTAGCGTTGAAAGATAAAGTTTACAAAAGGCCGTAGAAGAGAGTTCATAAGGCAAATACCAGCTGTTCTGACAATGTATGTATGTACATCCCGATGGGTCAGGTAGATTGGTCTAGTGTTTGTAGAGAGATCGTAAAGGATTGAAAAACGATCCATGAAAGCCGTGAGAACCGAATTGAATTTTACGACTCAGAAGTGAAAGAAGTTTACGCTTCCGTGGTTTTGCTAGTTTCTTAATAATCAACTGCGGAATAATTAATTTTTTATTATCGAGCTTGAGAATGCATTGTATAGAAAAAGACGCTCTGTTCTGATATAAAAATTACATAATCACGGAGATTCGCGATAAAATTTTGATTGAAAAATTCCAAACAGCCAGCGTCACTATATATATAGTTTTAAGTAAATATATACTTGTCGTTTTAGAGTCAAGATGGAAAAAAGTACCTAGCTATTCTCGTGGTTTGCGCGGTCGTGTCTCAATATTTACAAGAGTCAAAGAAAACATCGGCCTTTGTCAGCGGAAAGTTCTTGTAAGACGGAAGAAAGGGACCGACGCGCATCCGAAAAAAGGAGACAGAGCCTCCTTTTGTACTGCAGTCACTCAATTTTTCCGGAAGGATCTGGGTTTTGCGCGCGTCCTCGAGTGGTTCGAGCTCTCTTTTTTTATATGACACATATATACACGCGGCGTTAATTGACCGTGAAGTGCAGACATTAGCCATCAAGTCGATCTTTCTATGACTGCCTTGTCTACTAACATTCCTACAAAAAAATTATTTTACTACTGAGAACTTATATCATAAAAATAAACGCACTCTAATCCTAAGACTTTTCAGAAGCATTAATTTTCAAGATGCCGGTAAGAGTATGGTCACTCGAAGCCACACACGGTTCCATACCCGCCCAACGCAAGCAAAGAAATTACCTCGAGGCCCTCGACTGCAAGCAGCAGCAGCAGCAAAAGCCAAGGGTCCCACGCGACCGGGTGAACGAGAAAAAGAGAAGGAGTCAACGGTTAATCACGAGAATGATGGTCTTTTACCCGCGCGAGACCCCTTAATCAGCGGCTGATTCAATACACGTCGCGCGGCGCGAGAACTGCGTATATTGCACTGCTGCGGGTCCGGGGTTTCGGCCAAGAGGGATAGCATCTTGACTTTTCGAGATCGACCGGCTGTTGGGAGCTATAGAAGAGCGTTAAATGTTCTCGGAATTAATGTCACGCGCAGTATGCTGGCTTTTCAGCTTATTGCCTTCGGAGAATCTGTTTGACGTCTCTGATAAATCTGTGGACTGGCTGAATTAATATAGGTTTTTGTATATATTTACGATGTCGATAGAAAAGAGCCGATAATAAAAATAATTTTAGGAAATCTTTATGGAAAAATAAGTTACTAAACTACTCTACGCGATCGCTGCTTTATTTGTTATTAGCGATTCTATTAAGAGAAGTGCGTCATGCTTGTAAGCCGAGTCATGTATAAGATATACATCAAAGCGAAACTTAATTTGTGGGCGAAAACATTATTGAGAAAAAAAATTTTACTCCAAACTAGTAAATTTTACAACAACCCAATAACCCAAAAATAGCCTAAATTTTGCGGTAACTTTCACCGTCGCATTTTTTCGGTGTCAAACAAAGAAAAACAATCGCGGCATAAAAAAACGAGCACCAGCCTTTATCTCTTTCTCTCGCAAGCTTCTCGTCTCTCCTGTATCGCGCAGCGAGGCCTTTATGTTGCTATACAACGCTCGCTCGCGCGATGTAAATAATTATATTCTCGAGGCCCGTGAGCTTGTGTGTGCCTGCACGAGAACAGGCGCGGCATTGCGCTGTGTATGTGTGTGTGTGTGCTGCACAACAGGTATATAAGAGAGGAGTAACTCTATACGATCGCAGCTCGTGTGTATACGAGGCGCGCATTCACGTGCACGAGCCTACATTATCTATATATGTGCAGGGAGCCGAGCGGAGAAAAAGCAGCTCCGGCACGCATCGCTTGCCATACCGTAGCGAGTGCTGAACTGTAAGATGGAGCTGAAATGCAAAGTTATGAAGATACGATTGAAGGATTTATTTGTTTATTATGCGCGGTTATTGCGCTGTTATTAGTTTGTTATAAGCGTATTGATATTGCTCTTTGGCTATTTTAAGGTGGGTATACGCGACGTGGAGGGAAATTGAATATTTAAATGAGCTTCGATATGAACTTTCATGCGTATACTCATTAATTACAATATGAATGACCGCATTCGAGTTATAATAATAATAATATAACGTATTCATGAATAAAATATATTTTGCGCGTAATTTTTCTGTTGGAATTTCCTTTATCAGTTTTTTTAACTTTTGGTTACACGACACTTTCTCAGCATAAGAGTGTTCAAACATTAGACAAACGACACAATGCTCCCATAAAACATCCATAAATCTTTGTTAGCAAGACAGCGACAATTAAAACAAGCCTCCATATTCGATCGAACTGAAATTTGTCTTCGTCATCATCCATCTAACTAAAAGCCGCCATCCCCCATCGAATTGAAAAGCTCGCATCCCAATACTACTACAAATACACGCGTACATACGAGATGAAAAGCGTCATCCCCAGGCAGGGGATCATCGCCTGAGGAATTTCGTAAAATTAGCCGGTATATGATGCAGGTCGGAGCACGCAACGTTATATAGACGAAAAAAAGTAGCCACTGAAGAACTCAACCGGCTTATACGGGAAACTAGCTTATAGGTCACTACACCCCCGAGGCATGCGTGCGAGCTGAAAAAGATCATTTGTAAACGGCAGCAGCTTCGATGTTTGTGTCGCTCGTTTCGCGGCATCCAATGCTGTAGACTTGAAGTGGTTCGGTATAGGTATAGCCGGCATTGTTCGCCCCCGCCAGCCTCTTCTCCATCGACGACTATAACCGTCCGCGCGTTTCTCTCGCTCGTCATTCATTTTGAGAAAAAAAAAGAGAGAGAGGAAGGAGACGCGCCCGTAACAATGATGCGATGGAAGTTTCGAAGGAGCAGGGATGCGGTAGGGAAGATCGCGATTTTCGGGATATTGCTGCGGGTTGTTTGTGCCCGTGTCGTATAACGACCAATGAGGACGGAATTTTATTCGTTTCAAACCCTTTATTGTGGGATTGATATAGGAAAAGGTTATCGCGTTTTTCGAAATATATAGTGAAACTGAAGGCATGTTTATCGTACAAGCATTTCTACTCCACACAGTGAAAGAAAATCGCTAAAAGTTTGTTGAAGTAAATACACTACACAGAGTAAGATTTTTTTTCCACGAAGACGATTAGCATTCTTTCAGAATATGGTATAGTCCGACTGAAACAATCAGCACATCACTCAAAGTATAAGCAAATTTGCGGTTAGAAAACCGGCTTCAAAATTCACGTTTCCAAGCAGCAGCATAAAAGACTGTGCAATTAAATAAATTTTACCCGCAGGAGCTGCCAATACGTTCGCTATCAGTCATCTCGAGTAATCGTCCTGTTTTCTCGAAATTCCCGTCAATACCTCGACACCAATAATTACGATTCACAAAACGGCGCGGCTCAGCAAATCGCACGCGAAATTACAGAATTATATACGCCTCGGTCTTTCGCTTCTTTCAAAGAGGGTAAATCTCTCTCTCTCTCTCTCTCTCTCTCTCTCTTTCGGGGAACTTCCAAGCGATCGAAATAATGAAGAAGAAGAAAAAGAAGTGTAGTATACACTCACGTGCTACTGCGTATACGCGTCTTTCCCATAACAGGACTGCGAATGGCGAAGCTCGCGGTACAGAAGAAGCCGGGACGGGAGAGCAAGAGCAGCAAGAGCTCTAGGATTGATTTACGCGTTCGAATCTCCGGCTGTATATACTTTGTTTTGAGACGTTGTTTGTGCCTCCAGTGTCTTTTTTACAGGATAGTCGAATGATGAACTGCAGCGTTGTCGAGCGTAACTCTTTGTGGCTGGAAATTTTTTTATTCAGGACTGGTTGAGACTGCGAATAGTAGATTTAAAGCCATTTTTATAGCTTTTTCGATTGCATATTGCTTGTGAATTATATGAATCCGTGTGTTAGGTCAAGAAACTATCTTATAAAAAATACTTTCTTGTATAAATATACCATAATTCATTGTTCCGAAGTCAACGTGGGAAATTATACAATTCGCACGAGCATAAAAAAGTACAGAGAGTGAAAAAGTGCCGCAAGAGAAGCTACATGTGCGTTTTACGTCAAAAACATCGCAATCCAAACTAACAGACAAGGCGTCTCCGTACACATGGCTCTCGTGAGCGAGAGTGTATACGTTTTTATTTCGTTTTTTTCCATTTCTCTCACGAGACAGTAACAGAGTGAGATGCGCAAGTCTTATCGTTTTACGGTGCTTATAGGGTCCATACACAAAGTGCTAAAAAGAAGTACGTCAAACGGTTTTTATGGAAAGACGCCTTTGCTGAGAGCTTATGTGACGAGTTACACGCCTACTTAAAAAAGCTGCTAATTGAGTATAGCATGTAAAAAAACCGTTAGATCCAGTGCTTCGAGTCGTTACCACGATACATAATTACATTTATATTTGCGTTAAATATTAAAAGTACACGAGTTTCAATTAAAATAACAGCCGAAAGATGTCTAGCTCAAACTATACTTATAACAGAAGAAGATACGAGCCGTTGACAAGTCCGGTTCGCACACAATGCAACGTGCTGATGCGTCGTCGTCGACTTGGACCCGGGTTTCGTTCCCACAGCCACACGCGCGAGAGAGAGGAAAAAAGAGAGCATCGTCGCGCTGAACCGCCACGTATATGTGTAACGCTACACCATCAACGACGGCGATGACGACGAGAGAGAGAGTTTCGTACTATGCGTGTGTGCTCACCGCGTGTTTTTCGCCGCTCGTGTGACGCGCGCAGAACGTTGTGCCCGCACTATCCTCAGGAAATTCTGCATGGGTGGGCTCGAGCATGCCCTTCGACGACTCTTGTTTTTCGAGAGACAGCGAAAATATAGAGAGTTTACGCTTCGAAGAGAGCCAATCGAGATGCAATTTTACGTTACTATAGATGATTGTCCTTTAATATTATTAAGAATTGTTTGTAGGTTCTATTGATCAAACGAGCGTTGTGGTTATGTGATAAGGTGCGGTTATTTGTCAAAAGTAGAAATCCACATTCTGGCTCGTAGGACTATGCGGGACTATGCTTACAACACTCTTAATTCACTACAATATGACTCAATTTTTGTTAAACGTCGTTCAAAGACCTTTAAACATAAATGTATGAATATTGCTATGAATTTATATTATAACTAAGTATATACTTTCATGGTATTACGCACTATACAAAAATGACTCGACTCGACGATAGAAAGAGAGAAAACTACGCATATGCGTTGAAGGGCTGTAGACCCTTTGTCACGTGTTTCAGTCTCGCACAAGCATCTCGCTAGAGCAGTCGCATTTAACAGACGTGACTTCTTCCTTATACTAGTACAAATAAATGAGAGTATTTTGTTTGATTTAAAATACTGATTTGTTCATTTAATATTCACCCCTTTCCAATAATACATTTCATTCCGATTTTTCATATAGAAAGCGTATATAGCTCATAAAAAGCGAAACGTATCGGAGAACGGAATACCTGCGCATGACAGTCCGAAGTAGGCGATACGCCGTGTGCATCTCCACACGGAAACGGCTCTCACGTATACATCCGAAGACCTGCACTAAGAAAATTCTATATCGCGCAGACAGAAATATGTATACGTATAGCAGCCAGCCGCATCATGGGCGAAAGCTTGAGTTACCTGCAGCATCAGAAGGGCCCGGGCACATTGTCGTCGCGCGGCCTTTGTATTCGCGCGCGAGGTTGGAGGGGAGCTCCGACGGGCCCAAAAGGCGAGGGAGAGAGGACCTGCGCCTGTTTGTTATATATAGGCGGTGCTGAACTTGAGAACTTGCGCGCGTTTCAGGGTCGAGATGCAGAGAATACGAGTAGACCATCAGGTGGTGAGGAGGTGCTTTGTTTAAGAAACAGAGTATGCGAGATGCGAACACCTTGCATCATGCTGCAATTTTAATATTGTTTTCAAATAAACTGTATATATGCGTTTTATAACCAGCAAAAGGATGAAATATATAAAATGTCACAGGTGCGAAACATTCATTATATAAAGGTTACTCGTCGCAATCATCCCAAAGCCACGCCTTGCACGACAGTCACAGTCGCATCAACGCGATTCAGTCAACCCGAACGATGCACATCATCAGAGTCGATCGCAACTTAAGATCGATCCTCCCGTCGCATGGATCGTCTGCAGCGAGTTATTCTACCTTGTGTATATATATAGTGTCTCATGTGGACGTTCACCTCTGCTGCCGCCGTGTATAGAGTCGTCGCTCGTCGCTCTCGAGTATCCCGCTTTGGAGGAATCGCGAGCTCGCGTTACGTCTCTCCGCGGGGACATATCTGGGCTGCAAGCGCTATACGCAATCCTCCGAGGAGACAGATAGAGAGAGAGAGAGAAGCTACTGCGCAGCCTATACCGGTTTTGGTCAACAGTGCCAACTCGTGTGTATCTGTGTATATATATATATGTATATATTGTATAGTACAACCGACGGGATAGAACCGCAAACCGAACGGATATGCCTCGTTTGTTCGCCGACGCAACTGCGCTTACGAGTTTACGGCGCGGAGCTGTATTCCTATACGACATTTTTCATCGCGAGAATATGTTCCATCGATCGCTGATGTATATATATAGGAGTAATGCGTCGGATTAATGAGGGACGCGTGCGGAAGAAACGATGATTTATCGGGGAGTACATACTGCTTCGGCTTGTAGTACGCGGCGACCGTCGAGCTAAAAAACCTGTCCGATGCAGTCGAGGGTATTAAAATAAAAGAGCCTTGCGGTCGTCGTAATGCTAACTTTTGAAAATAAAAAGCGCATCAGCGCGATTCCTACATAGTAGTTTCTTTATAATGTACCGTCGTTGTACGCGCATTTATATTATACACGTGAAACTCTCTCGACGATGCAGCAGAAGAAACGTTTGCACAATATTCCCATTTCCAAGGGAAAAATCCGGAGCGACTCGCGGGGAAAAAAGCGAGCTGTCAAATTACTCGTACGACGAGCCAGTTCGCGCGGTATATTTCATATATATACGATTTCGCGCTGGCTTTGGAAAAACACGCGTTGTGTATACATATAGATATATAATCGCAACCGCGCAGCGATGAGCTCGTAATGAGGCAGTTTTTGCGGTCTTTCGCTCGAAGGCTATCAACTCCGAAATGGGGCTGTGCGATATATCGCGAGAGAGAAGAAAAGCTAACTGGCTAGCTCTGCGCATCAGCGATGGAATGAAAAGGGGAGAGAGAAAGAGGCACGCCCGCGAGGATTGTTAATAACGATTTCTTGCGCGCTATATACAGCACCGAGAGAGCGACTTCTTTTGTGCGCGCGGGCTCAACAAATCGCCGTTTGATGATGAGACGGGTCGACGTATTCTTGGGATGTTATGCTGGCTTAATTGCGGATTAATCCGCAATCGGAACCTCGCAATTTGTAGCTCGTATACCATATATAATAAGGTGGCTTTCGTTATAAAGTCGTATTTCGTTTCACTATTCTTTGGAAATCGTTCAAAGTCCATTGCTCTTGTATATAACCATCACACTGCTCTGCGCTCTTTTCTATACGTTCCAATCGCGAGTCCTTTGTGCGCTGCTGCAGCGACCTCCTCTCTCCCTCGCAATCTATAATAACTCTCCGCTGCCGCGGTACGTATACTCCCTTTATTTCCCGCTTCGAGCTCCCCGCTAAAACGTGTAATTTCGAGGACTGCAGCTCGTCGAAGACACAGGCTATATACATCAGAGAAAGAGAGAGAGAGAGAGAACGAACGGCGTCTCCGATTACGCGCCGACTGCGAAGAGGCCGATGCCGCTGCGCTTTGCGTATATACGAGCAGCAGCGACATGCTCTGCGGCTCGTCTCCAAGAAGGAAGCGGGGGAGGAGAAAAGAGCGACGAACGCTAAGCGAGCAGGAGAAAAAGAAAGCTGCTGCGCGTGATAGGAGTGAAAAGGTCGAGTGGCAGAGAGAGAGAGAGACGAGAAGGATATTATTATTTGAATCGAGGGATTTCGGCGGGATCCAAAGGTGAATTCTATGTTGGCGTGTGATGTGTTTCAAAGGATCCTTTCGACGCAGAAGAGGCTGTTTTGATTGGATAATTACACGAAATGCTCAATAATGAATACATTTATTTTTGTTCTGCGGGAAAGGTTAGAGTAATGTATACACAGGCATTGAAGTATATAGAATATGCTGATTTTATACGGCCGCGCGAAAAAATGCTCCGAAAGCAAAAAGCTCAGGCAAAGTATGCAGTTCTATAGCTTCAGAGAAAAAACGCTCAATAAGTAGTAGTAGCAGCAGCAGCAGCAGCAGCAGCAGCAGAAAAAAGAAGAAGAAGACGGGAGATAGAAAAAGGCGAGTATATACGCCGCAGCATAAGAGAAAGAGAAAGAAAGAAGAAAGGAACAAGGAGGACCGGTCCGAGCTCTCGTAACATGCAATCTTCGCCCATTGAAGACGCGCTGGGAAACTGCACGGTTATTATGCCTCTCAATGGGATAGAAGACGAAGAGCGAGAGGAGAGGAGGTGGAGAAAGACGGAGGGAGGAAAGGGCAAGAGAGAGAAGCAAGAATGTCGAACGCGTGCAGTGGCAAGAGAATCGCGAGGTAGGTATACATATATAGTCGCGGGGTGTATTCTTCAGAGCTTGGCGAGCCACCAGTTTTTGGCGTGTTTACCCGTGGACGAATCTTTTCAAAGTCGCGGCATAAAATTTTCACAACTCGAAAAGAACCGATGAATCGGCGACGCGTTATAAACTCCAGAGCAACAAGTGCCACCAGATTCACACTCGCGAGACGAGTTTTTCAACGAATGTATAGATACATCTCAGCCCACGCGCTCGACGGCAATTTCTTCGCAAACAGCGCAACAACTGCAGTCGTGACTAATCCCAATAGTAGCGGCACGATGAAAGCCAACATGTCTCGAGTCAGCAGACGCGACTTTTCTGGCCTACTCGTCGCTACACAGAGAGAGAGAGAGAGAGACGCATCTTGCCGTCGTCTGGCTTCTCTCCGCGGGCGTAAGACAGGATGCTGACAACTCGATTATCGAAGCGACGGTGTGTGCACGCCTCCATTCAGGCAAACGCGTGCACAAAAGTCTCGTTTGATAGCTGCTGCTGCTGATGGAATGCCTGGCGGTTCGGACGAACGGATGATACCTTGCGGAGAGTCAAATGCATAAGAAGAAAGCGCTTGCGCGCGAAAAAGATGATGCGCGCGGCCGCTGCTGCCAATTGCTCGCAGCGATTATTGATTCAATTGAGCGGACGCCGATCCGAATTGCCAGCGATGTCTTTGCTGGATGGCTTTCAATTATTTCGATACATGTATACATGTATATAAGGATGACGCGGAGGCGGGCTCGATGATGGAATGCGAGCGATGCGCAGTAGGCTTAATGAATATAAAATGTGTACATAAAATTTAACGAAACCCATCGCAGCTTGCAATAAGCGAGCGAACGATCAAGTACACTCGGTATTCGATATTCCATGTGCGCTCGCTCGAGTTAAGTCATGTGGTGCAGCGGTCGTCGCGATCGGGCACTAAGACAGAGGAGAGTTGCAGGCGAGCGAAAGAAAGAAACATTATCTCTCTCGGCATTGAATTCCGGGCCTATACGAGCGCCTCCCTCATCAACCTCAATTAAACTCTAGCGTCACGTACTTGTATACGCTCTGGCTTCGCACCCGAGGCGCTTCATGGCTCAACCAGTAGCGGCTTTTATGTTCGCGCACACATTCGCATTGCGCAGCTTTATACGTGTATTTATAAGCGCTTTAAAAATATCGCTGGACTGGAGTAAAAGATTCTCTTCTTTCTCCGCGTTTTGATTTTTTCAAGGGTTCATTTGCTTGAGATTTCTATCCATTGTTATAATATTCAAACTTAATGCGCATAGAAGAAGCGCTTTAAGAAGAGTTGCGAATAATGACATTGTTTATTAAATGTTTCTTATCATTTCTTTTTTAAATAAATGTAATCGAATTATTTGTAGACGGAGAAAAAAGTTCACTTTCACCTCATTTAAAAAATCGTTTCGGGTATCTCTTATACCTTTCTTAAGATAAAAAAACTTATCCATAATTAATTATAGACTTAAAATCAAGTATCAGATGCATTCGGACATACATAACGAGAAATCTCTGGAAAAAAGTAGGCATATTTTTTACTGTATATTTCATCGATGCAACAATGCCTTGCTCATTGCCTCACCCTTGGCGCCATGAAAAAAATCGATCTAGAATAAAGTATAAGTATATAGAATAGCAAACTAAAATCGACTCCATACACATCCGCAAAACATCATACAACACCTTCCGCCTTTCGAAACACATAACAGTAATATATATTAATACCCGCTTCGACAAAAAAGCGTCCTCCTTTCGCAGACCATTAAACTCCAAGAGACACGTGAAATTTATTACGCCCAGCAACGAGCCGTGAAAGTGTTACGTGCGTCTCGTAAGTATCGTTTTTTCCCTTCAGCCTAATCTAATCATCTCTCCCTTTGACTCTCTCGCACTCTCGAGTGCATCCTTTCCTTTTTCTCGCCACGCAACATCCGACGTACTTTTTCCCCCGCCTATAACGACACCGACTGCTACAGCAAAAAAAACGCAGTCAACTCAGCCCGTATATAAAGACCTTCGGAAATAGAACAAAGCTACAAAGCCAAACATGCTGGCAAACGTTATACAGATAAGAGAACGAGCGGTCCTTTTGAGGTGGATCGCACGCAGATCAGCCTCTCGAGGCTAATACTGAGGGAATCGCCTAAAGAGCCAAAGGTCATTGAAAAATCAAAGAACCCATGGGAATGCAGCTCGCAGTGCCGCGGTCATCAACGACTCAACTCTTTTCACGTCGGTTTAACGTCGCGCACTTGAAAAAGGGCCAACGCGATCGCGCATCCCTCGATATACGCAGCAGAGAGCGTTTAATGACACACGTATGGCTCGGAATAGCGGGCGCGGATTAGCGAGGACTGAACTTGAATGCCCGCGAGAGAAAGAGAGCGAGAGAGAGAGAGAGAGGTAGGATGAGAGGAGGACAGACAGATCGACGCGAGAAAGAAGGAAATAAAAAAGCGCGCACGCCGCCTTTGAAAAGCGATCGGTTCAATGAGCGAATGATGGCGGGAAGGGGGAGGGGGCTCGCGGGGGCTTTGAACTTCGCAGGGAGATCGAGCGAGCCTCCTCCTCGCGAGAGGAAAAAGGGTCTGTCGATCTCCCGCGCGCGCGCGTGTCCGACTTCCGCTTCTCTCGGTGGCGGCGTCCGGCTTGCCTCCGGCCGTCTATAAAGAGCCGCTCTTTCTCTCGGGGGGTACATGTGTATACTGTATAGCCAAGAGAGAGAGCGAATCGAACGCCCTCGCGCAGTGCGTTGTGGGAGCGCTGAATGATGGCTTGTTTACAGGCCAGCTTTTACAAGTGGGGAATATAGTCGTACAGTAGCGCGCAAAGACGTCGATTACGGGGACTGATTACCGTGCGGAGAGATGGACGCGACAGAGAGAAACCGAGTTATTTTTGGCACAGAGAGAGAGAGAGGAGTGATTATTTTTGGACGAGTTATGTTGGAGCTATTGTTCGATAAGATCGACGGCATAATGTAACAGATGAGTGAACACGCATATATTGCAAACACAGATTCGAAACGACTTCTGATGCACGGTAAAACTGAAAAGTCCAACGTAGAGTATACAGCGTGAAAAAAAGATGTCGCGGAGATCGCATTACAGTTACGTGCCTGGTCCGCGAATCCTTTGAAATGAAAATGACTTTGACTCGGCGGCCTCTCGACGTATAGGTAAGTAGTCGATGTATTCCACGCTGTGACAGTGGTTGCGCAAGTTGCCGCAACGCAAGAAGTGGAGACCCGCGGGAGTCGGGTTCTCTCGGTCTCTCGGGCTTTACGTATATACATATATATGAAAGACTGCTGATGGCTCCGAGAGGGAAAGAGAGCGAGCTGGACCTTTTTCAATCTGCGACTTTTTTCTTCGGAACTTTCGCAGTTTTTCTGTAGCAATTTGTTGCGTTTAATTCTGAATAACAGTAATTATTTCTCTAAATGTTAAATTAGTATTCCGAATATTTTTTAACATGAAGCCAATCGATAAAACTCGAAAAAAAAGAGTTTGTATATCCATAATTAATTTAATTTGAGAGCGATTGAAGCAAGTGCGCGCGCATCAGAAAAATTGGCCAAGCTCGTGAAACCGTTGCTCTAAACCGCAGAGTCCGTCGTCGCATTCTTCGTGCGGCTGTGAGATGGCCGCAGAGATCGAGTGACGAAAAAGTGCTATCTCCCTTTGACACTCATCTGGTGAGGCACTTGTTCGCGCGAGCGGGATAAAACGAGAGTGACTCGTAGTCGCTCGTGTGAGACGAGAATCCGCGCATTGAGATGAACATTCCTTGGTGATATGCAGCTTCCCTGGACACTCGGATTGTTTAAAACTGTGATGCTTGGCTTATAGAAGGTATCCAATTTTACATATCATTTTAACGAGACCGGGGTATACGGAGTTGTTTTGTTGACTCTGCTTTATTTCTCTTTCAAGGCATTATTTTCAAAAATGTTAGCTCTCCATGAATGTAAAAATATATAATATTCAAAATATTTTATGTACGCGAAAATATGAACGCGAGACAGCACTATATATAGGGAATCAAGTATATTGACTGAATTTCCGTTGGATGATGGATGAGAGCAATTCATCCGATCGGTCTGATCCCTCTCGAAAAAAACTAAATCAAACAACTCATAATGAGGGCTCGCGCTTTTTTTGTTTCTCGACACAATCTGCGACGGCACTTCCAAGGATTTCCGGCCCATATTCATATCGATTTTTGCATAATTCCGAGGATGCTCACGCATCAGCAAGCTCGGTAATAAAGACACGGGCCGAAACTGGTTCCCCGATCGGCGGAAGTTGGCTGAAAAAATCAGCGCCTCTCGATCCAGTTACGCGCGTCGACAAATAAAATATTCCGTGTTTTAAAGGACGCGTGAGCGGAAAAAAAATCGAGTCACCTGCAGCTGACGGCGGCTCGTGGCAAGAAATACTCCCAGTAGACGACAGGAAACGAGCTCTGGATTGTTTTCTTTTGCAGAGCGCAATTAACCTTCGCTTATACTTTTATAATATATGCGCTGTGTGCTGTAGGTTTCATTTTAAGCGCGCGAATCTGCGTGATGCATAACGTTTAAGCCTCGCGCATTATTTTCAAGTATATACGAGTAAAAAATATCTTGAAAGAACACTGTCTCTCTGTTTGATCGTTTAAGTAAGTTTAAGTCGAGCTGTAATTTGTTTAATCATTAATAGACAAACGAGTTTGCGAGATCGATTTCAAATCGAACGAGTAATGAGAAATTCGAACGAACCGGATAGTTACAGCTTACCTCAGCAGGTACTCGTCCAGCCCATTTCCAGGCAAATTACAAAGTGCAACGAGCCAAGCCGCTTATATGTAAATTGGAATTTCCCCATCAACGAGCCATAGTCTTTTATTCAACGTAAAAGTCCACTGCACGAGAGATTATTATTCGTCAATCTTAAAAATCTTATATTTTTTTACAGTCCAAATTCTTCGTTTCTATATGAAAGCAACTCTATGTCGCACATAGACGATCTCCTCCAGTGCTTTTAAAAGTACGAAATCTCCGTATACGACCTCTGCTGACACTGCACGGAGGCAGTTCGTGAAATCTTGCATCTCTGTCTCTCTTTGGGTCGCGCCAGGTTGTATACGCGTAAGAATAACCGAATGAATGAACGGCCGAATGAATGAATGAATGAATGGATACGCGCGGACGAGCAGCCACCCCCGTTAAACCCTCGCGGCGGGGTGCCCGGCTCTCTTCCTTTCTCCCGAACTGGATTCCGCGCCCAGGATTCACCATGCGCTCTCTACGCGTCGCTCCGCAGCGTTGCCAAGTTTTCTCCTCCGCACTGTAAATACGGCGACTCTCTCGCCTTCTGCGGCCGGCTTTCTTGCCGACTCACCTCTGCTGATTCTTTCCCGATGCGAGAGCGAAGGAATTTCGAGTATTGCTTATGGCTGTTTTGGATTTCGCTTTTTTTGCACTCTGAGGCATTATTCAATCAACTTTTGCGATTTTAGAACCATGATGTGTGTAAACGTTAGCGCAAACCGTATTTAACTCAAGTAATGAACATTATTTATCTGTATTTACAGCAGGCTCGTTAACTCGATAGCCGTCTCACTCCTCGAGATATCAAAATACAAAGAAGAAGATAAAAAAAAACTGCAGTTAAATACCTGCTGTATAAACTACATAACGAACTCTCGAGTGTACATTCCAAGCGAACCCGGTATTTCAGAGAGTCCCCTGTACCGAAAAAAGGAGCCCTCATCCTATGTAGGCCAATAAAACGCGCATAGCTCGCGCGCTCCGTGAAATTTACAATCTTCCGGCTGTATGGGTCCGAGACAGCGCGAAAATCTACCCTTGCTGCTTGTCGAACCGGTCGTCGTCCACACGTATATGCAAATGAGCTGCGGAGGCAAAAACGAGGACTTGGATACACGAGGTTCCTGTCGTGAGCGAGTTTTATTTGTTGATTTAAAGGGATGTGCATGCGCCGATCTCGGGAATGACGCCGAACACACGCTGCTGGTCTTTTGATATCGAATCGAGGACATTAGACATGAAGACTTCTTGCGTCACTATCATGCTAAATTAAGTTCTGATGTGGAAGTATAGCATGTTTGCTTAATTAAAAGACGGCACGCAGTATTAGTACGTGGAGAAATGTATAAAAAACATTTTAGTTAACATAGTCTTTAGAACTATTTTTTTAAGCATGCGAATCCGCTAATTCAATGTTTTTTATGATTTTCACTATATATCCAAAAATGCAATAATTCGTAATTAATATACGTATTATAATATATAAGCAAAAGCAATTATTCACAGTACACGGAATATAAATAATCTGCAGCAATGATAAAGATACGATACAAGCCGAGTGAACCAAAAGTACGGCCATTCCTTAGACAATAGCTCATGCCACGAAAAAGCCTCGTACGCGTGTACCCCACGCCTTCTATTCGGAGCTTTAGAGATTCGGCAGTCATATCATTTCATTAGGCCATTAAACAATCAGTTGGCTAAAGCAGGGCTGATACCAACACACATCATATATACAGACATAAACTGCACGCGGGTCTCGCTCGTGTCGTCTCTCTCACTCGGGATGTAGAACTCCGCGTCCCTTGTAATTTATATTATATCGAGCGCAAGGCCTGAAGTTGCTATGGCCACTTGTCGTGCTTACACTACTTTCTTAGCTGCCTTGCATGCGTGTGCGCAAGCTCGCACATCAGCGTGTGCCTTCTAGCGCCTTTGTGTAGCCAACGCGATATACCAAGATATTTCCACTTTATTCGAAGAAAAGCTTTTTTTTCTTTAGAGGCCACATCAATTGTTTCGGTGCTTTATTTTCAAACTGGTTAGGAAATGCTCTCGTTTTTGACCCAGTGATGTGTATTGTTATTTTCGAGTCATTATCATCCGAAGCAAAGGATGAGAAAATGTTCCAATTTGATTTTGTGTACTCGTTGTCATCGGGCAGTTCGGGATGAACCATCAATTAACAACTTGATCTTGTCTGTCCCGTAACACGAAGAAAACTCAACGCACTTCCTAGAAAACCGATGACGAGTCATCCCCGTGTTATTTTTTTAAACCATAATTCATCATCAATCTATCAGCGGCAAATCGACCACCAATACACGCAACTGAACGTCAAGTAACTTCAAGTGATTAAGCACTGTTCCGTGGCCTCCGCCACCGCAGCAGCAGAAACAGCATCCATGAGATCAATGTGACGCGTGACGTTCCCACGAATCGCGAGAGAGAATCCCGCGGTAGTACATATCCAAGTTGTGGATCTCCGAGGAAGACGAGGCAGAACATCGGTCGAGCTCGTAAGGCTCTTGTGCGGGTCAACATCACTTGAACCAATCGCCGATGACAGACGCTCCGCGGAATGACGCATATTATACTATATACGACTCGCGAACATCCCAGTAATGATGTGTACATTGTGCGTTGATGATGTGTCTGGTAATAATCTTCGAATATGACAGGTATTGGTATTTAGTCGGCAGTAGTGTTAAAATAAATCCTTGTATCATTTTTTAATAAACGCAGAATACTTGACGGTCGAGTTATGTACCAACGTGTCGTCGTGGTGTCATAGATCTGTGAATATCAAATAGCACAATTTCGCAGTCCGCAGAAACGAAAACTGTGAAATCATCATTCTGTCGAGCAAAGCTTAACGAATTCACGCTCTAGTTCTAAATAATGAATAGTCGGCGTAATTTATAGGTTGGCTCAAAGTGTTGAGCCAATGTACTATTACCCGTCGTTATTCTTTTCTGTGATACTCTGTAAACGTCTTAAGAGGATAACAGCAGCACGTCAGGTTATTGTATCATTGACTCATTTTTTGTATAATTTGCAAAAAAGTAAAATCTAAAATGTTTCCTGGAATCTCTCCCATAAGTCAACTGCAGCATTCTATACTCTGATACAGATTGAATAGAATGATAGCTATAACGTGTGTGCCACGCGTCATCGTAAGCATGTTTTTTTCTCTTCTATTATCAACGACGACGACGACGACGACTGAGTTACACTTATTCTCGCGCGTCGAGAGATGATTCAAATTTTTATTGTTCCTCCCGACTGCTGATGCTGCTCGCCTCGCGCTCTTCAATAGCTCGCTCGCGTCCGCGTCAAGTGACTTATGGATACTCGAGTTTGTACATTATGTACAATGCACGAACACCAAGCGTGATCTCGTTCTCTATATTATCGCGGGTCGCGTCCTTTCGGATGCTTTGAACTATTTTCGTTGCTATAATGCATCGTTGCGTCAATATCTTTGATTCGAATTTGTTTTCGAATTCATTCGCGTATATTCAGCGTGTAGCTATAGCGTTTCACCATACACACCTCTACTCGCGTTTTCATACCTCGTATTCCCCCGGTACGCCAATAAATCCTCTTTGATCCTAAACGTCCGCTTCACAGCCAGTGCCCATAAATATAAACGAGTTTTACGAAAATAAAAAAGCTGTGTAATGCCTTTGGCAACAAGCTACTTCATTACGCTCCGAAAGAAAACTCCGCGTCAACGTGTTTCCCGGACAGCAAAGTATATGCATCAGAAATGAAAAGAAGAAGAAAAACGATCGAGACTATACCGATGCATTTTATTGAGCCACTACAGCAACGGCAGCAGTATGTCACGATCAACGACTCGGGAGGAGCTCGCTATATCACGATCGTGTCTTATCGCGTCGACTGGACTCTTTAAAAGCGACTGCGGCTGGCTGCCAGCCAGTAAGTATAGCCGCAGCAATTGAGCTATCACTATCTGCAGTTGCAACGTTACGGGCAATCAGGGTCGTCGTCGAGTGCACCGACGATACGTTCACCTTATGGCGCATTGCGTTTGCGCGCGCTCTCTTTGCATGCTAATCTCTTTCCCCTTGCCCCGCTTTGAAGTGTGCAGTATATAGTATGTAATGCATTCGAGCGAGCTACCGCGGACACTCGGATTGAAGTACGAACGACCCTTGCTCTTGAAACCGATTCCAAGTGTGAGGTTTGTTCACTTTGCTTATAATAGTCTAGGTGAATGTCCATGAATATTTCTAGACTGTTGTGCGTTGAACAATCCTGTGAGTATATTATGTATGCATATATTTTGATTCTGTATAGAAAGTGGTTGCTGCTGAAATTCAAGTTAGTACTCTATATTCAGTAACAAACAAAAGTCTATTTTCTCGCTTTTTTCTGACTGGTGCGCTCATTCTTAACAATCTTTATTACTTTTTAATAGGAGGCTAAGTAACCATAGCGTCGTCATACTACGAAATTAACACGAATGCGGCAATTGATATCTATGTGCAAGATCGTAAGTCACATTCTCGTAATAGAACTGCTTTGACGTTACGGATGAAAATCATGTACAAAGAAGCATTCCCACTCGAACAAACATTATAAAATGAACCTGAAAATCAACCTCGCTTGCTTCATAAAACAATATCTCAATGAATTTTTAGGTATATATCCTACGTTTCGTCCTTTCGTCGCATCCGTCACAATTTCAGACGATATACCTTTGCCTCGAGGTTATTATATAGACTACTTGGATTCAGTCTTTCGCTTTACGCTTGGCTGGCTACCGTCGCCGCTCCTCGTACCGCTGCAGTACCTATATGTACTATATATATGCGCCTTTCCTCGCGACTGACTGCGCTCCGCTGTGCGCTCACTCGCGCCAGTGTATAACAACAGTTGTTGCGGAGCCGGAGAAAGGAGAGAGAGAGAGGCGTGCAACGAGTCCAAGACGCCGATGCGGCGCAGAGTGCGAGCGCGAAGCATATATAACTATTGCTTGTGCGACGTAGATAACGCTCGAGACATGGCGAAATGATCGAGAATGTCTATACATTTGCCAAGTTTTCTTTTATATATATACAAGACGACACTTGAAGAGTCATTCTGAAGATATTTTTAACTCGTCATCCGTGCATTGTGATCGCTGTTTTTTTTTGTAATAAGAAAAGGCGCGATGGACGATCGCGCTTTTTTCCAAACTTTCGTCACCGAGGCTTTACCGCTACGCTGTAAGCTATAGACTACCTCCTCGTCGGCGTTGTTGTTGTCTCGTAGACATGCAATTAGTGTTTTATGCTTAGACTCGCGTGTTCTGGCTGCGCGAGGACGTTGGCGTTTTTCTGCGGCCGATGGACTGCGGAGCCTTTCGTATTATACACACGAGAGACGGGAATTTTATAATATGTAAAGATTTTACGTCTAGAAAAAATCACACTACTGTTAACAGTTGGGAGAACGAGTTTTATGCATGATTATTGTAACTTTACGGTTGATCGAACTCGAGTTTAGAGAAAAAATGATTTATCGACGATTCGACGACGCAAGTAGAGAAAAAAGACTCACGAGAAAATATGTACTGTTCAGCGATAGGAGGCATTATATATGCCACTGCATGCAGTAGAGCATAAAAATCCAGTAAGAGCTAGAATCGATGCGACAGAGTCACTGAAGCTCTGACCCCGTCAAAAGCACACGCGATGCGAAGAGTCAACTCAGAAGATATATACTTATACCTCTAAACCCCGCAATCCTTTTCTCCGTAACACACGGCCCACCCGTACTGTTGGTATATATATACACGACGTTCAAGGATATCCTCATAAATTCTAAGCCCAACGGCCCATATAGAGGAGCAGCTTCAACCGGGAGAGATTCCCCTCTCGCCGATATACGGCGGTCCCGCTCCATTGTGTATTTCCCGCTCACGAGATAGTTCCGCGGCTATGCAGCATTGGCCTGAATTCCGCGCACTGCAGCAGCAGCAACAGCGTCGGGTGAACCGATCTTATTAAAGGCCTAATTAACCGTTTAACAAGATATATTTAACCGGCGTGTGTATACGAGTACGTCATGTGTTTCTGGAATAAATAGATCGCGGGAATCGCTCTCGTTCGCGCGGTTCAACCGCCGCGACGAGTCTAGACGAAGCGAGTGTTTGCGCGAGAGGGTATATGGAAGGGCGGAAGGAGTCCTGTTAGTTGCGAAGGTGGGGGAGTTCAGTCGCGGGTCGCTCTCGGGAACGAGATTTTTGCCGTTCTGCCGTGGTTTGTACAACCTATAAACAGGCTGGATGCAAGTGCGAGATGGTAATGTCCTCATCCTTATATCGTTGCATCGTACTGTCAAGCTCTACTGTGTCCGGCATAGTTTTCAGCTATTGAAATGCGTGAAAGCAAAGAGCAATGCTGTGTATTATGAGCCTCATCACGTTGATCGGCAAGATGCCTCTGATTACGCTCGCGATTCTAGTTTCTTATCGAATGTTTTATTCGCTTATCAGATATAAACACTCGAGTTCCTCATCGCTAAAATTATACGAGTCTCTTTATCGCTTACTGCGGAGAGGAAGTAGAAAGAACGCTTTGTCGCTGCGCGAGTACAGGTTGTATACGTATTTATATATATGTATCTATGGATTCCCGGAACAACCACCCAAGTCCATTGTTCATGTTTTCGAGAAAATGCGACTTTGATGTTCGGACTGGTCTCCAAGATCGGAGCTACAGAATCAAGGAGCGATACATTTTAACAGTTCAATCAGATATCCTAAAGATTATCAACCATGCACGCAGGGCTCTGAGGTTCGTTTGGTTTTTGGGAAATTACAGCAAACCCTTGTTGTGGGGGCGGTTACTCCGGGAACTCTGGATTTAGGAGTACGCTTCGGGGAACGTGGTTCACATTTATTCTTCATTTTTTTCACCTAAATTCTTCTCAAAAAGCATGAAACTGCTACTTATGAGGTAAATATCGATGAATACGTCGTAGTTTCGAAACCATGTACTAGTATGGACCTAATCTATGAAAATTGTCAATTTGACGTTATCCAAGATTAAAACTGAACTTCCACTGCTATACAGAATCTCAATATTTTTATTTTTAGAGTAATCGTTGGTAGGTTTTGCTATTTTTAGATGAAAAGTACATGCTTTAAAATACGAAAACCGGTACTAACTCAGTTTACGACAACCTTAGACTTAAGCGCTTGTTCCGGGGAGAGCCACAGATATATAACGTGTAGCAAAATGTTCCGGAATCCTAATGTATATAAGGCTGGGCATTTTCGAATTCGCACGTGTACACAGACGGGAGTAGCGATGACAATTCGAGTGATTGAAATACGTGAAAGTACACTAATTTTTTGTTTCTGCGTTTATGACGCATCTCATTATCATTTAAAAACAATTCCAAGCGTTTAAAAATGTGACTCATTATCGCGAACAACTACGGATTCTGTTGTCGTAACAAACATTTGACCGGTGCATAATTTCTTCAGAATACCTAATTCTACGATATTCCTGACAGAGTATAAACCTCAGCTCGTTTAAAACACACAAAAAATAGCATAACGCGCAACCTACCTCTTTCTTCGATGACGCCGGCGAGGGTCTGATAGGCCGATGTCGCGAGCAGCAGCAGCACCAGCGCCGACGGCAACAGGTAGCGGTCGCTTGCCTGGCCTGCCATCGTCGTCGCGTCCCTGTGTCTGCTACGCTGGAGGAGGAGGAGGAGGAGACTCGAGAATAAACTCAGCTCGCTCGCTCTTTCAGGATCTCGCCGCCGACTTGGGCCGACGATTCTCACAAGGCATATCCACACTGCGCACCCACTGTTTCTCCGTTTTCGATTTGAAAATATATAAGCGCGCAATTTTCCCGATCCCGTCTAATAAAAACACTCGCGCACTGTATACCGCAGCTGCCGCAGAGGCCGTGGACCACCGGTCGAATGTCTCGATCAGCCCGGCTACGAGTGACGTACCTGCTCGGAGCTGCACCTGAGGATTCGTCGCCGCGTCATTGCGGACAGGTATTTCGCTTCTGCTCTGATGCTCCTCGGCGAAGCTGCGAAGAATCGTTAGCGAAGGTTCGCTACCGATATCCTCGTTCTCTGCAAACGGCGGTAAATAAACACTGCAGGGCACTGTATTATACAAGCGATCGTCACAAAGAAAACTCTCTTCTTACAAACACGAACGAAAACATCGACTGCACAGTCCTCCCGCACTCACTGAAAATCCTGTGAAAAGGTCGATGTTTCGTTACTCCGTAAACCTCGCACAACGGCGTCACGCTCGCAGAACTCCTCGGCTATTTTCACTCGCGATACCTCTCTGTTTACGTTTCGCGCGTACAGAGTGGAGTCGTGATACTCGAGCAGTTATACTCGCCTGAGAAAGGACAACAGGTTTAGTTTTGTAGTAAAAACGAAGGACAGACGCGCACGCGGCGCCCTTTTCTCTTCTCCGGTAGCGTCGGTCCTCTCTGGCGCGCGCACAAGAGAGCGAGCGGAGAGACGCGATTTACGTTAAACACACTGCGGAGAGACCGGTCCTACTCCTACGCCGCTCGAGCGAAGAATACGAGCTTATGCGGCAACGGGCCCAGCGTAGTCTCCTATGCGAGTCGCCATGGTTCGGCTCGGCGCCACGGGTCGGCGCTGCAGGCAGTCGCTCGTTCGGTTTTCTTGTGTTGCAGCATCTGCAGCCTGCACTCTCTCTCTCTCTCTCCCTCTCTCTCTCTTTCTCTCTCTCTGCACCTATTATATATGTGTGTGTGTGTTTTGTTCCTGAAATTCCGAAGGTAAGGTTGCTTCTCTCGTCTATATATCTTTGTAGGATACTGTATAATAGCGAGTTGTATCGGAAGTGAACACCAGCTGTTCGCTCTTCGCCGTGAGGCATAAGGTGTACTTTTTAATCAATCGGTTGTGTATGTTATACGGACATCTGATACTGCTTTTTCAGTCATCAAGCTCGAACATGTGAGTTTTTCAATTGAATTTCGAAAGCCTAAATCTACGTACACCTGAAAACGAAAAACCTTACGCATCCCGTCATTTCACATCAAGATAAAAATAGTAAATAAATATCGAAATAATAAACTTTTTTGTTTATTAATACAGATAATTTTCAATGATTTATTAAATTTTCTATTTTCGATCCGGTATGCACTATAAGAGATGATTATCCCGCCAATTGCCTAACGTACTATTTTTTAAATATAAAATCGCCCATTTCTAAAAACTACTTATATTTACAATTATTTTAATATATTTATATATCAAATATATTTATACGTTTTAATGTATACATATTCAATGTAAGAAATGTATCAAACTTTAGTAATAACTGTAAATATACTATAATTAACTTTTATTTAAGAAGATTAACTTTGTTGAATATCTTCACAATACTATTCAATTATAAAAACTGCATTAAAAATAAATTTGTTTTTGTAACACCCGATCGATATTAGCGTTTTTTATAGCTATTACAACTGGGACTAAAGTGCTGTTTTTTACCCGGCAGTCGATAGAAGTCACTTTAGTCTCAATAAAAGGTGCATTAAAAAAGTGCTCACATTTGGATTTTGAATTTTATTGAAATATTATTCTGAAAGGATCCCTAATCATATCTAAAAAATATCTCACGAATAAAGTGAACAGAACAACACTCTGTTCGTATAATTCATCGTTCCAGAAATAGCTTCTTCAAAGAATTAAAATCTAATTTTTTAGAATTATTTTCGAATTGAAAATTAAAATTCAATCTAAAATTCAATTTTTTTAATTAACAATTTATATTTAATTCTTGATTTAATTTTGTTTGATTGAAGATTAAAGTTTTGTCCTATATGACAATTGACAAAAAATGTATGTGTGTGCGTGCATGTGTGTGTATATGTACATGTGTGAAAAAAGAGATCTATCACCATTTAAGATGGTGGCTGAATTTTCTATAATCAACCGATTTCAACCAAATTTGGTACATATGCGTTTTTTAGGCCATCGACCGCACGAATCAAGAGTCGTATTTGCCAAATTCAAAATAGTGGATCTAGTATCGTGGACAAAATTTATAACAATGAAAATATTTTTACAAAATATGACATACGGGTGTTTTTGGGCTCGCTAATTTTTAAATTGTTTTATGCCAAAATAGTAGAGAGGCTACAATTGTAAGATTGATCTATTTTTATCTCAATAAAGAAGCTAAATCACAAAAAAGGCAACAATTCTGTTTGTTTCAAAATTTTTCATAGAATTTAACTAAATTTGTTTAGTCTCGTAAGTATTTTTTTATAATTTCAAAACTTAGATGCATTTTTTTGGGTCCAATAATGATCGATATATCCAATAATATCATTCCGGAAGTTATGTAGGCAGTTTTCAATAAAGAAAAGTTATCTTCATTAATTTTTGAACGTTTATTGGGACGGTCAATACCTATTGAAATTGTGATTTTTAGGTTTAAATAGCTTTAGAGATAATTCTAACATGTATAATATGACTTTTTAAATTGTTCATTAAAGATATTTATCTTTAATGAAAAATTTAGAAAATTTTACTAAAGAGCCTTATTGTCTATAATGCGAAGTGCAGCCCCGAAGAGTTACAATTTAGTTGTGCAGAAATCCAAAAATAATCAATAAGAAAAACTAAAAACAATTACTTAATAAAAACCAACATTGTTGACAAAAAATAAAATATAAAAAAAAGATTAAAATAATAAATTTGTATTAATATTATCTTATATTAGAACGCACTATTACTTATTATAGTTTTTGGAAAATTTATGTGATTGTTGGGATTTATTGGATTATTGGGACAAGGAATTATTGCTATAAATAAATGCTCTACATGTTAGTTTTTTTCCACGTCAGTTTATTATAAATAACAAGATGTATTATCTTGGTGTGCACGTGTTCATTTAAAGTATGGTATTTTTTTGAAGCTCTATCTATAGGTGTGATTTTATTTATGTATTCGAGTTGTATTTCATCTACATACTCGCTGATGATCATTGAAATAGCGTACATAATTCGAATACATGTATGTCTTGTTTGCTAGTGTTAACACCATTGCTGACTATTTTATATATTTTATTTTCTTCTTCTTTGCGGCTGTTCATAGTCCTACTTATCAATGAGTATCGGTGCGTACAGTCCATAGCAAAATGTATGAGTGGAAGTCTCTTACAGTAAAGAGAGATAGATCATACATTAACAATAACTTAGAGAAAAACTGTTTTTCTTAAAAGTAAAACTTTTTCTCCAGAGATAAGAACAATCAATGTCTGCTTGATCTACTTTTAATTAAACTTTCGGTATTCGCTACAAGAAATATAAATGTCGTATAGAAATCTCAAAATCCGAAACAAGATATTTGTGAACACTCAATATTTGTATTTTATGTACACGCTTTAATTGAATTATGCAACTAATTCAGTGTGCCCTGGTTGTTATTATATTATTTTTTCTTGTACAATAAAATTCAATAAACATAAAATATAATTTTAGATTACGTAGGCAGGTGATTCTGCAGTTGAATTGCTTTAATTCCTTTTCGTTTGTACGTAGACATGTAGAATTGATTTACTGTTTAATTTTTAAATCATTGATATTTTAAAAATCAAATCGTGCTTTATTATTTTTTCCTTGAGTTTCACAGTATTGATTCAACGAGTAAATTAATACAAAGTGCATCAAATAATTTTTAGACCTTAGCTTACATATACATCTATTATTTTATATAACATATACATATAAAAACACATCTTCAATTTCTTTTAAATTACAAGGCTCCAGAAATTGGGTGAGCTACATTCACAGATCTACAGATTTTCTTCTTACGTTAAAATAAAGATAATTTTTAGAATATATTTGTCAAGCCGTACGCAAACAATATAGAATAACCTTGTATTTAATAACTAATCTACAATAAATTCTCCACCGAGTTACTTGGCTCTTCACGCGTTGTCTAAACAAATATATATATTTTTTTGCTTTTTGCCTCTTTGCCTTATTCATAAACTCTATATTTTTACTGCAAACGCCTTACGAAATACTTATTATTATTGTGTGATGTTTTGCGACTTTCGTGTACATTTCTCTTTCATAATTCCACTTATTTTAATTACTGCTAGATATTGATATTCTCAATCCTCTATGGCCAATTAAAAATAAATTGAGAATAATTGAAAAATAAACCAGGTACAATATACTTGAGCCGTCATTACACACAATCATTAATTGGTAAAACTTAAGTACTACTACGAATATGTCATCGCAAAATTATATGTATAAATAGTTATAAAAAAATCGTGTAACATTTTATTTTGATAAAAGGGAGTTAGTTTATTTATTTAGCGAAAGCCATTGAAAATCCATGAGCATATATGGTGTATGCATGTGTGCATGCGTGTGTGTATGTCAGCGCGTGTGTATGTCGCATCACTTGCGTCGTCGGGAGAATCCACGGATTGTTATTTGTTATAGAAAATAAAAAGGCGACACACAGTTTACTAGTAGTGTTTCACTCTCGACAACGATTCTTCTAAGCTTTCCTTCTGACTCGTGTAGCAGGCACGTTTTCTGTTTCAGTATAATCAATATTCATATACATATATATCACTTGCTAGAGGCTTGCAAAACGCTGCTCTCGCGGTAAAAACCACGCGAATTGCATTCAAATATTATAAGATTCTACCTGATCGCACGCTTAACTTTGCTTTTTAATTCTTTTTTTTAATTCACTTTTCTGTATTTATTTAAATATCTTTAATTTCAATATTGCCTAGCTAAACCCATTGCTTACTATGTATAACCATCCTTCACTCATTATCTAAACTTATGTCTCTGTCTCTTTTTTCTGCTGTTATTTTTGAGAAAGAAAAGGCAAACGAAAGGTTATACAGACGATTTGATTCTGTTTTAGTGTATGTGCTCGTGTACAGCGAAACCATCGCGAACATCTCCTTACTTTCTATTTTCACTAATCTATGGCTTGTCTCTTTATGCACACATCCGACTAATCATCTGCATTATTTCTTTAGTTTTCTCGTAGACTTTACAGCCCTCTAGATTTCTCTTGCTATATTTAAATATTCATATACCTTTTTCTATGCCTAATTTAGAACGCGCAAAATTTGCCAATCATCTTTAAGGTAAATAAATCGGTTAAAAAAAGACGTCAATTCCGTGCGCGACCATAGCGCATTTAAAGTTAAAAATTTGATAAAAATAACAGTACGCCTATGATTATAGTCAATTCCTAATTTTATCTAATAAACGCGGCACTTTCGATCTATAGCACATAACGCTCGACTCATCGCCATTATATTGTATCCCTGTAAAGTCTCATTCGTACGTATTTACGTGTAAATCTACTTCTCTTTGCATGCCCTGCGAAAAAGCATTTCTTCAACAAAGCAGCATTTTTCTCTACTTTTATAGGCGCTTTCGGATTCGGTATCCTGCTTTCTTTCCCCTTCTCTATAGGCCAGCGTCACTTGCGTTTACTTTGTAATCGTGATAAGCTTCTATTGATTATTTCCACAGCATAAATTTTTGTATTTTTTTCGTTATTTCACACTCGAAGCGTCCACGACTTCTCCACACGAAAAAGCTAGCTCATCATCAGCGCGACTGTTTAGAAATAAGTTTTGTTACAATTTCTTAATGTGATGAACAATTTACCGATTTAAACTAATCCAAAATTATAGTGATTGTATCAACTAGATTCCAATAAATAAATATTTCTAGCATATAATATATTAGGGCAGTATTAAGTGATATTATCTTGATATTTAATTATATGTATAAACATTTGCTTACATATAATGATATTTGACTGTATATGCCCAGGACTGATCTAAAGATGTTAAAAATGGCCAATTTTGACCCGATATACGCATACCTTTACCTTACTAAAGGAATAGAAGTATGTTTATTACCAGTTTGATTCAGTTTCAAAGAAATCTGATCTTGCTTATGTTTAGACTTATATGAACGATGCAGTTTTTCACGTCTATTTGTAACAATTAAATAAAAAATGTAACAATTTGTTTTGTAATGTCATTAATTTTTATGAATTCGACTTGTATAGCTTTTTACACTGAATATGAGAAAGTCGTGGACTGTGTTTATATTATAGAGGTTCGTGTATAAATAGAGTATGCATTGCTGGAAAATACGGGTAAAACCTTTATTTATTCCCTGCTGTTTGTAAGAAAATCATAAAATTGGTTGAAGATATGAACAATACGAAACTCTTATGCTATTTTTTCTGCGCTGTAGACATTCATTTTGATGAGCGTTTGATAACTATTCTGATTATATTTGTGTGAAGGATTATACCTTAGCTCGCATTAATGCAGTAACTTTATATATACGTTTACTGGTAGATATTATTGTATATAATTGTTTATACAGGTCACACACGTAGCAAAACGACAACGCACAGCAGATTACTTCTTACAGTTTCTAGCGTGATATATAATATATTATACAAGTAACAACAATATGTTACGAATAATGAAAGTTGTAGTATGTTTCGTTTTGTTCAAAACTCTTTTAAGATAAAAAATAGTAATTAATTTGAAATGATGCGAAGGTCACTTTATCGCGTTTATCGATTGTTCTAATCAATTTGGGTACTGTCAAAGTACATTTTAATAATTATAAAATCACATACTAAAGTAATATTAAAACACGTATACTCATATGGTATATATTCCGCGTAAATATTTAAATAAAGTTCTTTTCATACAAACAGCAGTTGGAAAATTGTTAAAGGTTTATGCAATTCCGTATAATCGAGCGGAGACAGTGATGCTGCGATTGAAAGGTACTTTGATAATGCAATTTGATGAACACGAAAAGCAGTGGCTTGTGAGCGTATCTCGTCTACGATTAATGAGAGAGAGATATATATAGAGAGAGCTGTGGTGGTCATCGCTCATTCGTTGCTGCGTTGGATTTCGTTCAGATTTTCGTATTCTTTTTATCTTAATAATTACTTGTTTTTCGGTGATCCTCGTTTTAATTTCTTTCGTTTTTTTTAAATTTAATTTCTGTTTAAGAATATACGGATCGAAATTCATGTGATATTTTACTTTGTAGTGGACGATCGTCGTCTCGCGAACTGCATTTACGAAAATAAAATACTGGATCAAAGTATCGCTCAAGGCAGGATCGGGTTCTGAGACAGAATTCTCGAGAATGCGCAGTCCGTAAAAAAAGCTCAAACAAAAATCCACGATCATCCCTTGCTCGAGTTCCCTTTTCCAAAGAACATCGTATAAAGTGTAAATCTGTTGGAATTTCTACACAAAATATAGTGTATTATCGAATACCCTGCTTGTACGATTTATTTCTGCGTGAAAATTTCAACAGATTTATTCTCCACAGAGATCGGATACCCCAAGTTTTGAACACTCAATCTGGGTAATTCGTTAATTAATGTTCGCTAATAACGATCGTCCTAAAGCCTATTCTCTCCTCGAGAGCTTGTCGCTTTCTTTATTATCCCTTATGAGACAACGTAATTTACACAAATGTAGGAGCGACGATCATTTTTATCTTGCTCTCTTTGTTCTTCGGCAAAAAATGAAAAAGGAAGGACTCGCGTGTTCCACGTACTTAACAGACGACGGCCTCAGGCAAGGGATTCTCGGTGATGTGTATGGTCGCAGTAGGCCAGTCTATCTTCTTGCTGCAGATGTGATTCAGTCCCTCGAGCGAGGCGAGCCTGTAGTCGGCCATCTTTAGCGGCGAGAGCGGCGCAACTGCAAACGAAAATTGTACATCGGCACAATGAGCGAATCTTTGGCCAGCGTTGTTGAGCCTCTTTGCAAAACGACAATATTATGGGCGGAGTCTTATTAAAAGAACAAAGTTTGCAGTTTGTAATTAATTACGCGTTCGATTGAAAACTCGATCAACGTATCGTAAAAATCATTTGATCATTGGTAGAATTAATTATAAAATTTTTGTTACAAAACATAAAACTATCATCAAACAGATCCAAAACTGTAATACTGCAACTGCAACTTCATTCGATTAACCAATTTGTTGGCTGTAGCTTTCTATAGCTGCTTTATAAAACACGACTCTATAGTTATCGCCGACACTCTTAAAATTACAAAGAAAATTTATAAATAAATATTGAACAAGGTTGTATCAAATCGACGTTGCGCTTAGCAGATTTATTGGCGCGAAGCATAAATATAATTACAGTATCCTCGTCATATATATATATATATATATATATATATATAATGAGGAAAAAGATACAAAATTAAATGCAAGCGCCCATGCAAAGTAAAAGAAGAAGAAGTAGAATGCGTGTGTTTAGTGGTCTGTTGTGTGCAAGAAACAGCAAGACATATTGTGTGTAAGTCACGCAATGTTTCAGAGTATACTCTACGGTCTACCCGGTGCAATTATAATAAATTCATTAGTTATTTATGTTTTTCACTCGTCCTCGATAACAATATGATCACAGTATAAAGGCTGTTTATGAAATATGATAGTGGTCCTACCGCGAAAGATTGAGAGCCGCTATAAAGACAAACAATTACATATATTTTTTTCATTGGCTTTGACATGAAAACTATATGAAATAAAATATTTTTACATTTACGATTCCATATATTATTCATTGGGTTGACACTTGGGATAATTATGAAGGGTAAACATAATTTACATGGTTTGAATGGGCGGGATAAGGGATTTGGCGCATACTTGAGTTCAAACAAGAAAATATTCACAAGTTTTATAATTCTTGTTCAGATCTTTCATTTACCACCAGTCGGTATACGAGCATAAATCATATGATCTAATGCATTCTATACAACAGATATGAATAATAATCACTCTGTCGGTAATGTGAATTTACAACTACTGATTTTAAATTTTAATAAATTCTATTAACCACAAATATTTACCTTGTTCTGTCGGTAACTGTAAAATATTAATCTAATTTGAAAAATCAGGTGGTCAATTTATTCCTTTTTTTCAACGTAGTTTAAAAATGCATTTAAGAAACATTGAAATTAGTATGCATTAATACTCTCCAAAAGAATGTTTACTGCATGATACATATTTATAATTGTAAGAGTTCAAACTATAATTTAATTAAACCTTGTTTTATGGCATTCGATTAAAAAATTACGAAAATTAACCTATAACTGTAACAGCAATATGCATACAAATGAATGCAAGTTTGTATTCTATTTATTTAAAATAATTGAATTTGATATAGAAGAAGGTAAATATATTGGAAGAGACCACGTGCAAGAAGTGCTAAAGTCACTGCTGTTAAAATACGTAAACAGGTAAATAAATGAATAATCATTGAATTAATTTTTTCTGGACTATAAGTACGTTTTTTAACAGAAGCTATATCATAATATGGAGACACATATACAAAACACCAGATATACAAGTACAAGAGACCACATTATTAAGCTCGAAAAAGAACATTAATTCAATCGAATATAACATTACACAGTTAAATAAATATATATATATTAGTAGTCGCAAAAGACTTATGAGACTGAACAGGGAATGACAAATTTAAAGGTTTACTGCGCACGTTCATGAACAAATATAAATAAATATATACTCAGTCATTAAAAAATATTCGTGAGTGAAAATAAAGTATCAATGCATCGGAAAATCTTTGCACAAACTACATGTAGAAGGAATTTCGTTTTGCATTTTGAGGATACAGAAGTGAAAAGAAAGTTAATTTTGTTCAAACAAAAGGCGATATACGTAATTCTAAATAAAAGGATTCCATCACCCGTTAGATTAGTCATTAGTTGTAAGATAGTGCGTATTAGATAATTTATCAAGAGGAAAGTAACAGTTAGTACGACAGTTGGTTGGATTAAAAATTAATGTTAGATAATTTGTTAGTACACGATAAAAAGTCTTGCAATATTACGTTAGTTGTAAACGTTCTCCAGTTAGTCCCGATTGTTAGTCTCTGATTATTTTTACTTCCCGAAAATAGTTTTGTAATCCGACTTACTTAACGCTTAGACGTGGCCTAATTGACCGACACAGCGCGTTCGACTCCTTTGCGGCCTCAATTCCTAATTACAATTACCTTCGGGTGTTGTAGGCGTCGTGGGCTTCCCCGGGGATCTCACCACTAAAACGCAGAAGAAACAAAAGCACTTGTTTTATTTTCAGTTTTTGAGGCTTAATTTCAGATCGGAATCATATTTTTTCAGATCAATCATAAGGTCTAATATAGAGTGGAAAGGGTATAATAGATATGCAATCAACAACATTTATATATTCTACCTTATCATTAACTGTGATAGTTATTACGTAGACAGTTAAGTTCTATTACTTTCAATAAATAATTAACCAGAATTGAGTAAAAATTGAAAGCAGTTAAAATTATTCGATTCAAAGTAATAGAAATGTTCATATTCTTATCCATTCTTTGATTAGATTTATAAGAATAACTTTGAATACTTCAGTCTCTTTGCTTCTATGTACAACACGTACAAACACGAGCAAAAAAATGTTGAAAAAAAAACACTAATCGATTGTCATGTGAATAAAACTAGCCAACAAGCCGAGACGAATTAAATTACTACAGACTTGAGAAAAGATTATATAATACATACCACTCGATCAATCCGAGACGCGTGGGAAATAAAGGCTCAAGTCGGTGAACAAGAATTTTTTTCTTTTTTCTTATATTAATCATTAAACTATTTTGAAATATGATGTGAAGAATAAATGAATGAAGAAAAAAAAACATGAGCGACGAGAATGAAGTTCAGAGACGAGTAGTAATGGTGAAATATCTTTTAATATTTATTTATTGATGATCAATTTTAGATGAATAAATACTAAAGAAATAGAAATTTCATTCAATATAGGCTCGAATTTTAGAGTGATAATGATAGATGTAAGTTTCCATGTCTAGTTTATAATTCGGGTGAAAAATTGTATACCAATCAACTGTCTATAGAAAATCCGAACAAATAATTGTATCAGTCTAAAATTCTATGCCAGGATTTATTAATTCATTCATACAAGATAGATTTAAACTCGTTTGTAATAAAGTGACAGTAAATGACAAATCATAAAATTATCAATTATGCAAACAACAAGATGAGTTTTTAATAACAATAACAGTGGGAGGATAACATTTCTTCACATCCTACAGGAAAAGTTCAACAGTAAACACAATCAATTAAAGAAGTAACTCTTCCATTTAAAACAGATCTTATTTGCTTTTTTAAGTTCGGCTCATACACATTTAGTAAATTATAATTATTACTTTTTAACAAGTACAAGAACATCGTGATACTGCACAATAAGTAAATAAATAAATGCTTGAAATAAGAAATGAAAAATGTAATATTAAATCAATCATTGACACGTTAATCACCGGTTTGATATTTTAGTTTTCACTCTCTTTTGCGTCGATGTACAGTTTACTGTGACAGAAGCGTATTATAGTGTACAGTGACAAGTGCGGGTGTGTTTTCTGTGACCAAAAAGCCAAACAGAACAACGAACGCCGTCTAAGACAGCAGTAAGATATTATGTCCGAAGCCGACCGTATTATTGTTATTGTTTTTTCTTTTTAAATCTATGTTCTTCGTCTTTCATTTGACGCGCAATCGTATTATCATTAATTTTCTACCGAGTAGGTCAGGAAAGTCAGTTTTCAAGCTACCGCATATAGTGATGCACGTGCAATCTAAAATTTTACACTTTACTTTTAATAAGCGTTTATTGTTGTGGGCTCACGGGTGACAAAATGACGGCTTGATTGACTAGCAAACATTTAAGTTTTTTTTGCCAAATACACTTATATATCCGAAAAGTGGACAATACATGCTTGCACTTTTTTAACATCTGTATTTTTATGAATATTTTGTATTGGATAAAAAGCCATCTAACGTTAATACTACTACGGTTGATCTTTACTTCGAAGCTTCTTATAAACTAATATTTAATAAAAATAATCTCAATAGGAAAAAGAATTTTCAGTGACTTTATAGAAAAGAATCGACAGCAAATGCAAGGATACACAAGCTTTTAGATTGCGTCGTACATCTACAATATATCTAGATAGATGTTATCTAGACACGAGGAACACTTTGAAAATAGACAAGATACACGCGCAACAATGCTTTGGTTTGCTTGTTTAAAGTTTAGTTTTTTATTTTTTCTTTTTTTTAACGTCGATAAACATTTTCAATAAAACGCATCATGCTTTTTGTTATTATCTATAAACTACGACCGTAGGCCAATACGAGATCGATGCAATAATGCAATGGTAATATAGATGCCAATCAACGGATAAACTATAACTTTCAAGTGTGCTTTTCTTGGTTTATAGTCAATTAATCTCTCAAATTTTTCGTACGCCGTTCGCCAGGTAAGTAATTCTAAGCACTCCCAGTCTCGAATTATACTGTTATCTTTTTAATTTCACGTCTTTTCTTTCAATTCCAGGCGAGATTTTTCCCGTCCATTGTGATCGCGTTCGAGACCCATCGGTTTCTTATATATCTTGTACGTCTGTTATAATCTCTCAAATTTCGCGAATCCATGCGCTTATATCTCATGGATGCAGTCGTACTTTTTGAATTCAGTTTTTTACGTCTTAGACGCGAGATTGCGAATTTACGTGATGAGATTCGTGATGATTTTGTTTTTTTCGATTCTTATACAATTTGCTTTTGTTCTAAATTTTCGTAAAGCATTCTCCGCTCCGCTCACTTACCATAGCCTTCACCCTGGAGGAACAGCCGAAAGGCTTCGCTTACTTTGCCCGGTTGTTCTTCAAGCACCATTCCGCAATCTGAGATCTGAAAATTTCATCACAACTATTAATAGAGAATTCGTCACCAAACTGTGCTTATCAACTACTCACGTACACCGGTGTCTATATGTCAAATTGAAATAAATATAATTTAGTGAACATTTTTTATCATAAACACAGTTTATATAAAGAATACATAGAAAGAAAGAAGCAAACTCGTAGCAATAAAAAGTATTGCCGTATCAGTTATTTTATGTAGTCTCCCAACCCAAAGCTAGCGTTTCGTGTACCTTGCCAAACCTACACGCACCGACGATAACACGTGCAAGACTCAGCTCGCCCGCTTAACATACCGAGCGCCAAGTGTGTACATAGGAATTTGCAAACTCTCTAACCTTCATCCACGAGCTGTTGGTGGGATCAAGACGTCCATTTAGCGTAACGGTATCGTCGACGTGAGGACTCAGCGAGCCAGTGATGTTCATCACGGGCACCGAGAGAGTCGTGCCATCCCTCTTGCGCGTGGGGTCGAGCTCGCGGTTGATATTCAAATCTGTGCGACGGACGTAGCTGTCGATGAAGAGAGCTAGATTTGTCGGGTTGACGCGACGCTCGAAGTAGTTCTTGTAGACCTGCACCAGATCGTGGTTTCGCTCCTCGGTACCCTGAGGAAACAAAAAGTTCAGTGAGCAGTGAGGCTTGTTTTGTACATAAATTACGCGAAAAGCGTATTTGTATTACGCATAGTGGATTGAGTCTGGCTGAGGATTAGGAGATTGTAAGGTTACGTTAACGATAAAATGTTTTGCATCGAATTCACTTCTACTATTGCAGATTTCCAATAAATTAACAGATCCCTATACATTGCGATATAGCGATCGAAATTCTTCATCTATATTGATGAAAAATTCGTTAAAACCCCATTAAAATAAAGATACCTCTTGCAACATCTATATAGATAAAGTTGCGAATTGTTATACAGTATTAACTTCCTAAATATACTGTTTTGAAATTCATAGTATATACAAACTTTAATTGTGGACCTAACAAGCATTCCAAGTTAATACTAACGTAATTTAAACTCAAGCCGAGTTAACTCAAGATAAGGAGGTAGAAGCTTTCGTTCCAAAGGTGACACTCGCGCGTTGTTCGTCGTCGCCGAGTCTCATTAGCCAATCCTCTCATTGCGTAATAAAAACCCCCCTTTAGCCCTTTGAACGTGTAATACAATAACAGACTAGAGACATCATTCTGCCCACCGATGCGCGCGACTCGCTAAACTGAATCTGATCTTAGCACTGCGCATACGAGGACTGCCGGGAACACTACTGACAACCAGCCAATTGATTTACAAGTCCCCGTACATCGCGCATGATACGTATACACCTATCTAGCGGGAGGAATTGCCAGTAATGGCGTAATCCAATTTTCCGGGGCAGCGGCATCGAACTCAGCTCCGCAGAGCGTGCGCCGCGTGCAAGAGTCGATAATTTGCGCGCGCGCGCGCGTCCGTAAAGCCACTTGAATGATGAGCTTTCGCGCGACTCGCGACGTCGGATCGGCCGAGCAAACTATCTCGCACTTCGCAAACAGCCTCGACGCAAAAGCTTTCTCTCGCTCTCTGAGCTTTCGGTGACTATACGTATATATATAGATGTACGTCTGTGCGCGATAGCTACTGCAAGAGCTTTCCGCGTGTCATGCCGCGAGCTTTCAGTACAAAGAATATCAATTAATTTCGGGTCAGCTGTCGGCGTGGCCTCGATCCATTAATTTTACTCGTCTTTTAATGAATTCGTATATAAGAAAATATAAAAATCCCATAACAGTAAATTATCGCGAATGGAAATAAAAATCTCGAAGAGGAATGCTCGAAAAAATGCTAAAAAAATACAGGTCTACATCAAATTGTGAAAGTGCGCGAAATAAAGAAATATTTTTAATGATGATTCCGCATTGCATAGCAGCAATTATTTTTGTTACCGCGTACGCGTACTCGAAAGTTTCCAGTATACACCTAAGTTGTTCAGCTCCGAGATCGTAATTAAAATAGGAGGAAAAAAACAAGCGAGTATAAAAAAAAGCTCTTACCCTGCCGAAATGATGCCACATGAGGTAATCGAGGACACCCTGGGTCATGCCCTGGGAGCGCAGGTGACGGCAGTTGAGCTTCTGGTAGCCCCATTCAATCCAGCCCGCTTGCGTGGACACGCAATTGATGAGGCAGAGGGCGTTCACCTTTTCCGGATGCGCCAGGGCGAAGCGAGCGAGGATATTGGCGCCCGCGCCGACACCGAATCCAATCACGGATCGCAGGCCGAAGTGTCCGACAACGAACAGCAACTGTTCCGCTAGCTCGTCCATGGACGGATACACGAAGCTGCAAAATTATTTAATGTTTTAGTTCGCAGTTCGTTATTTCAAGGCTTTTTAAATAACGTCGCGAATTCTTGTTTTGGCGGATTGCACAAAATTGAATTTCACAATTATTCATCTCTTTCGCAGAAAGTGACGCGGAATGCGAGTGCGAAAACCTTTTACATTCGACCAAGAGATTTCCGACACATATTTTACGCGTGGAAAATCATTCGAATTCATTTATCTTCGAATTTCTGCGCTTTTCACGAAAATAAAGCAACGCCGTAAACACAGGTATAGCTGCTCGTACTTCGCGCAAAAAGCAATTTAGAAAAATGAGCAGCTCAAGGGTGCTTTTATGCATTTATCGAGCGGGACAATAATAGATCGTAAATCGCAGGAACGCGTGCTAATAAAATTTCCTCGTTACTCGCGCGCACTAGCCAATGCAAATGTTTGCAATGTGGACTTTCGCGCACGCGCGCCGACGTCTATACGATGATCAAATTTTCTAGGCAAATACTCGTGGAGCCTCTCGTCAGTCGTAATTTAAGGACAGTTTAGCAGATGCTAAAAATACGCCATCAAAAAGACGCTCACGTACAATAATATTCATTTAATGTCAATCGTTCGCCCTTTCGCACAACTGGAATGTGTATATATTTCCAATGTGAAATTAAGTCTCTTTCATGAAGTATTTCGAATGCTATCACGCGAGGCTAAAGTTGAAAAATGAAATTTGCCTAATTCCTTTTAAAAATACCTGTACGAGCTGATCGAATATGTGTATATTGATTGGAGAGCAGTTTATAACACGAGAGATACCATCTCGAATTCGGCTCTTTTCCTCTCGCTGAAGAATAGCGAATTTGGCACGCGATCCCCAGCGAGAGAGAGCACAGCCGAGTTTAGCATGCAAATCTGCAATGCGGTCGAAATTATTTTACCAGCTGGTGTGTACCCGCGGAACGGCAAGGACTAGAGACTGTATTTTTCCTTTACTCGACATACCGTCTTCTGTGTATTAGGTAACAGAACTTATTCGGTCAGCGTCTCGAGAGCTCGACTATACGAAAAAGCAAATAGCTAGTAGAAAGCAATAGTTCACCGAATCGTTGCTGTATCAATCGCTATTGAAAGCACTGATAGTGAACGAAGTTTTAATTAAATCCCGACGGAGAAAACTATCCGATTGCGCGCGCGTGCAGTTAGGAACGGTATATACGCGTACGGGCGCGTATTCATCGAAAAAGTTTGATTAAACCGTGAAAAACGTGTTGCTTCGAGCGTTCGTCACTCTCTCGACGCATAGGTTTTTTTTTGTCCGAAAAAAGTTACACGAGATTCTATTATAGTTGAATACGATTGTTAAGTATGCATGCGGTTGTTTGCGCTTTTCAAACTCCACGAACTAGTCTCTGAAAAAGAGTGACGAGTCCTTGGTTACTCCAAATTGACGCTCGTTCTTATATACAAATTTCCGACTATCTAATCTGAAAAGGAAAACGTCGCTATGGATTAAAAGCACCTAATTTTACGTTCTCACTTTTATTCTGTTAGTTCAGGCTAAAATAATAATATTCTGAAATAAAAATATCTTTAAAAAAAAACAGGACTGTCGAGCAAAACTGCAAACTAAAAATTAAATTTTAATACCAAAAACGAAACGGTCGTTTTTAATCCAGAGCGGCGATGAGCATCTATCGATAAGCGTTGTTGAGACACGTGCACACGCATTCGAAGTTAGAACTCAAAAATTCAGGATGAAAGTATTACCAAGCCGAAATGAAATTACATTCCGTCGCCGCAAAACTAGTTCAACCAGCGACAAGTTTTGCTCTCTAGGCCGCAGCGCAATATCGAAGCGCTCGGTCGGTCGTGCGCGTCATATCGCGTCACGTCGATCGTAAACGCCAGGCCGCAGCGTCGGTTCTATTCTGTATATACTCGTGCAGCAGCTCCGCGCGCGCCCGCACTCGTAATTAAGGAAATCTTGTCAACGCGGTTTTGCGGAAAGGGCTTGAAGTGGGAGAGAAAAAAAATACGGGCACCGCTGGGAATAGCGACTTTGCGGTGTATATATATGTACTCACTCCTCGGCTAGTGTCGGGGCGCCCTCTTCCTGGCCAGGAGCGTTCACGTGATAGACGCAGAAGTTGTCGAGGAGAACGCGCATGTCGATGTAGTTGAAGAATGCCTGGAAGCTCGAGATATCTGGAAGAAAGAACAATTAATGCGTTGGTTTTTTAGAGTGTAAGGATGGATGGAAAAGTGTTTCCTTTATCTGGTGTTACAGCAATGCTGTGTTTGAAAAGTACTTTAGTACATACGTAACTGTATATGACAAAAGATTTTGATTAAAATTTTAGTTCAATTTTTTTTATTCGGGTGGACACCTTGATGAAAATCAAATGTACTTCATATTACGACCGCCAAGATGAATTAGAAATAAAGGAAACCATATAATTTTAAGCCGACCAATGCGGTCCATCGGATTGAAATTTTATTTGAAGAGGTGTATGCATTTTTTTTGTCATAAATATAAGCCATACGTAACGCGGAGGGTGTGCGGACATTGATAAAAGTCCGGCGCGACATTGGACATAATTTGCTCGGCCTCAAAAAGTCGGAGGCGCCAGGAATTTTGGATGGAAGCCAAGTTTCCGTCGCACTTAATTACGAGATCTGACTCAAGTATGACAGCGTCATCTGCATGTATATCGATCCTCTTATCTTCGAGCGGCGCATATAATGAATGAATTTATTTGGGCGAACGATCTGATACAGCAAAGATGCAAATTCATCAGGATTTCACGATCGAATTCGCGTCGTTTGACATTTTACATGACTCTAGAACCTTCGTACATCTTAGAAACGTCGCTCTTTTTCAATCTATATAATGTGTCCCGTCGTACTTTTACACTGCTAGAAATCGCGAGCTGGTGATGCTCGGTTGTCGAGTAAAATGAGCTTAAAAAGCTGAGCTGGACTTGTTGAGCATCATAAAAAAGTGGCGGGAATACGAAGATGAATTCAAGCATATTCAATTTTTCCAAGAAATTGATTTCTGGAAAAATTGTTTTTACTTACTCAACTAAAAATCGGCGGTTCTTATACTCCGCCAAACATGTTTCTACTCACATGCATCAAAACTATTGAAAGCTAGTTTAACGTACAAGAAATCGAATTCAGCTTGAATTCGGAACTTTCGAAAACTAGAACTCGGACTGAAGCAAATATGGAGTCTCTAAAATAGCCATGGTATAATAAACTAGTGCTCGAAATTAATCTGAGCAAAGTTCAATAATAGACTGACGAACTGGTCACTTACAGTTAAGGCCTAGATCGTGATACGTGAGAATGGCAGGCTTCGCTCGATTTCCCTGGATAGCGACCACTAGCGAACCCTTGTCGGTCTCGACGCGTTCCTCCCGCACCGAGCCGTCGTCCCTCGTCAGGTACCTCAGCGCCGGGAATTGCAGCTGAATGTTCTTCAGCTCGATGTCATCCATACTGTCCGACGGCATCGCGCTGTTAATAATAGATTGTATTATTAGAATTGACGTGCTTTACTCCCTTACAACATCAACTTAATTCTATATATATCAATTGATTCGCACTGGATCTGTTGAACCTTTTCTTTTAAATAATATTATTCTATTACACACTGCATGTATTTGATATTTATGCAGTCTCAGACGTGTCACATAAATATGACCAATAAATATATTATCATAAGTATTTCATAGTACGAAATATAGCCTTTCAACTGAATACCTTCGAGATGTAACATTAAGAAACGTTAGCCATAAAAGAATCACACTACAATGCATTCAGCTATCATGTAAACGTATTCATAACGCAGAAACACCCATTTTGCAACGGATGAATGTCTCGTCGGTGTACTCTCAGTATACAAAACGTCTATTGTGATATAAGCGCGGTGCAAATCACGCGTTTCTCGAAATATGCAAAAATCAACTTTTAACGCATGCGTTCGTCGTCAGCGCGAAGGAGTTTGTGCTTCATACAGAAGGGTGATCTGAAATTCACTGTGATTTTGGCGAGTTCAAAACCTCGTATAACTCGATCCCTTGCCTCCAATATGCAAATTTTGATAACCTCATTATTCAGACATATCTTTCCAGAGTAGTTCATGCGTTGTTCAACTTGTTATACAATTCAAAGTATGCTTGTTATGTTTGGAAAAAAGTTTTTTAAAATCTGTAGCAACTTTGTAGTTATGTAAGTGTATAATTGGATAGTAAAACATGGTTACATATATGCTCTAGATGTGCAAAAATAAAAAATAATTACTTCATATAAACGTTGCATATAATATATCACGTAGCGACATCGTCCTTGAAATTTAATGGGTATGATCGATATGCTTGGGTGAAATTTTTATTTAGACATTATTTTTTAATTTCAAAATCAAAAATATCTTTTTTTTCTTTAAATTACACTTACAAAATACATTAAATTTGTGAAAATATCCTGACATTAGAAATTAATTATCGTTATTTCATTTAATAAAGTACTAAAGTTTCATATGAAACTCACATCTTCACCTATAGACCTTAAATAATTTTTCAATCAAAATCGGAGCTTTTGGTCTTTACAAATGCGGAAAGTCCACATGTTCGAGACGCGAGACGAAGAAGTCGTTAAAGTCACGGCTGCACAAGAATAAATCCCGCGATCGATATACGGTTAACACGCGACCGATGTAGAGAAAATAAATTGTCCCTTCGCGAGTTTTAACGACACACGTAAAGAAGCGTCCAAGAAATTGCAGCAGCATTCTTTCATGTATATATATAGTTTAAGAGTCATATACCCTGGCCAATTTGAGATTACGTTCTATTTTTATAATTTTAATTATTACACTCTGCACATGAGAGTATAGACGACTCTTGGAAAATGATTAAGAATCGCAAGAAATTACCTTGCGTTATAATTAACATAAAAAGGTAGAGTGTAAAAAAATCTTTCTCGATAAACTATATATTAATTTTTATTCCATACCCGACCAATTAATCAATAAACTCATACGATATACTGTCATACCGCCGCATCTTTTATTACTCGAAAGCTTATACAAAAAAAAAATTAAAAACCGATCAGTCGCTTCGTCTCCTTCACCAGGTGGGCCTAATACGCATTTTGCAAACTTAATGGGTAAGCGTCGTCGGGTCGACGCGACGAGCGAGAATTGCATTTTGACGGGCGGCGCGTATAATCCGGTAAATGTGTTCTCCTCTCCTCCCTCACTGTCGGTTATCAACGGGGCGACGCTTCAATTACCCCGGGCGACCCGCACGTTCGCATTTGCTCGATTATTCCGATAAACTATTTAGGCGGGAAATTTGACTGTCGCGACAGGGTCTGTCGGACGAAAAATAATATCCGCCGAAAGATATATAGAGCGCGGTTCATCGACCGGAGCGTGAAAAGTTTCGAGACTGAGCGCAAAAACACAGAGTAGACGATCGTAAAACGACGGCAAACCGAGAGGTCCTGCAAGGAAAATTTCGCGATAGCTATATATATATATATATATATATATATATATATATATATCCCTCGCGTTGAATGGCCATTCAAGGCGCTCTATATGCCTCTGGATCACTCATATATACTGCGGATGCTAGATAGCGTCTATACATAAGGAGTTCAAAGATTTACGGGAAGAGACTCGATCGCGCGACTCAGCGCAAATCGATCGCGCGCCTTTGTGCAGGGGTTATTGATCCGGCAAATGAGCGCGGAATAAGGGGAAATGATGAATTTTTACGTGGGCTCGCGTATATAACGCCGCGCGCGGCGTTATTGTTGCTGTTTCGTTACGTCACCTGCGACAGCCAGTTTGGGAAAGGGAAATGGGACGGGAGTGATTATTGTTTTCGATATTGCATCGGCATTTCAGCTATTTAATAGGGGAATATTGACGCAAGATCAATTCCACGCGCGATGTTAAATACTTTCGTAATTTCATTAGCAGTTGATAACGCAAGAACTTGTTGAGATGTTCACAGGTCGCTGATTATTTCAAATCCTTATTAATTATATCGTTTCATTGATTCTCGGGTGTCCATCTATTATCGATCGAATAAACGGAAATAGTAGATTTTTCTTGTATTTCTGTGTGCCATTTATCGGGAAAAACTGGAGCAGCTAAATATAGCGGCGAGGATAATCGGGCAAGCTTTATAATTTTGTGTACACACGTGATCTAGTTTGTTGTTTGTGCGCTCCGATGCTTATGACGTTGTTGTTGCTTACATTTTTCTCCTAAAAAATTTAATCAAACTTTGACAATTTCATTTCTTTCTTTGAGTCGGTTAACACAATTTCCCTCCCTCCTCTCCCTTTCTAGAAATACACCTCCGCGCTTTAAATAAATCGACGGAAATAAAATCGTCCAGCTTCGCGCGGCCTCGGCCCAAGAAAAACTGAAACTCCAGCAGCTAGAAAATCCATATCGCGGAACTATAATACGCGCGAAAGCCATCGAATAACAGAATAGTGTACAAGAAAAGCATCGGGGGAGAAACGCGCTTCCAGCTGTTATACGCGCATATACAGCGCAACTTTTCCAGGTTAATGAAATTCTCCGAGCGAAGAGGATGAAAAGTGCGAGCACAGCACGGGGAGAGCGCACATACACATATCCCAAGAGAGGGATGGTAAAATCGGTTTCTAGTCCTTCGAAGGTCGCCTCAGCGATCGAATATCGCTCCGCGATAAAAGCCCTGGGGAGTCGATTCCGCGCTCGGTATAGTACACGCTTCTCATCTCTCGCAGCTGTGCGTGTATATGCATAGAGTTCGACCTGACCAGCGCAATATCTCGCGGATGCTGGGGCGCGCGCTTTTCCGAGATCGATCGGCCGAGGCCACGCCCCGGCATTGCCAGCAGTGGATCGACGCGACGACTGTGTATATATATGAGCTGCCGACGTCAGAGCGACGACGCATGCAGCCAGACCAGACGGAGCCCGCGATCACGCGGAGACAGTACGAGTTTCGCGGGAGGTACTTTGGCCAGCTTTCGGTGAGGTGGGGCGCAGACGCTTTTTTCTGGAGATACGCGCAGTGGCGCGAGCCAACCGACGTGATGCTTCTTTCGCAAGCTTTTGGAGTGGACCTTTTGAGCTTGCAGTAGGAATCTTTTTGGTAGCAGAGCTCTGTGTGCTTTCGAAATATATTTTTATATATTTTGATCGCCAGTCAACGCTCTTTCCGAGTATGAATTGTATACATGCATATCGTGGAGACACTTATTGATTTAGAATAAAATTCGCTTGAACTGGAAGAGTTTTCTTTAAGACAATTTTTTCAACATGGAAACTTGAAATAATAATTTATTATATATTTGAAATTAATTATTAGAGCTATATTTCCTATCGCTGCACTTCAAACTCAGCATAAAAATGACTTCTTCAATATTAGCCGCGTTATCAATTTCCGCGAAAGATAATCACCTCAGAAGTAAGCAGCTGCAGATGTACATATAATAATACTCGGTAATACTTTACGTAATGGGGGGGTATCGCTTTCTATGCATCTATTCGAATCGCTTTCCCGCGGGATTCACGCCACGACCCAATTACTTTATAGCTGAAAATAGTAAGACTCTAGTGAGACACGTCTGAGAAAGCCCTGGAAAGAGGTCCAGGGCTTTTAAACTAAATTTACGATATTTTGAAGCCACTTTGCCTGGTGTAGCTCTAACGCCTTAATGGCGGCACTCCCACGATGTCCTTTGGCGGTATATTACGTTAATGAATTAAGAACTTTTTCTGCTTAAAATATTCCATTTTTAACGATTTTTATTCTGCGGAATGCATCAGATGAAAGGACGTGAACACAATTGCTCTGCTACACAACCATTTTTTGCCTATGTAATATGCCTTGATGTATATCGATTCCTTCGTGCACGACCTTAACGAGAATTTAAGCCTCTAAAAATATTTCACATTCACTCGCGAAAGTGTATTGCGAATCTCAGACTAACGAGCATTCCCGATCCATCCGAGAATTGAAATTGACCAATCCGCGTCCACAGATTTTTCGCAAGCTCTTCTTTTGAATTAAAAATCGATAGCAGCTTGCAGAGTATACGTTATTACGCTAAAATTAATTGAAACACGGAATTTCAATATAAACTTGTTTCCGCGCCAAATAAAGCACCCTCTTTGTGGAGGTCGCCAAACAAGCAGCATATACACTCGTCTGCATCTCATACAGCTCAATTGCTCCAGTGCAAGCACTTGCAGCTCTCTCTCTCTCTCTCTCTTAAGCCGTTGCACTTGCTGTTCTCTTACTCATCTCTTAGACTCCAAAAGCATAAACTCCCGCATCCCGCCACCTCAGTTGCGCCAAAGCACTCAACGTCCAGGATCGAAGCTACAGTTCGCGACCGGCACGAACGTAAAAAGCCGAGACGCGAAGAGGACAGTAGCAGCCGCGTCGCGACGTCGAGAATCGATTCGGCTCAGCGCTCGCAATCATCCAAGTGAACCCTTTAGTCAGGTCGTTAAGTTCGTCGTTGCTGCTGGTGCACCTCGACTGTGTACACTCTGGTGCTCGCTCAGATGCGGTTTGCGAGCAGACGGATTTTTAAAACGCTGGGGACAAGACGAATTTTACGGAGCGTACTTTACGGCAATGAGAATCGCCTCGCGAGCGTCATTGTTGTTAGCAATGGGAGAATTTGCTTTGTATTACTGGAAGTTTAGGTGGTCTTTCTAAAAATGCTTTACAGCATTTTACGAGGTGCTTCGAAACTTTTGGTTTAATAACTTCATGAAGGTTTTATCTATGTAAACATTAACGAGGCAGAGTAATGGCCATCTGCGTATAATCCTCAAATAATGTGATTTCATGAAATGGCTCGAGTTTTTACATAGTCATCAGGTAAAACTCATCTTCGAGATGCCGGGTATGCAAGTTACATTTGCATATTCTATATACATACATATATAGAGACGACGTACTGAGTTAATTGGATGATGAGTCGTTCTCTTCGAGCGCGATAACCGAGTTACACATTTCATTCATATATATCTAGCTATGCAGGATAAAGGGGTCTTTAATTTTAAACCTATGCTGTCGTGCTCGAAGGTCAGTCTGCCAACGAGAGATCGATATACCGCCTTTTGGCTTGACATTTATTGTGTAATCACTAACGGGAGGTTTGCTTTATGCAAAAGGGAAAAATAACATGCCGGCTTTCCTGTCCACGCTGTGAATACAGCGGTGGAATTTTCGTTGCATGTTCCTGCAGAATGTGTGCACACGCGGTAATGCAGAAAATGTAGCCGTGGGTGCTGAAATACTTAAGAGATTACATTTTCATTTTCTGCTCTAGAAATTTCAGAAAATTTCTTACGCGTGCTTCAGATGCTTTCTTTTTTTAATCACGCTTCTTTCCGGAGTAACGCTTTGAATGGAAAAAATTGTGTAGTATTATACTTTTATGCGCACGCGCGGAATTGTAACATTACATATTTTACACGAAAATATCGGAGAACTCACATCGCTGTTCCACGATATAATTAAGGAGAGAGTATAAGAGCAGCAAGAGCCGCTATTGAATTTTCCAACATTATAATTGTCTTAACAATCTGCATAATTTAATTGCAAAGAGTTACTCGTGCGCAGCTAATTTCCAGGTGCACTCGTGGGTCACGAAAACGCTTCTAAGAACGCCAACTGTTACTCATACTCGCTCAGAGGGTTTTTATGTTTTAACGTGGGCTGCTTACCCTTTTTTACATTTACAGTTCTTGAGAGGTGCAATTGAGGTCGTGTAATAGCTGCAGTTGGGATAAAAGTGGCGTACAAGTGACCACGCTACACAGAGTAACCCACTTTGCGGAGGCTTATGCGGCGGGGGGTAGATAACCCATACTTGATGTTGATTTACGCCCCCGATGTCGTGCTGCTGCTTCACCCCATTTGTCAAATTAAACGGCCGCGTCTAACCGCCGAGCCATAAATTGATTCCGCGCTTGGTCTGCCGAGGTGTTCGCTCGAGAGAAGTGTCGTCGATTCGCCCGTGCGCGAAATCGTTGGCAATAAACGCAAGCGAAAGTTGACTGCGCTCGCTATTTCTCTCGTATAAGAGACGATGCCGTTTATGGGGCTGCTGCTATACGAGGGGTTTAAACGGCGATGCGAAAGCTGCCAGGGTCAAAAAGAATGCTGCGTTTATTTTTTCCAAATATTTGTTCTGCGCTTTGAATGGTCGGATCCCTTCTTTCTTTCTATTAACACCGCGTGCGTCCAAATTTTATACAAAAAAACAACATAGACTATTCCCTTGGCATCATCCTCAAAACACCTCACGCACCATTCCATTGCATATATGAATTTCTTTGCCATATCTCTCGCGTCTTTCTACGTGAAAGCGCCGAGCAAAACAAATATGAAAAGAGAAAAAAAATCGAACGCCGTAATACACTTGGCCGTCAGCAGCAACGGCGGTGCACGCGAACAGCCGCGATAAGACTCTCTTTCTCCCTCATTTTCTCCTACTCCGTCGCCGCCGCCCTCTATATTTTTCGCGGAAGAAAAATACTTTTAGCTTCATGGCTTTGCCGCCTCACACCCTCGCACCGCCTCGCCGTGTATATGGTTATGGCGTACAACGGCATCTCTCTATATGATGCACGAGCGTCGCGGTAAATTGCAGTTTGGGTTGGGCAAATCTTTGGCCTGAGGTATTTTCTGGCGAATTTCGCAGCAGGCGAGGAAATTTCAAGAATTCAGCGTTTTTTTTTTTACTTTTTTGCTCTCTGCTGCTTTGATATGAATTTTCGTTCAATTTATCCGAGAGGGCGCTTTTGTTGCTACAAAATAGTTTAGTTACTTACACGATTTATACTGTAATTAGGACTTAAATATACGTTTCTTGTTACGCAGTAGTTAACGATATGTATCTAGTTGGGCTAACGGAAATTAATTATATATCATGAAATAATTTCAGCGCGATCAAATCGTACGCTCAAAATTATCGAGAATTACATGACGTCATTTTAAACGATGCACGTGCGTCAGACTATAGAATATAATCAAATCATTGTTTAAATATAGATTTAATTTGCATTAATGCCGTATGGACTTGAAAACTTTCAAAACATTTTTCTCGGAACTCTAGGGTTTTACAAACACGGAAATACTCATTGTAATCTCAAAAACCATGTGTAGAAGCCTATCGTGATTACGTTATCTGGCTACATGCCATTCGCAAAGTCTTGCGTTTCGCAACGACAGTCGGAGAATAATCCAGCTTCCTGCAGTCAAGGAGGTGTTTATACAACCACCAATGCTTTCACGCGACGACTTTTGGCATCCATACTGGACATTGAACTTCGCAATGCATATATATACTTGGGCATGTCTGGACAAGATGAATGGTTAAATTAATAACGTCTCCTGCTCGTAAAAGGTCAATATCTTATAAATTATGACGCGCATGACTTTTAATACCTCATCACTGTTCTGTTGGCAACGAGATAATCGTAAAATAGAAGAAACTCGGCATAAGGCGAAAAATCTACGCTTTGCTCATTTTTAAACAGAAGAAAAAGCTTTTAAAACAATAAAGCGGGAGACTCAGCGAAATGAAATTCTAATTATCCATTCCTTAGTCATTAACTTTCCTTCCTTCCTCCTATAATACCGTCCAAACTCCCTCGGCAAAACGGCTAGTAAGAAAGGCTTTTCCCCTAGCTCCCTTATTTCATCTCTCGCAACTCGTCCGTCATAAAATCCACTTGAGCGGGAAACACCTTATCTCCGGCTCTATAAATTGCACTCTCCCCGCCCTCAGCTTTTACTCGCTAAATGACTTTTGTAAACGAGCCTCGTTACGCAGGTTTTTCTTAGTTCGATTTTTAGCGACCTTACAGGCGACGGCATCGCGTTTTCGAGACACGTCGTGGCGAACGGTTTCCCGTGTCTCGTTCGCGCGTCACTCAATCGTTCACGCATCGCATTTCCGGTGGGAGGACGAGCGACGGGACAGCAGAAAGTCTATTGGGTTCCTGGCGTGGCTGTGACCCTGTGTATATATCGCCGCGTTTGGAAGATGGAAGTTCAACTTTGTTTTAATGAAATTGTGATGTACTAGTAGGGTCTGGTGGAAATTGTTTTATTAAACTTTGTTGGGGTATGGTACACTGTCCTTCGTGTAAGTTTACACGTTATTCTATCGAATATCGATGAATAGCGTAAACATGAATAATGTATACGTTACACGGTTGTTCAGTGTTGTACGCTTGAATTGATCGAAACTAGCATGTGCTTTTGTAAAAATAAGACTTTATTAATATAATTTTATTATTATAACTAGTTATATCGAAAGAAGGATATTTTGAATAAATCGGCTCGAATAAAATCAAACGTAATAAGCGATGACTTGCATTAGTTTGGCATACTAAGTCATAATTTTATTTTGTCCAATAAACCATTTCCGTCACTTTATTTTTCCCGCATCGAGATAGAGACGAAACGAATTCATGACTAGTGTTCTAATTTACTCGAATAAAAAGTTCACTGTTGAAATTTCCGTCTTTTATTGAGATAAAAATACAGTGTTAGCTTCCTTTTTTGGGTTGAAGTCTGAGATTACACGTAAATGAGAAATTCAGTCATTATAGTTTTACTTCTTGCACGCTGCTTGATAAGATGATTTTAAATGTGCACAAGCTTCGCACAAACTCTGCAAAGTGTGTCAAGCAGATATTTGATGCGTAGTTTCAAGAGCTCACTGATGAATTCTCTTATAGTAGTTAAGAGGATAGGACAAAACCACGTGGAATAATTTTAGTTTAATATTATTTATCTACTTTATATTTTGAGTATCCTGGTAGAAATATTCCACATCGGTTGGGCAATTAATGCTGAATTTTTTGAGATTAAACGTCATCCTAAGCTTATTTAATTATATTATATTGTTTACAAGTTTGAAAAACTTGTATATATGAGTATCTGTATTGTGTATAATTGCATATATAATCACAAATTTGAATGTAATATAACCATTGATTTTAAGTAAGATATTCTAATTTGATTCACAGGTTTCCCAACGACAATGCACAGCAAAACGTGAAACTTGTGTCAAAACACAAAAATACCTTGGGACATGTATTTTACTAAATATTGATAATAAGGGGCCCAATATATTCCAGCTAGAAAAAAGGCTTATCATAATGTAATATGTTACAGCAGAGCTTTAACTATATAGCAAACCTAATTACTAAAGTTTAGATTACATCGTTACTCATTCATCGCTCTATCAACGTCCTGTTCATCCATACTAAAGACCCTCAAAGTATAGGTAGTGACCCACCTGCTCAAATATAGCGAGAAAATCCGGATTAGAAAATCCCGGCAAGCCATTAAAAGATTGTGTATCGGCTCTAGACTTAACTTTAGTCCAGACACAGGCAACGTAAAGGAGTAAAAAAAAAGATTAATTAATACCTCCAGGATACTCATAGGCGAGTCAAAGGCACTCTCCAACAGTAGCAACGTCGAAAGGTAAATTAGTCACGATGCTGCACTTTCGGCTAGAGCTCGATACATTCGGGTCAGTCGTTTCGGCGCAGAGCTGTACATACATTCGTGCGTTCGCGTATGTATATTGCATCGTGTTTTCGCTCGTTGTCTACTGTGTGGGCTATACTTTATACCCTGTGCATATGTAGCCGTGTCCTATATTTTTGTTACTTGATACCAGGAAAAGAAGTCCAGAGCGGCTCGAAATTTGTGAAAGTCCAAGCGCATACGTTTCATTCAAACTGAATTATTAAAGAAAATGCTGCGCAAACTGGGGCGAAATTGTAAGAAAAAATTTCGAATCGACAACCGATGATAAAGAAATGAATATGTGTTTGATATATGATTTAAAAAGATTACGTGTGCATTTCATCTGAAGCTTAAGAATAATTTCGATTTGTAACATAAATATGAATAATGTTCCAAGAAATGTATTATACCGTTGCAGTTTAATAACGTTAAACAGTATAAGATTCTATGACTAGATAGACTTAATACAACTAACATGTATTTCCTACACTACCGGTGACGAGAGAAGTGATTTAATAGTTTTTCCTATACGGCATGCATTACGCTCTAACAGAGGCGTATACGTGTGCAGCGAGTGGGCGCGTGAGGTGAAAGACTGGAAATCCACGAGCAAGCGCTACTGGACTAACAATGAGTCGAGAGAGAATATTTTGCTGCGGAAACAAAGGAAACCCCGTTTGGCTCAGCGAGATAGAGGCAGAGCCCGGCCCAGACTGGACAAATCCTGCGTATATAGCACTCTAAAGGATTACAGCTGCCCGATACTCTGGATTCCCGGCTCTGAAAAGGTACTCGATTATGCTGCTGAAATGGAAGAAAGCAGTAGCTTATTAAAATTTAACGATATGCTCACGTATTATTTTTATCGTTATGAGAACTGCGTTGGTTAAAAACTATATTTTTATTATGATTTTTATCATGTTTTGGTATGTTTTGTAGTTCGTGTAAAGCTTCACATCGACAATATTATACATGTTGTAAAATAATAAAATGAAATATATAGAGAGCTACCTATGGGACTATTTTTTTCTCATTGTTTATAGGTCTTATATGGGGATTTAAAATGGAGAAAATGAACGAAAAGTAGGTATTGTTCAACGGCATGTCCTTAAATATCTTTGATATAATAAGTTTTGGATGGCCTATATAGAACGGAAAAACCTAGGGTCGGTAGGTATGCAAAAATAACATTTTTGATGCTCAGATCAAGAGAAGTTTCCGGATAGTTGTAGATTTGTACATATACAGCATGTAATATGGTTATGCGTTTCAACCAGAAGAAATTCGATATGCAGACACTTGATACGCATATTTTTGCGTTGTTTATCGATCGTTTCACGAGCCTGCAGTTTTTGCACAGCTCTAATAACTGCTTGTTACGCAACTGAGGTGAATTGAGATAAAAATATTTTGTCATACCACATGCAAAGTGCATTATCATCTTTGTCAGTTTTTTTACCTGTTTATTTTTGACATTTTCATCTTTGATGAAATTGCAGAGGTTTATAGTAAATTGTAATCAAGTCTTTCTGTTCACATAATATTCAAAAGTTCTAAATAAATATCACCATCAGTATAACGTATTTCAGATATACATGCAGTCTCTTGCATAAACCGGCGAATGCGCTTGCTACAAACCGGAAATTCAGACCAATAGACGAAGTACATCGAACTTTATAACTTTCTTTTTTATTTTTTCTCAACTCTGATTTTTCCTTTGACGCGCCAGCTTGTATTGAGTGTATAGAGCTCGAGTTGCTTTTGTTGAAGCATCGCGTAACGAGGGCTAATTACGTTTAATTCCCAGCGTTAATTGCACCGCGTTTAAAATCGACTCGAGCTCTGTCGGCTTTGAGACGTACCGCCTTACTGTAGTATGCAACGACGAGTATAGACGATGAAGGGAAGTTCGCTTTATGTCCTGCGGCTGCTTGTGTGACTATAGCTTGTTAGAGGACTCCTATAGAAGCTCACAGAGTCCTCCTTCTCGTTTAGGGTACATAATTATCAAGGATCTTGGCGAATGGCTACAGGTTGAGCAAGGTGCAAGTGCACCGCGATGGCTCCTATATTGATTCAACAAGTTATTGGATAAATTCACTTTTGATTTACAGAGCACTATTTCGCACCTTCAAAATATTCAAGCAGAATGATATTAATCATTAATTTATGTAGAAATGTTTGCTTAAGAAATTCCAAGCAAACGCTTATGAACCTTTGCTTATGCTTATGGACTTATGTAAGGTCCGCCCACAGCAACTGCTAAATTACCCCAGGTTACGGGGAGTAATTACGTGCAGCTGAAACGCATCTGCGAGTTCAGCATATCAGTGCGACGATAATATAGCTGAAATTCGTAGTAAAACGAACGTCGCATATGACCCCCCGAAATGACTTAATTAAAGCGAATACTTGAAAGAACCGGTACATTCTGTTTTAAATAGTTGACTTTTGTACTTGGTTTAAGTATCTTTGAATTTGCTGTGCTTCTACATAATTAATTTCATTATAGAGATGTACTTTTTTATTATTTTAAACCTGTATTAATGAGCAAAAAATGATAAATAATCGTAAATAATTGTAAGAATAATTAGAAATAAAATTCCGACATTGTAATTTTGCAACTGCAATTTTAAAATTTAGTCAAGATACAATAAACTATAATTTAGGACAAAAATCTCGAAAATCCAGAAACTACACGTCTCTTGCGTAGCAACTGCGAGATGGAATAACGTGAAATTGCGCTTTCATACTCGAGGTAGAAGTTCGCTTAATCTAGCCTTGTGGTGTTTATTCTTGCATACGCGTAGCTTTGCACTGGACTACATTATTTCGTCCCCCTATACCCTCATTCAACTATTGTAGGCGGGTCATAATTTGGACAGACGAACACATTGTCGTATATTTAACTCGACTAAATTGACATTCTAGCACCCAACTTAGATATTACACTTAGCTATAAGGATTTTAACTGTATATATTATGATAAACTCAACGTACATACTACAATATATAACGCGAATAGTGTTCATTATGATAAATATTTTTATAAATTTCTATCATACTAACTTTAGTTAGTTATAGTTTTATAATTTGTTTTTATTACCAATTAAGTTGTAGAAACATTGTTTATTGTTTAAACGGCACTGGTAGCGTAGCAATAAATTTCAATACATTGCGTTTGATGTTTCACCTTTGTGAGTATCATTAGTCGCTAGCAGAGCAATTTATAGCTTTAAAGGTAAGTTAATGGCGAAAAAACTGTGCGGGCACTTTAGGGAGACATGAACTTAATTTTACGTGCGCTTTGAGCAGTATGTAAATTAAAAGGGTTACACACACGCAAAAAAGAAGTCACACTCTATACTACTGCATAGTTTTTGCATCATTTAGTTGCTAGCAGTATTGTATACAAAGGTTGGCTAAGATTATCATCATAGATATTTGCAAATACGTAAGTAAATATTATTTTGTAATGTTACACTGCTCTATATAAAATAGAGTAAAAATTAATATTTTATAGTTTTTTTATCGTATCATATATATCCATAGTTCACATTTTTGCTTGTGTTGTTTATAACAAATTAAATATTGATATTAAAACCATTCCTGATCAAAAAAGCTTTAAAAGACATGTATTTATTTTTGTGGTTAGAATTAATTTTGAAAATGTGTTTTGTATTTAAATAGTATAATTACGGATAGCGCATGCATTATAATTTACAGATAATACTTGAAAAAAGAACAGACTTTCCGTCAACAGAATTGGTTGAAGCTTTGATAATTGTTTCTTGGTACATGAAATATCCCTTTATTCCTAAGCTTCAGTCTAACAAGTCCTCCTTTTTAAGAAATTAAGTATTTCACTCAAATTTCGCTTTTTCTTTTAAATAAAAAGTTGTCGTCACTTTTAATTTTTACCTTACACTTATGCAAGTTATATAAGTGACGTAAAAAATTAAAAGTATACGAATAAAACTTTTTTAAATTTTCTAACATTAAAAAAAAATAATTTCCAATTCAAATTAAAACTGATTTTTTCTACTAAAAATGATCCTTGTTGTAGTAATATAAAAGTGTTGCTAGATTTTTCAAATAACATATGGTGGGATTGTAATCAATTGCTTGATATCTCAAAAATGAAGGCCTGCCGGATTGACGTACAGGTAAAAAGTATCTGTTTCTGATACCAGAATCTTTCTGATACCAAAGCTAAATCCGTTTCTTGTGGATAGTATTAGGAATATTATAAATTTACGAACGAGTTCACAACATGGACAACGAGATCATTATACAACGTTAATTTCAATGTAAGTATAAAGTCACACTTTGAAGCCATGAAATAAACGGTCATATGCAAGAATTACCTTTTGAATTGTTGATAGATCGTAGATCTATTTACTTTTTATCGTAGTTAATTAATTTCTTCAAAAGCTAAAAACTCTGTTATCCGAGTGTTTCATCAAACCAAAATCTACACTACATTATTTTTATACTCACAATATGTATATGATACATTGATATGATTTTTACAGGTTATATTATAATTCTATCACACTAGCTAGTTTGCAAAATACTTGTTATATTCAAAGTAACACAACACTCGACAATAATGTTTAAATCAAATATATTTATAATAATGTAATATATAATAGTATATAAAAAATATGATTATTATTACTAAATTTAAGATCATTTTAAATTAAAATTAAGTGTCTGAAATTAAGAAGAATTGCAATGTCATATAACATATATCGATTTCATGTTCATTCAAAAACCCATGCACTTTGACCCATATATAATAATGAGTACTCTACATAGCTCGTATTTTACAATTCATTTCTTCAGACGCTTAATTCAATGTAATAGAAAACTACAAAATCCAAACTCAACTTACCCCAACAGAGCTGACTCCTCGGCAGTGGCTGCGGTCGGCATCTTGTTTCTTTGCCTAAAACAGAATGGACGGCGCCAATAATCACACTGCCGGCCCTAGCGACTAATCTACGCTTTGTTGTGTTTTTTTTTTACCGTCACCAGAGTTATGTCTGTGTTTAGATAATATGGTCTACACTACATTTGATCACAGTTCTATACACTATTTACACATGCGACGTATATAAACATATAAAGCTTGTAAATCGAATTCATGCATATACGTTTTATCACATTTTTCTAGCTCGTACATGTACAATATGCAGGTGCACTACAATGTGTCGGGACAGGAGAAGAATAATGGATGGTAACTCACAAAATGTCAAGTCTACTATCTCTTTTCAAATACGGGAGAGAGAGAAAGAGAGAGAGAGATAAGAAACCTGATTCAGAATGCGCTTTGAGTTTTGAATTATCAAAAGATTACGCCTGTAAAAACTGGGGCAACCAAATAAATCCGCCTCGGAGAACGGTAATATTCTTTTACTTTGTCGCAGTCTGGCGCTGTCGGAAGCTCTATTATGCTGCACCGGTACCCTTGACTTCAACGATAAACGCTGACGCAACTGTGAGCTTCGAGATTCCTATATGATGAGCATTACACTCGTACATGCTGTACTTTGTGAATTTATGTTGTGAAGGATATTTAAGAATTGAAAGCGAGAACGAAGTTTTTAAAATATTCAGCAAAGATTTGAATTGTCGTAGAGCAATATGTGTGTAGAATTTGTCGATAATTAATAGATTTTATTTTCACAAAATTTTTCATTTAAAGGTTCGTGATAAATTTAGCAAAAGTTATCTTATATATATATCTGCCTTAATGCTCCGAATTCAACAGTAAGCGCGGCATACTCGTCTGAGAAATTCTAGCCGCTCGAAGAAATCCCCGGACAGCACTTTAGCCTTCCAGGTTGCCTCCGAGACCACGACTTACAGCGCGATAACTAGATCCCTTGCGGACGCAACACTACACACTGGCCAATGGCTGGACTAGTTTGAAAATATACGTCCTTTGTTTGTACTATATAATTCAGCTATATTAGAGTCGACCGTGCAATTTGCTACGCGCGGTACAACTTTTCTATGAAAATGAAATTTTGAATAAACGAATAATCGACCGCAAAAGAATACAAAAGGTCGGTCACGAGCACACCCGATTTCAAGTACAGGAGGGAAGGGGACACATTGCATACATACATATCGTACAGCGAGTCTCGGCAATGCTTAAAAGCTTAAAAGCGATAAGGCCATAATATCATGCATACGCGTATACGAGTCTACAGGCGCAGGACGTGTAAGAACAGCAGTGGCAGCAGTAGCAGCAGCATCGGCGGTACCAGCGTTGGCTTACCTCGGCACACCAGCAGCATCGAAGTCGGCCTGCTTTTCGTCCTGCAGCTGCTCTGAGCCACGCGAAAGAGATCGATAATACCCCTCCCCGTGGCCCCCAGTTTCCGGTCCTAGAAACTCCGGGCACTCGTGCCTGACGCAAATGAAATTTCCGTTCAACCTTTTCTCTCCTATCGTCGTCTGAGTCTTCGTCCGCGTTGTCGTTCTCGTTGCCATCGTCGTATTATATAGTCTTTGCAAGAGGGTGGGAGGTTGGAGGTGGCGTATGGGTACGCGTGTATTGTATATAGTTGGAGGCGGGAATCGAGTTGAAAGGCCTACAGTTTTGCGCGTTGTTACAAAGGGAATTTTCGAGCGAAAGTTGGAGTGCAGCATTGTGTGCCGCGTATATTGGAGATGTACCTGTTCATTCATAGTGAATCTTGAAGCGAGAGCTGTCCAGCGAGCATTTAATAGCTAGACATATAGAAAACACAATATGTTGCTAATACAGTATTGTATGAGAAATCGTTAAATGATAATATTTGCGTTGTTAGTCGTAATAACAAAACTTATTTGAATGATTTCCTGACAATAAAAAGTATAATCAAATGAAAATGTTACTATAACTATATGAAACACCTATACACGCAAATAAAAATTATTTGGAAATGCTCCAATCGTTAGCAAAGGAAAATGTGGCATAAAAGTATGACAATGTTGCCATCCAATTTTCGCTCTAATACGGTTCACATGTGAATAGATTGAAAAGACAAAACCGACTGCTCTTTTAGCTCTGCCCTCAAAACTTCTTTTAGATTCTCAAAGAGAGGGCAAATTTGCATTCGATCGATATACTGAAGACTCTTGTTTCATCTTGAGAGTTAGCGCTTATCTCGCGTCGAGCAGTAGTTTCAGGTATATGGAACCACGAAGTAATGGAACGATCGGCTTATTGTCAACGCTAGTCAAAGGAGTGGAAAAATGTGTGGAGAAATGTAGTGAGAGTCTGTATATCCAGGTGGTGGGAGCGTCGCGCGACCAGTTCTTTGTTATTATATATATTATCTACAGTATAAAAGTGAACGACCCGCCACCAGATATGAAGCACTCGCAGGCTCAAACGTTTTCACACAGATCATTTGTTTCATCGACGATACATCGCACTGCATCAGCGCACAATCGAAAAAGCTTGGCATTACCCGCGCGCTTAGAACCAGCCGATCCACAACCAAGAACCAAAAAGCCCTGAACCTCTATAATTAATAATCTAACAATACAAGTAAGTAAAGTCGGAGCCTCGTGTAGCCTGCAGCGAGTCCGGGTAAAAGAGAGTGCAAAGCAAGAAATAAAAGTTACCTGGAGACGATAGAGACGCTCTCGCGCCTGTCCTCGATCAGCGGGTCCTTCTTCCTAATGCCGAGCTCGACTTTAGGCGCCGCGAAGCTGAACGCCTTCTTCACCGACTCGAGCACGCTCTGCCCGGTGGTCTGAGTCTGCTCGACGATGGTCGTGCTCTTGTAGACGTCCTCGCCCAGGTCCCCGAGCGACCTGTACGAAGCGCCTATACCTGCGGGCATCAGCGTAGCAGCGGCTGCGGGGGCGGCAGCCTCGCGACGCCTGCGTAGCTCCGAGCGGCGCCAACTCCGCCGGTCCCGCCAATCGCGACGACGACGCTCCTTGGCCCGATGATCCTGGCCGCTCTTCCTCTGCTGCGCCTCCTCTCCGCTGCTGCCGGCGGCGGGGGCCGCCCTGAGCCTCCCGGCCGTGCGCCTCAACAGCGAGAGCGTCCTGAGTGCCGATGCTGCTGATGACAGTGTGCGGTGAGGCGGTCGGTCGCAGCTGCGCGTGCGAGAGCTGCGAGAGACAGTGTATGCGTGTGCTCGTATTTGTTTCTTGTTTTTCATTGAATTCGTCGCATGGATTGCGTTTGCATATGAGGTCTATACCTACTGATGGATGGATGCGCTGCTGCAACTCGATAATTTTTTTTCTCTCTCTCTCTTTGATGCAGCAGCGGCGCAATGATGGCTCGAGAACTGGCGACGATGGAGAGATGCTTATGCGCGATTTATATGTGTGTTGTGTGTTTTGTCTGCAGATGTGGTGTTTTGCGACGATGCAGGTGATATTATGTAAGCGACGCCTCGCGGCTTGTCGAGATTCCGTTTGGCGACCATCGCACTGACGTTGTCTATTATTGCTCACCGAAAGTTCACAATTTGAAGATAAAATTAAAGACTCCGCGAAAACTCAAATCCATCAGCTCGACTTTTATTACTTCTGCAAAGTAACAGCGTCAGCGAAAACAAAGCTATAACTACAACGACTAGTTGCAGCGTCAGTACACAGACGAAATCTCGCAGCCGCGGTGCGCGCTTGTTCGACCAGAAGACGAAAAATAACAATCGTCCGATGGCATCCAGATGAGTGATTCGTGTGACGCGACCATGCACAACGCGTCACGCGCTACGACTTTTGCTGTCTCGCATGCCACTACAATTTCAAAGTCTATGATGAACATTCGCATTTATTATACATCTATATATACATATATATACAACCACATGCTGCTGCGCCATGCCGATTGCGAAGTATATAGGAAAATAATGTTGTCCATCGCTCAGGTAAACGCATAAATATCATATTCAAATTTGAAAATAAAATTAAAACATTTATATACAACTACACTAAACAAACGAACACTGAACGAAAGAAAGCATGCAAACATTCACTATATCATAAATGTGTGTACACGTGAATATCATTTTTAAATTTTCAAGGGCCACAAGCTTGGAAAACATTATTTTTACCGAGTACAATCATTAAATCCCTTGCTATCAGCATTCCCTCGGTATATAGCTTCATCCAGCCTGTTTACCAAAATTTCAGATGCCATGCGCAATTTCAGCAGCGGCATAAACATTATTCTGGCGCAAAATAACGAATTTTTTTCATTTCGTAATCGAGGACCACTGATATTATCTGCTCCTTATTTAGACCAGAGCAGGGATCACTGCGTGAGCTGCAAGCAAACGCTTGAGCTTAGCGTGATGAACGATAGTTCCCAATGTGCCTCCGTAATAACTACTGCGTCGGGTTTTATCGTATCTCAAGGTCTCGAGGTAAAACGCGTTTTCCGGCCTGTACCCGTCGCTGCGCATATAGTCAATACGCTGTTTGGAAGAGCGAATTTGAACGCATAGCGAAACAAAACAACGTATGACTTCTGCGTGGAGACGTTAACTTTGAACGATTATCGAAAATACTTTTTTTTCATTTCAACAAGTTGTATTAGTCGACACTCGTATTGTCAATTAAAAATCGCAGCGCAGACGACTAGCAAAAACCTCGGCTACGCAACACCGGTTACTCGCGGAACAGGGCAGGGTAAGAAAGAAACGCTATTCAACACAACGAGCCGAAGAAAATTGTACGTCGCGACCGAACACATTAGGTGCCTTGTTGTCGAAGGTCGTCGCGTCGTCGTCGTTGTCGTCGTACACGACTTCGCCTTTCACCGAAGCGAGAGATGTATAATATTCGATTTCATCCATAGTCAAACGAATAAAAAAATCTACCTGCGTGGCTGTTGCAAGCTTATACTGATGTGCTACACTTTTTTCGCCCACTGCGTGCAATGTTCATCTTTCAATGTCAAGCGAAGATAGGCTATACGTGCTCGGAATAAAATTTACACCGTGTGCAACGTGGGCGTGCGTTTTGATTCATTTCCACGAGTAATTTTAAGAGCTTTTTCTTAAATAAATGTAACTTAATAGTTATTATATGGGCACACTAAGTGTACAAAAATGTATATGCAAATATTATAGAGTAGTTTATTAGCATTTGATAATCGTATAAGCGCGTGGATGAACGCGAAAAAACGTAGCTAAATCTATTGCGTTGTACCACTGTTTTTGCTTTATTTTTAATTATCCTCGAAGTAAGAAGCGAGTGATTTGAAAGTTACACTGCTGCGGCGTCATTCTATAAATAAGTGGTTATATGCATAAAGCGCAAAAACTAAACCGCGGTATTTATATACTCGAACTGCGTCGTGGTACAAAAGCATCCTCGACACATCGAGATGATAAGAAAATTTCTTCATGAGAAAAAATTGTTTTTCGTGTTTTTATCAATCGTCCTATACAGTGCATCGGATGTTTATAGAAGAGACAATCGGTGCACAGTCATCATAGATATTTAGAAGACCACTTTATCTCAGGATTAGTCGTCCATAGTGTTTGACCTCATTTTGTAAATTCAAATTGTGCTTTCTTTCCAGGTTAATGTTGGATCTGAGAAAAGGAAGATAAGTACTTCTGACGATATGCTTTGCTCAAATCAAGCCAAAATTTAATTTTAACTATAAAAGTCTGTAAACATTAGTGACGAATTATTTATTTTGCGCTGGATAAGACCGTAAACAAAGAAAAATTAATCACAGAGTACACTTGCGTAGAAACGTTTGATAAAGCTTTCAGACCACAAAGCTGAAGAAAGTTTGTTTTGTTAGAATTTAATTTTCTCTGCTAAATATAATGTTCAATCAATAATTGCAATAACCAAACAATGAGAAAAATATTCGTCTAAACTATAGATACAAATATTTAATCGAATACTCCGCGAAGATCATTTTCGAGCCTGATTCATGGCCACATCAATAAGAGCGTGTCTCAGCTTTCGAAGTCGTATAAATTAATATTAAGCAGTGCGAAAATAGTAGCTAGCGCATAGCACTTCATAAATTCCGATAAGAGCTCATAAATCTCTTTTAAAGCCGTTCAAAACGATCTTAATATATTATTAACTTATCACGCTTGCATCTCAGAGACGCACGATTGCGTTGCATAAATAACAAGCATGGACTTTTACTATCATTTTAATTTTCCAACTTAATTCCCCAGAGGGTCGCTTGCTTGGGACGAACAGAGCCGCGCCGTTATTTTCGACCCTCAATTTCTCGAAGTAATCGAAAATCGATGCCGAATTCTCATCGACTTGTTACGTCTTCTCCGAGAAAAGTATCGGCAGCTTCGTTCGTTCCGTATAACGAGCGTAAAATCAAATCTGCCCACGCTCTTGGAATTTGGAAAAGCTTCCGGGCGCGCGCGCTCGAGAGTCCAATTTTCCGCAACCATAGCAACGGAGGACGCTCGGCCCGGCACGTATACGCGCGCAAAAGAAGAAAAAAGGAAAAAGGGCTTTTCCTTTTCCATAATTACGGCTGGGTCGCGACAGCGCGCTAAAGTTGCGCGCGGCCGCGTAATTCGATTCGCCGCGAGGTAGCGCCGGCAGAATGGAAGAAAACTTGCAGCAGCGACGAGCTGATGACCTCGAACTTTCGCGCGCGCGTCTTGTGTGCGGCGCGAGGGCTCGGTTCTCCGTGCCGCGCGTTCTCTTTTACTTTATCGATTGCTCGTACGCCCAGCCTTACGGAGAGCAAAGAAATCGCTGCTTTCCTTCCGGTTTCCGCTCCCGCTTCTGCGCGCTTTTTCTTCATTTGGTTTCTGCGATTGTTTTGCCTTGCTTAGAAATGTTTTTGATGTTATTGTAATGTAATGACGGAACCACGAGTTTGACCAGAGCAATATAATAGCTTTTAGTATATGCCTTTTTTCCGATCGTTAATGATAATGCACGATTTTCTGCATGTATATCGACAATCTGTACAATCAATGCATGAAAAAGTAATTTTTCCGTGTCGAATATAGAAGCAGAGAGAATTTAAAGATCTGAAACTATACAAGGGAATAATAGAACTCGTTAATTCGCCTTTAATCACATTTATATATCGTTATAACGACCTTGAAATTCACCGGAGTTTGCATGGAAAACAAGGGCCGGTAACAGCGACAGTAACAAAGCGCTTGGTAAAAGATGCGCACTATAACTACATTTTTGGTTACCCTTATCACCAAGTAATCGGTAAGCAAGTATAAAATGTACATCCGCGTAGACCCGCCCTTCCCGCGTTACCTTCTTTGAATCTACCGCTCGCATTAAAGCCCCATCAGACTAGATAATACAAAGCACGCGCATCATCTCGCGACCGTGTTATGATTGCCTTTCGCACCTCGACGGGGCTCCGTATCTCGTACACAGGTACAATACACAATTGTAAACCTATACTTGTAAGCTGGTAACCGTGTGTCGCTTGTATTGATTTTTCGCGCATAAACTCAGCAGCGGCGGCTCGCGTATGTGTGCTATGTGCTATGCTATACTCGCCGAGCGCGAGGAATCGAGGTTAACTCGGGCCTATCACCCCCGCCGCTACTGGCCTACGCCGCTGGATACGACTCCCGGTTACTCGCGATTCTTGCCGAGTTTCGCCGCTTTTTTTTATAACTTCGAAGCCCCGGGTCATCGTCATCCGAATTTCATCGAGCGCATCGACTGGACTCGAGATGTAAACTTATAGCTTTGCGATGTATTAAACGATATACTATATACGCGGCTGTCGAGAGCGATTCAAGATTGCGCGCCGGAATTCAAATCGCCTGTGCGAACGATATCATTAGAGCGTATGTGTGATCTCCTTGTAATTATGTTGCATCGAGAGGGTGGTTCGCTATTATTGATGTGTCGGTCGCGCTTTGCTCATCGGAGTAATCGATTATTGCTAAATAATTTGATCGGAGCCAACTGTGTATACAGCTATATATAGTTCTTTCAGCATCCATGAGCAAATTAATCTGCGTAAAGGAATTATATAATTATATAATTTCATCAGTATTATCCAGTGTTAATAAATCTCGCAAGACACCGAAACACGGCAAGGTTTTGATAAATCTTCTCAAAATATAAAATAATCTTCGAAATGAATCTAATTATACAGGTTATCAGTGTACTAAATCCAGTTTCAACCGGATTCAGCTAGAACTCGTACCCAACCTATATAGGAAGATGCGGAGAGTTGATTTTAAAAAAAATTCAAACCATAATTCAACAAACATTGAAGTTCACACACAATTTTCGCACACTGAAACACACGTGCCAGATAATGTAGATAGGAAGTACACTATAATTGCGCTACACAATTTTTAGATAGCGATAAGTACCTGATGTGACGCTCTATTGGAACTGTACGACTAAAGATGAAAAATGAAGTTTACGCTTTGCGTGCTTGAATTATCTGACAATACATATCCATGTATGTATATTTGGATGCTGAACACAATGTGGACGCGAAAAATACCAAGAATCGCTAAACCAAGACTATTATTATTTGTTTTGTCAGCCTAAGAAATCATAATTTGAAGTCTTTTCGCGTCGCGCTAGATAAAAATAATAATTGCTTCGTTGAAATGATACCTATTAAAAAGAAAAGATATAATAGACGCTATATAGACGCTTTAGTGGGTCATCAGTATATTGGGTTATTATTGTGATGAATAAGACTGCATTGATCCATAAAATAAAAGTTAAAGAAAGAAAAAATGTGATACTTCTTTTTTAAACAAAATGCATAGGTATATACATTTATGAAAAATTAAGAATACGCTATAACATTGTTCAACAATAATCGATGAATCTCCGATCTAACTCTGCGTATAGTCTACGTAACGAAGCAACGAAATGCATTAGGATAGTCATTAATGCCCCCTCTCCCCATCTCCCTTGAAAATTACCTAAATAATTGAATGCACCTCAGGGTGATACTATACGACAGCGACGGCGATGACGACGACGACGACAACGTTGGAAACGAGTGTAGATATAACGGGAAATCCCGCACCGATCGATTTCGTAGTGGCTGGGCGCCTTTGTAGAACACACATACATCGAGGAGACTCATGTATATATATACTTAGGCTCTTACTCACGAGTGTCGTTGGGCACCGAACTGCACGCGCGCAGCAGTAGCATATAGCAGCCCGCGTGTGCGTATATATCTATATATACATGAGAAAAAAACAGCAGCAGCAGCAGCAGCAGCAGTGGCAGCGGCAGCTGAAGACGGCGGTATCGCGTGTATAATATACTGTATTAGGCCTTTTTTTGTCGAATTGGCTATAGTAGAAGTTGTGCACGGTGTGTACAGAGATATAATGCGTTGATATAGAACAAAGAAACGTCGCGCATTCAGACGTGGTGTGATGTGCCTTGCCTGTTCGTCTGCTGCGAGAGTACACAGCGTTTATGCCAAGTAAAAGAGCTTACCTTGTCGTTGATTCCCAGCGGCCAGCAGCGGACGACGCAGCAGTGGGGAACCTCGAGGAGCCGAAGAACAGTTGCAGCTTTTCGTCTAGCTCGTTCTCTCGGCGCTTCCGTAAGCCGTCTGTCAGCGGCAGCAGCAGCAGTAGTACTTAGCTAACTTAGCAGCAGCAGGGAGTTGCCGCCGTTTTCTCTTTCTTGCTCACACAGCTTCTGCTTGCTCGCTCCCCTCTCTCTGAGACTCGGTGCTTTTCGAACGACTCGACGCGCGAAATATCACGTCAGCCGTTGCTGCGACTATGCAACTCGACTTGCTTCTCGAGCGAGCGTCAACTGCGAGACGTGTGCGTGTATATCTGCTCTAGCGCTGGTACGGCAGAGACGTCGAGAGAAAGAGAGAGAGACAGACAGAGAGAGAGAGACAGAGAGGACGAGAACGACGCACTAGACGGACTGTCCGTCTCGAAGGCACCGTATAGTACTAGTCCGCTCACTGTGTGACTAGTCGGGCTCGGAGAGAACGCGCGCGAGGCCGTGCCGAGTGGAAAGAGCGAGCCTGGTCAATGGGAGAGTGCGCGCCGAGTCTTGCGCAGTGGCCCTGGCGCTGGGAACTTGGAGGTCTCAGTGTCGACATCTGCTTGACGCTGCCGGAAGTCGACTGCTCTTATTACTCGTTATTAATCTATTGTATAGTCGGAAAGTACGGAGATGACAGCGCTCTATACTTACTCCTTTTCCGTTCGGTTGTTCAGTGCATTTTTATTCTTCATGGCATTCGCTGCTTTTACAAACGATATTCTTCATTATTCATCTTCTGTGTACAAAAAATATCGGATACGCTCGAGCAATATCATAAAGTATAATTGCGTAATACTTACCATTTTCTTCTGTGCTGAAAAAACAACTAACCTAACGTAAAATTGCTTATCTTGATATCCACGAGCTTCAAAGAATTTAAGAAAAAAAAACAAATTCTTGCACATGACATTGTTTATTCCACGGATTTTCACTTGATCGTACTTTAAGTTTTATCAAACTCATGTTGAAATAATGATAAACGCGGCTTTTGTAATTAGAATTTAATCATTCTTTTCTTCGGTCAATATAATTATAAATATTTTATAAAAATTTGTGTACCTTCTGACAGTTAGGTAGGAATCTCCTTTGTCGAGTGTAACTATCTGACGCACTTACCGTCTACCGTCTATACCTACAATAGATGAAGAAGTATTCTTATAAAATTTGTTGCACCAAAGGATAACAACATTGTAATAAAAATATTTTTAGACAAATAAAAGCATATTTTATAAACTAATTTATTTATATCTATGTATACGATTTTAATGTTTCAAAAATATTTCAATGTGAGCCTAATATCTCTCCAACGAAGAAACTTTATACTTTTATATTACGCAAAATGAATTGCCTCTAAATTAGAATCAAATAATGGTATAAAATTTAAAAACTTTTAAACAAACTGGAAATGGTCAATTTTGTATTTTTATCGGAAAAAATGGCACAAACCTTATTATGGTATGCATACAAATAATATATTTGAAAAATTATTTTTGAGATTTGACTACTAATATACCTGTACGGATATATCCTAGTTAATGAGATTCACGCTCTGATAATGTACTTATTACTTATATTAAATTACATATTTGAGGTATATATCAAGAGATTTTATTGTAAGAACAAGTAGTATATTTTTATTCCGATTTAATTCAGTTATATCATATTATATAGCACAATTTATTTTTAGTATACTACAATATCAATTAAGAAATTTATATTTATTTTAAAGATTTTTATATAATAATCATATAAGCTTTTAAGTTTGATAAACTAATTACACATGTGATAAACTAATTGATAGAAATTGCATATTGACAAACTTATAGAGAACAATTAAGAAAAATATATTTATTTCGCAAATGATAGCGGGGTGCGTATGCTCCATACTTAAACAAATGCATCGGCGCTCTATTGTAATGATACTATAAGCCCTTTGTTGACTACTCGTTTTCGTGATCTTTACATATTATGGCAATGGGCTTTACAACGCTTTAGACTTAAATTTATTCCTTGAAATACAAAAATTGAATTCTATAATTTATATTTGAAAATAAAAATAATATAGGAAACGTCACTTATTATACGACTCCCATATGTCATTCAACTAAAAATAAGAAGGATTTTATTAAAATATCGACTGATAGCCTTCATTTTCCCTCTCCCCTCACCTACATTCTAAATATGAATACTTCCTTTACTAATATGAGAAAGTCACAATTAAATGATAACTATTTTTTGATAATGGCGCATACTGTATTAATCGATGCCGATTAGCGATAAAATTCAGAAATTGCTAGTTAGTTACTTTTATAGACAACTTTTGGAAACAAAATCAAAGTCAAACTTTTAGAAATTCCAACGCTATCGATAATAATGTAAAAACATGTTTACCCCAGTTTTGGAGCTCTTAGGGGGCGAATTTCTTTCTTACTTGACCTCTACACCCTAAAAAATATTATAAAAACCATTAAATTTTAAATCTCTAGATCCATTGGCAATATGACATGGGCGTTGATGAGTCAGTTCAATTTTAGCTATATGACCATTTCTGCGTTGTTTATATTCTTGTTCCCGAACAGTACAGACTTGAGAGGGAATTTTTTCCGCGGGTGTTCCCGCCTAGCTAGACCAAAAAGTTTATATGTCAAGCCCGGCACCCTGATTTTGCTGCCGTTAGAAAGAAAAGAAGTGTACGGAAAAATTGAGGAAAGCCAAGAAACAAACTTTCTACTTACAAAATCACTCCGAAAAATCAGGGATTGGTTACAAGGTTGCTCTGGATGCGTATAGGGGAGATCGGGGCAATATTGAACGCAGGACACTTTCATAAAATTGAAATGAAATTTAAAATAATCTAAGGCAATATATATAATGCGATTGTGTCTCAAAGCAATTTAGTAATGCTTATTGCGTTACATAAAAAATGTTAAATGTTTGTGTGTATTTCAAGTTAAACCATTGAAGCAACAACGATTGGGAATACCATTTTATTAAAATTTACCCTCATAAAAGATGCATAAAAATTGTTTACGACAGTGCCTCACTCTCCCCTAGTAGCTGATCTACTTAAAACGTATCATCCCACCTTCTGTTCTCCTATGTTTTATCACTTATGAACATCGATCGTAACACCAAATTACTAAAACTAGTTTAGTTTTCAAAACTTAAACTACTTCGTTAAAATCGGGGGGAGGGGGGGCATTTATACACAACCCTCTTCCCATCCATATAATATGACTTTGCCAGTTCCCTCAAACCAGTTATTTACCGTGTTTGCCGCTTACCTTTTGGCATCGCTAACTATCCTCTCTGTTGATTATTAATTCTTTCATTTCATGAAAATTCATAATTATATACTTTACGTGCAATGCCGTGTAAAAAAAGTCTTATGCAAAAACACGAAATCGTCCCTAATAGCGTAAAACGATTTTAAAAAAAAATGTTTTAAAGCTTTTTTATAACATTTAAAAAATTCATGATAGTGGAGGCGTACACTTGACGCTGGCTATTCATGCAAAAGAGTACAATTCACGCTCTTGTTGCACAGTACAATGAATAACACTTTGCAGGTAAAGCAGTGTTCAACTGGTATACCTGATATCTTTTAATAAGAACAAATAAAATATATGATGCGAAACGCACAAATATTAAAAAGGTCGTGGAAAATTCATAATTGTTTACTATGTTTGAGAAATGTTCAAAGTACATCAATGAATATATTTATTTTAGTTATTGAGTTTAGGTACTTCATCTCGTAACATCCACTTCCTCCATTTACGACGTAAACATTTGTCTCAGAAACGTTTTCTCTCTGGGAAAGCAAGTACCTTCGATATCTTTGCACGAATTAACGAACTCTCCGTCGATAAATTCAAAGCGCGGGCGAATCCTACCCTCGGGCCGTGAGACCGAAACCATTCTCGCTCTTGCAAGGCAGATAGCCCCCGTACACCTGTTTTCCTTCACAGAGGAAATCCCAAGGGCTATCCGTTCGGCTCCGGCATCAAGCAGTGAAAAACGACTTGTCTTAAGTGCGAATAGAAAGCTATAAGAAAAGAAGTAGGAATAGGTACATCCTGGAATAACGAAATCAAAAAATTGTACGATTTTCGTTACATTTTTACAATGCATTTCGATAACTTTTAAACAGAAAGATTCAAATGCAAATAGGACGAATTTCACATAAAATCTCTTATATAAGTATATTGATGCATGTTTTCTAGTATACAAGTCCGAGGAACCGAGTGTACAAATTAATCAACATATAATTCGTTCACACTCTCGTGCTCGGCTCTACCCTACAGCTACAGCACACGGCTTATAGCGACCCACATAAAGAATTTAGTTGACCGGGGTCAGCTCTACGCAGCTGTTGGCAAAAAGAACAAGTTGTCTAGCCGACCGCCGCTCTCGCGTCTAATGGAGACAAACGTCGTCGTCAAGCACCACTGCTGCTCGTAGTGTTGTGTTCTCGCGGTTTTTCTCTTCCTACACCAAGCCTGGGATCGAATAATCTTTTAGTAGTAGAACGAAAGAAAAAAAAAGTTTTTTGTAATTTCTTTATTTTGTGTCCAAATTTAGAAATAGCAAAGAAATACGCGACGTTTAGATGTACTGGAAATTAATTTACTGAAATATATTATTATAGTTTATTCTTTATAGCAAGTTTGTACATTTTTATAATATTAACTGTTTATAGAAACACCTCCCACAACAGTCTCATACGATATTTTATAGCACGACAACCTCAAAATCGGCAATAAAGTTGTCATTTTGAGGTTAGCGTGCTATAAAATTCTATACGATACTCGTGACCTAAGTAACACTTCTGCACGGCGTAATCAGGACCCTCGCTACGCTCGGACCCCAACCTCACGGCATGCAAAAAGTGCTACGTACGTCACACGTATCGTAATGTACTATAAATAAGTTGTATAATGTTATATATATATATAATTATTATTTTTTAAATAATACAACTATAGTGAGTTGCGTAAACCCGTAGTAGCCAATGTTCAAAGCGTAAAATTTAATAGCACTGCCTTCTCACATTAATAATTCATAATATACATAATATCATGATTTCTGGGTAGAAGAGGTATTTGATAAATCCTTTCTCAGGCAGAGTTTGGAATTTGTACGCATAATTATGCAAATACAAAGGGTTAAATTTGCTATGCTTCCTTAAACTCCAGAATTCGGCTTAACTACCAGAGCTTTAAAGTACCAGATTACTTTCAGAAAACTTTTTTAGGTTTTAGTTTGATAATTTAATAAAATATCTGCGTAATGCAAAAAGTTGCTCGATGAAACCACAAGAGCAGCCTCGAATGTTAGCGTATTTTAACTTTGATCTTTTTTAATTGATATTGCTATAAAGTATAAAAATACACACGCGCTAGATCAAACCTCAAACTTTGGAGTTTGCTTAAAAGCGCGCGGGTGTGGAGGGTATAGTCTAGAGACTCCGAGTGTAGTTGAGAACCCTAGACTAAGCGTTACATAGTATCGTTAAACACTGTTAGATTTTTGGGTGTGCTAGCTAATAAAGATTTTAAAATTGAAGAATTTAAAATTGAAATGAAAATTGATCATCATCAGTGTAATAATTTCTCAAAAACTTTTGCTTCCTCCTAGAGGAAACTTTGTAATAGTAAAATTTTCAGTTTCGCTAAAACTTCATCAAACTATATTCCATTAAAATTTCAAGTGATTTATGAAAACGATTAGTTGAAAAGATATTAAAATACAAATTCTTTGTCTCTCACCCTGTATACCCTGTATAACTGAAAATTATTATTTTTGTTAAACCTTATAATTCGCTAACGAAAACTCAGAATGTTTTGACAAAATTCATGGTTTTATGAGGTTATAAGGTCTATTTGTGATAGAAATTGTAATTCATTTTATTAAGAAGATCCGGAGAAAAAGAAATGCATTATTAAATTAATATACTTGAACGATACATACGAACAAGGAAAAATAGATTTTTTTGTATGTGTGATATAAATTAAGGGGACAAAACAGTCCTATTACACCTGAAAAATAAAAAAAAGTAAAATTAATATATAAATTAGATTTTATGAAAAGATGTTTTCTATAATAATAGAAGGTCAAATTACCTACAATTTGAGCCCTCATAGGCTTCATATTCACCTACCTGGTAGTGGTGAGAGTACGTATACGTATCAAAGTATTTTGGCACTGTCCGTAAGATTACAAAAGAATCTATGGATGAAATAGGCTCAAATTTTTTTTACAAGTTCTATACATCTATTATTCTATAGACAGATAGGTTTTTTATATTATTACAGCTTGCTTAATTCTAACCCTTCCGAATCTTCTTCGAAAATTCATAGTCAATATAAGAAATGGAAAACGCGCAAACTTTTGATAAACAAGACGGTATCAGTTAAGACTTCAGATCCACCGCCAAGGAATTTTACACACCCGCGGCGTAGCCTCAATTTATTTCTCGCGAATCCCACGGCGCCCTCGCACTTTCATGATACACTGGACGGTCGGTGCGGATCGAAAAGCTCGAGTAGGTCTCGTTTCGCGCCTCCTGCCCGTTCAAGGTAGACGTATATACCTTGGATTCTCGGACATCAGAGGCCGCAGGCGCACTTGCCTGCTGCAGGATCTATGGCCGCGACGACCAACGAGCGCGCGAAAGTTGCTTTTCAGAAATTTATCGCCCTCGGGCTGCAGGCGCAATGCGAGCTTGTCGGGGTCGTAGCAGAGGGAGAGAGAGTGAGAGAGAGAGAGAGAGAGAGAGAGAGAAGATGGAAGGTGTTACGTGGTGTTGATCTCATTAAAATTAATTAGCTGGAGAGATTGACTGCTCAGTGCGAATGCATTTTTTCACCACTTTAGTGTTGATGTTTTATTGTTGGTATGTAACAGGCGTCATAGAGAGTTGGGCTAAATTTGAACGTTCAATCAGAAATGAAGGAAATTTGTTAAATTATACTTGAAAAAAAGAAGGGAAAACGTTGAAACATTCGTCTTTATAAGCTTCTTACAGCACATTTCTCAATAAAAAGAATATCCTACAGACCAAATTGTTCCGCGTGCGACTACTCGCGCGTAGATCCTAATTCTTGTGCATATGCAACGTGTATAAGAGAGCACCAACAGTACTCGGGACGCACGACACGTCGGTCGTTCGCCCCTGCTTTTGTATAGCTCTTGGTGAGATTTTGCATTTTTCCTCGCACCGGAAAAACTCTATATAAGTGAGCTTATGCTTCACCGTGACTGTACGTGTACATAAACCTTGAAAAATAAAGGCACTGCACGGTCTTGACAATGAAACCAGAACTTGTCCTTTCATACCTACAATCTCTTTATCTCTCTATAGTTCTCTCTCTCTCTCTCTCTCTCTCTCTCTCTTTCTCTCTCTTCCTCTTTGTTTTTTCTCTATTTTTGTAGGTGGACTTAACTTGCTAGAGCTGTATACGAGACTACTAGAGAGAAATTAATGGAGCGCTCGTGAGTGCTGTTTGGCTAGGAGACTGCTCGTTATAAGAACGAATTATGGGCTTCGAAGCGATTGCATTTCATCTTCATTATGAAATAGTGATTTACAATCGCATATAGCTTGTTTATTTTAATTTTTTCTACACGATCGAGTTCTGAATTTAGAGTTGTAGGCTCATAATATTTAACACAATGCGAAGGACATGCGACAATTTATTCTAGATTGATCGTTTTGTAGTTAACAAAAATAACCACAACGGCCGTTTGATCAATAGAACCTTTAAGTAATTGTGCATACTTAAACGACGAATATACAGAAAAATGCTTAAAAAATTAAATAAACCATCCGCGCACCGCAGGCGCACCTTCAATCACCTAGTCAACCTAAGAAGCAACAACGTATCAAAATATATACAACAATTATAGTATGGATTCTCATCGATCTGATAAATATTTATACATCTGATATAAAGTTTGAAATATATTTTAATTGAATTTGTATATTAATGTGTACTATATTAAAACATACCGGCTATGTTCCTGAATAACTATTTTCGAGGGCTCGATGATAATAGAATCTTCCTTTTTCTTTACTTTGATACCATGATATGTGACAGACATATGTCGATCGTCACTTTTTTGTTCTAAATTTGACTCATTCGATATTGCAGCCGGTAGATCCATTGTACCGTCAGCAAAGCCAATTTCAGATGTTGACGTCTCTTCGATTCCTTTGTCTGTTATTTATTGCAGACTTCCTTAATTGTGAATCGTCTTTGTGGCACTTATAAGTTTTAAAAATATACTTCACTTCCCACAATATATCGAAAATCGATGTTTAGCGAAGAATAAAATCGTTAACTATTATAAACTACCATCACTTGATGAATTACCTAAATATCTGCATATGACTGCGTTCGTTAATGCATAAATTGCCTATTATACATCTCACGGCGAAACACAGTTTTTTCGTAAATCCAAGCTACGCTGTAGAGAGCAACGCGAGTACTGAAGTCGCACTTCCGGTGAACCAACGTTTAAATGTGAATGTTCAATTACGTGAACATTTGGGCGAGCCCTGGCTAAAGCGTCACGCTACGCGAACGATCGTCAATGAGCGTCGACAGCTCGCGCATTCATTTGCTCCGGCAGACACGGATGCAGACTCGTTATTTTCCCGATAATCCACAGGAAATTTCATTCCGAAACGCGAGTTCGTTGCTGCATATGCAGTCGCTCGAGTAATTTCGAATTACAGATCTTTCAATGAGACCGTAATGTACGAATGCAGAGCTGGGTACAAATTTCAATACTATTGAAATTTGTGCGAGATAGTTTTTGGTTTCAGACACGATCACGCATTAATCATAACCGTTAGTTAACATTAAAATAACAGGTGAATAACACATCGTACTTACTAATTAAACCAATTTTAATGGTATAAGAAAAGTATAATGATGATTATTGATATACTGTTTTTATATGTAGTGAAATAACTCTTCATAAAATATAAAAGTCAAGCTTTCCATTATGCACTTGTAATAACAAATTGTACGGCATAGAAACTAATAGAAAAAATGTTGACTGTAATTTTTAGTATAGAATCACCTGGAACATTTTCAACTTTCGAATTTAAAAAAAAACAGAATCTTATAATATAGATATATTTTAACATTTAAAGCTGCGAATGTACTTCATTGGATAAACAAATTTGGCAAACTATTTGCGGCGATTGGTCTTTATTAATTGATTTACTTTTTGTACAGCAGTTGCTTATGTAAGTCAAATGTAATACAAGCCAATCAAAACTGCTACTTTTTTGGAAAATTTCATCGCAAGTTTAGTTATGTCCGTAATTTAAAAGATTGTTTCTTCTATATTTCTCATTAAAGTTTTATTTTTTAAAATACATAATATATTATTTATATGAAAATCATTGTAATCTCGAACAAAGGAAAATGACATTTACTAGTAGAAGATACACTCAAAATGTCGTCTAAAGCCGCGCTCAAGACGAGAAACGTATCCGCGCACAAGAATGAAATAGCGAAAAAGAGTCTCTCGGTTGGAAAAAGTTCATTGTCTCATGCTCCGCGCTGGAAAACTCTAGTCTCTTTCCTTCTTTTTCGACACACGACAAAGTGTATACGCGAGTTTTCCCCTCGGGACTCTAGCTTATATACGCATCTTACAATTTTTGCATGAGACTCCAGCGCCACGGAGTTTCGCGTTATGCGCGCGTGCACGCCGGCGAGGCGCTGATCTCGTGTACGCGAGAGAATTGCAAATTCTCGGCAAGAAAAGAAGAGAAATAAAGAGTGTGAGAGCTGCTGCGCTTCTCGTTATATATGCCCACGCGCGCCTGGGCTATGCGCTGTACGGCGAATGCGTTTGAAATGCTGCATAGGTGCGGTATCGAAGCGTTTGACTCGCAGAATGTTGCGGGGTACCTTTTAGCCTCGTCGCTGGAAATTTATGTATTCCTATGAGAAATGTCGGCTACATTATTTACAGGAGAAGCTCTCCATTTTACAATGTGTCCGGAGGAAGACATCTCTTCAGACGTGACATTTTGAAAATATCGGTATAATTTTATATCTTCGGTTTCAATTCAAGAGAAAACTCAAAAAAGGTCTATTTTAATTTGGCATTTTTACAACACCAAAGAGCAAAATAAAGTTGGCTACTAACTTAGAGAATACAAATTATACTTCAAGCTTTTCAGATCCTCAATAAATTTATTTTCTTCTAGTGCTCTAAAAATGATTGGCATTTGCTCGTCTTCAAAGGAACATATATATAGATACATAATATATACTTATGCTTAATATATATCAGTTGAACATTACAAGTATGATAGCATAATATGAAAAAAATAAAATTTTCGGAAAAGATAAATTCAACAACAACTCCTAATAACACTTCCTTTTCATAAAACTATCAATCAAATTAATTCCTCTCCCATCTCTCTATCTCGTATACATGCGGCCACGATATCATGCAAACGGCCAATGCAGTTGCTGACGTACGTGTAAGGAGATACGTCATTCACACGTACATCCCCAACCCTATCTCTCTCTGAACAGGCAGGCAATCGCAGGTAGCGAATATACTCATGTACGCGCGTATAGCCTCTGGCTTTCCTCGAGAATCGCTATTAATTAGAGTCGCGCAGCTGAAGTTGGGCTCCGCCGCCCGCCGTTGCAACCACCGGCGCCGCTGGCTTTGAAGATTTGCTCGAGAGATAGATAAGGATGGAATGAGGCGTTAATTACCTAAGGAGTTACACACCTCGATTACAGCCACTCGCAAGAGACGCACTCCCAATTCTGCTTTAGAATTACTGGATGAAGATCAGCTCAGTAGCTGTACCATGCGTTCTGGTATATTGAGTATTATGCAGCCACATTGGAGAAAGTGATGGGCGTTGCAGCTTTTTATTAGAGTAATGGTAAACCTGGTAAGTCGTTAAAATATATCTTCTTGTTTTTAGAGAAGCTTATTTAAAAAGTAAAGTAATATGTTGATTCGAGTATTATCATCAGTTCTATAATTAAAATTGGGGGCAAGTGTATTGTCAATGTATGATCAATATCTCATGTTTTAACCAAAAACGCCATATCACTTTAGATGTAAGTGCCCGGAAGTAGGACAATTATGATCAAAACATACTGGTCAAACCTTTTGGAAACCGTAATCCGAAAACAATTTAAGTCTAAATAAATCATTGACAAGCTTATGAATTCTCATTTGCAAACTATTTTTAATTCCTTTATACGAATTAAATGTATTATCTGTGTTTCCAACAGTCACAGATATAGATGCTATTTTTCACGTGTTTGCAAAACATTATAAAGAACCACCAACAAAGTACTTAAAATAATATGAAAAGTCAAGAATTTGTTCCTCACAGTTTACACACCCATTCTATTTTGGTCCATACTCTTACAGAAAAAACAATCGCCCAATTATATGAGCTTACAGCAGATATGTCGCGTCGGCGCGGCGCGTCTTGTCGATATGCCGAATCGGTTAATTCGCAGGGATCATAACGTACCAACGCCACAGAGATGCAACTTTAACGAGCGATAGTTCCCTGTACTTTATTCCATTTTTTTGAGGCTATGCGGTCTTATGTACTCAAGCCGGCGTTGCTGGAAACAAGTCATCTTCCTTATGCACTGTATGACAGATTGAATTTTATGCTAACTCGTAACAAGGTAAAAATCAATGTAGCCAATTGTCAGAATCATTCAAAAGAAATGATTAAATATATAAAATTTATTATCAGTAACATTATATAAATCGATAAAAAAACTAAAATTAAAAAAAAGCTATCACTAAAAGAAGAAGGTATATAGGAGATACGATATTGATCAGTCAGATGAGCAAACTATTAAAGGCATTTGCTGTCTAAACTGCTTTCCAATTTCGTCGTCCTGGTTAGCCAGCCTGCTGTTCACAGGATAAAAGCAGACGTTTATCCTCTGGGTTTCGCGCGCGACCTCGTAAAACAACGAGCGTCTCCCATCAAGACGGGGGACGGAGCGAGAGAAGCCGTCAACGCGCGTTCGATGGATCCCGGATTCCTGTGCGCTCGTAAATTCTCGAAGGCACAGGAGCAGAGGCTAGCAGCTCTAACAAAGGTGCGCAGCTGGCCTGGCTTTCCAAGGCTACCGAGTGCCGGGCGTCATAAGCCGCTAAGTAAGTAATGAGGCCGCATCTTTTCCGGCGTTGCGAATGTGTGAGAGCGCGGTGGGTTCTGCAATTTTGTATGCTATTGCAATTTTTAACCTTGTATATAGCTATATTTACATTGTTTATTGATTGCTATTATTTTTATTTTACTTTAATAGTTTTATTTTTAAACCTTGACTACTATCCAAAAGTTTGTATGACTATCATTCTAGGTCTCCTTTACGGCATTTTTACTAATGTGTATTTATTTTTTTTTAGTGAATTTATTTAGTTTTGATATTTGAAACTTGTTACACTTCTTAATTCCATCATTAGTTGACAAATAATAACTTTCTAATATTCATTTCCTGATTCACTCGCTACTCGACTCCAGCCAAAACCTTGCCTGTGTCAGTTTTCATTTCCTGTCAATCTCAACGTCTGAGAAGTTAATTACCTCTAGATAGCAGATTGAAATCCAAATGATCAATTCACCTTACCTGCCTCTAATTCAAACTCCCTTACAAATCTTGGCACACCAACGCTTATTACTGTGGACAACGACACCATTCTGTACAGATCTATTATGACAAATTACATGAATGCAATTACATTAGCTGCAGATTTGGTCATAGCCAACGGCGTAGATAGCATATGCGTTATCGATAAAGTATATATGACATTTATTGGATGACATAGTTATAATTGTAATTTACTGCAAACGAATGTATAAGTGAGAAAGTTGGTATAGAACTTTGAATCACAACAATTTAGTATTCTTTAAATAATTTTTTGTAGATATATAAACTTCTAATTTTCAGATTACCTTAAGCGTTCAATTTTGGAAACGTATTGAAAACACATTATACAGATGACGTGCCGATTTTCTTGTTCACTCAATTTAAGTAGAAACTAAATCTATTACGCGACACTAAATAAATTGTATTTAAGTATTTTCTTCTTCTAGACTGTAGTACACAAGATGAAAGGTTCAAAATATGACATAAATTGTCTACACGAGTTGCAAATACCAAGCATTAATGTTCAGTATAAAGCAGGACTATACAGTAATAGGAATCACGTAAATAATTTTTATAATCGGGCACACTGAATTAATTTATAATACTTTTATTCCAGCTACTCGCACCAAGGGTCAGAGTGCATCTGACCTTGCTGTCGATCCGCATCGATCGGGATCTGCCACTGCCCCCCCCCCACTTATGCCTAATTAGCCGCCTAATTTCGCTGCTGATGACTGCACAGGGATCGCTGAGAGAGAGAGAAGGAGTCGCGCGAACTTCATATTTTGCGTAATATATATCTCATATGTGTAAAGGGTCATCGCCATCTCCCCTCGCTCCTCAGCCGAGAACGTGCCACGGCCCGCCTTTCGGCTTCCCCGTGCAACGTGGGACACTCAAAACCATGGAGCAAGCTCCTTTTGGGATCGATGACAACCTCAGGGTGACAAGTCACCCCTAGCTGAGGGCTAGAAGCCACAGAACCAAGACGGTTCCGCGCTATGGGAGCTCGGCCGACGAGCGCGCCCGCTTTTACCGACATCAAACTTAAAAAATATACTATCGTATTCTCTCTCTCTCTCTCATCGCTCCTCCTCGTCGCGGTTCTTTCTTTGTTTTTATTTTATCTGTAACAATTGAGATGCAAGAAAATGTTTTGTTCCCTTTGTCGACAATTACCATCCTCAACGTTGTTATGGATTCTAAGTTAACGTAGAAACTACAAGGGGATGTGATTAGCCGTAAGTAGAATACTTTACGTGCTCAGTATAGTTCTTAGCTTCTGTTGTGTATCTTGATGCGTCAGGCGAGCTTTAGACTAGACTTCAGATGCTGCAAAATTAAGAAACGCAAAAAAACTTGGTCTGGTGAGCGTACTTCTAAAAATACGAACCATGCTCTCTCTATTTAGATTGACTAGTGCCCACATCTATTCAGCATGCAGTAATATCATGCATTAATTAAATAAATGTACATCGTGGCATTCATACGCATGTCAGAAAATTTGAGTCACGCGAGGAAAAAATTTACGATCTTAGATTCTGACAAACGATCGAAAACTCTTGGATTCTATCAGATAGTCGTAACCTCGTCGGGCGATAACGGCGTGGAGTCGCTGAGGGAATAGCTTCTCGTAACTCCCTCGATAACTGGGGTGAGCGCAAGCGTGAGGGAAGGGAAATGCAAGTCCGAACAAAGCCGAGGAGCGGGGCGAATGTAAACATAAGGATTTGTGAGGACGCATTCCGTTTTATAGTTGCACTAAAATTTCACGTGTATTCTGAGTCTTGTTCCGAAGAGATTTGGAAACGTCACGCATTCGAATTCGGAATTAAAATGCTTTAAATACAGAATTCCAGAATTCGTATTAATTCGATTTATCGCGAGCTTTTCTATATATAGCAGACACAGCAAATTGCAAATCGATACCTTATGCGCAGTAAAATTCCGAATAATATTTTATACATCTTACCTTATATTTTGGAGAGTCAATATGGCTATAAATCTGCGGTCTATTTTTCTGGAATAGTTTTATCAGGACAACGAATTTTCTGAAACATAATATTATATATATATATATATATATATAATAACTATTAATATTAATATTCTGTTATCTCACTATCATACTTTTTTTATATTTTAACCTTAACATTTTGTTTCATTACATTCGGTTGCTTTGATTATTCTTTTATTTACACACTAACGATTAATAATTCGATAACAACCATCGCACTGACAATATATCGCTGATAAGAGTCTGCGTTTGACGCGGGATAGAAAATGTTAAACTGATGGACGCAAGCGTTATCAGAATCACTCGAGCCTTGCGTTGGTACGAATAATATGTTCGCGGCTAAACGAGGGCATGCATTCGCTACTACAGCCGCTACTGTTGCTTTTGGTGCTTAGTCTCGGAAAACCGAGTACTCAAGTTAATTGAATGGTTCTGCGCGTATTGCAGTGGTTACACCGAGCGCCGTAGCAGCATTGGCTGCCAGGTCCCGGTTGGCCAGTCGGTAGTCGACGCCGATGGAAGCTTTCTGTTTTGGTCAGTTGCAGTCGAGGGGGCGTCTTTCTTCGTTGCGGCCTGGCGTGCAATCCATGGAAGAAAGAAGAAAAGAACTTTTGTAATATCTAAGCTGTATTGGTTTAAGGCTTGTTACGATTTTGACGAGTAGTTACGATATTGGACGACTAGTTACGATTTTTAAAATGCAAGTTTGATGAGTCACTACATTGTCTGTTTGAAAATAATCGATTTATGCCCGTCTGCCTCTGCAGTGAGCTAAAAAAGGTCTTCAAAGGGCAAATATAAATTGATTTAAAAAAATACCGAGTTCTTAAGCAATCATTTTTGACGATTTTTTTCAAATTTAGTCCTATTCCTGTACGATTTAATAAACAAACACTGTCTTTTTAAAAGTAATTTTCTGACCTCTCTAACTGAAGAATTTAACATGATTTCCTCAAATATTATTTTATTAATACAGTCATAATCGCAATATGAAAATAAAAAATATTACGTCAGTGTAGGAAATTCAATTTTCACATGCATGAGAAACGTGTCAGTCATACTGCGGACTGCCATCGCTGACATTCCGCAGGGACGTCTCAACCGCAGCGCCTTCTTATGTCCTACTTTTAATGCAATCACTAATTCAGCAGCGATGCATATAAACATTTTTTTATCCGCTTTAGGAAATTCGCCGAAGTTTCAGTAGGCGCTGGCGTGGTTACACTCTCCACGGAGACAATGAGAAGCCGACTGTACTGAAACTTTGTCGAGATTTGAAAAATTCATTTCGAATCTCGAGTGAGACGATTCGCATTACTTCTTATTTCCGTAGAAGGAAGAAGGGAGAACTTTCGGCGACTTGTATATTTCATGGGCACGATGGGAAAGCCGATTAGTTACAGACTGAGTGGCATTCAGTATTCATTGATTTTCAAGTTTTGGAGATAAAAGAAAAATTCTTGGAATTTTCCGGAAAAAGTTAACATGCGAATATTGTCGATGCATACCGAATAAACGACAACGTATAATTCAGTAATTAAACCAAGGGACTTAAAATAATAAAATATAAATCGTATTTAACAAAGCTTCGCATCATTTAACGCGCGGTCCATTTGGTCCATATACGGGCATATAAATTTCCCTGGCCAAATGTTTTCAATGACATTCGGCCAAAGTCCAAATCGTGCGTTTAATCGCACACTTTTCACACTCTTCTCTCGTTTTCATCGTCGTTCGATTTTCGACGGCATCGCGCGACCAATTTCCCAGCTCGTATTTTTGCGCTTTACGGTACAGGGCTGAAAATCGCTCCCTTTGCTGCGTATACACGCAGAGATAGGCGAGATTTATCGCCGGAGTAATGACCCACCCTACGTACACGCGTGAATGTGCGTATAGGTAAAGACCGTTGGCTTTTCCATTGAAAGCCAGGCTTCCGCGGATCGAATAAGCCGGATGCAGCTACAACGAGAACAAATAAAATAAAGGATGAGTGGCTTTCCTTTTAAGAATTTTTATTTTTTTATGTCGAGCAAAATATGTAATTATAATTGAATATTAATTTATGTATCGTCCCATTTACCTATAATAAATATTACAAGATATTAAAACATTCCTTTTATAGTATGATCCCTTGTCGGATCTGCTTGAGTGATAACATATTTATAGATAATGAAAATCTAGGTGCATTCATCGAAACTTATCGCGCGTCAAACGATTTCTGTTTTAAATATACGATTATGACGCATTTATAGAGAAATGTAATAAAACGTGAATCTTACCAAATTAAAAGAAATGTTAAGAATTTTCATTATTGAGTTAGGACAAAAGACTTTATAGTTTATCCATCATGACCGTAAGTTTGTATCTCTTTATCAATACTTTTTGTAATTCTACTTTATGAGAAGTGCAGTATTATTGAAATAATCTTAACACTGTACACAAATACAGTCTACATTTATTCAATCTAGTAAGAGAAATAGTAAACACGGATAAACATTTAATCATACTATAACGACTCTACATTTTTTATTGAACTATTTATATTTAAGATACATTTTTTATTCAATCTCATATTATCCCTGTTTCTATTCATAATTTTGTCAAACACTTAAATAAAGACTTTCTTTTATTCATATAGCAATCGATAGGTTTCAAATACTGAGTTCTCTATAATCTCAGTAACTGTAAAAACAAATTCCCTTTTTTCGTTTAAATTGATCATGTGTTGGCAAACTGGCCAGTGATATTGGGTTATTTTCGACTGATTATCGATTCTTTTTTCCATTAATATATAGTCACAATTTGTTTTTTCAATTATTCGAAAAATGCATTGCAGAGCTATTAAATTATAAACTATCATTGAAATAATTAGAATTTAGCGTACAACCCGAACCCGACGAAAATGAAAACCAACAGATAAACACTTTCCGTGGTCTATCTCATGGGCCGTAACTCTCAAACAAAAACGAAGAAAAGTTACTGGATTACGGTAGTATGTTCTCTCAGTCGGGTTAGATTGCTCGCCGAATCTACTTTCATGAAAAGAGAAAAAAAGAGTAATCAAGTAGGATCGATATGTCAATGGCAGCGCTTACGCAAGTAATCGTTGTACATTTCACGAGTTTGGAAGAGGAATACTGTTTACTCTCTAGCGTTGGAATTACAATTGATTAAAGCTCAACGTATTCGGTGAGCTATTGAATTACCCATACGAATTCAAATTTCAACGTATCAAATTTCAGTTTCCAAAAGGTTGCTGATCAGAAAAATCAAAATCTCTATCAATATCGTATATTAAGAAAAATTGATTCTGTATTATACACCACAAGTAATTTATCCTAATCTAAAAAAGGTATGGTATAATCATTCTATTCGTTCTCTCATTGGTTGATTTCTATGAATCCATTAATCAATGACATAACAAGGTTTGTATATCTTTAAAATATTTCAAATTTTATTATATTTTTTTATTGATTATTTGATTATTTGATTATAATAATGTATTTATAAATTACAATAATGTATTTATAATTATTTGATTATAATAATGTATTTATAAAAAAGTGATTCATTGAATAAAATATTATTTAAACCGAGCGCCGTGAGAAAAGAGGTAAATTACGATAGCTCTGTCTCACTCTCTCTCTCCATCTCTGTCATTGGGTAAAAACTGGAATTTGTCGGAAAAGTCTCGATCGCGCTTTCAATTGTACGTCATTGCATATATTATATTCATACACACCACTTCTAGCTTGTATTATTCTTATAATATTCAGATATTCGCGCAGGAATAAAACTCCCAATTCGGAGAAACTGGCAGGAATATCCAGGAGAGAGTTGAAGGCCGTGGGTTAATCCGATGAAGCGAGTTTGAAGCTTTAGCTGCAGCAGCTGTATCAGACGCGTTAGCCTAAGCTGAAACTTAGAGACGCGTCGGTTAAGGACTCATTATCGCGTCCAAGATGGACTCTAGCTCGATCTTCTCTCTCCGGGCTTCAACACCAGGGGCCCATCACTATAAACCGGAAATCGTATTATCCGTCGTCCAATCGGCGCTCCCTCGGATTTTGCGCGAGGATGCTGAAGTTGTCAATTTCGCGAGCACTCGCCGGGACTGCACGTGCGTTTACGACTGCTGCGACCTCGAAAGCTTTGCTGATGGTGAGCCCGTGTGTGTGTGTGTGTATGACGCTACGCATGTATGTATGCAGGCGTTGACGGATCTCTCGTAATACGTGAATCGTCCCAAAGGGCTGCCATGAGTATCGATTTCCCAGCTTCTGATATTGCTGCTTCGCGAACTAGACTGACATGTGGTCGCATGCAGTGAAGGATAGGATTGAGATTTCTAAAGATTGATTCTGAATCTCCATTAGGGTTAGTATATTGATTTGAAGTAATTGCGACATTTGAAACGGAAAATATTTTCTAAGAATATTTCAGCCATTTGAGAAAGCAAAATCTAAAACATCCAATTACTCGAACAGAAATGTGATTGTCCATTTGCACTGTCGTAACTTGCAAACAGAGCAGTAAAAACTCGCTATCAGTCGCTCTGTAATGGCGAGGCTCTATAGGTATAGTACCGCAATCTGTTGGGCAAGCTGGTCCGGCTGTTGTACACCGATATATAAGACGGAGCGTAATATAATGTTTCGCCAAGACGCGCTATGTACGTGCCTAGAGTTTGCGCGCGCAGAAATGCCGCGGACAGTTGTTTGCGAACTGTCACTCGTGGTAATAAACCTTCAGCGGCCTTCAACCAAACGGGACGTTATCTCTCACGGCTGTTTCTGAAGGTATAGTTCGTCGGTGGGGGTTTACACATGCAACTTATGTGGCAGGCGCGCTTTCGGCGGAAAATCGAGAATGACTATGTGTTTGAACGATTGATAAGGAGTGCTGCTGATGTGTATTTCAGACAGACAGACTTCTTCTGTTTTGATATAACTGTGAGAATCACGATGCTTGGTACTTTTAAGAAATATTCGTCAGCTAGCGGAATTTCTTCGCAACATTTACGACGTCAAAGATACCAATATCGTCTAACCCCTCGCCCTTCAAGTTCTCAGTACATAATATGCTCGACCGAAATATAGAGCAGCTCTCTGCGCTTCGCGTCGCACACAAAATCCAATACGCTTAAGGTTTCTTGGCCTCGAGACTGGAAGCCCGCGGGGATTTCAGGAGCTCCACGCGGAAGTGTACTAAAGGAAAGGGAGGAGCCGTTAATGTAGCGGTACGGCCTCGTTGGCATCGCCCTCGTGAACATGCGCGACTCGCTTTCGTTCCTTGCCGCAGCTCTATACTAGGATCGCGAATGACCGCGAGGGGATTTCTGGCTTAATTTTGCGGGCTCGTGTAAAATAAAGGGGGGAGGGGGAGGCGAAAGATGCGAGAGACTATGATGAGTACGGATACCGTAATGATGATAAGCCATAAGCAGTAGGTTATTGGATGGAATAATTAAGCAAGAAATTATTTTTGCAAGATTTTTCCTTAATATGAATTTCAGAATATCATGGAGTTTATGGTGCTTGCTACTTTGCCTGGATTGAAGTGCTTCGATGATCGATTTAATTCTATATGCAAAGTTTACTTTCAATTTAATTAAGTGCATATAATAAAATTGTCCGTACAAAGTCCACTGGATAATGTTATGATTATACTCTCGAAATTGATTCACTGGTGCCATTACTGCTAAAGCATGTTGTACGAGCAGCAAACATGCACAGCACTTCAAAAGCTATGTTCAATCTCTGACATTAGAGCGAATTTCGGAAATACATTAGGTCGATCATTATTGGGCACCTAACAAAAGATCGACGCTGAATGAATTAAATGTGTTTTAACTTCTTATATAGATAGTAAAAATCGTGACTTTGTACAAGTGTTTAGTGCGTCTACATCGGTATTGGATAACACATCAAGCAGTAAACCTCGTGTAAAGTCTTACATCACCCTATACAGTTGAACGTACGTATAATTTTGTGATAGAAATATTAATACAATTATTCTCCTTATCGACCCGTAGGTTACGGGAAAAATTAAGATTACCTATATTATTTCATGAAGTAAAAAAGAATTGTTTAGGTCCAGCTGCAGTTCCTTACAAGCAGGCGTAAACCACCCTCCAGACTTTCGCGAATTATTCCGTGGACTGCAGTCACACAATTTTTACGATGCGAGGTAATAAAAGAACGACTTTTAGAAATGAAAGGAAAGAACGGAGAATAAGAAAACGAAGAAGCGGCGGAGCTACGGAAAAATAAAAGAGACTAGAGCTCGCACGCGCGTTTTGCGCGGCTGCAATCGTCGCGCCATAGACCTTCCTACCGCCACTGCTGCCTCCTACACGCTGGAGTTTCTTTTCAGAACAGATATAAAAGCACACTGAAAAAGGACGACGATGGCGTTAAACGAAGCGGCGGTAGCGTTCAAGTGCGCCACATCGCTGGAGTCGCGGTTTTTTCTTGTCTGCACCCCTCGAAATGGATAAAAAATTTGTGAAAAAAATGCCAAAAATGATAATGAAATAAAAGAGAAAAAATATAGCAGCTGCGAAAATAATCGGAATCGCAGAGTGTGACGAGTATGTATAGTTATTGTATAGAGCGAAATATTTTTCCGAAATTTGCTTTTTATGGAAGGTCTCACTTCTCTCTTTCTCTCTCTCTCTCTCTCACTCTCACTCTCTCTTTTTCTCTGTGTGTGTGTGTAAAGTAACTGTTGGAGCGGCAATATTGTGTACTTGGTCATTATTAATACAAATGGTGATAATCACGAAAGTCCTGATATCAGTTTCGTAATCTATATACAAAATCTACGTAGACATATTCTAAAAACTTGATTAGACTATAAATATCAATAGGAAAAAAATGAATATTTGCCAGAAGAATAGTTCGAGCTTCCTCTGTGAGAAAGAAATATTATTCCTTCCACAAAACGGCTTTTGGACGGGTCGATAATTAAGATATAGTTAGAACATGTATATATCAAACAATTATTTGGATTCTAATTATTTATAATGCAGTAGTATCTAAATATGGCTATTAAAATTAAGTTTTCAATCTGTTATAAAAGAGGTTGGTGACGCCGAAATACGGTACATAACTGAGAAACATAAAACCCCCATCTGGCTTTCTATCATTAAATCCGTATTATTTCCCCAAAATAATAGCCTACGAGTGGACCGAATTCGGTTTCATGATTGGTAGGTCAGCAAGAGAAATTTCGGCTTATATTGCGCACCACAATTCTCCGTAACTGACCCAAATAATTTCCGGTTTTTGAATGTAGAATGCAGAGATATTGGAGACAACGCCATCGCACGTGCGTGAAGTACAAGATAATAAAAACGGTGAATCAGCCGCTTCGAAAAAAAACAAGAAGCCACATTCTTCGGTGTTAAATTTTTCGGATTGAGATGAAATTTGTGACCTAAAAAGTGGACCTGATGTTGGTAGTTGAGAAGTTTTGGAATTTTTGTTTACGTACTTTTCTCACAAGGTAAAACTGCATCATTTTTTTTGCTTTTCGTCAATTATATTAAGTCGACATTATTATATTAGGTTTCCCTTATACTTTTTATACGTAGTACAAAATAGATTAATTAAATTGATATCCAATTAATTAATTTAAAAACCCCTTTTCCCCTTTATCTTCTGGTATTTGAAAGATCGTACCTGTAGCTACATATTTTCTAACAAGAATTTTTTTAATTATTTCTGTTTGCAAACTCTTTAATTGTTGAGAAATACAAACTTAGCCAGTTGTCAATGTATCAATAGTCACAGGCTGACAGTCAAAAATACTTATTTTATTTGCATTTAGCAATAAATTAACTTTTACTCAAAACAATTACATGTAAGCAGTTGTCCACACTTTTAGACTGTCAGAATACGACTCCCAAAAGCAACGTTATTTTCTGAGTAACCGAAAACGAAATCATATCATTAATTATTCTTTATATCCGATTTTTTCTGTTGCTTTATCATTATAACAAGTACTAAAACTCGTTTGAAAACGAAATTTGCACATTTGAAACAAAAAAAAACGTCAAATCTCTGGTACGTGCATGTTTCTAATTGGACCAGTTCATGTATCTATGTAATTAAAAGTAAACTGTTTTAAACTTTCTTTTAATTATCAATAATAAAAATTATTCAAAATGTACAGTTTACAGAAATTGCTCTGTCCATCAAGCTTCTATTTTTTGTGCATCATTTTAGAGCCAATTTGTCCCCTAAGGACTTGAATCATTAACCACGAAAAAGGAGAAAAGGGGCAATGAGCTGACACCGGTACAAGAAAAAAATGAACCGGTCCAACTGCATACACTTGAGTATTTCGTTAAAAAAATGAATAAATAATACAATGAGGAAATGCAACCGTGAAGCATATTGGAGTGTAAAACGATTTTACCCGGTACCGATAAATCGCGATATAGCGGCCAGATTATGAGAAGTCATAACCTAACGTTATTGAAAGTCGATACCGAACTGCCGCTACCACCACCGCCTCCGGCACCCTTCTATATATATATATATATTATAGGTATACGTATTGCTACACTACCGCTCGACAACCCTACGAGCCTCTGGCTGGATCGTAATTAAAGTCTTGCGGCTGTGCAAATTATGATGGCAATTCCTAAAATTCACTTTTTCATTTTGATAGCTGTGCTAATTTGCTACTGTTTTGTATAATTATATAATTCACTGTAAAAATGTATGCATGAATTCTGCATAAGGATGTGAAATATAGTCAAAAAAAGAATATTTACCATGTTGATGTCGATGTCGATTCAGGGTACATTTAGGTTACAATCCATGTTGATTCTACCCCAAATCAAATTAAATTGATGTTAATTCGGTGATTCGTCCAGATATTAAGGTGACGAGTGTTCGAAAACTTTGGGTATATACACTTAGACAATAAAAACTAATGTCAAAAGTTGAAAAGAGTGATTTTGTATTTCAGCCCAAGATTCAATTATTGATTATGCAGATATTTTTCTTCCTGTACTTTCATGATGTTTTACCGACGTGAATTAACGTGTATTAATTAGAATTGCGATTTCTAAAAGATGAGCGTCACAACTTAGCGGTTCTGGTACTACTGCGTAGGCTACGCACGATTGATGGAACGATTTTGGAATCAATCGAAGCTGTTGTATTCGTCTCCAACCTGTGTAGGTTGACAAAATGGTAAGTTCGGAACAGAAAGGGAAAAAAGGATTTCCTATGTGTCCAGTTACCATGTGGAGATGTGTCGTTTAGAAGCTTAGCGCCTTCATGAAAAGACCTTCTATTGATCTACCATCAAAATTATTTACGTTAAATACTGCTTTACACTATACAATAATGGAGAGTCGCAAATTAAATCAAGGAACTGCATAATAACTTTTGATGAGCTGTTATATTACAAGGTTAGCTCTCTTGTCGTACAAAATACAGAGTTGAGAAATGTTGTTCGCTTAGGAAGCTTCCATTTACTGATGTCTTATTTGGGAGCAATTGGTTAAGTCATGGAAGGGAGTGGACTTGAAGATTTGTGGTCCACAGTAATACAAGCCCATATTTTAAGCTTCACTGCAATTGCAATAATTGTTATATTTGTAAACTCGATGCATGCACATTTGTCCAGCGACCGGCGGCCATAGCCGTGTCGAAAGGCTAAGACCGCGGTGGCGGTAGTTGCGAGTCAGGCCGCCGTGAAGTAAGTTCAACTTAGCTACGAAATAGTTTATCTCGCGCCTATTGTATTTCATTTATGATATCGAATATACGCTTATTATTAAAAGAAAATTTCTTATTCTTTTACGAAACCTTGCCCACAATATTCATACAGAAAAACATGATGTATAACGCTTAAAATATTTTTTTATACTATTATAAAAAATATGGTTATTTGACTAATTAGAATAACAGAAGTTATAGGTAGAATCAATGATCCACGGTTTTTCAATTATTTTTTAACGCTCTCAAAAGCTGCCAATTAGATATCGCATCAATGCATGTAAAAAAGTGCGCCCGCAGTCCTTACGCCTTCGGCGTAGTGAAAGGACCGAAAAGGCTATACATCCGCGGTGTAGTGTCGCCTTCACAGAGATTTCTATCGAACTAATTAATGCTGATGCAAAGGCTAATTCATAATTAGATGACTTTTTCATTTCAAAATCCATTGACTGCATCTTCAGTCGTATACGTTTTTGTCTGTGATTTTTTAGTAATCACCATATCGTAATATTCTATCTTGTAAGTGTCAAATTTTCATATTAACCACTTTTTCATCACTATTGAGTGGTATTTTGATTTATTTTTCATCAAGGTTTTTTTGGACTATAAAATTGTATTTTAATGAATTTGTTTAAGGTTTACATGGCATATATATATCAATTATAGTATACATATTATAATGTATACATATACATAACTTTGGAAGTATTGTTAATGAAAGGTGCAAAAAATTGTACAAAAATGGTATATCCATATCTACAAAGCAGTTGACCTTGCCGAGTCTTAGGCGATGTTGCTTTGAGTAGGCTACAAGCGGGTCCTCTGACATCCGAGAAATAGGTTAGCTGCCAATAAATTGAATAAGCAGTCGCGAATAGCCGGTAGGCCCAGTCGTGGCTGTAATGAACCTATACTGATAAACGTGCATCTATCTATCTTCTACTGAATCTTCTACAGAACATTGCCTTACTTGAAAATACCTGACGCTTCTTCAGCCTCCTCCCCCTCCCGCATTCTCTATAACATCGTGTCCTTTATAACGATTGTATATTCGCCTAAATAGATTACCATAATTTTGATGTTTCCAGTGAGATTTATCTCCATAACGCTGACGATTTTCTATACCTTAGCAAGTGATATATATAGTTACTGGTCTCCTACTAACAATCATTATCGAGCCAACCGCTAAAGGAAACAGTTCGAAATATCTCTAAGAATAAGTACTGTTTTAATTTCTTTTTAGTATTTGGCAGTGACTCGTTTCAGTAGAATGATTGATCCACGAATGACCACCCAACCGCTTAAAATTTCACTTTTATAGTCACACGGAAGAAAGGCCATATCACTGCATATGGGACTTATGAGATCTGAAATTTTATATGTGAATTTGTTTTGATATATTCAAATAATATATCAACTTGTTGTCATCTTAGCTGACATTATTTTGATTTTCATATCCAACGCCTATATGTAAGACTGGACGCTAATGCCATAGGGTGTGATGATGCAAGAGACCTAACAGCAACGGTTAAATAAAAACAGTCATCGTAGTCTCTTTCCATATAATTTCACAAGTTTCTGTACCTAAAATTATATGTATATCTCTAATACACTGCATGTAATACTATAATAAGTATAATAATAAGTAAATCTTATAATAGATATGGATACATCGTTGGAGATCCTTTACTTCTCGAGTCCATCACTGGATATCTTGGACACACATATATCACTGTTTCTCTGTAATATTTGACATAACGAAAGGTATGTGTAACAATAATAATGTCAATGAGTAGTCTTCATTTGTACGTGTACATATAGGGTTAGGTTGCCACTCTTAGAATACACTTTTTTATAAACTCACTTTAACTAATTATTGACTCTGTGTATAGGTAATTAATAACAATTTAGGTTGTTTTTTATTAAATATAATAGTTGCAGAGAAAAATGTGTCAATTATTCTCATTATTCAAACTTTTGATTGCGCAGTATGCACAGCAGTTCCTAAGCAGTCACATGGATAAGAAACTGACGAAAATCATATGTTCACTGTTCCGAACTCCTTAACGTACAAGCCAATGTATTTGAAATTGCGCATAGACTGGAGAAAAACTGCGGATCATTTCTACCAGGGTTGTAGATAGCTCACATATATTCAAAGGTCTAGATTGGAACATAAGTCAGTAATCAAAAACTAGCTATTAACATAAGAAATAACGCCTTGTCAGTGGTCGGCGCTGTCTCTCTCTCTCTCTCTCTCTCTCTCTCTCTCTCTCTCTCTCTCTCTCTCTCTCTCTCTCTCTCTCTCTCTCTCTCTCTCAAAAGTCCTTCGAGTGAAAAATCACTCAAAGTCCAGAAAAAATAGAGCTCCTAGATTTTTTCGAGTGATATTTCATTCTATTTGATCGTAATGTAACTCAAATGGAGTTAAATAAAATTAAAATCTTGCTATTGCAAAATAAGTCTAATCAAGTGAAATATCACTCTATTTGAGTGAAATATGGAGATATTCTAGTGAAATATCACTCGAGAAAAATCAAGAATCCCTTTTTTCAGGGATTTTTTTGTGTGATTTTTCACTCAAAGGACTTTTAGAGAGCTTACTTGGACATTTAGTACGATTTTATCACGATGCTCTCCCCTCTCGCATAACTTCATGCCACTGCAGTATATATTAGGTTTATAATATAAAAACATAATCACTATAAGTTGTATTTAAGTGTGTTCTATACCCTAAAAGCGCCCTCTAGTCTACATTTTTGCTTATTTGCATACATTTTTAATATTCACGGCCCTTAAAAATGTAAAAACATCGTCTTTTTTGTCATTTTGACCCTTGCCAACTAGTCTACCTGTCGCTCGCGAATAAGTTAGACACTCAGCTCCCCCAGGTTCCCTGTACTTCGAGTAACGCTCTTCCAGAAGAGTTCTGGGAAAACCTATCCCCTCTCTCCGAATCAGTAAAAATTATAATTATTTAAATATTTAAAATAAATAAAGCATTCAAAAGATTCAATCAATATATACATTTTTTAAAAGTTTATTTATAATATTAAAACTCTTTCCCCCTCGAAGTAGCCACCGGATCTCTGTCTGAACCCTTGATTTTAAGTGGAAGCTCCTCTATCGAGGATGTAGGTAGGGCGTTCGTGACCCCACCTTACCTCCTTCGGTCACGTGGTCCTAGACCCCACATGTGGTAAGAGAGATTTTTCTCCTCTATCACTGGCCCAGATACACGTGAAGTGACGTCCCCTTAGAGATATAGGACTTGCATTCACCATATCACTAGGGGCTAGGGAACACCTGTGAACAGCGAACTCGAGAGCATGTTGGAGCCTGTCTACAATGCGTTCCATTCCCTTGTTCTGTGAGTTCTGTTGTGTTGTTTCGTGTGTTTTTCTTCTGCATAGAATAGGAACATTGTTTCCTATCTATGTTATTTTGTAACCGTGACTAGTCTCATGAATCCCTCCAAAGCTCCAGAATGAAATTCTCATCAAACACGCCGTCAGTTACCTCCAAAAAGATATTTAACAAATTACAATTATTAGAAGTATTAATGAAGCTTTATAGTATATGCGCAATGACGTTATAATGATAGTAACTGTAAGAAATCGTGACATTATAAAAGACTCTATTTGTAGTATTCATTTTGTTCTACAAAACAAAGAATACTCATTATTAATGATCACTGTTGTAATATTTTTGTTTCTCTTTGTACAATAACGAATGTGATGACAAGTGACTTTTAAAAATTTCAGTCATTTAAAATGGTGTAAGAGGCAGAGATTTCCATTGTACGAGTGGGTATAACCAAATTCTACAAGGCAAACGCATGTAATGTTATCTAATGACTATAACTATCAAAATCAGTTAGTTGGAGAAATTGTTGTCAAGGCTCTGGTCAATATCAAAATTTTGTAAGCCGATATGAAGGCTACCACTGTTGGATGTATGTATGTAAACTCGACTTCTTGTTAGCAAACTCTGTCTGATGAGTTAAGTATAATTATCTGTACAATTATCGTAATGAGAATGTTATTTTTAATTACATAATGCTTTGTAGCAAGTTTATTTTTAGAATTAAGAAAGTCTTCTGTTTACAGATGCTGGACTTCTTGATGTCATACCCTGCACGATGATGGGTTCAATGGATACTCAATTTATATCAGAAATAACTGCTACACTTTTCTTTTAATTGCATTTTTAGTGCAAAAATGAGAGTGAAATCCATACAAATTTATGTGCCAGCAATTGGCCACCGACTTGCCTTTTACTTTCGCTGAATAAAGATTTTATTAATCTCATTGGGTATATTGATTATAATATAATTACGTATAATTAATATGTCATTATTAAAATTACATTCGTATTAATTAAAAAAAATATGTACATAGCAGTGTAGATATTAATTTAAACATGTTTTATAATTTATGTAAAACTAAACATTTCTAAATGTTTATAGGTTATATTGTCATCGTGGAATTGCTGAAAAAATTTCAAAAAATGTATATAAATAATTGTGCATTATGCTATTTATCGTATATGCTTGGAATAAACTTTTTTGTTATCTCTTGAGGTACAGTATCGCTTACAACTACAACTAAAATTAAATAGAATATTATCAAGTAATAGTCAAAGAAAATATAAAAAAAATATGTAGAACAAAATATTAAAAGAAATTAACTTTGCTTAAATTTTTCAATAAAAGCTAAAATTACTGTTGTGCAAGTGAACTTGTTTTCTTCGTCCACTTTATCAAACCCCTTTCTAATAAGGGAAACATAAATGTTAATTGAACAATGTTTTGTTTGTGTCGCAAAAAGATTTTTACTGACATCTACTTTTGCACTGATTTCTTTGATAAAGTCTTTATCATTGTTTCTTTTCTGTTCTTTCTTTATTTTATTATTGTTAGTTGCATTATCATTATGCACTTCTTCCTCACTGCTACTGTCTTCTTCGATAGAGATGGAAGATATCAATCTCCTTTGATCAAAATGACCTTGCAGGAAATGAAAAAAACAAATCTTACCTCTTCAACTCTCAAGGCATCCAATGCATCGTACAATTTTTGGCATACTTTTAATTTGTTCATACGTTTAATAACACGTAGCCATAACTGTTCTAAAATTTCCTTGTTAATGACACTTTCTTTTATCAAATATTCCTCTGTTCCGTCGGAACTCCGACGCTCTTAAAATTTATATATTTTTACTCCTTTATATCTCTTGACAAAAAATATTATCCTATATATATAGTATGCTACATTGTATATCTCCGCATACTTGGGCCACTGCTAGATATGCATCCCCACTTTATTATAGGCCTAGTTATAAAAATGCTCCGCTACTATAAATCCACACTGCCATTAAATATGTATTCAAAGATAATCCTCAAAAAGGACAGACCAAGACGTTATAACCGAAACAATTATTACGGCTCAGAGTACGCCACTTCGTATTTAAGACCTTTATGATTATAAGCCTCAGCACATGTACTGAGTAAGACACGACGCTGACCCTCGCACAACTGTTTTATTGCCAATCTTTTCCCGCTTCTACCTGGACTTTTTTACATTAACATTCTCTATCTTTACCTTACCGATGCACTTCTTTTACTCCCACTCCCAGCACTTTCACCCAACCAATGACAGTTTCCGTTACCAATTCCTAAAGTCACACCCACAACCCCTCTGACCTATCATCCCCAGACTGACTATGAGAAAAACCTCTGAGAATGTTAGTTATCCAACGACTGCCACGCAGACAACATCTAGAACAGATTTTCAACCGACGTTGTAACTGAATATAGCATACAACTATTTCAAGGTTCATGCTGTGTCCATTATTTTCAAACCTTCCAACATCAGCTGTGCAAAATTTCCTTGGCGCACAGCATCGAGGATAATCAACAAGATTCATACCTCTCAACACACTCTGTACAAAGGAAAACTTTTATAAAAGGTATTTTCCTCGTCGTTATTTACTAATGGCTTGTCACACTCAATGAAACATGAAATTCTCAGATTTTGTTTTTGCACGGTTAATAACGGTGATAAAATGTTACGTTGGACCAGTTTCGTATACGTATTACAATTGAACTTCTCTTGTGGATCTTCTTCTTCTAATTTGACAACGCCACTTGAGCCGTTGCTTGCCGTCCACATGCATTATCTATAACCGTAGAATTCGGCATAAGTCAACAATACTTTGTTGTAAGCATTTGTGTTTGCTGGCAAAATTAGGCACAATGCAAAATCCATACGATCTTGATGAAAGATATCGGTAAAAGTTGTGCCATTTTTTATTAAACGCAGGTCTTTTTTTAAGGATAAACTTCCAGTTTTCCCAATTTCTCGGCTAAACAAGAATGTAAAAAACATTTTTCAAAATTTAGCCAAAGAATGCGCAATATGTGCTAGTGCCAGTCGGTTATTGAAACTACTATGTTTATTTACTAACTGGACAGCGAACCGCCGAAAAACCAAAGACGCAACAATAGATCACGTGTGTCGTTTTCAAGCAGAAGAAAAATCTGGTTACTTTTCTTTGTTCTAAAATTTCGTTTCCGCATTATTTTCGTGCCACGATTTATTATTATTTACAACAAAAATCATGTTAATTATTCAAATGATGAAATACAAATGCGATGTTTTAATAATATTGCCAACTATATTAATGAAACGTTGAATCCAAAAGATCAGTGTATGTTGTAGCCTATAAATAACCTTTTAGCACAGGAGTGTCTCTGACACGGGGAGTCCCGGGAAGAGAGAGGAAAAAGATGCGTTTCGTCCCGGGTTTGCAACTGGATTCTATATCTGGGTGGACTTATAGTTGGATATATACCGGAAAGATATTTTGTCACTGCGGGAGAGGACCAAACCCTGGCGGTGTAGTGGGGAACTATGGGAGCCCCTACATTTAGACTTGATCTATCAAAGCGCGAGATAAATTTGAATAAATAATCAAAATACGAAGCTGCGCGCAGAATATCAAATGTGTCATATAGAACATCTCGAACGATATAGCTATATGTGGCTTCATGATCCGGAAATCGAGAGTCGCGCTAAACTTTCTCTGACACGACGCGCACACGATGCATCCGCGACGCCAGCTCTCACTTATGAGCTTCCTCTTTGTGGAGAAATATAAAACAAGCATTTACAAAGCGATGCCAGACTAAGACCGTAACGTCGGAAAGATCACTTGTCAGAGCTCAGCGATGCGGATGTAACTTGTTCGACGCATGATGTTCGAAAGCGCGCGGGAGCGCAAAAAAAGTAATTGAAGCCTAGTGAGAAATTGCGTATTCAAAGTATTTACTCGTGGAAACTGATTTTCCATATAAGTTATGCGCAAAAGCATCGTGGCATGTTTCAAAAGTTTAAAATCGACTTGACGTAAATACAGCCAATCTTCGCGAGCGGTTCCTCTTGAAATACCGCATCGCGTTCTGCTTTCACCTGCGCATGATTCAATAGAGCCTAATGCAAAATGTTTCCACCCTCAAGCTGAAAGATTCTGACGGGAATTTTCTCGGCACGGAGAGTGTAATTTTTCTCAAGCAAAAGTTTTTTCTCATTTTAGACATATATACACATGCACATATACTGGTCGAGTCGAGAAACTTTTTGAGGCAGCTTCGAAAAGCGAGCGCTTTAGAAATAGTTTAGAGTTAAGCGAATTCCACTTTCGTTGGCGCGAGCTATGCGCGTATAACCCCCAGAGGTAGGCCGAGAGTAGAGAGTTTAATTTGGGCTATCACTCGCCCTCGCCTTTCATCTTTGTCGATCGGAAACTCGTTAATCGCCGGATATATAGGGTCTGAGCTTTGGGCAATGATTGGCTCGTCTAATACCTGTACTCTGATCTCTTTGTTCCACCAGGTGTTTATGAAGACGTTATCGAGATTTAATCATAAAGCTGCAATATGAATAATGTTGCGGATGTTTCAATACATTCTATAGGTCTACGTGTAATTGAAGAAAAATGTATAGAATATACGATAAAAGTATAAAGAAAGTTGAAATTCTAATGATTCATCGTTCATTCTAGTGTATATAGCCATCATATGCAAACACGCAATCAAATGCATCATCGAAACAACAAAACAAACCCAAAGCTGCAGCTCGTATGAGGAAACGGGACTGAAAAAAAAATTAATCGCCAGCCCACGTGCAGACTTTCCCTGCGATGAACAACAGACGACGAAAAAAGTTGAGCTCGACCGTGAGGGAAGCCTTTTTCGCACAGCAGCCAGCCGACAAGGTCTTGATCGTAGCAGTGAAAGTTGTTCCGCGATGTAACTTTCTACTAGACAGCGTTAGTGTATTCGCGTGATCCTCCGAGTGTATACGAGCCTAGACATTTTGTGCGTGTGTGTAACTTGTATATGATCAATGTTTTGCTAACAGAGTATAATTGGACGTTGATGAGCGCGACAAGATCCGGTTACGAGAAATTTACGCCTGGGCGTGTACCTTTGCATCACTCGTTATTGCTTCTACTGTGATTATTGCGCGGAGAGGAGAATTATTATTATAAAATACAGTATATATTTTCTTCTTATTTGAATAACAGCCGTACTTTGTGCCCTGAGAAAAATTTTTAATAAAAATAACTGTGTTCTATAGAAAATTAATTAGTATAACAAAAGTGTGATGTACTTTGATTTGTGACAAATTTTACTATGTAACATAGTAATTTTTGCTATATATATAAGAATAGCGCATTATTTAAAGATTTTTTTACCTACTAAAAACAAGTTGAGTGGAAAACACTAAATTACAATAAAATATACCAACTATCATGCCTTGGTTTAAATATTAATTTTCGCTTTCTCAAATCTGTACTCATGCACCATGTAATGAAGATTGGAAGAGTCGCACCAAAGCAATACTATATACACTTCCTGATTTCCGTTCTTAGTTTGCTTTATAATCACCTCTATAATTTTACTATCAAATAATAAAAATACGCGACTATACTATTTATATAATTATAAGAAGCCTGCTATTAAAAGAAGCAAGCAATATATGGCGAAACTGCGACTGATCTCATATCTTGTGCACTTTCTCATACACATTTAGGATCATACTAATTCATTATAATATATATATATATATATGATGGGGAAAGATAAATTTATCATTATCAAAAAATTATAAATATAAATACTTATAATTTTTTCTGTATACTGCTCACAATTTACCACAAATTTTAATGTATAAATTTGTAGAAAACATTTGCTAATTATGCAAAGTTATTCTCGAGGTTATTCTTTATTCCAATTAATACGAATTTCAGCTTGACGACTGTTATAATTTCTACTTCGATAATCATTTACGTAAACTTGTTGTGCAGCCTTGTAGAAATAGAATGTTTGCTAATTAATGTTAATCTACAATTGTTTTAAATTTAAATTCTCACAGAAAATAAATCTGAAAAAGTTGAATAATATTTTCTTCAAAAGCATCGTTATTATAATTGTCTTTTCGGGATTTCCGGAAAGTATCGATTAAAAAACCGGTTTTTTAAGTAAAATATGCATTACAAGTGCGCATTTCTTTCCTGCTTAAACATCTTTTCTAACCTTTAAACGCTATCTCGAGTCTCATCTGAGGAGTTAGAACCAACTTAATATACTTACAGCATCTAGGCAACTTTTGTTCTTTACATAATGAGTCTCGGCATCTAATTTTTCTTAAACAACTCTCGATCTCGTGGCTTAACATGAATAACCATGCGAATTTAATGCCAAAAAGCCTGAGATCCTGCGCGCGACAGGTAAGTATGAGAGGAGACTGTTTTGAATACGCGAAAGTGAAAGAGCTGTATAAGGAATCACGCGCTCACGCTCTTACCCTTAGATAGAAGTTTGTTGAATAGGAAACGATCTTCTCGAGTTCGTCGCCGGTATAATTATATGCTCTCGTCGCTTCCTTCCGCGAGATAACGAGTCAGATGCACGCGCGCCACTTTTCGGTTTTAACTATCATCCTGGTGAAACCATAATGCAGTTGCTCTTGACTATATTATTCTTATCTTAATTTTTTGTTATTGTGATTATTTAATCGACGATATGGTACTAATTGATTGTGTGCGCATGCAAGTATATACATGTAGAAGTTCTTCTACTCACGACTAGCTTAGGTTATAAAGAAATTAAGGCCGGTCGCCATAACAAATATTATATATATAGGCATTCACAATATAAATTGAGTAAACAATCAAATCTCAATCTCGATCTCGCGATGATCTCAAATCGCGAGCCAGAGATGTGGGTTTCTGTTTTTGTTTATTTGTGTATATATAGAACTTTAAACAATTGTTAATAATTAATGGAATATTACACAAAAAACTACGGAGAAACAAAAAATCTTATTGGAGAACCAAGTCTCAAGCAAAATGTGGTATTAATTTTTTATGTATAAATGTTACACTGATCCGAAATTGATAAAGATGTATAAATTAGGAAGTTCTTAAAAGTTTAACAGTTTTGACTTACATTTCCATGCCCGTAAATATTGTGTTGATGTTAAAATTGTTCAATCTCATCAAATATTTATTCATGGTTCTTGAAGTTTGAAGTCTCGATGCGCTTATAGTTTTCTCTTTAATTTCCTTTTGATGATTGTTATGCTTCTATACAATTTATGCAGGTAAAGTATTATTATGAAAGTATGTGAATGAAAAATGTGTTAAGGTAAGGCTCATTATTTAGTTTTATCACGAGCTTTCTATTTAGAGAGCTAACAATAAGAATCAAGAATTAAAAAATAATAAATTGAATGAATATAGATTAATCACATAATATACATTACTATTTGAAATAATTCTCAAATGATATATATAATAGCAAGAAACGTTAGATAAAATGTTTATTACTTTTTCCAATATCATTAATAGCTTGTGAAGAAGAAATCTGTTTAAACTTTGAACATTTTGTATAATCAACCCACGAAAAAGTGCCTTAAATTCGATGATACCACCGACCTTTTCTTCCAAGTTATTACGTATTATACTTTAATGAGGTCCAACCATCAATTAAAAATTTAATTTCATGTGACAATATAAGCGACAAAAAAACAAAAAATTTGCTTATTATATAAATAATAATAATAAAAACCAAACACATTATAGTTGCCCTTCGTATTATCTAATTACCTATCATTTTACAAAGTTGATATTTATACATAAATATCTGGCTAAATAGCATTTCCAATTCTATTCAGCGAGATATTTATATAAACTCGAAATATAAAGTAATAGATAATTACAAAACGGCGGGCAACTATATACATCGTGCTTTATTGAAATACAGTTTTCATTATTATTCGCTTCAGGTAAATAATTGACATTGAGGACCTTCTCTTAACGTCCGAGACTTCTTAATAAGATGTCACGGCCGCCACCCACATTGCACTTTACTATTCGCTCTCTTACAGTCCTTAGACACCCGTGACGTGTACCCACACTTACCACACAGAAGTATTTCTTATTATAGTATATTCGCAGCATATTTGGCATACACTTTATAAAGCGAGTAACTTTTAGTACAGTCCACTCGAGTTTATATCTTTGTTCTACTGTATATGCATACATTAAAACGAGCATTAAAATTTAAACAAAGACAGGCCAGCTTTCGCGTGTAACCTCATGTGACCCGCCCTATTCATCCCCGCGCGTATATAATACAATACCGCGTAATCGAATACTCGCCATTATATATAGCAGTGTTGCACTTTGCGCTCGCGCCTCGTGCGTGAATTGCATGCATGCGCGCATGCGGGTTGAGAGCACGAGTGAGACGGAAAGCGCAGTTATATATATATATGAATAACGGACGAGATTCGCAGCTGCGACCGCCAACTTCGTTACTGCAGGTGGCTCGCACAAAATTAACTGTCAATATTAGCCGATCGAAATCGATTTCCCGCCGGTGAGAGCTTGTCCTCGTTGTCTGGTTCTTCCTCAGCTGCGATGCTAGTAATGCGGATGTACACGTACGCTTGCTTCGAAATATAGATGTACATGTAGGAGTGTAGAGGCAACGAATCTGCATAAGAGTAGCTCGTCGATGTATTTGTCGAACGCGTGTATACATATATATAATATACATACACCTACACGTATAGCTTTGCTACCACTTTCGATCAGCTTACGACGTTGCAAATTTAAACGCTAGTTTGGCGCGCACCGGACAGTACACGTATATGTATGTATAATTCGAGAATGGACAAGGAGCTAAATGAGTTTCGCCTAGGCTGCGGATAACGCATAAATACTGCAACAGCTAGCCGTAAGTATAATGCCCAATATCCGTGCGCCCGGTTGGGTAACGTATAGTTATGAATGAGGGTGAACTGGCCGAAGTGTGCGAACGAAATTGGATTTTTCGAAGCCAACCTTTTCGCGGCGCAGTGCACGGCCCCGTGTGTTTTGGCGGCTGCAATACGCTTGTGTATACGCAGACCTCGTTCTATTTGGGTAAGGAAACGTGCGAGGTAAAATCGTGGAAATTCGAAATTACATTCTGCATGATGTTATAGATCGATACTTTTTTGTTACGTTTGTTTGTTTGTTTTCAAAAGCAAAATTCATTCCCGTGAAGTATTTGCCTTAATATTATTCAAACGAATTTCGATATCATTCCAAAGATAAACCAATAGTTTTACTATTCAATGTTTAAACTCCGTTGATCCGCTCCTCGGAAAGCATCTAGCTACTTCGCAATTCCACGTTCCGCAAGTTCGTAAACCACTTTTTCGTGAGAGAGAAATGAAACGATCAGGAGATCAGCCGAGGGTGGACGTCTCGTGCAAGCAAGAGAGATAGAAAACAGCTGCATATAGGATCTGGTCGGAAGAGAGAGAAAGAGAGAGAGAGAACGAAATTCGAAGCGCTTTCAGCTTTCCACGTTGGAAGCTCCTAAGCAAGCCTAATCGACAGGGTTGGGGCTTTCGACTCTCTCGTTACGTTCAAGCCATTTGACGCGCGGCAATCCTCGCAGCTTCCAACTTCCGCTACAGCCGGACTGGCCCAAGCTGCACTTGCGCGGATTACACACGAGAGGCCATGTATAGGTATACGAGATTTAGTTCCCTCCCCTTCTCTCTCCCTCTTTCCTAGAGACGTATAACTCGCCTCTGATACAGCATGGCTGGACTGATTAGCTATCGGTAAAAAAAGTGTAATCTCGCACACGATGCTTGGCGGATCTTTGCGCGCTAGCGTGATTCTGGTTTGCGCGAGGTACGTGTAATTGGCGTTTACTGTTGGTTACGCCAGAAGAAAATTTACAGTCGATGAGTTTGTTTGTGTTTTTTTTTTCATTTTTTTAATTGGAAGGTTCGTTAGAGGATTTTCGAGGGAAAGCGTAATTTGGTCTTGCTATTGTAGAGGTGAAAATCATACGAAGAGAAAGTTATACTTATTTATATGCGAGCGCGTTGACAATACGATTCGTATCATTTTAGAAAACTCATGTGTGCAAAATTATGTAGTTAACGCTATTAATTTTAAGTGTTCCGGTTCTAGTATCTTTATATATTATCCTAAAATTAATATATACATTTAAATAATTTAGCTCATCAAGGTAATTATAAGTTTTTTAAAAATGTATACGCAAACTTATTTATAATCCAAGTGCGGACTATTTAATTTGGAAATAGATAACTTTTAAAAACTAATCAGCGTCGCTTCGACATGTAAATATTGATTCGTATTGAAATACAACTCATTAAAAGTACGTTGTTGAAGTATTCGAATTTAAAGCCTATTATTTCGCTCTTATAACAGCACAATAATCGGGATAAAGAGTAAAACCATCATCGTCTTGCATATTCCTAAATGATATACACAATCCCAGCTCTTCTATTAATACTTTAAAGCTCGCAGAGCAATGTTGTTTGCAATCGAAAGTTCCTTTGGTCGTCTCTTATGTTTGCATACGTAGTGCATTCCGATCACGTCTTCCTCGACTGTCTACTGCGCCGTATGTGTGTGTGCGGAATTTGCCCGTCGCCCAGGCCGATTTCCGAATCATGGTTCTGTGCCTGCTTGCGTACCACTGTTTGTAAAAGCTAGATCGTGTTTTTTTATTTGCGTCCTTTTCGACGCGCTCTGTTGCTGATGGTTCGAGATTTGGCATATCGCGCTAGTCACGTTCGCCTCGTTCGATTTACGCGAATTCACGCATTTTACATGGCTGTGGAGGTAAAACCGGTATTTCTAATATATGTACTGAACGCGGTAACGCTACAAAAGAGGGTAATAGACGGGATTTTTATTTTGCGCGTTGCATGTGTAATTATTACGTTTTAATGAAAATTTGTTAATTTTATTTGACGAATGTACGTATTTTGTAAAAGGTTTTAAAACAGGATGATTTATTTGTCCTTGATGGCACGGACTTAAATTGAATCAGTTAATTTCTTTTTAAGGCAGTTTTGAAACAGTAGGAAAACATACATCTATAAGGTATTTAAAAGTACGTTGGTGCGTTAACGCAACGAATTTACCTCGGATTCGTCATCATGCATAAAGCATTACCACAAGCAGAAAACTTGCAGAACCACAATCGTCCGTGAAATCTCTTTCCACTTTTCCTCGGTCCCCTTTAATGCCTGCCTACAAGTCTACCTTCCGAAATATTAATTCAGTGATTATTATTCCGCGCCCGACCTCTCTGTCTCTCTCTTCTCAACCAGTACGATTTATATTTTGGCGAGAGTTGTACATAACGTCAAACTACGGGTGCGCATTTAAACTTAGCAGCATACCTCTCCACGAGCTCGTGCGCGTAAACTATCGTATATTCGATTGTGCGTGCAACGGAAACGGCCGAAATCTGTAATTGTAGACTGAGTTTTGAATATCTATGTGGCAGCGAATTAATTAGGCTCGGATTATATCATTTGCGGATTTCTGGCCGTTGCCATATAAGGATATTAATTTTGGTTCGTTAACTAGCTACAGTGTCGGGACGTCAAAGTAGTTGTTGTGCTTGTACAGCTGAATATAAAATAGTTTTTACGTTGAGTGTCGTAAAGCAAATTGAAATTAATGATAACTTGACGTTGAAGTCAGTTGAATAGCAGATTTAACAAAAGTTTACAATTTCGTTAATTTTAGGGAATGTTAATGAATTATTGAAGCCCTGTAAAACATACATACTTGTCGGTGACGTGGTCTTCTACTCAAATGAATTCCCCCAGGCGCTGCTGAGTACTACCATTAAAGTATATTCACTTTAGAGGACGTACATAACGACATAGCATCTATGCCTGTGAGGATAGCCATTTGGGCCCCGGAATACTGGCCGGCAACTTATGAGTATCACACGATTCTATCACAAATAGTTAGAGGAACGACAAAGCTGCAACAAGTTTCGAGTACGAAGACTATCTGATTCTATTAACAATAGAGGATAAGATCGAAAGATGGGTTTGAAAATACTTGATGAAGGATTTGAACGTTGATATTATTCAAGACTTCATATTCGAGTATTGAAAAATTAGCAACAAAAAGAATAAATTAAAAGTTATTAAAAAATATATAAAAAATAAATTACAAGCTATTCCTGTATGGAAAAACCCAAATAATTAAATGGTTGATTTGTCTGAACTAAAAAAAGTACATGGATTGAAAAAGATATCGCGTTGTATTTTTTGATAAATTTTAGCGCTTGAAAGTTTTCAGATTAGGTCTCTTTCTCTCGCACACATACACATGTACGGGTGACACAGATAGTGGGAGAGAGAACATAATGAAGTTGAATCAGAAAAACGAAAAACCACTAACGTAGTTAGGTACTTATATACTTACACATATGTATTGTTACGTATCTAAATGTTTTATGATTAGCAATCCGTAACGACAGGGACAGGAGTGACTGTGCAGCACTGTAATATCTATATTCTATCTTCTACAACAAAGAGCAGAAACTTTGTTAAAGCTCAATAGGGACAGGACTTGCTTCTCGTTATAAGCATCGGGTGTTTATGTTGCGATCTATGGGATTTTGAAACACCGAGACCTTGCGTGCGAACTTCAGATGCTAAACTCCGCGAACTTCTGGCCAAGTTTCGTGTTACAGCGAAGTAAATATATGTTCCCAACAAACATGTCTTTTTATTTTTTCTCTATCTACAGAAACCAGAGACGAGATTCCGAAAAAATGATTATCGAATCTTTGTGATCTCGTATTAGGGCATGACGAAGTGGTAACGTAAAACCAATAATTCGCGATGTATATTGAAAAAAATTGGCGATTCCAGCAAAAGCAAAACACATTTTTTTATTAAATTTAGTTTTTTATCATTGATATAGAATAAAAGAAGGCGAAACTGCTAGAATCACCTACACATCTAATATATTTATATCATATAGTATCAATTTCATTTTAATTTGTCACTTTTAATGTGGCTATGGAAGTACTTCAGTCCCGTATTATTTTGGTAGCTATATGTAATACCTATAACGAGGCTGTATGATCAGATGGCCGACGAAATACAAATAAATCTTTCGTTAGCAGGTCAAAAATCTGTAGAGCCCTTTCAAAGGTTTATAACTGTTTTTAAAGTAAATCCATTTGTATAATAACAATTACGCTTCAACAATCTCATCATCTCATTCATAGGGTTTGAAAAAACGTATGAACAAATTAAATGCTGTGGCTCCGTCATAAGACCGTAAGATTGTATAATGAGTTATTATAAATACTAGGAATCAATTTAGCGCGCAAGCGCGCCGAGGTTTTAGTTTTTGTGTATTAATTTCGTTTTGCTATTTATCGTATTACATTTTTATATTAATAAATTTTCGTTCAAAGTTTCTGATGTCAATTAAAAAACCGTTAGTTATGGTTACATTATATTAAGTAGTTATGAGTATGTGTAATTTATATGTAAATAAACATAAACACAAATAAACAAAACTAGAAATTCCTATCACGATCACACGTTTTTTCCGACTTACGAACTTCTTAAGTCGTTTGATTCGGGATCATCGAGATCTAGTTCGAGATTTGAGATTCTCGAATAGGATTATTTTATAAAGAAAGATATAAATAAATGCATATTGATTAAATAAGTGATCTTATGAAAAGTAGTTACCGAATTAAACTACATTATTTACATAGTCTGACTATATATACTCGTGATAAATTAAAAATAATGTATTCTTTTATGGTTCTCGAAGACTTTTATCTCCTCTTATGCATTAAACAAAGCGTTATGTTAAAGCGTTAAGCGTTCTTAAAAAAATCTATCCAAAAATTTAAAAGTTGGCTAAAACAAGTTTCTTTTGCTTGCTTATTTTTTATAACATAGATAGATTTAAAATTTTTAAAGCAATTTTTAAACCTTTTGAAACATATTTATGTGACTTTTTAAAAAAATTTCATTAATATTTATTATTTTTAACGATTTTCATTAAAATATGGCATATTCAACAATCATACCATACCATCAAATCTACAAAGATTGTTTACTTTGTATTATGTTGCCAATCATAATACAAAGAAGATATCGTTAAATCGTTTAAGAATGCGGTTCTTTGCATTCAAAATTTTAATCATTATCATCATCTGCCAATTTGATGTATTATAGGTACAAATAAGCTTTTCTTCATTGAAGATAAGGTTCAGATAAGTTTATAATTTTAAAAATGTTTATTTCAAAATGCAATATAAATATTAAAACTGCAAAATGATACGCGCTTATACAATGTACTTACAGTAGAATCTCAGATGCGATTTCTTATGCATTAACAAAAACCATCCCTGGTAGAAATAATCGCATAAACTGGTAAGTTCCTGTATTAAAATCCTAAGAACTTGTATACCGGTTTATGGGAATTGATTCTGTATAGGTATATATAGATAATACAGACTTACATGAAATGTTCTTATAGTACTGATTTTTTGTTGAAATAAGTCTTGGCCACTATTGATGTGCTTGAACTAATTAAAAATCACAATCACAGAAACATGCCACTTAGCACTAAATAATAAAATCGATATATGTGTAAAAAAAGTATTCAGAGACAGGCACAGTTGCTCGAAGGAACACAGCACGAAGACTAAAGCAACTCACCAGATACGACTAAAACTCAATTGACTCGTATTCATTTCCAGTGTTAATTTATCTCTTTTGTGCGCGTTATCTTTATTAAAGTTAATTTACTTTCAATTCTTGTTGATTTACCTGTTATTGGAATGGGATTATTACACAGTGGCCGTGTGCTTAAAATAAGAATCTATATAATACACTCTTTATATACATAGACAGCAACGCGCTACTTACTCTCGAGCGACTATTTGTATCGTCGGTACGATATACTATTTAAATATTATATAATAATAGTACGTTACGATAGAAGTGCGCGAAGTTACAGTCTTAAATACAACATTATTAGATGAATTATATTACTTGATAAGATGTAATTGTCTATTCCTATATATTCCATGTCAACATGCAATATAACTCAGGATAATGATCGATATTAGACTTGCTAAGAACAGAACACTCGTCGCCGCTAGCATCATAGGCTCATAAACGCTTACGATGTACCACACACAGGAACACGTATTAATCATACGGGCGAATGCATCACTGCACGCGTGTACTATCCACGTATAACTTTACATGAAGCAAACTGATATACGCTTAGCATCTTCATAGCTATATTATAGTCATCTGTAAAAAAAGCGTAAAAGAGTTGAAAGCAATATGACAGCTGCATCGACAAAAAGACGTCCAGCCGTGTGTGTAGTCTGTGTTGAGATAAAAAAACGGAGAGAATATAAATATATGCAGACCTGCGAAAATTCAATATTTAATATGGATGGTGAGTTTCACGTTAAAAAAGAAACATTTTTTGTATATACTGAAAAGCTTTTTCTTACGTATACCTATATTGATTATTTGAGCGATTGAATATATGAAAATTCATGCGCGAATTTTATACATTGCATTATTATAGTATTTTTATATAATCAACTGTCATTATTCTTATCGAACATAATAATATATAATAAAGGTGGAGTACGCGTAATAGTAAGCCTGAATAATCGAACGACGACGAGAGCGCATTTCAAATTACAACATTCCTGTAAGTAGACTAATACAAAAACGAACAAATCCGACAAAGCAAGAGTGAAATCGATTTCGAAATGTAATATTCCAGAAATTTAAATTAAGCTCATCACGTTCGTATAATATTCAACGTACGTAAATAAAAGCCCGATAAAAGAGCGTTTAAAAGATACCCACGGCGACATCTTAAGAACACAGATAGTGTCGAAAAATCGCGTAACCGGCCACGTATACACAGTGCAAGCCTCCTATCTCCTCCTGCTCGTAAACAAAAATTTCGTCGTCAGCTAAAAAAAAATCCATCGTCGGTCCAAGACTCCCGAAAGCGGAACCCCACTGCTCGAGATTGTAAAAAAAAAAGAAGAAGAACCAAACCGGAGACAGAGTGGCATGAGGCGCGTAGCCACGTATACTCTCGGGTGGCAGTAGCGGTATGTGACTCCGCTCTCCGCGCGATGCGAGAGGAAGCGAGAGAGAGAGAGAGGGGGGGGGAGAGGAGAGCGAGCCGGAGAGACCTACATATTCCGAGAGAGCGAGCGAGGGGCCAATGAGACGGCGCAATGTGGCGTGCGCATATAGCGTTCTCCTCGTGTCCGCACGGCGCAGAGGATGACGGCCTCTCCGGAGGAAGAGGAGAGGAGCGCGCGAGCGCGGGAGGGAGGGAAGAGAGCTCGACTGGCGATGCGCGCGGCACCGAGCCGCCAGTAGTCCGCCGGCACTCCGCCAACGCAGAGGCCCTCGCATCGCTCATCCGCAGCTCTCGCATCATCCCCCGTCTCTATTTTCTCACTCTTTTATATACGCATATATCCACTCGCAGCACCCGTGTGCGGCTCGACATCGCGCAAAGCCCGCAAAGACTTCGTGCGAAAGCAAGCCCCCTATTCCCCCTTTTTTTTTATTTTCTTTCGTTCTTTCATTTTTCTGCACCACTGTGAGGGAAATAGCGAGAAAACAGCCATGATCGCCGGTAGATTCGTGCTGATCGCGCTTGCGACTCTGTGCTGCTGCGCCTGGGCCCAGGAGCTCAAGGTCGAGAAGGTCTATGTGCCGGAGGTGTGCGACGTCAAGTCGAAGAAAGGAGACCAGCTGACCATGCACTACACCGGCACGCTCCAAGACGGCACCAAGTTCGACTCAAGGTCAGTGACACGCACGCATATTGCACGCTCCGTTTCCGCTATGCAGCGACGCGCGCTCGCAGCGCCTTATGCCACCGCATCGGCACACGCGACGCTCTACAACGCGAAGGATCATTATTAATCGTTGTCGTCGCGTTCATCGTTCATAGATCTATAATATATATATATATATATATATATATATATACTTAGTCTTCGCGATGGGAAACTCCCATGTGTATGTATACCGTATAACTTGGCGCAGCTGTGAAACTTTGGCTGCTGCGCTAATTGACAGTTGTTATTGCTGTCCTACAGAGAGTGGAGTCGACTTTGAATCGAATTGTTTAATCGTTTGCGTCGAGTGTATTTCTGATGAAATAGTACTGCGTCATATATCTATACGTGGCGTATTGGAATGTCAGCTGTGTTTGGAAAGCTTATCACACAGTGCGGATAGTATAATCACGAGTTTGTTTTACCGGCGTAGAAAATTAATTTTCACCTTTATAAAGCTTTAACAAACGATTTGGCGAACTATTAGCGCGTAACTTGCTTCCGAGGTGTAACCATATGTTTTACGAGTATCGATGTGTTTTCAATGCAAACCAGGCTGTAGATGCTTTCTTTTATATTTAAATCTGGATTTGTGAATTCGCGCGTATACCGCCAGGCAAAATCGAAGAAACTTTTTTCTAACTGTAAAATCCTCGATGTTTCCACTCGACCAAGTTCAAAGTAATCTCTTATTTAAATCTTGAAAATACCGCGTGAAACACGCTAAAACAAGTGTAGTTTTCAACGCGAGACTTTTCATTCACAATCAAGGGGCTATATAACATGTAGGCGCGCGCATAATAACGTCAGCTGCGATTCAACTAAAGCTCGCGGAACGCGAGTGACCTATATTAGAAAGTTTGCATGACATTTGATAGCGCCTATTCTGCACGATATATATATACGGTTGTGCTGCAGTTGATGATGTTTTTCGCCGTAAGGTTCGCGCGCTGTTGCATATACTTATATATATATACTGCGTGAAATCATGATTATTAAAGCTGATTTAACTGATTGAGAGAGAACTAACGAGCTCGTTACCGGACAGCTGAAAATTATGTATACCCACGTGAAGCAATAGGCCGTAACTCCAGCTTTCAATGCTCTCTTTTTCATTGTGTAAATCCGCTCTGTATAGGAAGTGAAAACGCCTGCTTAAGTAGCTCAATCATGTCCCACACGACGAGTTTCTCACGAAAGTGCGAATTGCCATCATCACTTCCGCGAAAAAGCCTCGCACGGACGGCCGGCTGAGTGTGAAAGAGGATTGTTGTAAAAATCTTCTCCTCGAGAGGCTTTGCTTCCTATAGAGATAATCGCGTCATTCTAGTTTCATTCGCAAAGTGAAAGTCTCGGTGGTTGTGCTGTATATAGACTCCTAATTTATGTTTACTTTGTCGAGCGGCGAACTTGAAATGAAAGTCTTCCTCTCCTATATATTCTGTATTCTCTCTTCATTCTCTCCTTCTCACGCACGTCGAAAACAGACTTTTTAATTTTCGGCTACGTATTTCATCTCGATACCGCTTCCCGTGCGCGTATATACACGATATATAAACGCTGAGTCAGCGTTACTAAAAATTTATGAGCCAATTTCGTATATAACCGTTTATCGTCGTTATCATTAAAAAGAAAAAATGACTCTCCGGAATACGAGAAAAGAGTATATATATGCCTTGGTAGCAATTAAAGCGAAGCAGAGAAGACGTACTCGTGTAATTATCCTTCTGGCGCAAAAAACATACAGCAACGCATTCCAACGTAGAGAGGAAAAAAATACGCTGGCTATTACAAGAATCGCGCCAACATACGACGATGCGTTTCGCATCACTGACATCGGGTTCCTCCTTCTATCAGCATAAAATAAAGAAAAAGGAAGACAACGTGGCCGTGTGTCCGTCCCACACTCAGCTACGAAAGCGGATTTGAGCAATCGCGAGCTTATCTTGCGCCACGACGAAGCACGGAGAGAAAGAGAGAAGCTCGAGAACGCGGCATATGGAAGTGATTTCTTACGAGCTTTTCAGGGACGTAGGAGGGAATCCGGCGGGTCCGAGACCAATATAATACAAGCACATGCGGGCTAAAAATATACGTGTGAGATGAGTCGAGCGACGACCTTTAAAGGCGACGTTCGACGTGTGTAACCTATTGGGACGCGTATATATACTTATAATACTATTCATGAATGTGCAAATGGATTTGAATAAATTTTTCTTGTGCACATCGTGTACGCGGACTGTCCTGGATCCAGATTTGGATGAGTTCTACATGACAAGCATCCGATATAGAGTGATCTAAAAATAAAAGCAAACCTGTTGATTCGATCAACGCTTATTTATTGGCTGTAGATATATAAATGCGAAATCTCTCCTTGTTATATACCAAATAATTTTCGACTGACAATCTCGAACGTTTCGACAACGCGATCCCGAAAGCTCTCTATACATATAAGTAGTCCATATACCGCGCGCTCGTCGGTCCTTCGCACACACTCTCTCCCGTTTGGTCGATAACCTTCTCTCAGCAGCCACCCAGGACATACACACACATACATTGCACGTACGCACACACACGCGCATGTACACGCGATCGGTCGGCATTCCTTCGATTCGAAACTGGCAGCTTTGCACATCACGAGCTGAGATGGGATTATTACGTGCAGTCACCGCGTACGCGGACTGCCGTGAATTTTTCAGAGGTATATTGCATTTGCAAGCTCCTGCTTTTGATCGATCTCGTTATTTCCTTCTGGGGGATGTATTTCGAGAAGAGGCATTTTTAAAGTTGATAAAAATGAAATTCACTGCGGGAATCGTAATTTTTTTAGAATTAATGCAATTTCCTATATGTTTGCTTGTTTGTTATTACAAGGGTTAGCCTAGTGATTTTTTTTTAGTTTTTAATATAAGTTTCGAGTGAATTAAAAAGGTTGAAATGGAAATTCAGTCTATTGCAAATTTCCATTTCAGTTTATATACGACAATAATACTATCCCATTAATCTATAATGGGAAAATAAAAACAAATTCATTTTTAACTCAAAGCACTTTTGGTACATTTGAAAAGTTGATTGCTTTGTTAGGTAAACTGCATTGTTAAATCGGTTTGATAATGATTTAAAAATGCTTCGGAACGCAAATTGATTTGCAATCTCGAAAAAAGTTGCTTTGAAAACCCAACCGAAATATAGAAAACTAAAAATTCAATAATTAACTTTAATGCAATTTCGACACTCGCGGCTACAATGAAGTGCTACTGCTGCTCGATGCATAATTATCGACCGACCCAAATGAAAAAAATCTACCATCGATTCGAAACCATACCCGTCGCGATCGTTAAACCATCCGAGTCAGTAACTTAAAAACTTACGCGCAGAGAGACCGCGCGAGCAAATAAAACGAGCATACGTATACATATTCAATATAGTTTAAGCGCAGCTATTCAGGCATTTTCCTCGTCTACATTATACCTGCGCTACGTCGTCCGCTGCAGGCATAACAACAAGAGCTGCACAGAGGAGGCGCAGCAGTAAAACTGAGCTCGTTATATATCCACAGCTTGCTCCGCGTAGACACGACTGTATAATACACGGGGGGTGTATACACGTCCGGACGGCTCGGATAAGCAAGCTGAGCTCGGCCAAGCACCCAGTGTTTCCCTACTTTGAGTAATTAGCCTTCTTGCGCTTCCGCCTCTCCCCTAATAGGTCCGCTCGCCAAATCCCACCGAGGGTTTTATGTAGGTATACGCCGGCCTTTACAATTTCCGTCTCGTCGCGTAGGCGACCTATTGAGCGCCGATCTTATGTGCGTGTGCGAGAGCCACGAAATTGTTTCGTGCGGCCGTTATAAGTACCGTTAATGGCTATCGCTTCGAAGGTAAGACCACGAGAGAGAGAGAGAGAGAGAGAGAGAGAGAGAGAGAGAGAGAGAGAGAGAGAGAGAGAGAGATAGGTATGTTATACACGAACGAAATATCAATGCGCAGGTGAGCGAGAAACTTAGGAATTTCAATGAAAACCAGAGTACTTATATGAATTTTGTATTCGAAATATGCGTTTATTGTCTCAAAATCACGAGCATTTCGATGATGTACAATAGAAACGTCCGTAATTTAATACATGCTTCTTAACATAAATATCTTGGATGAAAATTCTTAAACGCTATTTAAATCACCCTGGACATTCACAATAAATTATCGCACTTTCTCCGCGGAGTCACAATATGATTATTATCATACTCATCATCATTAATCGCCTCGTTATCTAAATCATCTCGCTGTATAATATCCTCGTTCCTCTGCCGCGTAGGTCCTCGGCCTATCTACATCAAAGCTAGACGTAATAAAATATCGCGCTTCATAAAATCGAAATCGAAAACGTTGCAGCCGCGGCAGATAGCCCGTTTAATAGGTCTAAAAGCGAAACGCACTCTCGGCGCGCAGCTATACGTATAAGCGTTGAATAGAGCGAAAGCGCGCGAGTCTATATTCGTCCATTTGCGCGCCTCTTTCATCGCCATCTGTATTTATATATATATATATATATATACCCATATACGCGCATGTGCGTACACCGTCGCGCATTCCGACAAGTTTCCGCTGGCTGCTCGCTTTTTTTTGCCTGCGCACCGCCTCGTTTTTAATGCACCTCGCGATGCGACGGTCGTGCGTATATATAGTGTCGCTAGCGCGGAATTCGTGACTCGCGCGTCGCAGAAGCTCGTACAGAGCTGCGGGGAAATAAAAAGAATCGTAGCTGCTGCGCGTTGAAAAAGCCGAGCTGTCGCGGCATTGTTCTTCGGAACAGAGGTAAAAGGATTGTACCAAGTTATTTTTCGTTATACGCTACTGTACGGACGCAGGCGTTTCCAGCGAAAAGAATGGCCCGATGAAATCTTTGTTTTCGAAAAATTCGGGTAATCTTGTGATCGTGCTATCACGTATTTATTAGGACCTTCTCTGCAAATGACGAATTAACCGCAAATTTTTTCGTAAAATCGTAAACGGAGGTGCAGAGGGTGAAAACAAAAACGCAAGATAAAAAGAGAACGCGTATACAGCGCAGCGCTCCAACATTCTGTATAGCAAACTCCCGCATGTTGATACATAAAAGCGGCGAGTATTTTCGCATTGACGCGCCGAAGATTCGGTCTGTTTTTTTTTGGCTGCGCAAAAGCTTTGCCGAGCTGTGAATGCGAAACGCGCACGTTGAAATTTGACGTCGACTGCGCTGGATATTCAAACGAACACCGTTTTTGAATAGTTGCATATTTTCCTTACCTAGTATACGACACGATGTTAATTTCAAATGGAAAGTCTAGCTGCGATTTCAGTTTTATTCGTGTTTAGTTACTCCAAATCCAGGTTAACTTTTTAAAATGTGAATTACTTATTAGAGCTATTTTCCGTTCTTCTATATTAATCTCTTATACGATGCTATCGTGATACCCGATGAAGTGCATACATTTCCAAGACGTTATTATTCTATTATTCTATTTTTATTGTAAAAATTGACAACTTCAGCTGACGTTCTATTAGTACGGTTATTTCGGCGCACAGTCTCATTCGTCGACAGACTGAAATTCCGAAGTAAATCTTTTTCTAAATATTTCAACCAGAATGGCTCAAAGCGTCAGCATTCAATTTCCAAAGCCTGCAGAAATACATCAGAGCCGTTTCCTTGTCTATCGCTCAGCCGGCATATTATCTGCCTCAGCAGCTCTGGCATCCCCGACAAGGAGTCTAGAATATACAGGAACTCGCGAGACCGTGTCGAAGCATCGAAAAAAGGATCAAGCCTTGAGGGGGAAGGCGTCACAGTCCGCAAGTCTCTACTATATATATATACATAAGATAAGAGTCCATAGCGCGCGCGGCAAATTCGTGATAACGCTTATCGCTGTCCCGCCAGCAGAGACAGACGGAAAGATAGATAGGCGAAATGCTGAGCAGGCGGATGGTTCGATGCGCCGCAATGAAGATAGAGGTTCACGTTTCCTTGGAACTGGGATATATATATATATATATGTGCGGCCGTGTGCGGCTATATACACTGCAGAGCAGGAAGTCGCCTGCTGATTGCATGTAATTTTTTACGCCGGGTGGTACATAGGAGAGTTTTCAGACCGAAGTCCAAGGAATCATGCTATACTCGAGTGTGTTTTCACGCAGTGATATGAAATTTTCGAATTCGTTTGCTCGTCTTGCCAATGATATGGGTTATATTATATACACTCGCCGCAGACTTTCCAGCGTTGACAAAGCCAATTGCCATCAACCCAATTAACAACTGAATCATTCGAGATAATAAATGGATCCTCGATTCCATTATACTATGTACTACCTATATAGACAGCCCTCGTCTACGCCGCTTCCACAATCTCTCAAGTAAGAGATGCCCGCCTATATCCTTGAGCGCATTGTTCTCCTTGTATACGACTCCTGCGTTATATCTCGGAGAGTCTCTCGCACACCTTGCAGGGGGTGTTCCGCAACCAAATCTCCAGCCCGTATATATATATGCGTTAATTGAATTCGGAGTCCTCGGTAATCGACCAGGAGTAAAAAGTTCCCTATATATACGTTGAGCCAGAGATCCAGTATACGAGCTTCGGCCTATATATAACCGCAGATAAAAAGATGCGACGAGAGCTTTTAGCGATTCCCGCCGGCAGCTATATGCGCGCTTTGAACAAGGGCAAGGTATATACAACCGATCCGAGCGCGAGCGCGCGCGCGCGCGCGCATGAATTAGCCGCAGCGTTAGCGCAACAACGGGTGCAGTTCGCCTCGTTACTCCGCGCGCTTGCCGGAGCAAAAGAGCCAATTTGTAGTCGGGCCTGCGCTACAATGGCACGCGCTGCTTCGCGTTATTGCAGTTAGTATAGGCAGCCCGAGAGGGAGCGAGCCATGGGGATACGTGTGTATATTTGCGCGCCAGAGCGGTCTTTGTGAAATGGGCGCGCGTTTTGCCTCTTTACGCGGTGCGCGTGTCTCGCGGGACAGAGAACTGCAACTGTGTATAGCTCTTTCCCCGGTTACGCGCGATTTCGCGGTGCCCCGGTGCGTTTTGGGGCTTGTAGCTGTAGCCTCGTTTTTATGCGCTCCTATTGTCTGCCTGCCTACCTGCCTGCCTGCCTGCGCGGTTATAACTGTACGAGGATCGACTTGTAACATTATGATTGTTAGGCCTGTGTGTTCACGGGAGAGATTGTTACGTCATCTACATTTTTCTTTTTATCTTCGTATGCAGTTCGTTTGTCTAATTATGTGTTTATTTTCTTTGTTACAGGTGAGTAATGTAATAGCGAGTTCAATCGAAAGCCCTAGACATTCGCACCAATGTATTATGTGGTAACGTATAAATTGTAACATTGTTTGTTCAACCAAAATTAATATTTTATTATCAGATCGCCAGTAGCTCATGTGGATCCTACATTAGATTGTAAGAGAAACGCGTTGCATTTAATGAAGTGGAAGATATAAATAGAAACAAGAGAAAGTTAACGAAAAACACTACGGGAGTAAAATCCAAATATGCTAATGGAATGTATATATACTGCGAGAGGTAGTTTATTCTACCAGCTATCCCCGGACATTTTTTGTGCAACTCTGTCTCCCTCTCTCTCTCTCTCTCTCTCCGCATTGCACGGATGTAAATATATTATTTTGCGTATATAAAACAAGCTCGTTGTAACGAACTTTTCAGTCCCTCCTTTCTCGCTTCCCTTCTCTTCGATGGAAAAATCAGATGCGTGAATTGAAATTGTCCCGTTTTGATCACCGTGCCATATTTGGTTAATCGCGTGACCGCTACTTTGTATATAGGTAGCGAATTAAAAATTTGTTTTCCCATTAAAATTACCGATTTAACACAGCGTTTTGTTACGTCAAGTAGGACTGCAATTAAATACTTTTTTGTGACACATGTATGATTTACGCGTTTTTCATCAAGCGGGCGTAAAGTACCAGTTTTTTACCGGTGGACAAAGAAAGCTGACAGCAAGCAAAAAAAGTTGGACTATAAAAATATCAGTCGCTCTTTTTAGTTCCTTTATGTTCTGGTCGTCAAGACGACTTTCAGATTAATGACACGTCTACATGATCAAGCGCACTGGTCTTATAACAACTATACACAACTATTTTTAAATATTTGCAATAAGTTTATTGATTTAAAACCGGTTGTAAGCTAGTATTCGGTCGCTTATAGACGTTCATGTAACGTAAAAGATACCGATTAATTTTACATAATATATAGCGCTGCCAATTTCGTATCTTCTTCATACATTTATACTTAAAAAATTATCGAATTATTTAAAAGTTCCCTCCATATAATTTAAGAGAAAAAGATGTCCAATGTTACATGATATTCAAAAAGAATACTTTCCGTCGCGCTGTATCAATTGCCTTAAGGAGGATGATCTGCAGTCATAATGATTTTAATTAAGAAATTTACTCCCGTTTATTCCCCCTCGCGCGCGCGCGCAGGAATGCGCAGCGATGTGCCGATAAAACTCGCCGAGAGTAGATTTTAATTAAGAAACAAGATCTGTACAGGGCTAAGCCGTAATGGTTGTAAATCTGCAGGCTGTCCGCACCGAAGAGTGAAAAACACGAGCGCACGGGTGAGCGCGAGATTTAATTAGTGTTTCGCGGGTTCGGGGAAAAAGGGAGATGGGAAAAGAAGTAAAGCGTAAGATAAGATGCGAAATAAGCAGGAAGATGAATGGGAATTTGAGAAGCTCGGATCGATCAATAAGGTTATGCGTCAGTGAAGTCTCGTATATATGTATATGCTGCTTCTTTTCATTATAATTACTTTGAAAACTCTGAGCTTACGAGCTAAACGAAAATTGAAGAAAATTAACTTGCCGCAAAGTAAGAAATCACGGGTAGTCCGACAAACGAGAGAAAAATAGTCCACGTGAGGTATACCTATATATAGCGTGGCGCGCTCCTCTATATAAAAAAGACGGTAATAGGACGGCCGATGTTTGAATGTTTTCGCTCGGTTGGCTGCAGGTTCGCTCTCGCTTGGCGCTTGCGCGCTGTACATGCCCGTCCCTCCTTTATATACCGAACGTGTTTTCCGTCTGCGTACACAAGGACTCTTAATGAAAAGCGTATAAAACGTAAATTAGCCAAGCGTTGCGGATTCAGAACAGAAAACGAGGATGTCCGCGGCGGAGACTGAAACTCGCCTGCATTTCTAGTTCTGCGCTTCGTGGACTGTATTATATACCTCGGCGACTATACTGTCCTATAATAATGGACTATTTTGTCTTTTAAGAAAGAATTATGTACGCTGAAAATTTTGCGTATTTCTTCTTGCAAGTTACGCGCACTTATATATTATTTAAATGATTCAATGAACTATTTATCAATCTTCGCTTATTTCTTACATATCTATATGTGAACGTCGAGCTTATAATAAAATAAAGCATGTTACGAGACCGCGCGTTATAAATGAATAACAAACCTTTACTAAAATACATGTCGTTAACGAGGTTGCAAATATATAAAGAAACGCGACGATCTTTTTCCAGTAGAGATTCAATGGATTATCAATTTAATTTCTCCTTCGCACGGCGGCGATCATTTCTCTCTACGAGACTAAAAGCCTTCGTACTTCTCTTGCATCTGCGAATCATTTCCATACCCAGCACACAAGTACCTATGCAAGCACATTCACGCATACTCATAAGTCGCTTCTTCTTGAATCGTACGCGCGGCACACAAATACGTACACGCTGCGAACTATGTGTGTGTGTGTATATATATATGTATATATGTATATCCCGGAACGAGGCTTTCAATTAAGCTGCATTGTTTCGTCTTGCAAAGACAAACAGGCGCAGATGCCATTCAACAAGTAGGCCGCTTGTGAGCGCGCGGTCTTATCGAAATCCGAGCTTTACATCGCTTCCCCGTCAATTTGCATTCCCTGATGTACTTCGCGGCTTCGACTGAAGCATATACAATATATACGTCTATACTCCGAGAGCAACTGCTCGAGATATCCTATGTTGGAACATAGATTCGAGCGCGCGCATATAGCATGAACTTATCGGAATTGGATTTGAAAAATCTTTTATTTTCATATTTTTATACATACATTCGTCGTGAAAAAAGAACTCGATGAGAAAAGCTCATCTAAGTATAAAATCTTGTACAAGTATTGGTCTATGCAGAAGATAACAATATTAAAACATAACCAGATTGCGCTTCTCCGCAGAATCTTTCCGTCGCTCGACTTCTGCTTCCATCCAATAAAGCGGTGAGCAGAAAGGGCGTCAGAAATTTCAAACAGGATTACGTATCTCCCGGCCACTTGTAAGAAAATGTCACATATACATACGTTCCTCTGTGTGTGTGTGTGTGTATATACAGCTACACAGCTGCGCTACTGAGAAACTCGTTTAAAGACGATATATGGGCGTCGGCGATATTTACGAGGGCCAAATGTATTCATAGGTGTTCCCTTGATATGCAGGCGCCTGGCCCGCGCGACGAGATCCTTCCGCAGAGTTGTACGTGCAGGATATGGGGAGGGTGGGGATGAGAAGCAACCCGGCGTACACGCGGCCAGGATATGTATAACGCGTCGATTCATAATTCAAGAGCTTTTGAGGCCAGATTGATGCAGCCTCCACGCGCTCGCGGCTCCCGGCCACTTGCTTTATCTTCGCGAGGAGAAAAATGATTCCAGACTGCACGGAGAGCATCGATCGTCTTTGTTTTCTATTTCACTGACTCGACAAGCTCTCCAATGCGAAAAACTATTATATCGATATAACAGTCCCGTCATATGTATACGAGGAATTAGTAATCGCCAGTCGTCCTGCGTCCATGACCTTTTTTTTCCCTCTTGTACAACTGTCACTCCAGGCGTAAAGCAGCAGACTGGGCTTCGTAAAATTCCCAGTGCGCAGCTAGCTGACGAGAGGAGAGTGCACAACTAACGCGCGACCACGACAACCCAATCTCTCGTCGTCGCGCACATGCGGCGATGAAAAATTCAGGCCACGATGCATCGGCGCACCAAGCGAGATCGTGCGCGGGTGTACGGTCATTAAATTTCGATGGACAAGTCTGTTCCGTCGTCGTCGTCGTTGAAGTGAGAGCGTTAAAGCTTAAAGCGTCCCAAATAACCCGCTTCTGGTTATTTTGCACCTACTGCGCGTTGTGTACAGTATATAGATATAGGATGAAGATGTGAGAAAAATCCGTTGTTAGTTATATAGCCTACTTTGATTGAACGCTGTACTAAATTTGCTCTGTAATGACACAAGTCGGATTTTCCCTTATATTACACTCGAAGCGACCGATAAAATCGATTCACGGCGAGGAGCAACGGCAATTCCATTAGTATAGTTTCGGCGAAAAAGAGAAGATTGCAGACTGAGAGCTTCTCGGCTCTCTGAGCGAGCTTTCGATGTAAATTTCAATGGATCGCCAGCGAAAACAAGCACGGGATTTTCCACCGGAAGTATATATATATATATAAAGACTTCGCTTTGCGCAGTGTTTCTGCATTAACCATTAATACTGCTACGAAGGATAATGCAAAGTAGAACAGAATAATTTTCTCCACGCTGTTCTTCAAAAAAAGGCTCTAATAGATAACGTCTTCGCGCAGTATAGGGTGCGATCGAGTGAGTCCAGCCGGCTTACGCCTGGTACAGCAGAGACGGGGAAAAATAGCCGAATTCTGCTGAGTTCACTATCTCTGATGGAGAAATGCGTACGGTCGAGCGATTCAGTTCTTGCCGACCGACTCATCGATCCTCGATTTAAACCCCTATACCGCGTCGATGCGAGGCTTTTATAGTCTACTCGGGCTACAGTAAAGCTCGGTCCTTCGAACGCGAGCTTTCGCCTTTGCTACGTAGGATAATGTCTTAGTTTTCTAGGATTCCACGGGGGCGATTTGTCCGATAGACTCGTTTTTCACTTTACCAGTCATACCTATATTCCATGCCCACATATCCGTATTGCACGAGCTTTTTCTTTCCGCGCGAACAAATACATTTTAACGCGAAAATAGCTGTGTTAAAAGCTTTTTACAAAATCGAGAAAAAATGAGATGCAAAAAATGGACGAAAGAACGTTTTTTCAAAAATCCATTAGTCGAGTACATATACTGCGTCGGTTATGGCGCTATACTACCGGTAAAAAAGCGCACAATATCGCGCGCATGCAGCAGTGGGGACATTTCGCGATCCTTCGCGCGCACACTATACAACTCCCCGGTGAAAAATCGCGGACGCGTCGCGTCCGGGAGATCGCTCTCCATCAAATATTCATACGCGCTGCAGGTAAAATAGTCCGTTCGGCCGATAAATTTAGTGCCGGGAACGTGCGCGGAAGCTGAAAAATAATCTCGCCGAGGCTCTCGTGCACTGCGTACATATACACAGATACGTATATATACGACGTATATATATATAGAGTATGTAGTACGGCTATACTCTTTTCTATATTCGGCCCTCGCGCGTGCGAGCTGCGTACGAGATCGAAAGATCTTTATCAAGGAAATAAAGTGACCGGCGGCTCCCGTGTGTGTGTATATATATATATATATACGCTCTAAAAATACGTATACTGATTTGCCTTGGGAGTGCCGAGCTCGCTCCTTGATTGAATGTATACGCGAGATTGAAATAATTTTCACGTCGAGTACAATAATCTATACTTTGTTTTAATTTAATATCATATTTAATTTCGGAAATTTAATGCCATCCTCGTCGTCGCTATAAAAGTCCTCGTGAAAATCTCACTTCAATCTCACCGGACCACCAGGCGGCAAAGTCAGAAGCCAACAACCAAACAATCAAGGCAAAACAAAGCCGAAAACAAGAAAAGACTCGATCCCGCGCTTAAAATTCAGAGCGTCTCGAGAGCATCCCGCCGGCATTACAAAGAATTAAAGCGCGCGCACGAGCTCTGCTGCTCGACTAATTAACAGGAGCGCACTTACGGACTTCCGCCGTCCTTTCTTGCGCGAGTTTCTTTCGCGCGCGCCTGTATAGAGCCGTGTGTCGCGCGGCGCCTCTGAAACTTTTGGCTCGACTGCAGCGACGGAACTCACGCGCGAAATAATTAACGAAAGCTCGCGCGCGAGTGCCGAGGCAAATTTCGCGGACCCCGAGAGAAAGAGAGACGAGGCGGACGGGTACAGTCGGGCGAGGCTAGTTTAAATATTTAGTGTCGGCGCAGAGCCAGAATGAGATGCGCTGAAATTTTTTCTTACCTGCAATTATCGAAAATATTTCTGAACGTGGTTGGTATAGTGCTCGAATTTTTCATGAATTCCGTAATATTTATATATGTACACAAGCTTCCATCGTCGAGCTGTGGTTAACAGTTGACACACAGATTCCTTTTATTTTTGCAGAACTATCCGTTATTCGAGGGACGGAGTTCGGTCGCGTCAAAAGTGTCGAAAACGAGCCTATGTGCATTTTTTTCAGGAATCAATATTTGCGAATAGTCGCGCGCGATGAAAAAGTCAAGCGCGGATCCGACTCGCAGTTCTTTTCCGGTTTGTATATATTGAACAAGGGTCAATATGCGCGCCACAGCGTATATGACAAGTACGCTCTTTGCACAATAACGAAAAGTTCGCGAGGAAATTTCATATAACTGCGCGCTGCAGCCTCGAGCGTATTTGCCCAAGTTACAGCGATCGAATGATGATACTTTTCAAATGCGTTGATTATAGCTGTCTCAGTATATATTATGCATCAATATTCGAATTTTTTCGATGTAAAAAGAATTAACGCAAAGTTTGGAATTCTTTAAATCCGTGAACTCGATGAGTGACACTGATGATAACTGGGTCAACACACGTTCACTTCTCCCTGTAATTGTATATGCGAAACAAGACCTCGCCAAACTGACGGTCGGATAAATTTCCTTTTAAAAATCTCTTGGCGAAACGAGGTAAACGACTTCGAGCGAGCAGAAGGCATTGGAAAGGACGCGTTCGGGCGGTATTTCGGGGTAACCCAGATACGTTGAACCGTTGTACATAATTTTCGGCCCGCCGTGGGATGAGATACGTAATAAGCGCGTTCGAGACTTTCACATTTTTTTCCAGCAGCGCCCGAATTATAAAGGCAACTGGGGCAACATACTCCAGTGAAAGAAAGGGTGACGGTGTCGATGAATTGATATACGATCCGCGTTAATTATCTCTGCGCCGAAAGCTGCTAATTAGCTAAGCGCGAGTTCTCCACGGGAGTTAGCAATAAATTAAGTTGTTTTTCTACTGTGTATAATGCATTCGATAGATTAACATCAATTAGAATTACGTTATTATTATTATTATTATTTTGTTTCGCGCGAATTACCAAACATTGAAGCTGACGTGTACGGTAAAATTTATATGATTATCCGTCGCTGCACTGGACGGTTTATTTGTTTGCTTGATCGGTCAAGCCGCTCTTTGTGGATGAAAGTTCGTATTACACCTAATAATATATCATATCTGCTTTGAAAATATAATCCAATAATTTTCGATATGAAAAACAGTTATGAATAAATGTAATTTCATTCAAATTCTGCAGAAATGGAAAACCGTTATACTAATAACTGTGTAATTCATATTTTGATTGATTGGATAGGGGAGAGTTGCCCCGGATAGTTATTTTTGTATTTTCAGCGGACTGCAAGAAATATTGACATAACGTTTAAAGTAGTCGTAACAAAACATCTAAAATATACTTAATGAATTGATGACAACCGTGTCAAAAGTTATTCTGCGACGGTCATTCTTGTCTGTACGTTTATGTCTATCTAATAATTTTTATACAAATTTTTTAGGCTTTTACAAGTCGATTGGGACGTGTTAGAACATCTGACTATTATTATAAACGCAGTATAATATAAAGTAAAATATTTTTATATTTTAAAAATAACTGAAAATGGCTGCATATTTAACGGTAGAGAAATTCAAACAATTGCTCCTTTTATTCTTATGATGACTTTTTGCAAATCCGTAAAACCAGCGTTTTACATATTTACTATGTAAACTAATTAAAATGTTCCTCGTCCCGATAAGAAGTTAAGTCCAAAACATCCATACTGAGCTACTCTCCGCTATACTAAAACAACCATCTTCGCACTTGAATTTCAAATTTTATTAACCTGTTTCCACACGACTCACCTGTCCGCGATCATAATCTCAAATCGAAAATCATTAAAAAAAACGAGACTCCGCGAGCAATTGCGGTTCACGCTTCATCTAAGAAAAACTCCCACTGCCCAACAATATCTCGCACGAGCATAGAGCCCATATATATATATTATATACGCGGAACTTTCTCGCGCGCCTCGTTACTGCCTCGGGGAACTTTCTCCGCTTCGCGCGCGAGTCACCTCGAGTGCCGGCGTGCACAACGAGCCGCAGCGGAAAAATGTGATTTTAACCCCGAGCTTCAATCTCCAACCGAGTGCGCTTGGCTTCTTTCTCTCTCCCTCGGGGAGAAAAATATTTATGCACGCGTCGTTTAATAAGTGCCGGCCGCGCGAGCCCGCTCGCCTCGAGTGCGCGTTTCTATACACTTATATATACAAATATATATATATATATATATCTTTCATAGCGATAGAAAAGAAAGTGCATTCACTGCTCTATCTACAGCGGATTTTGAAATTATGATGAAGTGAAAAAAAAGAAGAGACGAGTCGCACTCCAGCCCGCGGTATAATATATAACGACGCGACGTGCGACGAGTCGAATGGATGGGATAACGGGCTGCTCAACCAACGGGAAAAGTGATTACAGCGCGCAAGCCACCTTCGGTCTATAATAACACGATTGAACTTTGCAGCGAGAGCCCCGCGATGGATATAAGGGCATCTATATATGCACACCTGCAGCGCTGCTCGAGAGCTTTACCTTTCGTCTGGATAAACATTTCGCGTGATTTTTGTTTTATCAGCGCGGACAAGCTCGAGATTTTCCTCGTTTGTAGATACTCACCTCGCGTATATAGATTTTCGCAGTTCGCTTGCTTTGCTTCGAGATATAAGCGAGGTATTGGATTGGTTCTGTGATTCATTTAAATTTGAGAGCGAGTTCTTCTTAGTTTGACATTTTTAAACCTGATCTGCGTATTATTCATAAACGATCTCCGCTTCGAGATTATATTAAAAAACTCGTACCAATCGTCCATTTGATTAACCTTGACTTTTTTCTGTTTCAGGTAAGCTTCTTCGAAAGTCGCAGAAACTCGAAGTGACCTTGCCAGTTCGTAAGCTCAATCATATATTATTTCGACCAACAAGACCCCAGAGAAAAGCAAAACCCGACACGTAGTCCTTGAAATGATCACAAGCTCGTAAAAAACTGCGCACACAGCGTCAGTTGAAATTTCACAAGCGCATAACCAGGAAGTAGCAGCCGTCGCATATAAGGGGACGTAGTTTAGCATATCCCGTACGTTCAAATATATGATATATATACGCGAGTAAGAGTCGGCAGAGCTCAAACTTTCTGGCAAAAGTCGCGAGAAAAAGGCTCGCAGCGATAAACTTGGCCGCATACTCTCTCAAACGCGGACCGCCGTAAAAGGGCCTTGATTGTAAGAGGGCGCAAAGCCGCCGCTGTCGTAAATTTTTGCTTCGCACCGCCGAGAGAAAGAGAGGCAGAGCCGGGAATGCGAAGACGATCTGTTCGCGTGATGTTCGCGTCGGTGAAATGAGAGAAGAGTCGGTTACTTTTTTTCTCTCTTTTGTCGAGTTTTTCTTCTCCAAGCGGTAGCTCGCTCGTTCCTCCTCATCGGGAAGTTGAGATTTATGCGAGAATGGAGTAGTCAGAGTCGAGTGGAGTTATGAAGAAAAGTAATGAGTGTCCGCCCAACTGCGCGCGTGAGTTGGGAGCGCCTAGTTCGTTTGTCACGCGGAAGACAAAGAGAGCGGAAAATAAATTTTTCGTAAACTCGCTGCAAACTTCATTTGCGAGAGAGAGAGAGAGAGAGAGAGAGAGGGAGAGAGTCTTGCACTTTTGCCCGCGCGCGACAAAAGTGCATGGAAACATGGTAAAATTCTTATTGCCCCTTCGTATATATAACGACTATTAAAAGAACGGAAAATTCTTGCTCTACATATAGAGTAGTTGTTGGGGTAATTTAAAATTTACGAAACTGCCGCGGCACAAATGCGAAAAAGTTCAAAGAACTCGCTTATGCCATACCGAATTTCAACTGACCGCAGACAAAAGCAATCAGCCCGAAGAGATTGGCCGCGGGCTACTGTTCGGCTCGCATCTCGCCGTTACTTCATCCATCGACTTTTGCACCTTCGCCAATGAAGCAGGAGAGCTTCTTTTCGATTTCCCGGCCGAGCTAACAATCCGCGTCCGGCGGACCGTTCATAAAGCGATTTGTGCAGCTCTGTGCGCCGCGATTCTCGGGCTTCCTTATATATAGATGTGTGTATGTGTCGTCGACTATAGCTATATACAATATATATATAAGGACTCTATCCGATGCGGTCTTCTATCTTCTTTGATTCGCCGATGCGATATATAGAGCTTCGCGGAACTTTGTTACGCGTTGCGCTCGTCGATACTGCAGCGGAGAAAGGTTTTTTTTTTGTTTTTCTTCTTCGCGTTTCCTCTTTATTCGCGAGCGCTTGGCCATTGCAATTTCCTAGAGGCAGGTCGCTGATGCTACTGTCGGCCTTTGACCGCTGGTGCAGCAAGGCGACTCGAGAGATAGGAGAAGCTATTCTCCGAACTCTCATCTCGACAGCTTTTAAAGGAGGATGCTATTGAAGACGTTGCGCGTGATACGTGAGATACGAATGAATACTCTCGCGTCAAAGAGATAAATCATCTTGAGCATTTAATTCATTCAGCGAGGAAAAAGTGAATCTTTTCCTTATTCCGGGATTATACCGTCATTATATACCTTCGAAACTTCCTGGACGCCGCGATGGCCTCACGATTCGTCAATCGCGCGAAACTATTTCCCTCCCGATTGCGCGTGCATGGCATCATCAATCAGCCGCGGAATACTCTGCCGATCTCTCTGAATTCGTTCTGCAACAACGGTGTGAAAGTCTCGCGGGATAAGAGAGCGAGAGGGAGAAAGCGGCCGAAGTTCATTGTCGCAACCTTCCTCGGCCGCAGCGTGTGTTTCGTTGACCCGCTTTCAGCCGCGCGCGCACAGCCTCGAGCCGGACGCTGAACTTTCCTGCAGCGAAAGTGCCGCGGCGAACGAGCTTAAAATTAAGAGTTTGAATTTTCCCGTCTACGTGTGCTATATACTCCTAGCGATGCCTATACGTGAGCGGGAAGGCAAACAGCCGGTTCTATTGCGCTCGTTTCATGGTCTCGAGAGATGGACGAGCAAATGATTCATCATGGATACATCGTCGTCTCAAAATGTTGTTTGTATATTTGATTTCTTCAGGGCTCGCAGGATGCCGACAATAGTAAATCGTACTCAACAAAACATTTTATTCGTATAATCCAGACGCAATTTAGGTAGTATTTCATAGCGATATGGCGCGAAAATGACAGTTTGTTGCACGCACGGGCCATTTGCCGAGTCGTGCGTATCAGGCCGATAATAACTCGACGGTGCGTCGATGTGCCACCCCAGATGAGTATTAAGCTCGTGATTGATCACTCCATTTGCGCTGCAGCCGATGACGAGTCGACTGTCACGAGTTCGGCTCTAGCTACTCGATTCTTTTTTTGCGACGGGATTAATGGAGACAGTGGATGACGTCTGGATACCTATATATATATATATATATATATATGGGAATTGTTGTCAGATGGAAAACTTAACTAAAAATCGATTGGAAGCATGTCGAGGGTGTTTTATTATACGTTCATCTAGTATCGAAGACTGGTAGTACCTTTCGGAAAAAATCTATTTTAGACTATATTGTCATTGTCAGAGTATATACCAGAATAAAGTATTGAGGTCCTCGTAAACAAAATTATACTTATTGCATAAGCGAAAGCTGTACAGCATCGCTAAAATTGCATTCGAAATGAAAAGTGGTCCAATGTTATTACGAACTCATTATTTCAGCGAAATACCCAAAATGTATTCCGAATGATTCTCTTTCATTTGCGACTACTACCGTGAAATACGCTTCTGTAGCCTGCGCATAAGCTGTTTAATTTCGAATGCGCGCAATGAGAGCTTTTATATACAACAGCGATAAAAACGATCAAATCTCCCGCGAGTTAAAAAGGAACCATCGCCGCTGTATTTATAACCCACGTATAAAACAATGCGGAATTCAAATATGACATTGTAATAAATGCCCTACTTTGATATTGTGCATATCGCGAGAATATTGCTGATGCAACTTCTTAATAATAAAAATTCAGGATAAATGGAAAAGTATACCGGAATAAGCGGATATTTCAGAGGATTAAGATGATTACTTTATGAAAGAGGGTTGCATTTTATATTCGCCGAAAGCTACGCCGTTGCATTTTTATTTTACACGGAAGCTCGGAGCATCGGGCGTATATAAGCATACATGCATAACGAGAGTAAAATAATTATCCTCGTCAAGCTTCGAAATGACCGAAACATTTCGACATTCGTCTATACGAAGCGTGTTCGGAAACACAACTGTATAACAAGCACACACATACACACACACACACGTCGATTCTCATTTTCAGCGAAACAATATCAGCAGTAACAACAACAACAACAACAACAACAAGTTGTAAACCCAAGAGCGTGTTTGATGAAGTGTGTATGCAGATCAATTTCGTGGCTACATGCATCGCATTGTATCGAGAGCGTCGCGCGATTGTAAGCGAGCCAACCTGTGTGTGTGTGCGTGTGTGTATGTGTGCGGGGTTTACACGAGTCCGCCAGTTAATGCAAAACATACGCGAAACGAGCGCCAACGAACGACAGGTCGCAAATTAGGACGGAGCGAGAGTGAGTTGGGAATATTCTTGGCGCAGCGCGGGGCCGCGTACTGCGATTGGTCGGACGATACGTTGAGTAATATCCCTGGAGCCGTATCAATTTAACGAGTATACACGAAGTCTCTATTCATAATAGATAGATGGAGAGGAGGGTGCTCGACAGGAGAACCGTTGATAAGGGCAAATGCTGGATACATTTTTTATTGAGCGTTGTATAATTACGAATGTATTTTCCACTCGACAGATGATTCTGAGTTGTATAGAATGAAAATTCGGTATACTCGTGAAGTGAGGAGATGTCTAACTCGAGACGAGCATTAACACACACGCTTTTTTATATTTAAAATGTCACACTTGACAGATCCTTCAGCCGAGCTCTCTTTGACATAAAATATATGTATACTCGTCGGCGATTCGCGTGTCGTGATTTCGCATCGCGAAACAAGCCTCGAGAGAATATTTGAGTTTAGTGCGCCTCGAGTGTCGCTAATGTCCGCGTGAAGTGCTCCGCGCGAGGATATCTCGTTAAATGAATTCGCTCTTCTTCAAGTGGACTTCTTCTGATGTAGCTCTCGGAAATTCAAACGGCGGCGGTCGAATGTGCGACACATCCCTTTCACCTACTTTTTCTTTGATATCGCGAGGAACGACGGCATTCAGCGCGCTGCAGCGCTTGCACTTTTTCAAGTCGGAGTCATCCGCTGCAGCGGCGTCGTTTCAGTTTCTGACCTATTTCTGCCTTCCTGTCTGAAAAACGACAATAATCTGGGATACCGTGGTGTAATGCTTTAAACGTGCTCTTTTTTACTTATTTGTTAAAATTTAGGACTGAGCGTTGTGAAAAGCGCGTTTTATGCGAATACGCTAATTATTTTTTCGATCAGTTCGTCGCTCGAAACTTGCGAATAATGTTCCTCTACACGCTTCCAAATTCACCTCCGCGCATATTAAGTTTGCAAAGTTCGTCAAAAGAAAAAAGATTAAAATAAAAATAGCAGTGGAGATGTGCCCGCCAAGAGGGGGGTGATCCTCGTGTCTCTTTGACTCGACTTGGAAATTCGTCCGAGAGCCGTGCAAGGAACTCGCTTGGCAATTTCTCGGCTCACTCTCGTGTCTGGGACATCAAGAGCAACAGCGGTAACAGCTCGACGAGAAGTACAGAGCGCATGAGAGTTGAGCACTATCGCTATATTGCACGACGACGGCATGGCTATTGCAGGCGGTCGAAAAATGTCTCTCTTTCATACATCCACACGCAGTTTTTTTCTCGACGTCAGCTGCATTTTCGCCTAGTTCGTCTGGTTCACGAGGCTATGTTTAGTTTTGCCTTTTTTCACCCAGTAAACACTTTGTCTGGATATATTACGTGCATATGATTTCGAATTCTTCCTCTGTACTACTTTTGGTTTCGGAATAAAGTTCTTTTGTTTGATAATGATTTCTGAGGAATTGTGAATTATATAAAAATACTAAGAGAAATCATCCCTTTTTAATTAGTTGGTAGTCGCGTACTAAAAGCGAGCCAGATATTCAGATAATAAAATTGCAAACGGGTATAAAGTTTACATATTTAGCGCTCAACCTATCGTTGGGAAAAGTTGAGAAACAAAGATCAGTAATTTATACTCGAACTTATTACTTAATTTTTTCAGTTACCATTTTTAATGCGCCTTGTATTTATAATTTTCTTAATGCCTTAAGTGCCCCTACTGTTCTAAACGACGAATTTTTTATTTAAATAACAAAACTCTTCACTGTACGGATCGTGAAATCTTTACAAATTTACAACCAATGAACTATCCGATGTTTCAGTCGAGAGAGAGAGAGAGAGCTTGCGCGCGAGCAAATAAAAGCTCATAAAGCTCTGTATGCAAAAAGTCCACGACAGAATGCAATCCCAGAAACGTCGCAATAAAATAACATAACCGTTTTCATTACTTCCCCGAATCGATTAATTCTGCAGCCACCTTGTGCGCTCGAAAAAAAAATAGCAACGCGCACCGGTACGGGGGCAGAAAAACAATTTTCAGCTTTTTCTCAAGCGCGTGCGCTCACTCTGCGGCTTAACGAGTTTTCGCGATTCAGCTTTATGCATTTCCAGCCTTTCTCTCACCCCTTTTTCCAGCACTTCATTTCAGAAGTCGGACCGCACAATGATGAAGGCCGCGCCGTGCGATGAGCCTCTCGCAGTGGCGCTCGAAATAATAATCGATAGAGAACTAAAAAGCGCTTTGAGGCAATCGCGAAATTAATTTCCGCGCAGCGATTCGATCGATTCGGCGAGCTGACAATTAAGAACGCGGCTACTGTAGGCCGCTTATATTTCCCGATGTTAATAACCGCAGGAGGGCTATAAGTGGATTCTGGGTGTCGTTCGGCTGTGCTCGATCTCATTATTACGTTAATTACACGCCAGAGAAGACTTTTCGACGACGAGAAGGAGCTTATGAGCGCTAAAGGCTACCGAAAGGGAGCATCATCTTTCAAGTTTTAATGGAAACGTTCGAGCCTCGCGCACGCGTTAAGCCAAACTTTGGCCGAGCAGGCTGATTAAGCGGAAAATTTGTATGCTTCAGCTTGACGAGGCCAACTTAAGCGTCCTGCAATTTTGAAGCCGATGCAATTTTATTACGTTTTACGCTATAAAGCAGCGGGCTTTGATGTTTCCGAGGACCGCCACAGCGGTGCCGAGTATGAAAATTGTATCCAAACTCGGGCCCAACAGTCGTCCCCCTCTCGCCTCCCAACTTCATTTTCACTACTCCACTCGCAGTGTATATAACGACAAAGCCGCGCTTAGCCTTGCCTCGTCGCAACTGCAGCTAACTTTTAATCGCACCAGCAGCAGCAGCGGCGGCAGCGGCGCCCGGGAACGCTTACTCTGCACGCGTGTAACAGTCTCCACTGCGCATGTAACGCTGAGGCTTCGGACAAGGGCCTAAGTTAGTTATACTGCGGAGGCGTGTGCTAAACTGTGTCTTCTGTTCGCTCTCAAGATGGTAAGTCGCGCAATGATCGCATTACCAAGGCCTAGACTGAGAGAGAGGCCGGTGGAGAGAAGCTCGGGAAGAGCTTGGGGAGAGAGGAGAGCTTAATTATGGCGGCCGCGAAAGTCCCTACACAGAGTCGAGCTGTGTATAACTTTGTGGAGCTGCTGCGCTGTTGTTAAACACCCGCGCCTCTGGCGACGACTAGGTCGATCTTGTTGTTGTTCTTGCTGCTGAAGTGTCTTTTGTTGTATTTTGGGGCTAGCGAGTTCCTAATATACAGCAGGCAAGTAGCAAGATATCCTCTAGATGACCGAGTTCTTTTGAGACTAAGTTTATGGGAAAGGAAAAAATATTTCAATAATAATGATCTTGAGTGCAGCACTTTATAAACTGGGCAGATATAACCATTGCATATCTGAACCGAGAAACGCTCAGAATGAACTTCCTCTCGCGAGGATAACGACTAAGCTGAAAAAAGAAAAAGAAGAAGAAGCTACTTGAAAAAGGCAAAGAGCAAACAATACCGCTGGAGTGAAAGCCACGAGAGTCTAAGAAAATAGACAGCAGCCAGAGCGAGACGAGGCGTTAATTAAGAAGCGAAATAATTTCTCGGTCATTAAGCAAAGAACAGCAGCTCACGGTCCGAATCGTCTCCCTGACCCTCCAGCTCCGCAAGGTACACAATGGATTCTTTGAGTAATAGCCCGGCAAGCGTCTGTGGCACAATGACGAGCTGCAAAGATTTTCACCGACCATCTTCCCCCAGAGCAACCCCCACTCAATCTCTCGCTCCTCGAGAGCGTCAAAGACAAGGGAGAGCTTATCTCTCTCTCTCTTTCGCGTATAATTACCTTTGGGCAAAACTCACTGCCCTGCTCTTCTTGGCCGCGGCTCCTTTGAGAGAGCATTAAGTGGCTTCGTCTATTATTCTGCGTAACTGCGAAAGCATCAGTTGATAATAGTCCTGAGGTGTGCTATTCATGCTCGGATTTTGCCCGATTCACGAGATCCCGACAAACCTCGGCAGATCAGCCGCACAATTATAAATTCCCCTCGATTTTCCTTCGACTACGCGGCCAGCAGTATACCTGCCGTTCGCGCGCCAACGTGAGATTTCCTCGGAGCCGCAGCTGCAGTAGCGCTTGGATCTTGGAATTGCAAATGCTCCGAACAGCAGCAGCAGCAGCAGAGCGCCAAGATCCCTATATGCACGCGTGGAGTTTTCGCTCGCCAATGTATGGAAATTCTGCAGACCATCGATGCTTGAATTATATATATGGCCAGCTCTGAGTTGTGTGGCTGCTGTTCAATGCTTATTCGGTTATATAGCGGTGAAGCGCAGAGCGGATAGCTGTTGATTTTTAATGGATTTAGCTTGCTTAATGCCGAAACGTTTTGGATTATAATATATCTATTAATGTACGTTGATGATGACGTTTGCTGTACCTTGTTCATTGAGAAAATTCACATTTTCCACGTGACCGGTCGGTGTTTTGATTATCGATTCTGCATAAATTATCAATGCGTATCCGCTATGATTTATTAACGTTGTAATTTTGTTTTGTCGCGGGTAAGCTGATTACAGTCACGTTAATTATACGGATTGCGATCAATCGGATGTTTTGCGCTGCAGCTGCTGCTGGTCGTAAGCAAACATAGAAGCCGAGCCGCGAACCGAGTATTTATAGCGAAAATGATGATTATTTGAAACGCGACCAAGCCGTGTCTATTTATAATTTTTCTATTCAATCTAATAAAGACCAGAGGAGCTATGCATGGCTTAGCGGTCGACATGAATTCCAAAGCCGCTGATGTCTTGCCGTATATATCGAAGTATGCGAGCATTATACTACGGAGAATCGAATTGGAAGGCATTTTTCACTACCACTCGTATATATAGCAGCCGCGCAGCTGCTATCTCAATTTTTCAGGCTCCGAGCACACGCGTGCATATACGTGGAGGATTTTTCATTATACGTTTACAAGTTTTATTAGATCAGATGCGCGCAGGAGTATTTTTACGGGTATATAAGCTTTCTGAAATAAACCAAGATTCGCGAATTAATAAATATACAATAAAATCGACGAAGAACTTGCTCGAGATGCGGCAAGAAATCGAGTTGTCTGAGGAAATCAATTTCGACGAGCCGAACTCTCCTTCTCTCTCTTTCTAACCAGATAAAAAACTGATCAGTCCCATCGCGTATTCAGTCCGCGCAGAGACTCATCTCGATCGCACAGCTATATATACCTGTATACACGGCATCAGCGTCTCCCGTCACTTCTCGCGCTGTAATCCTGCAGGAAGCAGAGGGGCACATCTCTCCCTTGTAATCAGCGGGCATATTTGTTAAGAATCGTTAGCCGGCGCCGGTATATAGCAGCGGAGACGACGATCGCCCTGGACGTGCCTCGAATTCCGGTCGCGCGGCTTATGGCGCGGCATATATACCTCCCCGTTGTTTGCTCCGTGAATAAAAGAAGATTTACGAGGGCCTGGCTGCTATCGTTTTTGTTCTCGACGAATTCAACTTCACGGGATTCCAGAACTCCATTTGGAAGGAAGATACGTGTTTAGCTTTTTCGCGGCGCAGATTAATCTATATACTGTATACGCTGTGTACTTCAATGAATTCATATATATGCATATGTAGTGGCATGTGAGACTGATTGATTGGACATGGAGACGATTGCTTATATTCGTTTTCGGCGCGGTTGTAAAAGAACAACGTTTGTTTTGTAAATGAATCCGTCGACGACGACGTGCACGATCAAATTTCACGGCATTGCGGGATTTGATTGAAAAGCATAAAACAGTGAAGTTCCGTTAGTGAACTGATACGGGAAAGCAATCAACGTGAAGTTAATTCTCGTGTGCATCCTTTTTTTTACAGATATTGAAAAACGTATGCCGTAAAAATACTTTGATATTTTTTTGTTGATGTGAAAAACGACTTTTATGCATCCATGATCCATTACTTTTTTTTAGAAATTTTTGTTTTATCTATTCTCAGATATACAAACAAAGGTTGATATCCCCGGAGTAAAATAACGATAGCCGCGATTGGTATAATTGCTCCAAAGTATAACGGTATTTAAATAATCATTTCCCGAGCGGAGTAACTCCTGCCGTGCACGCACTGCGTGTAAAAGAGACTTTACGGTACTATTACCTCAAGTTTTACGGTGCACCTCAAGCTATTCAGCATTATAGTGTTCTTAATCTTCAGGCACTAACTTTGCTGCAGAATTGCTGTATGAGTAAGCACGATTAGGTAACTTTCGACGGTTACAAATGTTAATCGTTCATAACTTATTTTTCACGATCTCATTGTTTGATACGGGGATTTCCACGCGATTCTAGCTACTCTATCTAAATCGTAAAGATTAAACTTTACATGAGGATTTTTTCTGACGTTAGTCTATTTGATAGTATTGCGTTTCCGAATTGGTCAAATTCTTCTTAAAAAGTTTCATGCGATTTTCTGTTCTCTTCCTCTTTTCTTCCTTTTCGGCTCTTTTTTATACTTTCTACTGGATGGATTGTTGTGGAGTGTTAAGGAGTTGCTAAAAACTGTCGCCAATTCCATGGTTATGGCTCCAGCTACCTTCTGGTATTTAAAGACCAAAGTCCCACTGTGTTATATTTTTTCTCTTCATTCTTTTTATACCGTTAAACTATTGAGATTAATCGATTGCTCGCTTGAATTGCTCAGAAGAGCAAGAAAGTATTTGCGTTTCCTAAATTATTTATAACTCGCACGTTATTATATTATATTATATACGCGATACAAGTAAACCTAGTTTAAAAAGTTATAATTAATGAGTGTCGACGATTTCGACAAAACGGTAAATTCGCCATCGATTAAACATTTCATTTAGGTCGTGCGATAAATGAAATTTTATTCGAAACTTCGATAACGCACGCATCACCACCGAGCAATCAAAAAGCTCTTAATCATCAAAACCTTTATATTAAAAAAAAACGAATTTCCTCCTCACCGCGCTAGCCATGATAATGAGCTATTTCACCACGTGCATCAGGCCCACTAATCAAATCTCGCCTTATCGTTCGCTAGCCAGCCTCGCCCTCTTGGCGCGCTGAAACTCATCTTATAGGTATACCCTGAAGTAAAGCCAGTAGCTACCGGCGCGCGATCCGCGACTATATAATATACATGCAGACCAGGTAACAGGCTCCCAGTTGCCACCACAGCCTGAACTCTACTTCGTATCGCTCGGTCGCGTTAGGATTTCCCATGCGAGGCGTACGTTATGTATACAGAGAGGCATATATATATATATATATATATATATATATATACCCATGCATAGAGGGGCCAGACACCCCGCTCGGTGTGTGTTCGTGTACGTGTCGGCCAGCCGGAGGCAAGAGCCGTGTTTTCGGCTCCAAAACCGATCGATTTCGTGTTGTAAGCTGCAATTGGAACTGGTCGCGCGCGATTTCTGAATATTGCGAACGAAGGGGGTCTTGAACATTCACTCTTGGTATTTTTAATATACTTTTCCGATTTTGAGATTGTTATTTATTTCATGATTTCAGTAACTTTGATTTAATATCGGTTATGTGATATTTTAACTCTGTCGCATCGATGCGGACGTACATACTTAATATACGTCAGATGTCGATTCGAGTTAGAATACACTGAAATAATGTAGCAATATATAATATAATTTTGCTTCCTCCTAGAGGAAGTTTTGTAATAGTAAAATTTTCACTTTCGCTAAAACTTCATAGAAATTTGTTTTTAGATGTTAGAAATTCAAATTACGTGTTTTTATGAAATTTCCGTATGGATGTGTATGTGTATGTGTATGTATACCGTGATATTTCTGAAACTACTCAGTGAATATCAATCAAAGTTGACATGCCTATCTATTTTTAGATTCTAAATTCGGGAAAAACATTTATTTTTTAATTCTTTCAATTGTTTTTTTTTATAGCCATTTTTTGATTTTCAAAAAACATTATTTTTCTTTTTTTCAATCATTCTATTGTTACAAACAATTCAGATTAAATGCATTTAAAAGATAATAAAATGACCTATTTTTCCCCGTTTGGTCCTCGGGATTGACCGCTCCGTTCGGCAGATAAAATGAAAAAGGTGATTTTTTTTTAAAAATTCATATTTCTGAAACCATACATCATAACCTCACGAAAAAAAAATTTAATGGGTTACGTGTCAAACTATATTCTATTAAAATTTCAAGTGATTTGACTACTTATTGTTTTAGTAATAAATCGAAAACTGATAAAAATGAGTTTTTTTGAGTCTCGATTACGGGCGCAGAAAGTCCTTATTGCACTTTAAATTTTAGGAAAAGATTGATCTTTTGATTACCTCGGCTAAGTTCTTTTCGCAGCTTATGAAAATGATTAGTTGAAAAGATATTAAAATACAAATTCTTTGTCTCTCACCCTGTATACCCTGTATAACTGAAAATTATTATTTTTGTTAAACCTTATAATTCGCTAACGAAAACTCAGAATGTTTTGACAAAATTCATGGTTTTATGAGGTTATGAGGTCTATTTGTGATAGAAATTGTAATTCATTTTATTAAGAAGATCCGGAGAAAAAGAAATGCATTATTAAATTAATATACTTGAACGATACATACGAACAAGGAACAATAGATTAGTTTGGAGAAAGCTACGTGCCAATGAATTGGCAGCGGTTTTTTCGATAAATGACAGTATTTTAATCACAGAAACCTTTCCACAATATCGATCGATGGCAAGTGAGCCAAAATGCTCCATATATATAATAGGTGAATAAAATTTCGCATTGTTTCGAAGCAATATTCCACCTCTCGAACTATACACCCCTGCGGATACCGCAGCTGCGCGAATAGTTTCGTCAAAAATCCCTAATGACCCAATCACTGGGAGTTTGAAACTATATACGAGCCACGTTCAGGCGACTACCTCGCTTTTTGGATACGAAACTGCAAAACCCACACTGACCAACTGCGCTAACCTTTACGCCTTCGCTCACGGGAATGGGCTAATACGGCCCTTCTCTAGAATGTATTCCAAAATATTCTGTTTGTAAGCTTATGTTTTTGCTAAAAAAAAGATATAAGCTTGCGGCCCTATTAATCCACTCCTGCTACTATTTGCACAAGCCTCTCGCATGCAGTCCCGCGAATCAGCGAAAGACGCAGCAGTGGCTCTTAATGCAGATTTAGATAGGCTGCTTCCACCCTCTTGCGCTCCTCTTAGTTCTCGCGCGAGGAGACTTAGGCTAATTAATTTATAGACCTCCCCGTGCGCGCGCCGTCCTTATCTGTTGCTCCCAAGCTGCGGGTTTTATGCAGTGCGTGGAGCCGCCGCCCCCGCTGCAGTTTGCACTGGGTCGTGTCAGGCCATTGACCCACTGCACCGCTGATTCTCCTCCACTGCACCCTCGTAGCTCTTTCTCACCGTCTTTATCGGATGACCGATTCGCATAATCTCGGCTACGCGATACCCTCTTTTTATATATCTCGCGCTCACTCTTATCTACGACAAGTCTCGCGATTTCTCTTTCTGGCTTCGCTATATATACACAGGTATAGTCGTGTATATACGTACACAGCAAATGATATAGATGTGGGCCTTTCAAGGCTTCAGCGGCGAGCGATACAACAACCTCCTACTTGCACACGTGCAGCGCCGCAGCTTTGTCGCGCCGCGTCTGACCATCTCCTGCTTGCTCTACTTTAGCCACCTCTTTCAGCTTGAACTCCTTGTGCCGCAAGAGGAGTAGCTTAGCTTCTTGAATGAAGGCGTAGCTTCTTTGAATGAAGAATCAAACATTTACCGGTGGCTTTTGCCCTCCCTGAAATTATAATCACTGCAGCTCGAGCTCGAGTGCACGCAAGCTCCGTAATTAATGTGCGAAGGGAGCTTTTGCGCCCTGAATCGCGAATACGATTATATTTCGTTTCTTTTGTCTCGTTTGGTAAGCCAACGAATTCGTCTACAAAATAAATGAAAAACAAAATGAAATAAGCCAGCTGGTTACTAGGGTGGGTTATTTTATTTCTTTAATATGATAAATCATATACACGCGCTGAACCAGTCTCGGCGCCGTGTATAGCTGTTAAAAAAAAGCTTTGAATAAAAAATTCTCGAAAAAAAGTAGTAAAAGAAAATACCTCGTGTTGCGAGGAAAATTTCCATTAAGAGTCGAGATAGAGAAGGGCCCGGAGGTGGGAGCCCAGGCCAGTCTAGGAGGAGATCACCAGCGGCGCGGAGCTTGTGAATATCTTATGAATGCATATGAGCCGCCACTCGTATGGGTATAACACGGTGTCACCGGCGTCGCGCGCATTTCCATGGTGATAAGCGTGCGCGCGCCTGGGAGAAAGAGAGAAGCTGAAAAGCGTATGCCTGCTGCCGAGGCCCTTCGCCAATTTTTGAACAAGTCTTCTGGAATATTTAGAGCTAGTCGTCTTGTAGCTGTGACTGGGAATTAGATTTGAATATTAATACCCTCCGATAAGCTTTTGTTTGGAATTTAAATATATGGCAAAGTCGAGATTATCAGTGTCTGTTGTACACTGAAGATATAATTATTTCGTACATTGGAAAAAAATTGCATAATACGAAATTTTAGTATATCATTATATTATACAGTGCACAGTAATGGCTACTCTGCGATTCTTTTTTTTTTTTTTGCTCAGCGTAATCTCTTGTGCTTTGAGAGCTCTGCCGGCACAGCAATACGTGCATATTTCATTTATTTCCAGTCGGCAAAACGCGAAGCAAAATCAAAAACACAACGACGAAAATAGCAGAATAAATAAACGAAAAATGCCGGGGTTAGCCTTTATTCATACGCGAATGTACCTCGCGTATATATAGCAGTGCAGCTGGAATCGAGCCGGAAATAAGACAGTTGCATTATTCATGCGTGAGTAGGAAAAATCAGAGAAAAATAAAACGTACCGAGAACTCGACGTCGCGCGCGAGCTGCCCTTTAATATTTACGCTCGGTTATACACGCTCGACTTCGTGATTTTGTAGATTCCTTGCCACGCATATACGTATATATAACTGCAAAGCTTGCTCTGGATTTCCGGTAAAATAGTAGTCTTTGATTTAAGTGTATATATCAAGTTTTAAAATAATAGTTTCTATAGCTCTCGCTATAGATCAAGTAATCAAGTAATCTCGCTTATCAAGTAATAACTTGAGATAAAAATAACCAACCCCTTAAAACTTGTATATAGATAACAAACTAACATTACAGCAGCATATTATGTAAATCGAAATTTCGTTATCTGATTCACAGTATACTGTATTCAACTTACGATGTAGCTTATTGGTAAATTAAAATATGAAAAACAGCCTGAGCAACGTACTCTCCGGCGCAGTATGCACACTACATTATTTCGAGTTAATCAGCATTCAAGCCCGAGCGGAAAACTTTCATACGAGGTAACCTGCATGCGCGTTAAATTTCGCTTAGCATACATCAGGCCCGGGCTCGTAAAGAGCCGAACGAAAAAATGCTAATTTCTTAAACGCAAAGTTCCTCCTCTCCTCTCTGCTACTGCTGCTGTACAACGACGCGCCGATGAGGTGCTTAGGTTTAACGGAGCGACGCGTAATCCCTGGGCCTTTAATGACCCAGGCTAAATTCTTGGCGTGCGCGCGCTCTCCGCTCGGGGAGTAGGTATAAGCGCCTCAAGTGCGTCCATCTCGCGCGAGAATCGTAAAAATCGTGTATTATGCATAGGAATAGCGGTAGCGGCCGCTTTGTAACGAGGGGTTATTAGCGCGGAATATAACGACGTCGTGGGCTGTGTATATATGCCACTATAGACGATGAAGTTTGGATGTAGTTTCCTGGAATTTCTGTATCCGCGCATAAATATATAACGCAGCTGACAATTGTGAAATAATTGAAACATTTAATCGCGCATCTTTTCATGGGATTTTTGTAAAATGAAATGAAATTTGAAAATGTTGCGAAGTAACCTCTTTGGAAATTTCAATTTGTCAAAACGCCGAGTAACAAAGAGCCAACTTTCAGCAGTAAATGTCAGCCGAGCGAAACTACCGTGCTATATTGTAACAAGTGTTATTGTAACAGCTTAAATAAGTCCAAGTTGGAACAAACGGTGCTTAATAAAGAAGTTTGAAATCATTTCGTAATTGTGCTACTGGCGTATAATTAAACCGTCAAGCTGAATAATAATAAAAACAATTATTTCAGTACAGAGGCGACCTCGTGAATATAATATACACGTATACATCGCGATGCTTTATAAACGAATATAAATTATTTTTCATTAAAAGCTTTCGCAAGCAGCAACAGCAGCAGCAGCAGTCAGTCAGCCGATCTCGTTCGCCTGATCGCGTGCAAGCTCGCATCAGTGAGCGTCTAAAAATCACTCGAGCAAATTTCATAAGCCAGGCCCGCCTTAGACCCGTGGAAAGCGCAGCTCGTAAAACAAGCGGTCGCAGATTTTATCGCTCGTACCTTTGAGAGTCGGCTCGCGCGAAAACTCTCGGCTTCGCTTGATTTACGATATCTTTCTTCGGGAGGATGCGGGGTGAGCCGATTATCTGGTCGCGAGTGCACTGGCTATATGCACTGGCTATATGTACATAGAAGCGTGCGCGGTGGTTCTCAAGTTTTGTAGATTGTATTTTTTTAAAATTACCTCTGATCGTGTTTCATATTTTATTTTAAAATATTTCTGTGCGAAACACAATATGACTCGATAATGATGTTTTTAGTTAGGTGTCTCGTTATTTTCGAAAACGAGAGAATAAAATACCTGCCAGTATAGCTTGTTAGGAAGAAACATCGACTCGATAATATACTGTTTGAATAACAAAGAGACGAAATTCCATATTATATAGCTTGCGCAGAAAAATCATTTCGTTGTTACTTTTCTCCATAGTTTCTTCTTACAACATCTTTATTCCTCTCCCTTTGGTATCAGCTTTTCTCGAGCGAATAATGATCCCCAATTGTATGTAGACAATTATTCAAAAATCAGTCTCCCGCAGCGGTTGCCCAAAATATGTTCTCGCCTCCATCCGATCGATTCATCGTAACCTCGTTTTCCGCACCTTCACTCTTCATATTTCCCGCCTAGCGTCCGTTTCGAAAACTATACAAAAATCGAAAGGCGCACGTAATAGCAGCGTCGACTCTCGCGCATCAAAGCAGCTTTTCAAAAATAGCGGCCGTCCAAAAGGAAAAGCCGCCGGAGGCTGTCTTCGATGGGAGCGATGATGGTCTCTTCCCGGGTGCACTCGAAAATAGCCGATCAAACATGCGCCTCGGGCGTTTTTCGGGCACGCGCGCTGCCCTCTTGAGCGACGCTGCACTCGGATGAGACAGAGAGGGATTCTATAGCCGCAAGGTTCTTCTTTGGTGTCGGGGTGCCCGTATATTATGTCTAGCGTATGAGCTGGAAATCTTTTTGAATTCGAAGTTTTAGGCAACATTACTCATTTTTGTATCTATTGTATTAAAATCTGGCGAATTCAAAAAGATGGCATGAATTCTTGCTATTAGTATAAGAAAAAAAAGCACCGTTTCGTCAGTACTTATTCTCTTCTTTTTTCAATATTAATATAATAATAATAACCAATTTTGCTGCTTTCGCAAGTTTTCCCGCATATCTTCACCGTAGACTTGTTTCCATATTCATATTCATACGCTATACACGACCAGGCAAAAAGCTATATCCATACATGCGAGCTTGCGGGACGTATATAGCTTATACGCATAGGTGAACTCGGAGAACCCGAATAAATTTAAATAGAGCCGGGACCTTTCTTTGATATGATAACGAATCGTCGGAGAGCTAAGGCTTGCCGGATAGGAAAAGAGAAAAAGGGGAAAAAGCTTAAAGGTTCTTTGATAGGAGAACGGCGATCCTTTATTCTTTCATGGTCTTTGCACTTGTCGTCGTCCGGCGCAGCAGCTAGGTATATATTCAATGCGACTAGAGCAAAATTTTCCTCTCCCCTCGATGTGGCTTTTACCGAATTTCACGCGCTCTCGATCGTTCACTTTAGTCTCTACTATTGTTTGGTGAATTTCAAGAGCTTTTTATTTGCGAAGGGATCTGAAGCTCCTGATTCATCCAATTAGTTGTAGAGTAAGGTGATACAGTATTGTCCGCGGAAATAAATTGAAATAAATTCAAAGCATATTGTTTTAGTGGAATGAATAAAACTGCACGTTTAAAAGTTTCCAATTAAAACGATGGACTATACAGTTAAACTCCCTCACATAACCATGCGACTAAAAGATCAAAGCGCGCGCTTGGCGGTGCTGAAACTTCAATAAGAAAACTTAAAAAATATATAACAGTGAATTAATTTCTCTTATAAACTCAAATGAAATATAATACAGAGCTTTCGCAAGCAACGGTAAATTGTTAATTCATCGTTCAACACTGTAAAATATAATCTTTCGTTAAAATAATAAATCTCGCGAAAATCACGGAAATTAAATTCTGCAAAGAAAAAGTATTGCTCCAATGTGGAGGAGCAGCGGGTGAATGTCACATCAAAATGAAAGACGCAGGAAGCAGGTGCCACGTCGACTCGGCGAAAAAGACCGACATATAAGTTCGCTCAGATGTATATATAGCCATAATTACGAATATACGAGTATCGGATTTCCGCGTCACGCTGTGATTCTCCATCACATCGTGATGCGATTCTCCTGTTTCTTTTTATTATTATTTTCTAACGTAGGAGAAAGTGAGTGATGATTGACGTCAGTTGCACGTAGGGCGCGCGAGTTTTAATCGACTACGCGGTATATATGAGGTGTAGATATGAAAAGCCGCCTGTCGATTCACCTCGACGAAAATGCTCGATTAGTTGTTTGTATATAGCGAAAGTTTGGAGAGAAAATTACTTAGTTCCATTAAAAGCTCCGATGTATATAGCGGAGAGAGCTTTTTTGGCGTAGGTGTAGGACAGGAACAATTATTCGGAGTGACGGCTAGCCGAGTAAGAGAGACGCCTCCTATTGTACATCGCTCGATTGTTCGCTGGGTGATTAAGGGCTTTTTTGCGGGTTACTGCGGCTACGATGCCATTGAAATATTCAGCGGCGGCTTTTTCATCAGCAAAAATGCTCGGCTCTGAATATTTAAATGCCTTTAATTTCGAGCTGACGATATTAGAGCGGAACATTAATTATAAAGCGAAACAAAAATACAAGAGAGGCTTCGAAATAAAAAAAAAACATTTCTTCTGATATGTTCTTCTCATGTAATAATAATGGTGTACGCTAATTAGTCAACAATGTAATTTACCCTCAGGCTTTGACAGAAAAATAAATAATCTGTCAGTTCGAAGCGTAATCTTTTGTATCCATTGGATTATCGTGTCATACCGGTCGATAAATTTGCACGTGATGTATTTTTGTTTTACCTCATATTCGAAATAAACAAACAGCAGTACGACGATTAAATTGGCAATTAATATATAGGTTTATGGAAACTTCCACAAGTAACAGCTGTTAGTTCATTAGGCTAAAATTTGATCAAATTGTAAATTTCGAATCTAAATACGTGCTATAAAGTTCATTGGCTATCAATTACACTATCAATGAATCATTATCACTATGAGTTCGTTAGATAATTGTGATCGATGAGATAACTCCAACAGTTTATATATACACAAACTAAAGCACGTATCATAACTGATCATCATCCGCTGGTATAAGCAAGATCTACAGGCCAAACAATCATGGCGCGAAATGTATTACAACTGCAATAATCTGCTGAACTGGTTTTGGCTATGGAATGCAATTCAATAACTATAATAAACGCAATATATATAGTGAAAAAATACACCTCAAGTAAATGTCTTTTTTTACTTCATTAAACTCGAATATAAGATTGTTCCGATACAGCAAAGCTATAAAGCTGCGAAAATGGAAAAGCTTATGCGTAGGAGATACGCGAGGCGGGTGTAGGGACTTGCAGCGATATCTCATCGCGCGCGACAAGACAGCCGTAGAAAAGCAGACAACGCGAGGATGGAGACAAAGCCTGCGCAGTGCAGAGCGAGAAAGCATAAAGAAGCTCAAGGCACGTCGCACACCTGACACTGCGCGTGGATGTACGGAAGTTTGCTTGCAGGGAGAAAGTTAGCTGGAGAAAAGAGCGGGAGAGGGAAGAGCGAGTTAGAAAAGCATTTCTCGCGGGACAACGTGATGCAGCGGATTATGGAAAAATGTCTAGGACGAGAAAAAGAACAATCGTCCGCTCACTGGATGGATGGTGGGAATTTGAATGTGGAACTCATTAATGCTCTGAAATGCAATGCAGATGAAGTTTTATTTATCAAAGCAAAACAAACAAAAGTAGCATATGTATTTTTTCCATGCAGATGTTGCGTTGTATTCGATCAGTATTTTATTTCGTTAAAACTATTGAAATTAGAAATTTTTGTTCTGTCCCGAAAAGGCAGTTTGTGTCTGGTTCGAAATTTATATTGCTTTTTCCAATTGGGCAACGTTTTATTCAATGTGTTTTATACAGAAGCATATTTTTAATTATGTTACATTATTTTTTCGAGAAAACAATTGTAGTTTGTTTTCTTCAGATGGATATAGACGTATTGTTGAATTTCGAAAACTCAAAACATATATGAGATCTCTCGATACGAATAACTAAATGCATAATATAGTAATTGGTAGATTAACAGAATTCTAGTAAATAAACGCGCATCTCGTTTTAATAGCAGCCGCGCTTGAAATCTCCGCATTCGGTAAAATTGAATCCTATATGCAGGTAGCTCCATTTTAGAAAATCAGAAAAACCTTTCTTCCTCTAATAATTGCACATTTCCATCAATTTCACAGCAATCACTTATTCATCGCTGATAACCCAACACTGTATATGAAAAGCTTTCAAATTACATATCCTCCCATCGCGCCGCGTGGCAAGGAAACGCTTTCTATTACAAGATACCTATTTGAAAACGAGATAAACGCTGTTGGCCAATCATCATCATCATCATTAGGCATTCGTATATTCAATCTAATACATATATAGAGCAGGCTATATCAAAGCGTTTGGCGTGTCGAGTTTATCGAAAATCCGAAGAGAGGGATGATGCAGCCGAAAGTGGAATTGAAGCGCTCATTTTGGGAATTGGCACTCGAGCACGCTTGCCACTTATCGTGCGGCCTGTATTCGCTAGTGCGCGGATCGTGTATACGCGCTTAGTAGAGAAAGAGCTCGGAAGGGTTGCCACGCGAACGAATCCAGCCAGAGCCCAGGTTTCTGATAAATTATATACTTCCTGCAGGCGGGTGTATGTGTGCGGTGTCTGTACGTGCGTTCGGGCAGGCGAAAGGGGCTATTTTACACCGGTGAGCCTCGTAAAACGTCGACTGCTGAATTTAACTCTAACTGCTCTCTCTCTTTCTCTGCTCTCGGGAGTAAACGCCAACTAGTGTAGTTTATACCGTGGATATCCAGTTGCTTTCTTCTATAGTGGACTAATGATACTGTTATTAGTGGCACTTCTAGTTGGACCGAGCTCGCATAATCAGGGCAAAATAATAACTTACTTGAACGGCGTATATATGCTACATATTATATACAGAAGTTGTGCATCAAAATAGTATTATACATACACGCTTTCGTGTGTTCAGTCATTAAGCAACACACATCCTGATTATACGGTAAACTTACAAACAACAGCACTTGGCCGATAAGTTTACAGTCAAACTTGGGGATAATTATCATGGAAAGCTATATACATTCATAATGTAAATGCGTCGTCGCTTACATATATATATAGCCAGCGGAAAAGTTCCCGATAGAAAGGAAAAAGCTGAAACATTGCGCGCACTTGTGCTGCTGACTGCGTCCATTAACGAGCGACGTATGGCGGCTTTACAATTTCGAACGTGTGTATGCGCAAAAGCGTACCGGCGTGTAGTAAAAGCCCGACTAATGAAATAATTAAAACGCCGCTCGACGTTCTCTTGGATACGCACGGTGTCTATATAACACCTACTGGGCTATATGGTTTTACCGCGATCGTTTTGTTGGCCCGCGTTTGGCTGTAAGGAAGCGTAACCCTCGAAAGGATGCGCGTTTCCCGAGTTCAGTGGAGGGCGGTTCATTTTGAGTTTCACCATGTTCGTTAAGTATTTTACTACTTTACCGAATACAGTTATATACAGTTCTGTACGTATAACCCATCGATTCTCGACGAGTACCATCACATGGAAATCAATAAATAATGTAAATCCGAAGCGAAGTCTACTGTTTGCAAAATACATAAACGTGGTCACGCCGCGGCGAATGACGATCGTAATTTCAGTAAATTGGTGGAAGCACTATAGTTCCATTATTGTATGCTTTGCAGCCAATGCATTCGATTTCAAGCATTATATTACAATAAGCTATTAGCAAAAGAATATAATGTGGAGCCTCAAAAGCTTCAAATATATACAATTATTATATATAGTTTAAGCGTATTAAATAAAGCTCCATTTCTGGTTGCATCCATCCTAAAAGTTTCGTTTCGTTTATGATTACAGCTTGGACAGGGACCAACCCTTCACATTCCAGTTGGGAGTCGGTCAGGTGATCAAGGGCTGGGACCAGGGATTACTCGACATGTGTGTGTCCGAGAAGAGAAAGCTGACGATCCCGCCATCCCTCGGCTATGGTGACCGTGGAGCTGGAAACGTCATTCCTGGAGGTAAATAATTCAGTAACTTTCGCGAGAGAACCAACCGGTAAAATACAAGCTTGTCAGAATATCGATTTTTAAAAGCAAACTCATTCATACGATAAATTGGATCGATCAAAAAATCGATTTTTCGCCCTGATAATAGTCGTTAAGCTTTAATTAACGCTTGTCGCGCGCCAACACACACAGTTGGAAATCATTCGCTGGATATCGGGGGAGACTGATGCGCGCGACATGTTCGCGTCCAATAATTGTTTGCGCGGCTGCAGAGGAATCGAGATTAGAGACTCCGCAAGAGAAGACCATTAAAAATATACACACGGCAGAGCCGCTACTATGCTGTCCGGGATGCGACGCGCTGTCGATTAATTGGATGGATAGTCGGAGCGTGTGACGCGTTGTAGCGGCGGCGAGTCGGCCTGGGCTTTGTCCTGTCCCTGTGGTAAGAGTAGTAGTCTTCCATGCGCGAATACGAAATTAGAGCGCGGAGCTGTTGCCGGATAGCAGCTGCCCTTGTATGAAGATCGTGCGATTCGATTTAATTTTAATAACAATCGAATAAAACCATTATTAATTCCTGGAATATATACAAAAATTAAAATAACGACGTAGTAATGCATCTCAATGCTCATTCGCTTTCACGGGTGCGGTTATACAATTACCTCGGAAAAAAGTATTATACGCAGGACAGTCGCGGCAGCGCATCGATATAATATATACACTAGCGTCGAGCGCCCTCCAGCCCCTTCTATTATATTTCTATATAATACGAAATTATTCGTATCCGCGGCCGCGCGCGCGCACGCTCGAGGGAATACGCGCTATACGCTCGCGGTATTAATTTCACTCGTTTAAACGTCGAATAATTAAGCGTACTATATTTCATTAGCGCGAGCGCGACACACGAGCTGCGTTCAATCGGCCGCGACTGCTTCCATAATTAATGGCCCCCCTGGCTCATCCCAGGGCCGCCGCTGCTGCGCGGCGTGTCCGCGAGAGGAGAAAAAGCCTGAATTATGTCGGGCTTTACGCTTGTCATTATATTCGAAGAATGGCCGAGAATTTTTGTGCGGGATGGGTCACCGAGCAACGCTCTATCGGTCCGGTTTATCGAGGCGATGGCTTTTAACCTGAAGAAAAATTCTGAAAATTCATTTATATCGTTATTATGTTACTTACGCTCGTTCCCTCGTTATCATTTAAAAGCTGTTCGTCTGATATTTCGTGAGAAAAAGATTAAATAATTATTTTATTAGCGTAATGTTGTAGCTTGAAATTCGGCGTATTTCTTTTAGTTGAGAAGCTTCTTGTCTCGCGAGATTGGTTTCAGCCAACCAGTCACGTATGTTCCAATATTAAACGTGGTTCAATATTGATTTAAAGTCATTCAAAGTCCACTTTCAATGCTCTAATGGGTGCAGAATAAGTTTATCATTATTGAATATATAAAATAAATTAATGTTAATGAATCTATTGTATCAACTAAGAATTAAAGTAAAAATTATTTTTACTTTCTTAGATAATGTACCTGCGTGCGTAGACGTAAAAATACAAAACAAATGTTAAAGTAGTTTAAATAATCAAGTGATTATCATGGGTGTACGTGTGCGGGACTTGAAAACCCGGGAGATAAAATGATGGAAGATGATGAAACAATATACTGACTATCTGACGCTAATTCACAACGACGAACTGGAATATATAGGAAAAAGAGGAAAGAAGCGTATACGCGAGAAAGACAAAACGAGTTGGTTCGTTAGCCGAGCGACACCGTTCTTTTTGTTCCCGAAATTACGAGGGTATTGTTATATTTCCAGTTTCGTGCACCTCGTGCGGCGTTCGTTATTATTAATTGCCACCGCCGGACAGAGCTCTCTTTTCCTAGTACGCGACACTTTGGTTCGTGTGTCCACAATGCTAGTGGTATACGGAGTATTACGTTTTACAGGTTACTTCCCTTGTTATAAATTATATTTATAGCCAAAGAATTTTTTTAATGTTTAATTATTTATGTCATTCAAATTGGGTTATTATGAAATCATTATTCTTTAGTTGAGATTAGTAAGAGCATATTGAGTCGTTAACTATAAGCACAGTTTAAACTTTATTATAAAATAAAAAATAAGCTGAATTTAAATTAAAAGAGCGTATGAAAAATTACTGAAATCATGAGAAATAAAAAGCAACTCTGAATTGTACGCACATGTATATAGGTAAATTGATTAAAAGGAAAATATAAAATTTTACTAGATATAAATTTCGAAACATTTCGAGTACTCTTCATATCTCTTTCCATTTGCGATCCGAATAAAACTTCAACAAAAAAATTCAGAAGTAATGAAATCAACATTTATTCATTGTTTGGCAGTTTTGTATTTTACATTTATTATTATTTTAAATTCAAAAATATATTTTTGGAAAATAAATAATTTAATGTTTAATATAAATATAGATAAGCCACGATCAAATAAAAATATGCGAGAATTTCATAACATAAATACCAATTAAAATGTCGTATGCAAAAAAAATGCGTTGTCAAAAACACAGATAAATAAATGTGGAAACAGTATAAAATTAGCCGTTCGTTATCGATACGTCAAGAGGCATTTTATTTGACATCTGCTGTTCCATCATATTTTCGTTTAAACTCGTGCAATCAGCGAGATCGACAGCTGTCGGGGCAAATGACTTCCTTTATAAATAAACTCGTAGTCTTTTTAAAAAATGATGAATTTTATTTTATTCATTTTCACCTAATACGTTTGAAAAACCTCTGCATATTAAATTTAAAAAGTACCAATCACATTGAAATTGACGACAAAACGTAAATCATATCATATCACATTGACTCAATGAAATGTTTACAGGAGCTACTCTGCACTTCGACGTTGAACTTATCAATATCAGCGACTCACCCCCAAACGCCAACGTCTTCAAGGAAATCGATGCCGACAAGGACAATCAACTCTCCCGCGAGGAGGTAGGAACAATGGCAAGGATCGTTCTTATTTTCATATATATTTTTTCTGGAGTCAAAGGGTGTCGGCTTCATGAAATAGTGTGCAAACATCTTTTTCAAAACTCGTCAAAAATTTTCAAAACATTTTAGGAGTATTTCTTTACGCCTTTACTAACATTTCCATACCGTAGTGTATATATAACAGTATCTATACTATAGTATCTTTCAAAACTCGCATGCTTTTAACATTGTACAATATTTTCTGCATAGCTTGTGTGAATACAATTTTATCATATATTTCTGGAATCAGAATGGAAAATTAATTGGCGATAAATATTACAAAGATGTTCTTGTTGACGCTTAAAAAATGTTGATGGAAAACAGAACGATTCCTACGTATATATAAATCAACAAGACAATATGCATAATAAAATAGAGCGCAAATACAAATAATTCCAAATTTAACTAACAAATTTATTGTCAAATAGCACTTTACCATAAAAGTACAACTTGTACAGATCCCGCATTTATATAAAACATAAAAATGCATATCGTCTTGTGAAAAGAGTGAAATATCAGGAGAATAAACGTCTAATTCGCCGAACACAACTCTCTTGCCTCTGTCACAGGTCAGCGAATACCTGAGGAAGCAGATGCTGGAAGCCGAGCAGGCGGGCGCCGGCGAGAGCGACGAGATGAAGAAGATGCTGGCTGACCACGACAAACTCGTCGAGGAGATCTTCCAGCACGAGGACAAGGACAAGAACGGCTTCATCTCGCACGATGAGTTCAGCGGACCCAAGCACGACGAGCTCTGAAAAACTCTTTCTTCCCACCTACTAAGCCACACGTACACACACCGAAACTCACGCCCACGCAAACACCAGCAATTTTAACACGCATCCATGCCGTTCCTACGTTTCTTTTTCTACGGCGAGGATTATGCCCTTCGCGGATAATTTAAGCTATTTAAGGAACGGCTATTTTATCGAGGCAACCGTTCCTCGGACTTTAAGCGCTATTGGGCTCGGAGTTTCGAAGTCTGCGAACGTCCGCGCGTTATAAGGACTTGGCTCGCGTGGAAAGTTTCGCGCGCGGGATTTCCTCTTTTTCTTTTTTAATCTTATTTAAAGTGCTGCATTATTTATATTAAAATTTTCTTTTTCTATTCTTATACACAACGGCGAAGAACTTACTGTCTCATTTGTGTGAATTAATCACCAAAACGTCCAAATTGCCGAGTATGTGCAAGTGGAATATCTGAATTTTTGCATTTTTTATAAACATGTACATATCGTTTTTCCGCATCTTTTTTGGACGTTTTGTTAATTTAATATTTAAGCTACACCACTATCATACATTTCTACCTTCTTCACTTGCGTTTTACGTTAATAATGTACAGTCCCTAAGAACGGCCTACAGACGATCGCACTTGAGTTTGCAAAAACGCTGACATTACGGCTCCGCTCTCTTTCATTTATCCACTAAGTTCGTTGATTCGGTGACTTGAGTTAATTATTATTTTGTCATTTTTCACTGTGCGAGTTTTCCCGCGTTCACTGGAAATAACGGTATCATAACGCACAATTGACGATAGGCGAGTGCTGCAGCCTTTTCCGTCGGCGGCTCCAACAGATGCCGAATAATAAAACAAAAAATAAAAGACCAACAATAAAAACTGAACTGCTGTTGAGCGGTGGAATGAGAAAAAGGCAAAAAAATAAAAAGCTCGCCGAAGAGGTGGACGCATCGGAAATCGAGCTCGCCTCCTTTTTGCACGAGCGACATTCCAACGAAGCAACGCTGCACCGGACAGGCGCGACAACGAAAAAAAAATCCAGGCATGAACGGAAAAAGTTCTTGCACACGTACACCATCGTTCAGACGAACATACACATATATGTATACAGACAAACGAAAAAAAAACATTATAGTGTACCGTGATCCCGATTCTCCAAGTGTAAAGTGATCCTCCGGGCATCATTCATGTGTTATAGAGAGAAAGAAACAAAACATAACGAGTGGAAAGGGGGAGAGAGGGGGAGAGAGTATGAGTGCGAATGAATTTTTTACTCAAGTATACGTGTATAACGAAAGAGCACAAAAAGAAATTATAGTAAGTGAAGGTAAAACAAATCTATTCTAAGTTCCGGAGTGTTTCCCATGTGAACTGTTACGATATAAGTGTGATATCGTTTTTTTACCTTGACATTTTTCCATAACGTGTCAATTCAGTTGTCCAGTTTTTTCTATACATTCGTACGTAGGTGTCGTTTTTATAAGAATAAATAAAAAAAATATATTAGAGAGGACAACAATTTTACGAATCTAATGGCAATGTTTTACGTCATATTGTTATATATATCTTTTATTAATGAATTGATTGTAATTGGAGATGCTTTTAATGCAACGATGATTTTTTCATTTTAGTATATAATAATAATTAATTATATATAAAAGATATATATTATACACTTACTTGTTGACTTTTTCTTGAAGCTATACGTTGTGAATTCGGCGCTTCTTCGAAGATGTTCTTCGGTTTTAAATCGTTTTTAATCATGTGACAAAAATTAATGAAAATAAAGAAATAAAATCTGTTGAGTCAATGGTGAATCAATTTTAGAAACAAAAAGTTTAAGCAAGAATACGATCAAGGTATAAATAAACGATAGAGAAAAATTGACATCACTCACGTTGCTAGCATTATTAATGTAAAATTATTGCGTTTTTATTACCACATTATATTGTATGTTGTTAAAGTTGGACGAAGGTTAATAAATAAATCGTGCATCTCTAGCACATTTTGTTATAAAAACATTTGTGTATTTTTTTACCCAAAACTCCTTATTCATACAAAGTTTATTTATTATATTTTTTTCTCATTAAAAATTCCAAATTATTTGATCAGTTTCAATTAGTATTTGTTTGATTCGGATTGATACAAGTAACCTAAAAATAATATAAAAAATCAATAAAATAACAGGAAAAGGGTAGATGGAAATTATGTATTCTCAATAAAAATTCATAAAATTTAAGGCATATATTTTCAGTTCTTTATTATTTCGATCACTTTTATGTAATGTTGCACAACGTTTTATTCTACAGCCGACTTAACTTAATTTTCTCCTTCGTCGATTCTTCGCAGCAGCTGACTCAACTATTATACTACGCAAGAAATTTCAATATTCACGTTGTTACACCTTTTCATTTGTAAGTTCAATTAATCGACTCTACATTTATCTTAATTCGCTACAAATTGTCGATTAATTTCAGTGATAATGTATTTCAATGATTAAAGTGAAGAATCATTTTATTTTTATACTAAAGCGCATATAACGGTCGGAGAAATATATGTATACAATATATATATTTATTGGCAAACTCTTGATGATTATTAAGACAGAAAAATTACTTTTCGCATGATTTGATCAAAACAGGCACGTTTTTCGTTGGTCGATCACATATATAGATAATGTGAAATATTTTGTCCGAATATGCAGGGCAAAAATGTAGAGGCACATAGGGTCATAGCGGTATCAGATTCGGAATAATATTTTCTATATTGAAAAGTTAAAAATAGGTAAACTATTTTACCTAATATTAGACCATCGCATATCAAATTTTTGTAGCAAATAAGTCGATTGTTAATATTTTTCGTACGTCGATGCAAAATGAATTGTTCTGCTATTTTTTCAATCATAAAATATGTTTCTACACAGCGATCTAAATTTTGCAAAAACAAGAACTTTATAATATCGAATTATAAAATTATAAAATCTCTTCTCCCGATCGCGAATTCTGATGCTGCGAAAAATTTACATAAATGCATGCAAGAGGAAAATTTTTCTGATACCAAGAGGAAATTCCCCGCAAGGTTCTTCGTAAGGCTTCGATTTATCGTTCAAGTCGCCCGATATGTAGATATATCGTATATAATAATGCACAGTCTGATGATCACGTTGTGTATTCTAAATAACGTCTATTTTTTCGTTTCTCCTACTCTTATTTCATCATCAACGTTCGATCGAGTATAACGTTTGCAAGGCTAACATAAGACTAGGCTTTACAATAATTTATCTACGAATTCGCTTACTTTAAAATTCTTTATCCTTGACCGCTCTACCGACAACTTTCGTCGACTGCTTTGTTCTCGAACTTACAGAGAAACAATATTACACACGTACGACATTATAATTCAACACTGCGCGACGACAGCGCTAAAGTGATTTTGGAGAATTCGTGCAACACTATTTGGTTTTCGTAATAGTAACTATATTCGACGTTCGCGTTTGTTTACTTGCGTTTTTCCATTTAGTTCTTTTAACTAGTGACTATCGTTTCGCTTCCCTCCTTTCGCAGCGGCTCTTTCACTTGCTATAAGTACGTACCTATTTCGTTGTCGTACTAAAAAGATTGTTTCAGCCCATTTTAAATGAATCTTTACATACTTTTTCCAAACGTCTTCTACTTTTCCTGTTTAGTTCATATTTTAATACTGATTGCAACATCATATCAGCCATTCACTATAGCAACAAAGCAATAAAACATCATTGTATTTTATTATAGTTCAATTGACTGCTCTACGTATCTAATAAATTTTCTAAACAAGGACTATGACCGTCGGTTCGTATTTAAAGCATCGATAAATACCACATAGTCGGTAGGTTGCACAGCATAAAAGGAGGTGCTTCTTTTTTCCATTTCCATAGCCGGTAGCGAGTAATGCCAGACGGCACGTTCGCCTGCAGCTGCGAAAAGCGCGCTATAACGACGATGTCGCCGAGATTTATCCGGCTTGCGCGCGCGGGAAGCGAAAACAACGAAAAATAAACGCACAAGAGAGTGATAATAATATAACGAAGGAGCGCCGAGAGTATATACGCAGAAAGTAAACACGGTAAACGCGCTGCATCGGGGGAAAAATAAACAACGATAACAAAAAAGAAGGGCGAAAGGAGGACGCGGAGAGCGAGATGCTCGATTAAAATACGCGCAGTATTATTACATATGTAGTGGGGAGAAAACGCTCGCGGATCTCCAGAAGGGGGTCTGCCAGCTTTTCGGCTTCTCAAGCTCCTTTCTCGACGATTTCCCGTGTATATATATATATAGACATATATATACATACATACATATACATATATATATATATATATATATATATATACCCACGACGGCGACGGTGCTGTTGGCTGCTTCGGCATGAGGAGAGGGAGAAGATGCGAAAACCTGCCTTTCGAGGACAGTGTTTCTTCTTCGGTCGGGTTTCTTCGATCGTCGCATAATTTTTTTTTCTTTCTTCTTCCTGTTGTCTGCTTTTTGTGTTTTTGTTTTTATCACAGTCAGTAGCCCTTGATATAGGCAGCGATGTGTTTCTTCTCCTCTTCCGAGAGACCGTTCTTCAGTGTTCTACGCACTGTAACAATTGAAATGAAAGTGCAAAGCGTTTGATTAGATGAGAAAGTCTGCACATGTTTTATTTCAGAGAGATCGAGAGAGAAAATACTCTGTTGGGTTATTAACCAATATTGTGATTCTCTCGCTCCAATCCTTCTATATTTAACACTGTCATGCACACTTCCTTATGATATTTTGTCATGCAAAAAATGTTGATACTTGGATTTTATTTGGTATGAATAACATGCTGTACAAATTTTATCATATTAAACAACACACACATACATACACATTTTGCAGTCGTTTTGCTTATAATTCAATGAAAGGTAGAGCAAAAAAAATCTCTTGAGAATGAGCATTACTCATACACTTTGTGGGAAAATATCCTGACCTTGGCTGTTTAAAAAACAATATATGGATTGGCTACAAAATAATTGACAATAATTCAAGACCAAGTTGAAAATTAAAAATTTGTTTACGCCTTAATTTTTTCTTGTAGAAAACGAATTCAGCGCAAAAACAAATCGTATCGTCGAGAATTGACCGAATTTTATCTTAACAAAGTTTCTAAATTTATTATAAGGTCAACACAAAAAGCTTTAAGGTTTTCAAATTCCAAGCAAAGATTCGGAAAATTGACGATCCAGACAAATAATTATACATTATAATTATCTGTAATCTGCGCGAATGACAACGGTACGAATAATAATCGACGAAGCAGTCAGTAGCCAAGTGGATTAACTTTCGCAATCAACCGGCGATCATCTCTCCAGAGAAACGGCTGGAGAGATGGGACAACTCAGAACTGCGCACCATCCGACGATTAATCGTAATTTCCATCTAATAATCGATTTTCCCAGATTCGATAGAATTGATGCTGCGAAGTATATGAATCCGGGGTTACACGTAAATAAATACAGTCATCGTGACGCTTGTAAAAATTATAAATCGCGAGGACGGAATGAATCGTCGATTTAAAGAACGATCGCGCGACGTCCCGCGCGGAACTGAACAAAGGTGTCGATCGACGAGCAATTGGAAATAGCCTCGCGGGTTATTCTATTCGTTAATTATTCGATCTCCATTAAGCGTCGTTCGACTGGGGCTGGTTACCGCGAAATGACCAATCACCGTGGCCGATAAGTCATGCCGCTTCAATTATTTCACGCTAATATGTATATACGTTCGGGGCCTCTGGCCTGATCGATTGGCCGCGAGGCCAGGCGTAAGTGATTAATGTTGATTATGTGTACGGATTTGCGGGATCGTCGCGCTTTGCACGATGTACTGCAGCGCCAGCGCCAGCCAGTCTTTGCGTTCTCTCTCGGGCTTCGGCTTTATAATGGTTATGGAATTGAATTCTCGATGCTTAGAGTCTACCTACGGATGATGCATTCGCCAAGCTGGGACAATGAATTATTCCACGCGGAGATATGCGTTCTACAACTTTGGATCATTATATATCTACATATTTTAAGTTTGTTATTGAAATTTCTGGTGAACTACAGAAAGCCACGAACAAAATTATACTCGGATAACTATAATATGAAGCAAATAGATAAACTTCGAGGCTCGTTATTAGAAACACGAGAGAGAGAGAGAGAGAGAGAGAGAGAGAGAGAGAGAGAGAGAGAGAGAGAGAGAGAGAGAAACGAAAACATCGACACACTACAGAAACACGCAAAAAAAAGTCATGCTATTAGTTCATGCTGGTAAAAGAACAAAGAAATTAACAAAGAGAGACACGAAAACAGAGGCAAGCCTTTTTCTTGAAAGCCAACCTTAAATCAGCTGGTCAAAGGTCGCCAGCCCATTCTCAGGGCCGATAGCCGTCCGGCGTCGTGTTGTTCTCCCGTGTGCGCGAGCGCTTCACTGTTTTTTTTGCGGGACAGAGAACAGAGAAAACAAAAGAGAAGGGAAGAAGTGCGTCTCAGACTTGCAGCGCGAGGAATCCCATGTTTTCACGGGAAAACCAACACCATTTTTTATGCGTAGAATACAAGATTATTAAGAGCGAGCATCGCTACACCCCGCACCAGTTTAAATTATTGCTTTAAACTTCACAGCTCTATACCATACACGAGGAAGTATATTTGGTAAATTACAATGAAGTTAAATTAATTAATAATTATATATATAGGGCCTGTTTAGTGGATAATGATGTATGCTGCTTATGAAATTACATGATTACGCGAAGGTATTCGACATGCAAGCTATATAACGAATACTCGTATGTACGTCGAACCTCCCCCCGCCTTCCTTGTAATGACAATGTAGACATTTATATTTGCGATCGAAAGCGCATATTAATCGTCAAATTAAGTTTAATACAGTTAAAAATATTACGTATCAACAAGCCTGTATCGAGATCATAATTACCCATGTACCATGTATTGTCAGGCGACTAATTAGCGCGCGTATATTTACGGATTGAAAACACACGACCTCCGTTAGTACGGCTGATCGTGCACTGCAGGTGCGAAATTCATCGGAAATTTCACGACGAATGACTATTTTTAATTAAAAAACTCAAACTCGAAGATCGTCTCGAAGGTTAATTAAAAAAAATCTTATTCGCAATTAAACCTTTCCGCCAAGTCTGTTGTTGTTCGTACCTCGAGCTAATGAAATCACTGAACGAACGCGACGAAAAAAATCGCGAATCCAAGGAAAAAGGAAAAGAATGATTTGCGTCGTCGAGTATAGTCGAACTCTCACCAAGCGGATTAGTTCGGACGACGGGGTTACGCGCGGCATGAGCGGATTATTTATTCGCACCAGCGGAGGTGGCGGTATTAAGGAAGAATCGATAGCAAACAAAGTTAAAAAATAGCTACGGTAAAGAAGTAAAAAGAAATAAGCGCGACGGCATGGGTATATAATTATTGATTTTAAATTCATGTTGGTGGACGAATCACTATAGATGATGGTTATATTGCTGTGCGCGGTTATATTTTTCGATGAATTATTATAAATATATTTCTGTGTCATAGTTCGTTATCATATAATGGAGTATCAATGACACGTAATGTGAACCTCATAATTATACGAGAAGAAATGAAATGAAATAAATGGACAGTGAGAGGGAGAGAGAGAGAGAAAAAAAACAGAAGGAGAGATAGAACTGTGCAGATAAGGTGCAATTTATAACCTCGTCGCCGTCGCTGACGAGAACGTCGAGTCTCGGCCTCAAAGGCGACGGCACACCTCGACTTTCGCCTTCGATCGCGTCGGCGGATGCGCGCACAAACACACGCCCTTCTCTCATCGCCTCAAGCTTTTTCTCGCGCGGCGAAAGCTTCCGCTCTAAGCTCCAGCACGTCTGATCGATAACTAATCAGACGAGAATGCATGATTTTCTTCAAGTTTTCTTTTCCTTTCTTATACCGAATCTCCCTCCCGCCGACCACTAGGAAAGTGGAATCGCGAATTTTTCCCGGCTTCCGGGTAATTGAATTTCAGATATCAGAGAATTTTCCGGGAAGTGAAAACAATAGCGCTGCTGCGCTCGGTTGAAATTCAATTGAAGTTACCTTTGTAAAATATTCTATATAACTATATACCTTTCAGCATGAGAATACAATCTTTCGAAGCTACACGAAAAATTATTGAATTACTATATTAATATAGTATTCTGCATTAAGTCGTGGTCAACGAAAAATGTAACACCGTAAAATCCACGTAAACCGGAGTAAACTGGAGCTCAGAGCGGAGCGTCGTGAGAATGCGGAGAAGGGCGCGCTGTACATATATATAGGCGTACCATGGGTGCAGGGTGCAGGGATTTCACTTACAAGACTTACGATCGGCGTGTCGCGTGCGCTTTCGCTCCCTCGGTGTCGTTCGCGTGGCAGGTGTCTTCGTGGCGGTCTTCACCAGCGACTCCAGCAACTCGTCGTCGCCGTCCGTCAGGTTACCGTTCGTGTGTTCGTCTCGCAGTAGAGGCCCAAGCGGTGTTCGTCCTGCAAAGGAAACACATTGTTTGCATTCGTTAGTATAATAACTTCGTTGTGAATCAATGACATTTTGCATTACTTGGAATCCCTACATTATAAGACTCGCGTGTGTTGAGCTACAAAAGAACTGTCAAAAAATACGAGCTTTCCCGCAGACGCTTGCAAAGTAAGATGCATATAGCTCGAGGCGCTCGAGTTCGCACCGCTTTTCCGTTTGCAGACTAATTCGCACGCCCGAGGCAACACGCGGAAGCAGGTCAGGGAAACTCGGTAGGCGACGAGCGAAAGTAAGGGCCGAGATTCTTTTCAAACTCGACACCTGCTTCCTTTCTACGGACTATACTTCGGAGCTTACTTGCGAAAGAAGCTACAGTCCGACTCTTGGTTCATTGCACGGGAGGCTCTGTAGGCAGTTGCAAAGAAAAATGTATATATAGGTGTGCAGAGATCTGTTATCGGCTATAAGAAGATTAGGCGGTTCGTCGAATTTACAAAACTGCTTTGGTGTTTGTTATAAGACGCGGGAATTTCATTGTTGAGGCGCTATGGAGACTTTTTTCTTAATGAGCTTTCGTTGCATCTTCTTCAAGTTCACCGCCGATAATTATGTGTATGGTGGCAGTTATTTGGTTCGATTTCTGCTCATACACGTGCGATATACTACCAAGATAATTTCGAGGCTGTGTGTTCTGTTTTTTTCCAAAAACTGTTTTTTTTCCAAAAATAAAAAGCCTCTAAATAATCTCAAAATCTATCCAATTTTTTGTCCCGCACCATCACCGTTTATCCCTCCGAACAGCAATTTTCTCTTTTTATTATTCGCCTGTAGCTCTTCATCACCCTCGCTATCAGTCGCTCGTGTCTATGTTTCGAGTCGTTTTCGTGAAATTCGTGCGCGAGACATCGTATTTAAAATCCAATTCGCGGAGATAAGAATTAAGAAGACAGCTCTCAGTCTGAAAGAGATTCGAGAGGAACGGAGAAAAAAATCTTCGAGGAAGCTCGGCGTCGACGAAGCTGAGACAAATTACTCATCGCATCGCATTAACAGCGAAAGAAAAAAGATCAATGACAAAGTAGAGATTTCTTATTTATAATCTAAAGCGGGGATTTATGCGATCGCCGATAATCCTGAATTGTGCAGTCGCATTTTATCAAATTAAAATCGAGAGACGTGCATTAAAGAGCTCTTAATATCAATCGGAAAATGTTTGCGTAGTAATTGAGATGGATAAATGTGAATTGATATTGATTTCCAGACTGGAATATTAAGAGCGAAAAAGTTTTCAGAGTTTATTTCACTCTCGTATCTTAAAAGCGTATGGTTGATCAAAAGAGTTGTTTGGTCGGTTTATCAAGCATACATTAATTGCATCCCAAGTGAGTTTTAACAAACCCATGTAACGAGGATAAGAAGCGCCACTCGTAAACCGCGTGAAAAGCCCAGTTAGTCTCCCCAAAACTGGAGCACGCACTTTTCTCGATTTCAGAGCTCAACTAGAGCCTGTGCAGCGCGCGTGGGTCTAGAAAACTCTAGTAAAGAACGCAAAAAGAGAGCTGGAGAGATACTTTAAAGGGCACCGCAGAGAAATTAGGATCGCCCGCACCGTTACACGGCCGGGTAAATTCCTCCGTCTTGGTTATACAGTATGCCAGGACGCGCGAGTGCGCTGGGCTTAGAGGGCGAAAGGAAGAAAGCGAGTGTGTGAGAGAGAGAGAGAGAGTGGTGGTTATAGTGCTGCCGCAGTTGCGCGTTATATGTATACACTTTATGTATCCAGTGCATCAGCGAAGCGCGCGCACTGCGGGGCGCTTATACTGGCTCGGGAAGTACGACTGTATGTTTATGTGGCTCGTATTCCGCGCTCAGAATTTTCGAACGTTAATGTATCTGTAAAGTCGTGCCTGTGCAGTTACGTGGATGCGCATTTGTTGTCTGCTAGTGTTTCTCCTATACACGTCGACGGGAATGTCTAACTGACGTTAGTCATCGTAATCGGAAACAACAGTATATATATATATGAGTAGGGAAGGGTCTAGCTAATTTGGGCGTAACTGTTTATTTACTTGTTGCTTGCTTTGTTATTTGTCGTAGACAAAATTGGCGTAAAAATAAAACGTGCCGTTTTCGAGGTCGAAATGAAATGTAATGAGTCTTACAACCGTTTTGTGAGAAATAATATACTATATTCGTTAGAAATCGAGCTTATAAATAATTACAATTTTCGTATAGTCCACAATACTTGTTACTGGAAGAAGGAGGAGCAAAAGTATTTTATGTAATATTGTGCGTAAAGAGGCAATGAAAAAATTCTGCGAGCTCAAGATTCACTCCCAAGGACCTAAACTTTAATAACAAACAAGTATACTAAAAGGTTAACTAACCTGGGGTAAAAGTGGTGAAGCACGAACATTAATTTTTGACGCGTGATGAGATTTATTTTATTTTTCATGAAACTATTGCTGTGATAATTTTAAAATACGTTCAATATAGATCACAAATGCCCGACTTAATGTGCCTCTATCTTTTGAGATATGCTGGAAACTCAAAAATGGCCATACTTCAAGACTCTCCCCTACATATTATACTTCAGATCAGATAGCTCTTACTTTTAGAGAAATTTAAAACGGATTGAAAATTAGATTATGTCACAGGTTCGACAGATCATACGTACGCAAAAGGGACGCTCGAAAAACGGGCGTTTTACATGTGCAGCATGAGTCTGCCGTGCGGTATATAGACTAGAGCTTCTTTCTCCGTCTCTCCATTTACCCGTCTGCCTGGCTCAAACGGCGCTTTTTCTACTGCGCGAGCTCGCGGTGGCTTACTTTTCTTCTCCCTTCCTTTGTAACCTCCGCAGTCGAAAGTTTACCGTCGCTACTCCAGCATACGTTACGGCTCTTACAAGAGGGCTCTCCTTCGCTGTTGATTTTATACTTTATAGGGTCTGATACATTTATTTGAACCTTTGCTGGATTTCAGGAATGCTATTTTTGAGAACGACCCCGCTCTTTCATTTTTAACTATACTTAAGGAAATTAACCGATCGAAGAAGAAAAATTAACGCCGCATTAATCAGATTCATTATCAAATTTCCACTTACTCAAGTTTAGCTCTTCTTGGCAATTCCACGATTAAGAATAATTCAGTCTTGGCGATCCAAATTTATCCATCTCATAAACTATTCTCGAATCGAAAAATCCCAAACCATAGAAATATTTTATCTCGAAAATCGCATATTCACCACCACCGCGCTCGCTCCACGTATACGCAGTTGCCGCAGCAGCTCCTTGGCGCGCACATAACGCAAAGTCGGCGGCGCGAGTGCTTAGTGGGCTAAAAGGGGCTACGAGCAAGAAGGGCAAACTTATGGCCGAGGCTTGGAGAGCCGTGTACAGTTTACGAGATCGTGCCTCCTTCGCGTGTGTGGGCATGCAAGGATAAAAATTCCGTCGAGCGAGTTGATAGAGGTGAGTTGTTTATTTTTTTTATAAAACATTTGCGACGATTTTGTTCGCGCCGCGCGAGGTATTGATTGCCCCGTCGTTTCATGAGAATCAATGTTATTTATATTGCACAGAAATCTATTTGATCAAGCTTCGCATGTTGGCTTTCATTGCTGTGCACGAAAATATAATTTTCCGTTACAAATATAATGATCCAGCTAGTGCTAGTGCATTGGTTCGCACAATTAGATAAATAAATTTTGTAAACACGATAGAATCGTTTAATTATAAGTAAACTGTATTTAATTAAAAGTAGCACGGTAGCCGATACGGCGACAGGAATAAATCGAATTTTCATCGTCTCGCGTCTTTCTTGGGTAAGCAAGGAGACAGCTCATAAATCTTTCTAACGCTCTGCACACTGCACCAGTTCGTTACTCGCTATGAAAAATTACGTGCCGATACGTTTCTCTCGCGTGTCACAGTCGGGATTACGCGCGATTAAGACAGAGACAGACGCGAATCTTCGTGGTTTACTTTGGGACAAGCAACTTATTCTCATTTTACATTACGTCTTGATACTGAATTGACTAAGTTTGCGGGAAGAGTGCTGTTTTAATTCCACTTATTAAATTTACTTTTTAGATAAAGTTTTTGCTTAAGTATTGAAGAAAATAATTCGTTTGAAAATATTGTTGCTGCAAATTTTGTTGTCCATCTTTTGCATTTTTGATGATCTGATGAGTTACTTGATTTTTATTGGAGTCGTTCACGAACAGCCGACTTTATAGTACAGAACATTAGTTTTCATTTTTAATTCAGTTCTTAGCGACTTTCTGCGCTGTGTAATATCAAAGTACACGCGATCTTCTTAAGTTTGAAGTTTATGTGCTTAGCTATATTCGCTGTAAATGATTACGTTGAACTTCCAACTCCTAAGATGAACCGTAGTTTATGTTGACATAAAATATACATAAAACAACAAAGTAGATACTTAAAAAAGCAATTTTGAACAAAAATTGAAGAAACACGCAGCAGGATGATTTCATAAATAATTGAATGCCAACGTTACAGAATGTGGGTGAAAAAAAGACGACGCACTCGCCTAAGAGAGAAAAGAAAATACGGATGAGACTGCAGTGAGACAGGAAATTTAGTGCACCGGTGTTTCTTATCAAAGAGGGAGCTTATCCTGCCAGCTGCGGAATAAACAGTCGTTTAAGGTGCGCCCTGGGTGCATTTTTCGAAAGTTCAGGTAGCTCGTTGCTCGCAGACTTATCTCGCGAAAAGTGACTTGTACGTAATGTGTGTGCGCTCGCGGAAGCAAAGTTTGCACAAGCGTTCCGACGACGTAAGTAAATCAGTGAGAACCTACGTACGCGTATACACATATATTATAGTTTAATAAACTTCGGTGACGGGTAAAAATTGCAGCATCTGTTTACCGAGGGACTGAATTGTTTATGCTGTATTATTTGCTCAATAACGGCTGTTCATAACTTGACTTCTGATGTAAATCATGTATAACCGTGATTGTTTGCTCGGCCAGATTTCGTTAGATAAGACTATATATACTACTTTGGGAAACCTGAGAAGCAAAGGTGGGATTGTGCGAGAGAAGCGGGTGGATCGTCTCTTATACATAGAAATTCCGTCGCAAGTTTCTCGTTATACAAGTGGGCGCCCTCGTCGATATGACAAGAACGAAAGGAATAGAAGAAGAGAAATAGCGAGGAAGAATAAAAATGAGAAAAAGCGGAAGAAGCTTACCGTCCTTGCGCTGCCTCCTCCACGGCAGCGTGCCGTGGATGCTCTCGACGTCGGAGATATCGCTTCCCAGTAATTGCCTGAGTTCCGCGTCCGCCCGATCCTCCTTCGTTCTGAATTTGCCGACCTGAAACAAGAGATAGAAAAGTAGTCTCCTCTGTGCGGCGGCGTACTTTCAACTTGGAGCAGCAGTCGGGCGAGAGATCGAAAAGGACGTAGAGAAGGTGGAGGAGGCGGAATGCTGAACGAGGAAAAAAAGAGAATAGCGAAGAAAAACAAGCGCTAGCGGGCTAGGACCGGGGCAAATTGGAATGTGTGTGCTTTTTTTGGTTCCCCCCTGCTACGCCCCCCTCTGCCGAGTTCGGCGAGAGTTTCTCGCCGAGGAAATTAAACAAAAGTTTTTATAGTACTTGTATTCTACTGACTGCGCTGAATTTACTCGGGGAAATTCTTCGAATCGGACGCATTACTCGGGAATCTCTTTGAAATGTATGCTATGCATTGGTTCCTTGTTGTTTGAGTATACGTTAAATAAGTGATTTTCAACGTTCGTTGAATAAAAATACTTCGCGAGTAGGTTCAAAAAACTATCTCCCGCGCAAACAATTGTAAAAGTGCCAGAGGCTTTTTACTTTAGAATTTCGTTTAAAATTCTTGATACTCCCATACTCCTGCGAACAATATACAAAACTCTCCGAACTTTTGGTATACCCGAGAAACCCCTTTCGCAACAATCCAATTTGCCGCGGCTTCTTTCGCCACACATGGGGGGAAAAGGATCGAGTTCGAGCGCTATCGAAAAGTCAAAGCCGAGAACAGAGCCAGCCCTCACCTCTGTTATCATCTTGCCTCTGGTCTTATTTCTCTCGCGATGATTCGCCTTCTTTTCGAGCTGCTGTAAAACGCGTTCGCGCGTCGTCCTGTATTCGAGAGCAAATTCGGAAACTATACGACAGAACTCGTTGGGCTTTGTATCCTGGACTCGGTGGAGCGGTATGCCTAGCCAGAGGATGAATTTGTGGAAGCGATTGATTATGCGCCGGTGTACGATGCTCAAGACGATTATTCGCTCGGCGCAGTCGGCCAAAAATTCCGACATTCTGAAAATAAAACAAACATTAATATAACTGAAATAATGGTATATATCCATGTAAGATTGAAAATGCACAGATTCGAATAGTAAAGCCGGATATTGGTAACACGCGCGATGCGATTACTCAAGGAAGGTAAAAATAGTCAAAGTTATGGCATTACACTTTGATAATTAATACACGACTTTATCACCAGCGTTCGTTACATTAGCAAGAAGAGCTTGGAGGAAGCCGTATATAACGTTACACGATTAATGGCGTCTCAGATTTCTGGCTGAAATCCAACTTTTGCGAACTCCCGAAAATCCAAAAACGTACAAAATGAAAAAGCCGAGCACGACATTCGTAAATCGATGAAATATGAGCGTCTCCCGTGGCTCTGAATTATCGGAAATCTCTATTATATATATATATATATATATATATATATATATATTTCTCCGTTCGATACTTACTTGACCTTCATCATCGTCGAGCCATCATGCTTCGTAATCAGCTTTAAATGATCCCAGGACGCCTTGCACTCGCTCTCAAGCTTGCCTATGTTCGATGCCAACTCGTCGAAGTCGATCTTTGATGCCCTAGTCACAGCCCCGATCTGGAAATAAAAAAATTAGAATAATAAAACAACTGAATATAAATTGAAAATCCATTCTCAGATTTCCAAATAAATAACTATGAACAATTACGAGGAAAAAGTGCTTTTACTTTGATCAGAAAGTTTTTGATTGCAAAAAGCTCGATGATGTTTTTCCGTTTAAAACTTTAAACTCTATAAAGAATTCGCGCAAAAAGTGTATTCCTACGAATGATGAAAGTTTTATACCAAAAATGTAAAAGCTTTCAGGCATTCATTCCACATAAATGTAACACGAGGCTGTTTTAATTGAATATTTCAAATCTTTTAAAACTCGATATAACCGCACATGTAAGTAAAAAACGATATCAACGAAGAATATATATATATATATATAACATTGAAATACCTCTGAATATAAATCCGTGGAGTCGGGAAATTTCTCCATAACCATGTGACAGAGATGATGAAGTAGCGAGTGCTTGTGCACAGTGTCCTTTACCTCGGGTACTTTGGCTAGGTATTCCAACTGAAATCCCTTTACCTGCCGATGAGAAAGTAAATTTGTAATGATCTGCACACTCGTTACGAAAAAGCAAATACATATTATAAAATGCATGTATATCTATATTCCATATTCTTCAGAAGAATATCTCATTCACGTTCCCGAGAGTCCCCGTGGATAAAACAAAGAAGCATCGATTTCGAGGACCCAGTTTATAACCTTTGACAAAATCCGAGTGTCCATTATTCAATGTCCTTCTCCTGGACTTCAAAGCTCCCTCCAGTTCGCGAGGAGGACCGAAACCCGCGTCTATCAAGAAAAAAAGCAGGCAGAGAGGCCGGTTCTTTAAATCTCAAAGGAAACGCGGGCTCTTCGATTTCGCGTCCACGTGTATCACTTATATATACCACTGGGATACCAGCCTCTTCTTCTGCAGCAAGACGACTCTTATCGGTCAGCCGCGTGGCCGGATTAATCGATACAGAGCCGGTGAGGCGTCATACAGAGAGACGTCCAGAGGAAATGAGAGAAAAAACCGGAGGAGGGGATTAAACGGATGTCATTTGGCTGGCTTTCAATACCCACCTCATTTCCGTTGAGGAATATCCCGATCGAGAGGAGCGTGCTCAGAATGCCGCGGAAGGTCTTATTCACTCGCAAGGTCTCCATTCCCTGCTTCAGATCCATCAAAGGGTCCGCAATTTCCTGGAAGTCACAAATGTCGTCGGTTCTTTCAGTGTGCTCAGCTGCAGCGTTTTGCCAGTTATATATGTGCGGCAGTGTGTGTTCGTGTGTATATACAAAGCTTTGGTGATGTGTGTGTGTGTGTCGGGCTCTTTTCTCCCTGCTATGCATTTTCCTGACCCCGTTATCCTCGCGTAAGTAAGTCTATACGTATACACATAGCGGCGAGCGCGCGTGAATCGTCGCGTCGCTGCCACGTCCCCCTTGTTTTGCTATTGCTATATACGCGCTGTCCTTTGACTTTCGCTGCGTGTTTTCCCATTTCTCGTCCTTGTTCTATATGCATCGACAATGAAGAAGTTTCCGCAGCTCGCGCGACTTTTTCCTTCTCGGCAGTCGGTTTATTTTATGAGTTCGCCAAGTTTTGCCGCTCGTCTTTGTCAATGTTCTCTCTTTCTCTCTTCTACTTTCGCGGATAACGAATGAACTTTTACCGGCGTATATTGCTTTCCGCCTGCTCTTTGTGGAGCCCGATGCGCTCTTCGAAAGACGCATACGCGGACGCTCTCTCGAAATTGAAAATGCTACTCGGAATTTTATTTACGGCGCTCACGCGCGAAATAGAAACATAATTTATCGGCACTTTGTCCACATACGGGACGATGAAAAAAAGGTGCTGAGGTTTGTGATAGACGATTTCGAATTAAACTTTCCAATGCACATGTGCGCGCACCATATCGTTATTGCTTGAAGCAGCGAATAGCCATTTATGCACGTCTACGGCAGGTCTGACCGGAGCACGAACTTTACTACTTACTCTCGCATGATTCATTGCTGTTTTCTTCTCCGAGAGAGAGAGAGAGAGAGAGAGAGAAAGCATAACAACAGTTTTTGGCATATACAACGATTTCTTTTTGTTTACTGCATAATAACAACGCTTGATGTTTACATTTCAATTACAACAGATTTACCTAAACAATTACCGTTCTGACTCGATGTGTCGATACACTTTGTTCATTCGAGATAGACTATAGTAACTGCTTAGTACATATTTTAACATTTTTTCTATAACATCTCAAAAAATAACGATTGAACGCAAGTAATAGAAAATAAATCAACAACATAAAACGAGATATTTACGTTCAAAATATGCAAAATTCAGAATTCCCATTAACTGGCTGTGCATCTTGTAAGCTCGCAATTTGTCATCTCTCGCAAAGAGCCCGCACGTAGCGCAGCGCATTCCGTTGTCAAGTCACTGTACGCCCGCGAACTCTCTCCCAGTTCCCGTTGCCTTAATGCGGCCCTTGAGTGCGCGCGACAATGTTTCGGGAACTCGGGAAATTGATTCGCGATTACACGTCGGGCGCGCGAGTATACGTGCGCGGAAATCCAAGCGTCATCGATTAACAGACTGGTTTACGCCAAGACTCACTTCCGACGGCTGCGAAGACGCGGAGGCGGAGCCATAAGTGTCGCCCGAATTTTGACATTGTTCTCCTGACGGAATTCCACAAGGAATTGAGAGCTAAAGGAAGATGTATACGTTTCGTCGTTAGATTGTTCGAATATTTGAGATTGCTAGCGAGAAAATTCTTGCGAGAATGTAAACGTTCTATGATATTTAATATTCGCACGTTTTACTCTGGTAATTTAAAGACACTTATCTGTAGGAGAAATAGCAGACATCGCCTGCGTCAAGATTGTAGGAAATGAGAAAAGAGCCGAGTCATGAGTAGCCTAAGACCTTGGCTGTAAAGTCCGCTTGTATAAAGCTAGAGCTTATATGGCTCGCCACGCTGGCTTTATACTTACCTTTTCCGAATTTTCAAAGTCAAGCTTGAAAGCCCAGAGTTTCAATCTGGCTGGAAGCTCGGAAATCGATGCCAAAGTTAGCAGAAACTGCTCGGCTGATCCCAAAGGAAGATCGGGATTGGCGGCCTGCGCCTCTTGTATCCTGGATCTTTCCTCCTCGGTTGGTAACATTGTCAACAATTTCTGCGGGGAATTCGAAAGGTAATGATAGTTATATGAATAAGCTCCTTGTATAGGATAAAATTATCGAAAAAAATGTAATCAGTGACGCCCGTTTATAGAGATGAAAATATGAAATTACCTCGATGCCTTCTCGGTTCATAATGGTAGCATCCATTTTCAAGATGGCCGTCTTGATGGACCTCGGAGGTGGCAATTTCGTCATACCGATATTAATGGCGTTCGATCGCTTGTGATCGAGCACGATAATTTCCTTGTTCTTGTTCATTTCTTGCTGCTTCTGCGGGTGTCCAGAGTAATGGAAAAAACAGCGAACGTTAATGATGTTTAAAATTGTTTACAATGCACACTGCAGCTGTATTTTCGTAAAAATTAAATTATACAATTACAATATTATATAGTTGTATAGTATGTATACAATATTTTGTATTTACAACGTTTAGAACAAGTATGATCACGGACATGAACGGACGAATGCAGGACACAAAGCGCGCTGGCTGTTAGTGCACATGAGAAGCACAATGCATTTGTCAAAATCCATACATGCACACGGGTCTCCAACGGAACAGTGTAGGTATATTACATTTTTATTATACATATAAGCGTGCAACGTGTTTAATGAAAGCTGAGTGACATATGACTGCGCGGGATATATTTGAGAATTGTAAAAGCCACGTGATGCACGTTTTAAAGCAATCCCTTACAGCTCTCGTAAAAGTGAGAAACCCGTAGCAATATGCGATATGATGATGAAAGAAATTTGTTTTTTTTTCAGGCAGTCGCATATTAAAGTTAATATCACAGTAAACTTGAAAGGAATTCTGGTTATAATTTATAATTATAGCACTCGTATTATAATTATACATTTAATAAAGTAATTAATCTTGCTGAAGCTGCATTTCACATCGTAAATTATGACGATTTCAAAACTCGTTAAGGCAGCCATTAGCCACGAAATATAAATCAAGGATCTGATTACAGAACAATGACCTGCTTAAATAACATATCATCGAAGCTGATAATGATTCAAGCGCGCATTTTTCTAATCATCAATAATATATTTCGCTAAAAGCCACGATGTTGCCTCACCTTTTGAACGTATGCAGGTACACGAAAGTATGAACCATAAGCGATTGCGGGATGCGCGCGGCGGCGGTTAAAAAAGGCGAAGAAGAAGTTAAAGTGAAAAAGTTAAGTGAAACTCACCTCCTGTAAATATTTATCCGGCATGCCAATTTTCGTTCGAGATTTGCGTGCGAGCACCAACGATATAATTTGCAAAGAATACAAGAAACAGATTAGTCGGTTTTTGCGGCAAACCATCACCACCACCCAACCACCGTCTCACAAAATTATTATTATTATTATTATTATTATCAATCAATTAATCAATTAATCAATCAATTAATCATCGTTGTATCGTTCGGTGTTTCTGTCAGTATATATAAGTGCGACACGAGTCCTTCCATTATGCATACAACGTTCAATTGCACTGCGATCAGTGAGACATTATATTATATCTGCCCGGACTCCTGACGTTAATCCGCCATCAGCGCAGTGGCGCGATTATTTAAAGCGAATAATTAATCAGTGTCAATGCGACACGCAGGTATACATAAACGAGTGCGCTCACAGAATAATTGTCGTTCACATCGCCCTGCAGTCTTGATTGACAGGAGCATACGGTCATTATTATGCGATTCTTGTGATTATTCAGCGCTCATTGCTTCTGCGGCTTGTTCCTGTCAGAATTTATTACGGCGGCGTGCTTCGAGACAAGCGAAACTTCAAGATTCGCATATCGTTTATTTAAACGCGCGTGTAATGGATAATGTTTTTATATGTGTATAACTTCTCATAAGTCAGTAGCCTGCAGCGGTTAAATCGACGTTCATTTAAGCAGAGGAAAACAGTCAGGACAAGGAACCCAACGACCCCGTGAAAGTGACCTCTTCAGATTCGAACCTGCAGACGACAATGGGAGACGCGATATCCCCCTGGTTTCCGATGACCCGTCAGTGAGAAGAAAAATCGATTGCACTTTGCCGATCGTTTGGAGAATCATCATTTTCTCGCACTACACAGCGTTCAGCCTCGTGACGCGTTTACGCGATTACAGCTGTACGCGCACAGGAAATTTTCTCAATTTACTCCAGATTATTTTCTACGTACACCGTCGTTGCGCAGCGTAAAAATTCCGATCGACCAGCGCCAAGGTCATCTCGGCGTGTCTGAACTTGAAGAGCGTGCAAGAAGCATCGTCGTCCAACGAAGAAAAGAGAGCGGATTCGAACTTTCTCACGAACTCTCGGAGAGACACGTATATATACACCTTCGAAAAATCACTTTCAATTGCGCGCTCGCGAATGAGAATCGAAAGGGCAAATCTCCCGCGGCAATTACGCGGTTTAATTCGACGCGCTCCGTTTGCCCTGAGCCAGCGAGATAATGCCGCAGCCTCGCGGAGCAAGAAAGGAAGCTCCGAGTTAGTCTCGCAGGACAAGAATGGCTCCGCCTACTTCGCACGCTCGCGTATATAACCTTCGAGGCTGTCGTTGCAGTCGAGGCGCTTTCCGAGGCTCTTCTTCAAGTAACGAGATATTGTGAGAGGGGATGATAGCGATAATCCTCTCGCGTAGCCCGATTTTCCTTTGTTTTTATTTTTATCTTTGGCTCTGTGTAGTTTCGGAGGGCGAGAACAATGAAGTCGTAATAAGGCCGGATCACGCGATCTAGAAACTTGGGATATGTAGCGCGCGATGCTTTTGATAAGAATAAAGCTCCTCGGAGGAATTGGGAAGACGTCATTTGTTACGTGCTGATGGCGTGTTTAATTTCTCTATCGTGTGTGTCTCGAGTCATTGTGTAGGCATTAATGAGAATATATATATATTACAGCTGGTAAGTGACGATAGACACGTCACTTTAAAATTAAGGAGTTCCAGGCACCTTGTCAAGCTTTAAAGTGGGGACGAAAATGCACATCGTTTGCGAAATGGTATACAATTTCTCGATTGTATCTTCTTGGACGACATGCGCGACCTGGGTATCGAGATCTTGACCGAGTGTATACGAACGAGCGAGACAAATAGAAATGCAATTTTATACGGGTGAAAGCCGCGCCTGCAGCCAAAGGGATTTGGAAAAAGGACAAGAACGCGCGAGAGATAACGAGAAGGCAACGCAACGACGCTCAGAGAATCCCGGATTAAGCTCGTAATCTCGAGCGCTACTGATGCGACAGAGGAAAAAACTTCAATTACTACCCACCCTCTCCGTCTCTAGAGTTTGCAAAGGCATCAGAGTTTTTTCGTTAGTTTGTTGCTGAGGTTTCTGGACAAATTGATGAATTATTCATTCGAAAACGCTCGCGGTTATGAGCGACTTTTATTTAATCATGACGACGCGTAATAGTGGTTACTACATATTTTTTAACTGTTTGGAAATTTTAGATTGCTTTACGATAACTGAACGAAAATGGAACCAATTTGATTAGATTTGTCAATGGTTTTCAAAGATATCGATGTCACGAAGACGTCTAGCTAAGGCCGATAATCCCGCGGAAAATGCTGGAATATGAATATATAATACAAGGCGGTGCTTTATCGAAAACGCGTCGCCCCAATGCAGCTGGAAGTCGAGCTGACGAGCGATATTGCGCTGCAATATAGTGCTGAGAGCTGCTGATATTACATGATATCGATGTACCCTTAGTTTTCTCCCGCGAAGAGACGGCGAGAAGCCGCTGGCCATTGTGTCTCGACATTTGGCCGAAGGAAGCTTATACACGGTTTGATGAATTTCTCACCGCTGTTTTCTCGCTCGCTATGCTTTTGTTGCCGCTGTGCTCGAGGGCTTCCATAATAGGACGAGTTTCTGCTTTATTCACTCGACCACTGATCAAACTTTGCTGATGTGCCACTGCCAGTATTGTGTGTTTTAGAAAGAAAAAACACTCTTCGTATTTATATGGAATAACTTTTTGCTATGGAAAACCACAACAATTGGCTGTTTCACGGAGTAAAAATATCCGAGTGATTATATTCGTCAAGATTAAAGAGAAGTTGGGAAAAAAAATCTGCCACGAAAGTTCGAGATCAATTAGTAATCGAAATACGGGGCAAGGGGTCGCGGTCTTCAATTTACGAGAGAGATCCTTTCCTGAAATTCCCGAACGAACCCGCATCGGATTTATATAATCAAAAGCGCCTGATAATCGAGAGTTATGCCCGAGAGAAGCCGGTATAACGAGCTTGCGCGAGTTGACCGCAGCGGGTAACCCGATATCGGTCCTTCTTTTCAACCGCGACGAATGCCAACAGCGAGAGGTCCTCTTTAACTTGGCCGCAGCTGCGTCTCTCGATGACCTCAATGAATGAGCTTTCCGAAGCTTGTTACATAACTATGCACTATCTATTTTTTTGTATCTTTAATTCTCTTTAAAAGGCTGTTTCATTTATTATAGCGTTAGTCGTCGGGTTTCTTCATATTATCATTGTACTTGCAATGGTGTTGAACTCCTGTGATTAATGCATGGTGAATTATACAAGTGGATTGTTAGAATGTATATACGTTTGTATTATGTACGCTATTAATAGTTGGCCAGTAGCGCGCAGATATTTAGTGTATTAAGCAAAAGTTTGTCGGTTATTTACGTATAGATAGTTCAAAGTATGTGAATGAATCATTGGATCATAGCCACGTGTTTAGAGGTGTGATAATTATTACATTTTGGTGACTTTTTTTCTTTCGTCAAATCAACACAGACATATGTGGAAACAGTTAAGAGATTCACCAATGTAAGATGAATGTCTCGCTCAACTTATAAAGTTCGCGTACAATCGATTATTTTCAAAATATTGTGTAGTATTGCGAGACAGTCATCTGATCCCAGAGTTAAGAATTATGTACAATGAGAAGTAGAAGTAGTTTTTGGAAATGGCCGCTTTATACATCATCAGTATCTCGAACGAGATGTCATGGACAACCAACGCAATATATAACATAATCTAGGATTTATTCCCGCAATAGCGGGATAAAGCTCACCTTGGTGATGAGATCCTTGGCTCGACTCTCGAAGAGGTGCTCGAGTTTCTGGGTGTCGACGGGTATCGGCGACAGTTCGTCCCAGATCATCTTGTTCTTGTCGAGCCTCGACAGGATGATCGGGTCGTCTCTGACCTCCTTCCAGAACAGCTTGACCGTCTTTTTGCTCTTCTTGTTGCTCATCGTGGACGGCTGCTGCTGCGGAGGTGGCACTGGACTCTTTGGCGGATCTGTAGGCGAGGACCTCAGAGTCGTCAGCGCCGTCGACTTGAGGTTCACGCCAAACAGGGGTGGCGGTACTGTGGGCAGAGGAGGCGGCGCTCGGAAACTCGGTGGCGGCGGTGGTGGCGCTCGCGCGCCCACTGCTGAACCTGATCGAATGGAGATTAGAATGAGTAACGATGTAATTTTGATGCTGATAACGTTAATAAGAATTCGTTCTTACCGGGTGAAGGAGCCATTGGCGGTGGAGGAGGTGGTACACCGTTGGAAATGTTTACAGGTCCGAGGACATCGATCTCATCGTCCGAGTTGAGATCGGTAAAGTCCAGGTCGCAGAGATTTAGTGGCCTCTTGAGCTTGTTGACGAGTTCCTCCCAATGAAGTTCGTTTTCCGACTTCTTGACTTCGGTCAGTTTTGGCAAGTTGTCGTTCGTCGGCGACTTGAGGACGTCGGCCTTCGACTTCGACTTGGCCAGACCCTCCTTTGCTTTTGAGATCAAACCGCTTACGTCTCCTATCCTGTAGTTGGCGAAATGACAAACAATTAGCGCGTCATACATAAATATAAGTACAGCTGGTCAGAGCAGATAGATGATTCTAACCTGGAGACCTTCTCCTCGACGGGGCTGTTGGGAATGAGATTCTGGGCGGTGAGCTTCTGGGTGAGATCCTTGACGGTGCCCTCGCGTTTGAGCTGCAGGACAACTCGCCGGTCTTCGTCCTCGTCAGCCGTGTGGTTGCCCTCGTCGCACTCGACGCCCTCGTCCGGGCTTTTACCGTACCAGGGCGTCTGTTGCTGCAGGTGCTTCTTCTCCTCGGTGTCGAGCTTGTTCGCCGCGTTCATCAGAGGCGTCAGGTCCTTTCGGCTGTTACCTCGCGTCAATTTGTTCGAGTCGCCGACGCCGTTGGTACGCGGCTCGTAGCCCGACGTTCCGTTGGTGTAGCAAATCCCGTTGAACGGACCTGTTGGCAAATAAAAAGCATTGTTAGACTTCTTTCCATACGGTTTATTTTTACAAGAAATTCGACGAAATAAGTATAGCACTTGTTTACACTGAACAGTTTTCAGCGGAACATATCTCAGAAAGGATTATTCGCGGCAGCTGAAAGCCGCACTGCTAAAACACGTTGCACGCAAGTTTATATACGCTTATTCGCAAGCAGTAGCGCGTAGAGAGAGAGAGAGAGAGAGAGAGAGAGAGAGAGAGAGAGAGAGAGAGAGAGAGAGAGAGAGAGAAAGGCAGCAAAGAAAAAGCGAAAATAAACGTCTTAGCGCGCCGCGCCGTCGCTGTTACTTTATTCGATAAAAGCAAGTTTATCCGCGCACGCGGGGCGCCGATGAAAAAAGAAACACACTCGGCGTCAACAAAAGCTCAACCCCTGCAGCTAGAGAAGGTTAGCCGGTGGCGCAAAAAAAAGAATTCGACTCTCGAGAAAAGCAGCTCTCTCTCGTCCGCTTTTCCATTGCAGCAGAATAGCCCCTGAATTTTTCCCAGACGCGCAATCGAAGCCGTCGACCGATTCTATAAAGTCCAAATAGGCACTCCGGCTTTCAATTGTCGATTTGGGCGCAAGCATCGGGAGTATTAGCAAAATGTAAAATAAGCAGTAGCATGTGGAAACCGGTCGAGCACAGGTAGGTAGTTTTATTCTAAAAGAGTGGGTGTATATATATATATATATATATATATATATATATATATGTATAAGAATCGTTGTTATACTCACTGTCTTCCTCGGGGTGTCCAATGGAGGCCCTCATGTTGGCCGTCGCCTCCTGCTGCTCCCTGATGAAGCTCCGCTGTCTCTCGGCGCGCTCACGGCGACGCCTCAAGGCCGGCGTCACTCCCACGTCCACTGCAACAGTTACAAGACAACGTTTTATACTCCGTCGTGCTGCTTGCTTTTCGGGTTAGCTCGGCTCAGCTCCTTCTTTTGCGTTATTAATTATGTTCGTTCGACGCGTCAGAGAGTCTATATATCAGGGGAAAGAGGCGCTTGCGAGCAGATGCTCGCTTGTACGTACTATTAATATATAGTTAGTATACGCGGATGTTTGTCTTTGAAAAATTGCATTTGCGGTAATTTTATAACGCTCGTACGAGTGAAATGGTATTTCGCGTGAAATAATTTACAATTTAAGTTACGAACGATAAACAGTCTGCGCGAACGGCCGTTAAATCAGCGTTACAACTCTCTTAAATAACTCATCAGCCATCAAGCGTCGTTACACAAAGACGTCTCAACGCATATAAACCTAGGTTCCCCCGCGAGCCGACCTTGGGGGTTAATTCGCGCGAGTCGACCTGGCAGGCGGTGAAGTTCAGATTCATCAAGACTCTCCTCCTATGTAGTTGCGTCTGCAATGGCTGTTTTTAATGACGAATTTACGAGCGTCTGCGATGGAAATGCGCGCGAAAAAGGGGCTGATTGGACGCGCAGTTGCGCACGAAGTTACGGTGAGCGAAGGATCAGAATTATGCGATTGTAATTGTAAGGCTTTTTCGTTTCTTGCTTTTTTTGTGAATTTATATATCTCATGCGAGAAATCTCGTATACTTTCTTCGATCTTTTGTATATAAAAGCCACGCCGACATAGCTATATACATAGCGCAGAGCAGTTTAACGTTGTCTCGGTTATGTGAGAAACTTCGGAAAAAGTGAAAATAAATTCCAACAAAGCACGTTGGCTTTCTTTCAGAACGTTAATTACATCGTATACGAGTATAGAATAATCGTTTTTAATAAATGTGAATCGAGACGTTCATAGCCTTATTTTCTCCAAAATACTGCATCGACGAAGTCAGAATCAATAACAATGTTACGGGGTAGCCGGTAATGAACTTACGCGCTCCCTTATTCTCCTTGTAGCTGCCGTTCATCTGAACCTCGCCGAGGCCTTGCGAGCTTTGGGAGCTGCTAGACTCGTCGTCCTCGTCGTTGGAGATGGCCGCGGACGAGTTGATGATGCAGTTCTGGTTGCCGAGGCCGCTACCGTTGCTCAGACCGTTCAGGCCGATCGTCGTGTTGTGATTGTTCAGCCGGGGACTGGAGCATAGCCGGGTGTTCAGAGTCATCGAGAGGGGCGACGTGCCGGTCGAGTGTCGCCGTGACTTGCGACGCTCGTGCGAGTCTACCAGAGATTTGCGGTTGCGTAGCGTTTTTCTGAAAAGACGTGAATATTGTTTGAGAAATTGTGGTTTTTCTTGCTTAATTTTAAAAATTATTCGATCACGTTATTTGACGGTGAAAGTGCGGTGTATGCTTTAGTTTAAAAAATGAATTTATTGCAATGCGGGTAAATTAATTTTTATTAATTTTTTATAGATCCTAAAGATTGTACTTATTGTAAATCATCGGCTATTTCGAAAACACGATTTTCCCAACTGAACTAGTACCGACTAGTGTACTCGCGAATATTCGTTTCGGTCCAGCGATCAATGCCGTATACTCTCGTCACGCCTCAGTGTGCATACGTACACCTATACAGCAAGACAGCAGCACTATCATAAACTGACCTGATGTTGTCGTCGAGCTGTCTAATCGGCGAGTCCCGGTCGTTGCCGTCCTCGTGGTGTAGTACCGCCTCGTAAATCTGGAACTGCCTGAGCAGATCCAGATCCGTGCCTTGCTTGCTCATGTATCTCTGGATAATGCCCTCGATGCCCTGCTCCTCGAGACAGTCCACCTGGTCGTAGTAGGTGTCCTGGTCGGGTATGCCGTTGAGGCACTTGTTGACGAGGGTCGTGGCGTAGATGAGGAGCTCCGTATCTGCGGCGTCGTAGTCCTTCAGGAGCTTCATCACGTTCGTCCAGGGTATCATGCCGCGCGACGTGTCGACCGAACGGATGGCTCGTACCAGCAGCAGACTGTTGGTCTCGACGTACTCGACGAACACGAGCAGCAGTTTCAGCGCCGTCTTGACCACTAGCCGGAAACGACTGGCTATCAGGGTGTACAGCCACTGCACCGTCTGGCCGTGCTCCATTACCCCGTTCATCCCATCCACGTAGAGCATCACCTGACCGAGGGCTGTGGACAGATTCGAATACAGCGGATTATAAGTATATCATATCGTATCGCATCGGTGTATGTATATATACACGTTTCGAACATTTGGTTAGGTGCTGCCGCCGCCGCCGCCTTGTCGGGAAAGCGGAATCGACGACAAACATCGCGGAAACTTCGGGGAACAAAGTTACACGCGCCCGGCCAAAGTTTGCGCGCGCAAGTATATACAAGTGAAAGATCCTAATGAAATTAGGCAAGGCTGTCATAATTTGTCTCATGTTTCAAAAGTTTCGCAAGGCTTATTTGATTAGCGGCGGTAACCGTTGCAGCCTCTCTCTCACTCGCTCGACGTACGTCCGAAGCGCTTTTCTCCGGTCGCGCGGGGAACACGCGCCAAAAAGGAAGAAAAGAAAGTTTCGCAAATCCGTGTTAACTTTTTAATTATTTGAGCAATCCGCAATCAAGGTGAATTTGTCAGAATGACAAATTACGCGCAGTAGCTCTTGGCACAGAAGATTCAGCAGATTTTGGTCAATATCGCATTATTTTATAGGCTCAATTGTCTACCAGGGGGCCCATGATTTAATGTATAAATTACGTCGACGGGTGAGCCCCGTTACGAGATACTTTATCGGTTATATTATCTGGGCACGATATAATCGCGAGAGCTAGAGAGACGCCCTTTCGTTTCCCGATGAGCAACGAACCGGTATTTATTGCACAAAGCAAGCGATAAAGCTACGTTTGCCTTGATCCAACAAGCTCTCGAGAAAGCGCGTCGATTCTCTACTATATATATACTCTCAAACTCCGCGCATCCTATACATATATATATATATATATATATATATATATATATATATATATATATATGCACTACTATGGAAGGTTGAACCGCAGCGCCTCGCAACACGACGTTTCGAATGCACATCGACGACAATAGCGCGCGCATATCGGTGTTGGCGTATCCTCGAGAAAAACGGCGATCGACTGGAAATGTCTGGTTAATCGGACGGATATAGCTCGGTCTTAATTCCCCGAGGAGACAGAGGCGTCCTCTTATTTAATCATCTTTTTTATACTCCAGCGAGAACACCGGATGTGCATATATAACGCGCAGAGGGAAACTATAAGTATAATTACGGAATCTCGCGTTTAGAGAAGTAATCGGACGGGAGAGGTCGAGCTTCTTTTCTGTCTCTCACTCCTCTGTCGATTCGATGCTATCGGCGAGCTCGGCTATTTGAATTCAGATTTCATTTTTCGCGAGAGAGAGAGAGAGAGAGAGAGAGAGAAAGAGATGGAGCTCATCGTATTCCGTGGTTGCACTCTCTCTCGCCCACTGGGGATGAGAGCTTTGTAAGCTGCGAACCGATATCTACAGGGGATTCGCGTTCCTTTATTGGGATTATGCTTCTCTGCCAGTTTTATTCTATTGCGAGTGCTATTTCCGCGAGAGAGCGGAGATTGGATTTTAAGCAAAGTATTGGACTTTCAACGCGCGATCCTTTTAATTAAATGCGAAATTCGTCAAATCATCAGAAACGTATAATTGCCGCGAGTCGATCAAAACTTTTTCCGATACAGTTGCGGTATATATAACAGCGCGCGTCTAAGCGCGCACCGCATACCGCACAATTGGGATGATTGTCGCGCGTCCGGCGACATCAGGTTCGGCGAGAGTGAGTATATATATCGACAGGCGCACACAGTTGCGGAGGCCTAATTAGATTTTACGCGGCGCGTAACTTCTGGCTTGCGTAATGATAACGGCGGTGCGAGGGGTTAACCAACGCTCGTGGCCCGGTCGTATGTATACGAATACATACTACTCGAACGCGCGTGAACCAACGATTATTATCGCGACAAGCAGACGGATATAAGCAGAGGGAGTGCTTCGATACCTATGAGAAAAAACGCCCACTGATTGAGAGAACGTGTTTGCGATTCCGGGGTGATGATGAAATGATGGAAAAAGTAATGAGCGATAATCGCGGTGTACGACCAATGCAAGAATGAGCAGATATTTTTGGATGAAAGAAGAGCGCGATCTCAATCGCGCGAGCTGGCTTTTATGAATGAACGCAGCGTTTGATGGATGCAGGAGTGTTTGATCGTTCGATTATGCCCAGCGGCTAACAGGTATAATCACGTCATCATTTAATATCAGCTTTAGTCGGCGTTTAGCAAGTGAATGAGCCGTTTGTCGCGCTATTGCGTGCGTGGCTATTAGAGGTTTCAAAATTAATGGTGAGCAGTTACATATTGAAATATTACATTATACGCGTATAGAAGTTATATAGTTAATTATTTTGTGCGAAATATCAATCCAGTGTATATCTAAATTTATGCATTATATTTATATGAAGCAAAACTTTTGAGAATCAAAACTTTGAGATAAAAATTCGCTGAACATTCTGTAGAAAGGCTGGTATCATGTTCTTCAAAATTTATATTTAGAGTTAAGCCATACGCGTCGCGTCATACACGCCTTCATTAGGCCGCCGCAAATGCGTACATAGCGCGACGGGATAACGAGGATCATGCGCGAACATACACGCGATTATCGATAAGATAGCGCGAGATTTCCGGCCGTTAACGAGGATCAGCGCACACAAGCTCTCTGCTGTATACCCACCTCCGCGTCCGTCGCTCGCTCGCAAGATGACTTTATCGTCGTTTTATCTGCGTGCGGAGCGGATTTTATTGGCTGATTTAGAGATGGAAGCGCGCGCTCCCTCTCAGGGAGGTCTACACACAGCGACAAGAGAATACTAGCCGTTGTACAAGTTCGTTTATTAATTCAATTTTCCCAATAATCTAGATATTCATACTTATCCTCATAATAATCGATAATCGCGCCGCTTTTACAAAAGAACGGAGTTTCGAAAAACTACAGAATAATTTCCGATCGCGCGCGGCCTAGAGCAACAAGAAGCGTTTCACGCTTCGCATCAGGCCGAATCGGAAATGATCACGTGTCTCCGTTGCGGAGCGGTATAGCCGCTTCGTCCTTGATTCCCGACTCCTCGAGAGTTGCGGCAGCATCCTTATCGCGCGGAAATTCTCGCGCTTCTACCTGCCAATTTGGCGCCGTTTCGAAGTAATACGAGCGCGGCCCGTCATTTCCATGTATGCATGGCCGCGCGCCGCGGCGAACGTGCAATTACATTTAGCATGCAAACGATCGGTAAAATCAGACCAAGCGCGCCGTTCCCAGCTCCCGACGTATATCTTTACGTGCATAAGCGCGGACTGTACAGTGAGGGAATTTCCTTGTGGAGAGAGAGAGAGAGAGAGAGAGTAGGTTGCGTTCAATGATTTTTTTTCCAGGCACGAATTAATTACTCTCCGCGCGAGGACCTGTGTTTAATTGAAAAAAGAAACAACGTTATTGCGTGTATTATAATCGATAAAAATTTGTATATAAATTTTACACGATACGATGATCGAAATGGTGTGTAATCGTAAATAAAAACTGTATACCGCAAGAAATAAGAAAAATACTCAAAGGGCCCGGTTGCAGCTATATATACATATATACATAGACTGCGAGCAGTGGAAAAACGCGAAAATACCGACGCTAATGTTACGAGGAGGCGGTCGAGGGAGGATCTCGCCGTGGCGAGGAGTAGGCGATGCTCGATCGAAAGAGAGGCGGCGCTCCTGCGGCAACCCTATGGGTAATTCCATCCTATCGATAAATCGGCTGTACATAGCACAGCGAGGTTGTATGGATATAAAAGTACGCGGCCTGCACATGTATATATAGCTCCACACGCGCGTGTATATATATGTACGAAGAGAAGAGAAAGGAAGGAAGAAAAGCTGATGGTGTGTGTGTATATGTATATACTCACCGCGAAGTATGTAATTTTGGTAATTCTGGTCGGCCTCGCTGCCGACCTTGATGAGACAGGCCAGTCCGTCATTCTGCACGAACTCATGCACCAGGTCCTTGTCCTCCTGAAACGAGATAAAGCCACAGTACAGAGATTAGTGTATATATGTATATATACGTGCGCACGACGATGCATCATATCGACGTCGAGTTTCTTTTACGCTCTGTACGTATATATGTATATATACACGCATTAAGCGTGTATGTGCGCGATGCTGGAAATGAGAGGATGACCGCTGTAAGATGCTGCGGACGCCTGTATATTCGCGGATATGAGTAGTTTTTACGTAGTTTCGAAAGAAAGTTTTGTTCGTTGAGTATATGAGTTTGCGATTTTCACGAATGTGTATTCTTCTTAAAAAAATATTATTAACGTTTGATGAAAATGCGCTTCGCTCCGAAATAGAACGAATCGATCGAAAAGCAAAAATTGTGAACGCGCGCGTCTGACCAGTTCCAGAATCATCTACTGAATCGCATTGCGCTGCGTCACCTCCGCATTTTCTCCGCGTGGCCATAAAAAGTACAATTTCAGACCAAATCAACGCTATATTCGCAATCAAATCAATCCTCGCATTCGCACTTCCGTAGAAAAAGCCCAGCGCTCATCCATCAGTTCTCTCCAACACGCGAGAGCTCTTATCGTAATAACTCCCTCCTGGCTCGGTCTTCCTTTCTCTCTCGACACTAAATCATCATCATCTCCCCCGCAGAACTAAAACTCTCATCCTACCATTATACGCTCCGTTATTAATTAGCGCCCGCGGAATTCATATCAAACGGAGTATAGCGAATAGTTTCAGCGCAGGAAGCCGCTACATCTCTCCGAAAACTTGGCGGCGATTGGAGACCCCCTGCAATGCAATCAATTTGCTGCCACAACCTGCTCCTTCCGATCTAGACTTACGATCGTATCATTGTATATGTGCAGATATGCTTGAGTATTAAGCTCAGTTTATCCTTCAAGTATAGTACTCTCTTCTGTATAATATTATTGTTATGATCAGGTCCAAGCGATATGCGCGCTAGAACGTTTAGAGCCGAGCGTAACAACCCTTGGAAACGCGCTGCGGTTTGTATTGTACGCGCGGTTAGCTGATAAAGCAAAATCAGTGCATGTGCAATCTGCAAATGCAAAATGATCTTCTTTTACAAATTTCTACTGAGAGAGTCCAACATCGATAAAGATCATCAACGCTTCGCCTCATATACATCCATTTCAAAGCCAGGAGAAAAATCTGCCATCGAAACTTTTCGAGCTTTTAAGCCTTGCCGCGCAAACGCGTCACCGAAACGCCAAAGGCGCTTATAAACTCCGAGTTCCTGCAGCTATACGTCTCGAAAATCCCCGGCGTGCTCACACACACACACAGCGTTTTATATATATATAAGACATCGCATAGTGTGAGCGCAAGCACTCGTCTCGAGGCTTCTCTCCTCGGTGCAACGGCGCAGCCCCGTATATATGTATTACACTCGAGTTCTCGCGCTCAGCACAAATGGAATTAGTTGCGCGAGGCGACGCTCCGCGCACCCCCGCACACATATCGCGGGAAAGTCGCGAGTGCATAATGGAAAATCCGCCAAGTTTGATCGAATCTCCCGGCTCCGGATGCAAGCGCGAAATTAGCCCCGAGGATCAAGACGCGGAATTGAATGTGAGAATATATGTATAGGTATAGGGATACGAACGAGGAGGGGATGAGGACATCCACGAGCGGTCAACGACGCGCGCGGCAGCGGAACCGACCGGCTGAGGTATGCGAGATAGCGAGCCACTGATAAGAGGGAAAGAGAACGGGCTGCTGGAGATAAGAAACACGGCGTACGGGGCATGCGAACGCATTGTAATGAGCGTTTTAGGCGCTACCTACTTTGTCCTGGGAATTAAGCGAGTGCGTTAACTCTTTTTTTTTAAGCGATACGCCTTGCCCTGATATACATATCCTGGTAGGTTGGATTATTCTTCGGTTTTTATAACTCTCACGTTGAGAAATGCCAGAAAAAAACGTTCGCGAAACGCCGAGTACCTAGTCTATACTATACATCAATCTGTAGACTCGAAGCTGTAGACGAGCCATAAGCTCCTCACTAGAAAAAAAGGAGGCATCGTCGGTACCGTCCTTGAACCAATTCCTCGCGGCAGACGACGATAAGCGAGTCACGTAGTCGCGACGAACACCGAAAGCCCGAAATAAACGAGGAGAGAGGGGGCATGACGCTTGGCAGCGCTCCTAACGATTTCTTTGTTTTTTCGCGTAAGCGCGCCGCTGCCTTTCCCTCTTGGCTCGTCGCTGCGCTACTGGAACAAGTATAGCGCGCTGGTAAACGGCTGATGTGGTCTTTTTTTCGGAGCAGCGCGAGTACGTGCGGCTCGAACTTCTGCCAAGGAATCGCTTTGTTTCTCTTACCGGCTGAGTTTATTGAATCGCTGTTACATCGTTGTATGCGCGGACGCGTTGGAACGAAGTGCTAAGTGCGTAGGGAAGATATAAAAAGCACGTGAGAATTGAGGATTTTGCTTCAGCTCGACATTTTAAGCGTGTTTTATTGACGATTACGAAACACGAAAGAAGTTATAGTAATATTTTCATTTTTATACTGCGATGAACAAAACGCGACGTCGCATATCCTGTGGCACAGAGATTTATAACTATAGCCGGATGCGTATCTCAAAGCTGGAGAGCCTTTTGTTCATATAGTTTTGATCGCGATGTGTCAAGAATAACTCTTACTTCTTCGCGGACTCTCTCGGCGGCTTGTTAATTCTTCCGCCGCCGCACGTACGTCATACTCAATCATCGTAATAAAGGAAGACATCAACGTGGGTTCGTCGCCATACTCTTGCGGTCTTCGCTTGTCATATTTTTTCTCTCCCGTCTTATGCCGTCTCAGTCCTTCGAAATTTAATCATCCGTTTAGTTGAAATTACAATGTTATTTATGTTTTATAAAAGAATACAGTTTCATTATTAGGTGAACAAAAAAGATATATATTTTTGAAAACTATATTTGAATTAATTTTATTTTCAGTAAGATCACATTTGAAGAAAAAAAACTGCATACACGTGCCAATCATTTGATCAGACTTATCGCTATTAAATAAAATCTCGTACATAGCAATGAATAGAATCGCTTTTTCCATAAAATTCGTCCTTTCAACGAGAATAAAGATATAACCGACGAAACTAGGCCAAGCCGCGTATGCGCGTCATTATAAAAATCTCCGGCTGTGTGTATATATATATACGAGCGCGGCTGTAAACTCCAAATCCCAGTCTCGTTTCCTTCGCTCCGCGTCGTGTCTCGTTGTCATCGCGTCGACAAAGCGATATCGCGATAAAGATATAGCGCAATAAAAGTGCAGTCGCGGCGAAAGGGAGAAGAGAATTCGTGCGCGCGTCGCGGAAAAAAGGAAGGAAAATTGGCGCAAGTCGCGGCGTTATATAGCGCACTCGGAGCCGCCTTCTTGCAAATATTTACTCTCGACTGCGCAAATACAAGAGAAATGAGGAAAGAAATGAGCGCCCTCGTATAGTTTGAGAAGAAGTAGGAAAAAAGAAGCCGCGGTGGAAAGAAACGGCTGAGGCGGAAGAAGAAACTCGGTGAAGGATAGAGGGGGAGGAGGGCGATAGAAGATGATGAATAATATAAAGAACGCCGGCTGCACTATGCTCCTGTGGCGATTTTAATTTTTCTTATCAGAACACGAGCTAGTCGTATTTTTATACGCACTGCGCGATACAAAAATTTACAAAAGATCGCAAACTCAGCATCTCACAGTGGCTCCCCGGGGAAGTCAAAAGAATAGTGTATATACTGTGTATATAAAGCAGCTCTAAGAAATTTGTAAAAACTCATCATAAGAAAACAAAGAGTCGAAATAAAAAGATGTACATACTCTCGGACAACGAGAGCCGAGTAAAGTAAAAGAGTATATATAACAGTGTCTTGTGCATACAAACACACACGCGCGCAAAAGTATTGAACAAGGCAGAATATGTATATATATAGATATATACATCGGACTCACCTGAAAGATCTGCTTGAGGGAGAAGAGAGCTCGTCGCAGCTCGCGGCCCTCGCTGTTCAGCAATTTTTCTGCAACAGACAAGCAACACGCAACCATTTATTATAATAATAGCGGCCGAGTCTTTCTCGTCGTCTCGTATATAGTCGAGGGCATTGTTAGCGCAGGGTCCAGGCCAACTCGCCGTCTCCTTTCATATACACACATCCGCACACACATATATATATATATGTATAACCTCGCGGTTCGACCGCCTGTAATATCTCCCTATCGCAGTGTTTTTTGCAGTCATATGCGCGGTATGGGGCATTTTTTCGCTTCGAGAAAGTGGCGCCTCTTTCGACACCGTTGCTCCTCATGGTATACGAGTATATTATGGGGTTCCGCACTTCCTTGTTTATGGAAGATGCCTGCGGGTTCGTATCGGTTATATTTGCGATGATTGTTGGGGGATATAACAGGATATCCAAATTAAGATATACAATGTTATATTTTTCGATGAAGTAGGCTAAACGAAAAATCTTGCACTGTGTTGTCGTTTCATTATGATATATATGTAGAATTCATATAAAATTTCAAAAGATCTTATTGATGGAAATGTTACTTGAGAATCGTGCAACATGTGCTCGCGTTTTGCACCCGTGTGCAGAATTTTGATAATGAAATTTTTACAAGAAATCAAATTAGAAGTTTACGTTTTAATGCCGATTGCTCGTAAAAACGTACGGTTCATATTACGCGGATTCGCGTGTGAGAAAACAGCTTAACGGATACCCGATAAAATAATATATTTATAAAAGCTTTCAGTCTGAAAATTATCGAACAAGCGACGGTTATGAGAGGACGTAGAGAGATCGAGAAAAAAGGAAAATTTCATTGTCATAATTCAAGCGTTTGCAACGATTTTTGTCTTTCGCATGCTGCTTTTTCCACAATCAGCGAGGCGAATATTCGTTCATTTTCGTACAGTGACGGAAATATATATATGTAAAGGTAACGCGCCTAAAAGTATCGCTGTGCAGCAGAGGCGAAAATCGCTAATTACTCAGAAAAAGAATCGCAAAATATTCAAGTAATCGCGTGCTCTGCACACGCATGTGTAGGCCAATTTGGCATATCGGGCAAATTACACGCTCCGCAAGTACCTTTAAATACGAATCCGGCAAATGAGCTGTTCAATACGTGCGGCGCGCCGCGGAAAAAGCGTGTAATTAACCGAACGTTAATTGGTGGCAAAAACTTGCCCTCGTCGTCGCGCCGAGCAAGGAAAAAACTCTAGACGGCCAGTGCTACAAAATAACAGCACCAGCACAATGAAAAGGGGTAAGCAGAGCTGTAGTCGAGTATATGGCTTCGCAGCGCGTCGAGCAGTCGTTATATATTGTAATTTCTTACGCAGGCTGTATATATAGAGTGCTTGGAGTCTGAGATTTTAATCAGTGTTTAAAAGGGTAAATTGAGATTCTCCAAGGCTGATTGTTTCTAAAAACTCGTTGTCTCGCGGCCATACGATACGCGCCGCGCCGCTGCTATTAACCCTTGGCTATACGAGCTAAAAAAGTCAGTCTATACTTGTTTACATTGGGTTAGGGACTTTTTGTGGCTGTAAGTTTATTATACGCGGATGAAACCCATAGCCGTGTATATTATATAGTTACACTGGCGGAAGGGTATACGGCCTACTGGGAAGTATCCTATTTTAGATAATGATTAGACTTTATTTCGAAGTATACTATATACAGTCTTTATTATATGAAATCGACGTTAAGAGAAAACTCCCTTGTTTACTACTTCCAGACGGATGTTGTAAATTTTAAATTTACACAATAACATGTATATATTCATGCTGAAGTAACATTAATTTTCCAAAGTTTAGAAGTAGACTTTTATCAACAGATGGTGTTCAAATGGCGACAAGTGCACACGTCAGAAAGAAACTTTCCGGGTACACACGGCTTTCATTCGTCACTTTCAATCGAGTGAAATTACGCAGATGTCAAAGTCTTTATTTTTCATACACGACGCAACAACTCGATTCTACTGCGGAAAACATATTCAAGACAGCCGGAAATACTTTGACAACGCAGAGACGTGTACAAGCGAAAGAGAGTCGATTAATGCGCGGACTCTGAACAAGTGCGCGTATAATTACGAAACGGTGATTAATTTTAGCGCGCTCTATATATAGAGGAAAAGAGAATAGACCTGTTGCCATTTTTCTCCTTCTTTCGGTTTATTAATGCTACGTTTCTCGAGAATTTTAATTATATTTCAGTTTCCTTAATATTTTTCTTTTATCACAAGCTCATAATTATACTGAAAAATGCCTGTAGCGCCGTTCAACGTGGCAGCCGCTTAACTCAATTTACGTCGCTTAACTCGTTTTTTTATTCTCACTTCAAGATATATTAGGCACTTTATCGAGGCAGGACAGCTCATTGTTCCAGAGTCGATTTTTTCCCGATAAAGGCGCGCGCATGTTGACACGGCGCGTTCGTGCGCCTTTACAGCCTCTCCTTGGGTAATCGAGTTTCATTCGGCCGTTCACGCGCGCTCGCGCGCTGAATTGAATTTTTCTTCGCCGGAGTTTATATGCCGCGCGCGAAGCGTGCCCGGTTCATGGGTTAAGTGGACGAGCGTCGCGCGAAAAAGCCTCGTATATAGCCTGCGCGCGCTTTAATAGATTGCAATGAACGAAGTTGATGGGCTTGAAAAGTTTGTACGCGGAGCTGTGTTGTGTGCTCTGACTGACCGGTCGTGTGAGCCTTGAATTATATAGTTAACTATAGCGTGTGTGTGTCCCGCGGGCTTCACCCGCACTCCATATAGAATTGATATGTTATTGATATTTCTAATGAGAAAGCAATCGTTTATATATTTATTTATCTATGTATTACACTCCAAAAGGCTTAAATCCTTTTTACAAAATATTTTTACAACCGTATGCAAAAAAGTATAGAATATAGCTATGTAAAAAATACTTTCTATACAAATATATGTATAGACAAATTCTTATAGTAGTTTATCGAAAATGAATACTCGGCTAATGATTAACAATTGTTTCGAGTACGAGACAACTTAATGTAACGCTCATAAAGGAAGAAGGATTCTGCATTTAGTGAAAAAAAGCAACTTTTGGCCTGAAGAAGCTAAAACCTTCATATTTGCACTCTCTTTGGAAATTAATTCGTTTTGAATCCGGCTGGAACCTTCCATAAAAATAAAAAGTAGCGTGTACTTAAAGCTAGATTTTTCGCTATCTCTCGGTGAAAGTTTGATTACAATCTATTCAATAGTTTTTGCGTGGTGCGAAGCAAACACAAAAGGTTCTACAGATTTGAATGGCCTACTCTAAAAAAGACATTGTAATCAATTGGTTGTTTAACTGGCCTATTCGATTGGCCCATCGTAAAAAGTTAGTAAATATAGAACGCGCGTCGCGCGTCTAAAGTTACTACTATATATAGATAACGTGGAGTGAATAATGTGTGTTACAATTTATAATAATCATATCTCATGAAATAATTCGTCGGTTAAATGTGTGATGAATTTCTCCGCAAGTTTCCCTCTCAATGTTGTGTGCCTATTCAAAGAAAATCGAAATTTAGCTATTACAAGCTTACATCCAGGTGCATATGCTACGTTAAAGCAGGAAATTGAAAGAATTCTTAAGCTTTCATATTAAATGCGAGTACTAGTTACAAATAAATAAATAAAAGTATAATCAATATCATAATATATTTTATGAATGTAATATTACATAAAAAGTTCTCTAATTTTGAAAAACTATAGATTGGTTGCAATATTAATAAATCAATTTAAAAATTCTAAATAATAAAGATATTTAATCCTTAATAAAAGCTCTAATAAATTCTGCGTATACCAAGAATATAATAATTATTTGATATGTATATACAAATGTGCAGAAAAAGGAATCGAGATTAAACATTTTTATCTTTATTTCTGAGCTTCTATACAAACGTTATAATTATGTTAATGAAAGTCATAAAAAATAGTTAAAAAAACAAGTTGAAAAATACGAGATTCGGTTACACAAAGAGTATTTTTAAACAGAGCATAATTTTCCGATTTCCGTTGGCCAACAAAAGCAACTTTTTACTAAGAACTAAAAGTTCTCAAAGAAGGAAGTTGGCACTCACCCTTCTGAGAAATAAAACGTGTAAAGGGTCATAGAGCATACCCGCTAACGCACACACGCGCTCAGCAGCAGCAGCAGCAGTTTACAAAACGGTCGACGCTATATATATACGCGTATAGACTTTACGAGCCTACACTTAAATCCTAAGCGCTGCTGCTGCTGCTTGCTGCTGCTGTAGCCGCACAACGGAACGAAAGTGGGTTCTGCTTCTTACGGCGTTATTAAGTGGAGATTCTCGCGCGCGACTACGGCGATTACTTTCGCCGCGCGACTCATTTATAGACTTTCGCAGATATCATTATCTACGTCACAGCGACACATACAACATCAGCGCACTGCAGGCGTCAATCCGGGAAAAATCGAAGGGGAGTAGATTGCAAAATCCTTTCACGAATTCGAGCAGAGATACGCGCGAGTGCTATTAACCTCGACGAAGAATACGCCGGGATTTCCAATTTTGCCTGCGAAAAATCCACGGGGAAATCGAGTATGAGGCGCCGCCGCTGCATGCGAATGAAATGGAGAGTATGGATATATATATGTACGCGCGCGAGAGAGCTCCAGTCATTCCCACGCGATCCCTCATAATCGGAGAGCGATATCGGAGACGAGAGAGAGAGAGAAGCGTGTTTATGCATTGTGCGTCCGCCCGCCGGATAGATGTAAATACACGAGGAAGTGAACTGACAGGACGATGAAAAATAGGGACTGCGCAGCGACTCCGGCTTTCCGAGATTCGACTACTGATTTACACTCGAGAGTCTCTCGGTTGAACAAAAAAAAACATTCAATAGTGCGTGTTAGAAACGCCGGTACTTGGTAGTAATCCGAACAATGCTTCGAAATTACTCTGCCGCATTTTCCTGACTTACAGAGGAACAATCTCTCTCGTGTGGTCACGACGATGCTATATATGTATATAACGTCCCCGAGAGGAGAAAGCTGCGCGCGGGAATCAAGCGCGAGCCAAAAAAAGTACAAAAGCTACGCCGCACGGAGGCGACTGCAAAAGGGAAAAGAAAGCGAAGACGGGGCAGCCAGGGTGGTAATTAGGAACCTCGCTGCGGGTCGCGTCGCGAAGACGAACGAGAGTAAAGCCTCGATCCCGAAAAAGAAAAGCTCCTTTTTGCCATAGCGGTTCCGGCAGCCCTTCTCGATGACTTCGCACCCACGCGAGCCGACAGCTCGTAAACAAGCTCGTATCGTAATTTTCGAGTCTTTTGTTATTTCGCGCGGCCTGATTCTGCAGTACCATTCTTATAGGCTGTATATATAGGTATTGGGAACCCACCGATGACGATCCTTTGTCGGGACGATATGGAGGGCACGGGCTTCATTAATATCCTCCGTTTGATGAGGTGTTATTCTTCGGATGGCAGGTGCCCAGCGATGCGAGCTGATTTTTGTTCTTTTGAAGGGCAGACAGAGAGAGAGAGAGAAAGAGAGAGAGAGAGAGAGAGAGAGAGAGCTACGAAATTTGGTCAGAGTTTACAACAGGTCCGATCTCATAACGAAGATGCGCTGATTTTTTTACAGCCCGGTCATTGTGCTGATGAATGCACGCGCGGATGCATTGTCAGAAAAAGTAGGATGCAAATTAGGCTTTTTCGTGGAAGAGTTTCACAAAAATTACGCCTGATTCTTTTAGTGTGCACGCGGAGCATATTGCTTTCTTCGAATATTTATGAGTTACATATTGCTTTGAGAAACGTTTACGTTTGCACGCGAGTATTCAATTATATGAATATTGTATACGTCGATTATCGAGAGAAATTGCATCGAAGCTCTTATATATATCGCATAAATTACATTATTGAGCGTTAATTAGTCATAATAATTCTTCAGTCGCTTCTATAATACAGAATTCGATTCGCATTAAGAGATAAGTACGCGAGCGTTTTACAACATCCGACTTTATTACCGATATTCCGATCGAATCTTTCGCCAGCGTTTTGCGCAATGAGAGAGAGCGAGTATATATGAACGATTATTTCAATTACGTTCGATATGCTCACTTACCGATGTTTACTGTAGCAGAAAGATACACTTATAGGTAAATTTTCCTGGACAATCTAGAGTAATCGTTTATGCCCACAAGCCGCCTTACGTCCTTAATTTTATGGACATGTAAATGTGTATAATTTTTATTCTTACTCAGAAATGCCGCTCTCATTTCAGCTAGGATTACCGTGTGACGAAATGTTCTTTCAAACTGCTTTTTGCATTTGTAAAACAGAGTCCTATATAACATAAGATTCCGACAGCGTATACTAATTCTAAAAATCATCCAATTAACCGAGACGCTGGAGCAATGCAAACGACGACAACTGCTCATATGCATCGCTCAAAAACGGTACACCTCGTTCGAATCCCCTTAAATAAACGCGTATACGCACTCGGCGCAAAAAGTGCCCTGGACGAGAAAGTTGCCGCTGAAACGGTGACTCGCATATATATATATATAGAGAGAGAGAGAGAGAGAGAGGGAGAGAGAGAGAGAGAGAGAGCTAAGCCCGACGACGTTGTGCGAGTAAGAGCATAACTGCGTGTGACAAATGAGATGGAAGAATTTTCCAGTCGCCGAGAGAAATTTATCAATATTAGCCCCAGTGAAACAAAGCCGCGACAGCTGATTTAGCATTCGCAGTGAACCGTTGCGCAAGCGCTCTTTTTCCGACGACACTCGCGAGGATTAAGAAGTCGCCACCGGTTTCCTCTCGGATTCTTTCCCAAAGCGCTCGCCGCGTCGTAAATCATACGCCGCGCGCGCATTTTCCCGGCGAATATGCTCATTCGATATTGGTGGAAAGAGAGAGAGAGAGAGAGAGAGAGAGAGAGAGAGAGAGAGAGAGGGAGAGAGTGGAGTCCGCAAAAACGAGCTGCGTCTCTTTGCATTTTTTTCCTCCTCAGAGGTGGCTTTTGTATACCCGATTTTCCCGTTATTGAAATTTATCGCAAACGTTCGGGCTTATTATCGATTTTCGTTCTCTTTTTTTCTCCGAGGTTCGCCGAGAGAGTGATTAAGATTTTTTGCAGGTGCTCTTTAGCCGGGAATCGGAAGGTTTATGGCAGTACTTGCGGGGAAAGTTTCCCGGAATATGTATATATACGAGCTACCGCGAACTTTATATAGTTTGACGATGGAAATTAAAAACTGCTCTTTACGTTTTGAATACACGAAAAGCCAATTTGAAATCGTCGTTTTTTCATATCGTTAGTCGCTGAATAAAAGCTAAACCCAACCGACGGTTGCATTGTGAGGCAAGTAGATTTGCGCGCACGCATCACGCGATGCCACATAATACGTGGAGGTGATCGAATTTCGCTCTCGAGAGTATACGCAGGCACTTAATCCATTTTTCTTCTCCGCTGCGCTCGGCCGAGCACCGATAATTTCCTTCTGATATTGATAAATTTGTGTGTTTACGTGCACATTATCGCGCGGTACATTTAAATTATATAACGAAGAAAAGGCGCAATGATGAATTGCGAATTTTTAACGTAGCTTTCGAAAAAAGATTTTTACCGAAACATTATAACATAAGTATAAGCATTTTATCATTCGCTTGTGTATAAACTATTAAAAGTCAAGTATACAGATGACTCCCCTGTTGTAAATCTTGATTTGACGATCGGTAGAGACTCAAAAGTACTCTTTTACTTCCCCTCACCGCGTAGATTATATGACTTACACGAAAAAAAAGAAAATAATAAGCCCCCAATTTAAACGCAAAGCCGAATATCGGTCACCGATACTCCCCACATATCCAGCAGTCGCTCGTCCGTAAAAAAAGTCAGAGCCTGTAATCGAACGTAATATACGTCTCGGCAACAATACCGTTAAATCCTAAATAATTTTTCATCGCCACCTGCCGCGGCAGAAGGCCCCTCCCGCTAATGATCTCAAAAGCCCATACAGTCTTCGGCTCTGCAGCCGACGAATACCCGAGGCGACGTTCGCTGCTCGAGCCCTGCGTTAATTGGCTGTAATCCGTAATTAAGCGCAACATCCGCCACCGCCGCCGAAAATCAGGTGCCGCGAAAGGAGAGAAAAAGAAGAACGAGCCACAAGGAGAGAAGAGCGCGCGCTTCATAATCGGCTGGAGGCCCGTCTGACGTTAACAGCGTTAAAATCTCTGCGTCATGCAAGTGGGTTATGCAATTTGACCATGAGAAACAAACCGGCGGGAGAGAGAGCCGATATTCACCTGCCGGCCGTATTCGTTCGTTGAACTCTGGCGCGCGGTCGAAGAAGGAAGAGAGAAGGGCAGAGAAGCGGGAAGAGCCACACCGGAGGAGAGATGATCGAGCGGAGGTCCGGGAGAGGACGTTTGAGCCCCGGAAAAAAACCACGACGGGGGACTGCGCGATAAAGGGACCCTGGGGTCTGAGAAGAGAGTGAGGAAGCGACGTGTATTCACGAAAATTGACTTGATTCTCGAGTTGTAAATTAGTTCTTTATTATACAAGCCCAGCTGCTATTGCTCGAAAAAGAAAGAAATTTATTTAACGTGGAAATTATTCAGATTCTCGTTTAATTAACACTTTGACTGGCTGCAGCCACGATGGAAATTAAATTATAATTTTAATTCCTTATCCCCTCGTCTTCTTAATAACGGCCATTTCTTCTGCGATATTACGCTAATTATGAAAACGCGAGTATGCATAATAATCTTATTTGGCAAACTGCGCGCAGGTACGTAGAATTTCGATAAAAATTTCATCAGACTTTCCGAGCATCTTGATGAATTTAGTCAAAACAAATTAAAAACACCCGCGCAGTCGTCGGCTCGTACATCCGCATCCTCGTCGCTCGCGCGCTGAAGTCCCCTCAAGAAAAGCTCGCGAAGAAGACGTCAAGCCCACTCGGCTTGCGGCCTCGCGTTTTACATATTTTAACGGTTCCCATCCGTGTGTATATATATTATACATATATATATGCATAAACGTAGCTACCCGTCGAGGCTGATGCTTTTCCTTCTCACACAGGACGACTGTCGCGCAAAAGACCTTGGCTACTGCAGCGATACCGCAGAAAATCCCCAAGTGCAGCTATATAGCTCGCCACTTTACCGCACACGCAAATGGGACGCCGCAGCTGCTCCATATACGCGGCCGGCGCTTTATGTTGTTTTACAGCGGATTTATGAGCTTCCTACTCCCCTCTTTCGCTGCTCGCAAGACGAGCGCGGTAGCGGAATACGTAAATTTATGGCGCGGAAGATTTTTCCGCGGAGGCGTTGCTATGGGCACTAGTTGGCGAGCTTTTTTCGGTCGGCGCGCCCGAGCGCTATTATTTTCCAGGGGCTTGTTATTGTTTTTCTTCGCGTAGCCGCGGTTCGCTTCGCACGAGGCTGTCCGCAGGGGCGGGAAATTTCAATTGCCTTTCCGTGTTGTGTAACGTAGAGAAATAACACCCTCAATTTGTACCGCATATATATTACAAGTAGTACGGAGGAATTTCGTTTTAATTATCGCAGCGAGATATAATTGTAACGCACATATATTAGACTAAGGAGAAATTTAATCGGTGCTGATATTCCTTCAACATCCTTATATTTCCCGCGCAGTAAATGCCGATAATGCAATCAATCATGCGCCACTGGGCTCTTCCGTAGCTGCGTTTTTTTTCGATAGCTAGATCATGCTGTGTGCTATTTAAAGGCGTTAACGTTGATCGATCTGTCAACGCTAAAGGATTGCGGCGAGCGGAATTTCATTAAAAGACTAATTGTTTCGACGATTTGTTTCGCGGCCAGCATCAGGTTATAGACGCTCCTTTGCTCGGTGTACACCATAAACGCGTCCTAATTAAGCATAGTAATACCGCTGAAGTTATAGCGCATCTGAAATAATTATATTGGATATATACGTGACTATACTTATAAGAATATATTAATTCATTGAAAGTTTTTAAACATTCAAAATACAATATACCATACACGCAGACATGCTTTTAACTTCCTACACGAGATTGTTAAATACATAAATCTATAACAGTGTGTATACACCCATAGGGTTCGCAGTAAGACGCGAGCTGCAATGCAAGCACAGGTTCGGTAAGGCTCTCGTGTAATAAAGACGACGGAAACCGCGGTTATATACCTTCCACTCGTCTATTTGTACACACACTGTACTTGTGCGGAAAAACGAATCGAGTGTGTATACGCGGAGACCGAACGGAAGGAATGGCCGTAAGAGAGACTCTCGGATTATCGATGCTTTTGAAGGATGATATTTCACCGTTGGATTGTAGCAGCGATTTTTTGCCCGCTGGCTCTGAAAGCATCGCAAGATGCAGCATCGTGACGCGGGAAACCTATTAAGATTTTTGCAAACGTAAATGCAAGTCTTCATACAGGAACATTTTATCAAAGTAAATTATATACACGTATCTGATAGCACGTTATATAATATACGGTTGTAAAATAAACGTCGGGAATGACAAGCATTGTTAAAAATTCAGAGAATAAAACTATACAAATCACAAAGATCATAAATCCGAGAAAAACTCCAACCGTTTATATATAGTATAAATGAAATCGAGATCCGTTGCAGAGCAACCGCGCTATATATATACGTACACAGCAATCGTTTTTCCCAGTAGCTCGCGCGCGCGCATGAAAATTCAACGTAAAAATCGAGCTCGGGTAATGAAAACATTAGGCACAAAGAGCGGCCCACGGACAGCGGAAAAACAATGGAATATACTGGCTCTCTCTACGATCTAAACGGCACATGCATGCCGCCGGCATTCGACACTGGTTAATCGCAGGCACGATTAGAATCGCATCGCGCGGCTTACATAACTGCAGCGCGACGACGACGACGACAACGGGAACTCCATAATGCTCTCGATCTCTTGGGCTCTTATCTTCGTGTATACCGTTTCTTTCTTTCTGCCCGTTTTTCTAGCCATGAGAAGAAAGAATGACGGAGCTTTCAGTTCTTTCCCCCTTTGTCCGGTGCTTTGCAGCATCTCTTTGGACCGGCACTATGCTGCGAGCTGAGTATATAACGTGTAGCTCGATGGAAGAATTTCTTCTCGGCGTGTACCGAAATGAGCGAAAATATTTAGATAATGACTCGTGACGTGAATGATTCAATTGAATCGATCTATTGTGATGATGCAACGTGGATTTGCGATAGTCACGTATATATAGAAAGTCTCGAAATTATACGACTTCCCTTGTTCGAAAGAGCGATAAGAAATATACGTAATTAAACATAGCAGAATTAAAGAAGATAAGTCGAGCAAATACATTTCCACAACTCGGCGTGTAAAACTATATATTATATTGTGTACCGCGTACGAAAGTTCGCGCGTGATTAAGTAATGTAATAATAAGTAAAACACGCATCCTGCTTCCGTCAACGTTGTTTTTATAAAATATTATCTAATTATACGAGTGAAGCACATTTGGCTAATTAGCTCATTTTGCATGAGCCTCATTTCGAGCGTGGCGGCTACGTACTATACCTCTCACAGCAAGTAAGCCAGTGAAATACTTCCCAAAGTCTCGCGGCGACGCGAAAGCACCGACAATGGGGATGCAAATAAAGTTGCTTCCCATAAAATTACAATTAAATAATCGTATATATAACCGGAGATTTAAGACTCTACTATAGTAAACTATAGAGGCGTAGCGCGAAGACGAACAGCTCGCTGTCCTCTGCACGCGTTTACAGTAAAGCGTTGATGAGATTTCTGTTACATTTGCTGCAGCGGGTCGTTCATTAATTTCGCGGTTCAGTTTGCTCATAGTAATTACATCGGTTGTAAGTAGCCCCAGCGCAGATTGCATAGTATTCGGAACCACGAAAGGTATTAAACAATTTCTTTCTCGACTGAACGTTCAGACTCCAAAAAGAAGGGCAAAGTCCGAGAAGCAAATAAATTATCCAATCGCGCGCGGCTCAAGATGTCAGCAGTCGGGGGTCACCTGTAGTAGGCAACCAGCTATACTGTCAGGCACTCGACATCAGCGCGCGCACGCGGCAACGCTCCGGAGCCGGTTAATCGACCGATCGAGTTTACATCAAGGCTCGAGAGCGCAGTGGCGGCGCAAACGAGCCGCCGACGATCCACTCTACCGAGCTGTAAATTCGCTGGAGCTCGTATCTCTCTGGCTCTCTCCCTCTCTCTCTCTCTCTCTCTCTCTCTCTCTCTCTCTCTCTCTCTCTCTCTACACAGCCGCTGCGCAGCGCGAAATTGCCGGAAACAGCTGATAAAATATAGGTGGAGCTCTGTGGGCTCGAGCGAGGGTTGACGTAGGGTTTGGAAGGTTATGGCAGCTTTATTAGACGCAGGTTGGGGATTATATATACGTGGGATCGGAGACAGGTGCTGGCTCCGGGGGGAACTATGTGTCTTTCATGAGGATGCGCCGATAAGGGTTACGGCGTGTGTGTATGTGTGTGAGTTTCGTTGCTTTATGGGTATGGTTTTATGCAAATCTATGCATTATTATTGCGTATAAACGTATAATAAGCTAATTAATGTTCCTAGAAAGATCTGTTGGCTTTTCTGATCTCTGTTGTATATATGGAACGGAAACAAGATGTGCAACACTTTTTCTTTGCGATGATGGCAGAATATAAAATCAAAGTGTCCTCAGAGCGATCTCTTGAACGATGCACGTATACATATGTATGAAACGCACACGTTTCCAAACGACGTTCCCATCGCACACACGGCGACCTTGCACTTGGCATCATGATTATCATATACACAAACAAAACCACCAAGCTCGAAGTATATTTCCCATATATAAATCTCTCGTTTTCCCGCAACACTTGCCAACAAACCCATCTATAAATTCACACACACCCACACACACACGATCTGTCTACCTCTTCGCACACTTTTCTCAACGAAGTTAGAGCAAAGCGTTCTCTCTACATAATATATATAGTAGCATCCCACGCGCGAGAAAGCGCTAATTCACGCGCGGCGCACATACAAAAAAAACGAACACCTCTAATTACATTGGGATCAGCTGGTACACGCCTAAAAAAGAAGCTGCCATTAGCAGCAAGTGCGCGCGACTACTATACCTACTGGCTGCACTTGTGACCCCCTTATAGCGCTGCGCAGGCGACAATGCGCTTCTATACCTATGCCTTCTTCCCATGAGAGCATCATTTGCACACAAAATACTGCTGCTGCCGCCGTAGGGGCCTATCGCGCGATCCTGCGCGATATAATGCTGTATATAGAAAGAAGGCTCTTATATACATGTCCTGGTGGAGCGCAAAGTGGGACTTAAGCTCAACTGCGGTATATATACTATACAATATATATATACAAGACACTCACCTATGATGGTGTGAACTCGCACGGAGAGCTGGGTCCTGAGAACGATGGAGTTCTTTCGGCTGAAACAAAAAGAAGGATGAGACGTTAGCACACTTATATATACACACACACATACATTTGGTCGTTTGCGCGCACATTCGTTTGTTTGTTTGTTTGTGCGAATACGAGGGCGAACCCTACTGCAGGCGCCCTGTTATATATTCGTGCACGCGTAACAGGGAACTAGAGCACCGTTATAGCACTGCGTTGTACATGCATTATGAGGTTTATCGTACATATGCGGGTCTCTCACTATGTCAGAGCCGTTGTCATGGTATATTAATAATGATTTTTTTTCGCCAGATGCTCTTTTCTACTCGTCATTTTCCTGCGTTTCGCAGTGGCTCGTTAAGGAGGAGCAGCGTTCTGGGTTCATTAGAAAACTCCTCACGCATATATATAGTCGTGTAGTTAATGGGCGAGGGGATTATGCGAATTTTTTTTTTAATGCGAGAGAAAAGAAACACGGCTGTGATTATCGTTATTATAGTTGTGTTTCTTTTACTCTGATGGAGGAATAATATAGGTTGGCTTGATTATGGCTTCGTTAGTTTGTTGGACATGCTTATTGAGATGTCCAAGTTTTGTCGAAGATAGGGCGCTATTCTCTGCGCTGAGAGTTATAAGTTAACGCGATACGTTGAGGCAGATATATAATATATTTCTACAAAACGTAGAGATCCATTCAAATCCACATTAGAGTATATACTTCCTATTCAATTATTTTATAACTTTTGAACAATATTTTTAGATGATATTTCCCATACTCATATTTAAATTTTCTAGATGCAGTATTATATTTTATATAGCGTACCTTCTGCTTACTTTACTCAGAGCTTTCCAGAGCTACCGCTGTCTTTTATAGACTTGGAGGTGCGAATAGATAAAATTGCAATTTATAATGGATTCAAAACCCATTCATTTTAAATAAACCATGCCGGAAAACAATACGTATATATTATTCGCATGATTATAATTGCATTTAGAAATGCTACAGTGACAGACAGGAATCATCTACCTCCATTTTTTTTAATGCGGTTCTCAATTTAATTCCCTAAAGACCATCGTCAAATCTCCAAATTATTATGAAAACGAAAATCATATTCGTAAAAAGCTAAGGTTTACTTCGAAAACAAACGACCAGGTACGGTCCACAGTCTTTTCCTCTCCACCTCTGTAAACAAACCCCCTGAATTTAATTTGTCAGCGTTTCGCAGTGCACACGATCAATCGACACGCCTCTCTCTCTCTCACTCGAAAACACTTAATTAAGCAATTACACAAGACTGCACAGCTCGTCGAATGCTATTAATTTGCCATTGTAATTAATTACCCACACACACATACAACCCTCTGTAGCGCACAGACGTGCCCTCTCTCTCCTGTGTCTCTCGTTCGCGGCGACGGTCACTGGGCCAACGGGATATACCCGCGCGAGCTGAACTATTATACGCGGCGCATCGCCTCGGCTCTACCCCATAAATATGTAGGAGCGAGCTGAGGCCCCCTCGAGCTATGGGGAACTCGGCGTGAGAACGCGAGAAGGAGGTGCAGTGCGGCATGTTCGTATGTGTGTGCGTTATTCGGAAAAATGGCAGAGGCTTTCTTGAATATTGCATTTTAGAGGAGAGCCCGCGCGCTCGGCATATCATAAGGCGAATTATGTGCGCGCGGAGTCGCGCGCCGATTATTATTCGTCCTGTATATATGTATATCGGCCGGCGGCATACGTGTGGGATTTTAGTTTTTCTTCCAACGGTGTGCATACTTGCGTACATATACTTCGATTTTACAATCACCCACACTTTGACGCCAGTGGTAAATTATTTTCTCGACTCTTTTCCTACTCACTACACAGTAGCAGCTGCAGAAACGGCGTTTTACACAACAGCCCCGTGGAAGAAAGAGCGCAGTATAGATCTCATAAAACTCGCTCGGAGAGAGAAAAGCTTGCGCGCGTCTGACATTTCCAATAAGAAGCAAACATATTTATATCCGAGATGCAGGAGATAGAGGAGCGCGAGATGCATCGTTAGATCTAGCGCCGCGTGAACAAACAACGCGCGCCGACAAATTGGGTCGGGCGCGCAAGGAAATCGTACATTATACTTTTTAGCTCCCGCTGCTATGCTTTATACTTTTGAGGATAAGATCGCGGAATATTGCGCCAGTCACCGGGAAATTTCGCGAGCCGGGAGTCAGAGGAAAACAATGGACAGCACACGCGAGCGCGGCATTTTTAGCGTCAATCAAAGTCATACGCCGCGCGTGCGGCGATATAAATTTCCCGTCGATTCTCATCGTTATAGCGACTCTCCCGCGCGCCGTTAATAAGAAAAACACCGGTATTGTGCTGCTGCTGCTGCTGTATTTCGCGTGTAAAATTTGCCGCCACGATAACCCGGAGATATATATTGTAGGATGTATGTGCCGCGCCCCGTCTTTTATATGAAGTGACTAACGCAATCGCGCACCGAGTCTCCACCACCGTCACCGGCGCCGTTGTCGCGAAACACGTTTTTCATGTTTCACTTTGTGCGCGGTGTCCTTTGTGGTCGACGAAATGATTTTATAATGTATTCATTTAACAAGCCTCTAAACCGCGTGTACAATTAATTACGTCGGTTTGGTTTGAGGTATAATCATATATCATTAAGAAGGAACACTATCATTTCGGTTAGTTTATTTCGTTATATATTCATTGTTAACGGAACTTTGTAAATGAAAAAAAACGTGTCAATTCCAGCTCGGCTATAAAGCTATATATGTAGTTCGGCCAATGCGATAACGACCAGTATAACTCGGCTCAAATTTAACGCCCTTAAAAACATGCAGCTTTCGCGTTATACTTTCTCGCTTAATTCTCCCGCGTGTACGATATAATTCACGATCGCGTCGGCCGAAAAAAATAAATCCTTTCGTTTAATGAGCTTGGATTGCAGCCCGCCGCGCGGCAAGTAAGAAAACGAGCGCGCGACGGAGCAGTGGATCGAGTTTCAATCAGGACACTCTCTGCACACCCCGTATGAAACAAGGCTTCCGACAGGTATATCGCGCAACAGCCAATAAATACACATAGCCTCACCCTGAGAGACACAAGAGCGCCGCTATATAACGCAATCTCGCTTGTCGCCTCGAACAACTCTAAAAAAGTAAAACTTAGTAAAAAGTAAAAACTAAAAAGTAACTAAAAAGTAAAAACTCCAAAAATAAAGCAAGAAAGCCTGCACTCGTATCTCGTATATATACATATATATGTGTGTGTAAATACGAAGCTGCCGCAGACACACACGTCGCCGAGGACAGAGCAGCGCCTGCAGTTCGATCTTCTGCATATAACAGAGCTCTCAGACATGCATCTGGGTGAGTCTAAGTTTGCGCGGCACAGCACACAGACACCTATACATATATTCGACTGCTGCAGATCGAGCACGTGTGCAGCCGTGCAATCGCGCGAGTTCAAGTGCGCGGCGGAAAGCCTCAGCTGTGTGTGAACCTTCCCACGAGGCAACCGTGCGGCGGCGGCCTGAGAATCCGCGCGCAGGAGGACAATGGATTTGAGAAAAAAGGAGAGAGGGAGAGAGAAGAAGAAGAAGAAGAAGAAGAAGCGAATCGTGGACAGAGCGCGTGGGAGGGAGAAGGGAGTCGCGGGGGAGGCGGAGGAGGAGGCCAAGAGCAGACGGACCGAGACGGCGCAGAGACGGATGGAGCGAGACCGCGCGGATGCGAGGGAAGGTGAAGTTCGAGAGTAAAGAGCCTTTTGAAAATTCAGCTGAAGACGCCGGCGTGCTTTTGTGCTACGGCGACCGCCTCGAGCTCGAAGTCGAGAGGGTTTTATTTCGCCTGGGACAAATAAAATTGAGAAATTTGAGAAAAAGGCCCGTCTCGCCAGCTTTTTAATAGCCGATCTAAAAGTTATGTATTAAGTCGTATACGTTATGCATCCGTTAAAGCGCTAACGACGCGAGCAGCAAACCAGCGGTGAGTTGAAAAAGAGGAGCGAAAAAATTCCCTCACTTTTACGTATATATACATACAGCAAGTTCGAGAGCGACGCGAAGAATCCGAGTGAAACAGCGCAAGGTGCGCGGAAAGGAGAAAGGGAAGAAAAAAAGGAAGTGCGGCGCGTGTTAATAATGTTTCCGCTCGTAAATGAGAGAGAACCGAGGATGCGCGCGAGGGTGGGTGGAGAAGCGCCGGCGGGATTCTTGACTCGGTTGGAATTTTACGAGTCGCGTTGTTACACTGCAGCTCGTCGTGAAAGAAGCAGTGCCCACCTGCCCTCGGCTGCCGTGCTTGCGATACTACGCCGACGATTCGCTGATCGTATGTTTATTTATTCATCGTATTTTGTTTTTTATTCAATGTTCACTTTTCGCGAATAGAAACGCGCGAAATGAATTAAGCGGCGAATTTACGGGCTGTCGGAAGTTGCTGCAGCAGCAGCAGCAGCAGCGCGGCGAGTGCGTTGATTTTAGCTCGGTGGTTTTGGCGCTTTGAATATTCATGATTTATCGGCTGGTTGCGGCCGAGCGCGAATTTATATGTGATTCGCGCCGAGCCCGCCGAGAGCGAAAAGTTTCAAGTGCGCTTCTCTGCGTTTGCGGAAATTAATTTTTTCCGCGGAGAACCGAAACCTCTCGGCGTTAATGTTCGATGCGGGGGAAGGCTTTATCACGTTTTTGCTCTCGAAAGTCAAACACTCGTGCAAACTGCTTCGTATACCCTGGTAATTAATGACTTTAATTTACATATAGCAGAACAGAGTGTATATGCGAAAACGATCGAATTCGTAATACGCAGTATTTTTGCGAAATTCGCAATAAAATACCGTGTATATACACACAAAGTCCGAGTCTGAGTAATGACTGAAACTTTGCGTAGTTTCCACTCGAATCGCTGATACATAACACGCAGTGGATCCCCACACGCTGTGCAGAAGCAGCAGCAGCCGGTGAATGTCGGTAGTAGCTGTATATAGAAGGAGGAAGGAGCGGCTCGCTTCCGTAAGAAGCTTCAGTCGCGAGTGTATATCTATATATACACTGTGTCTGTGTATACGTTCGCGCTCGCGGGATAAATTCCGCCGATCGTGTAAATAAAAAGTCGCCGAGCACGCCTGCAGCCGTAAGTATAGCCGCGGGCGGTCAAGTTCAATGCCGACGCGAATGCGCGAGAATATGTGATTCAAGAGTATATATCGCGCACTGTTCATTCAGTCTAGGGCGATATATATATATAGTATACGGGCTTCTTCAAGTCTGCGGGAGCTGAGGTATATAACTCGCCCTTTTACAGCGATATTGTTTTTTCTTTGGCGATTTATGCTGGTTCCGGGTATAGCTATATATATGTAGTTATATGTGCTCGCTCGGCAAATTCTTTCCCGGTGATACGGTTCGCGTGCGATTCCGAGAGATGTATAACTTATGCGCGCGATGGCGTGACAATTTCGCGATGAATGAATGAAGTCATACAGTATGTATATATAAGTGTATGCAGAACGAGGCTTAAAATTAGAACGCGCGATATTCGGAGTATATTCGGATCAGCTGCGCGAAAATAATTCCACTTCGCCACCCACGAAACAGCAGTAGCGGAAACAACAACATACTGGTAAAAATACACTCCCCTTCAAAGCCGCGCGTCACGTTTATATAGTCAGCTCGAAATGCAGCTCATAATATTCATAAAAAAGACGGGAGCTTTTGATTGACAATAACTCCACGACGCGGTCGTCAATACAGTCGCGCGAAAGCTCAGACGTGGATAAGGAGGGGGGAGGGGGGGAGCTCGAAGCCTATTTCCGACGAATCGCCCGAAAATAAAGCTGTATATCACATTTCAAAGAGCCGCGCGTAAAACCGGAGACAGTATGGCTCTCGGTCTTATATACATACATTCTCGTCAAAGACACGCGAGACCGCTTTCTTTTAGACAGCTTGCAGGCAGGCAAGTGTTTTTTTATACGAACTCCGACCAGCGATCCCGCCGCAGTGTCCAGAAAAATCGCACTCGTTGGCCCTGCGGAATTGCGGATGTAAAATGGAATGCGATTTTGAGAGCGATGGGTGTGTTTTTTATCATTGTTTGAAAACCATCGTTAATGCATATAGGTACGAGGAACAATGTTGTTCTGGATGTCGATGAACCCGCTGGAATTCAATTTTAATAAATAACCTATATTGCGTATGTGAAAATGGTTGTCGAAAAATATAAACAAGGACGGCTTTATACTGTTTACCAAACTGTACTGTATATTTTGTCGTTCGATATAAAATCCCACCGATAAAAATATATTTCTTAATGCTAGTGGAAATTATTGTTTACAAGAAAATGATTTCAACTATTTAAAATATTTTATTTACTTTGTTCAAGAAACGTTTTGCTCGGTATAAAAAGCGAGAGCATACGGAAATCTTCTTTCAGGTTGTTTTTTTCCGGCAGATGTTTACGTTAGTGCGTAAAATCGCTAACACGTGTGTTCTGAACTGCTGCCTAGACGCACAGAATAAAGCCTGATATTCAAATCTAATATTAAAAACCTTTTACGGTTGAACCAATCAGATGCACTTGAATACTTAACGTGAAGAGCTTATCTCTAACTTTCATCAACTTTAATCAAAGTATAAGTAATTGCCAGATCAAATACATTTTTAAAAGAGCTTCTTTTTGCTATACATATATAGTCTCAAATAAATACACACATCAAAACGACAAAACCTACAATTAATTACAGTCGAAATTGTAATCGTTTAAACAAAAATGTATACTATTTGATACGAAATAAATCACTATTAAGAAATCGTTTTAGTTAGTGCAGATATACATAATTTAAAAATTGTATACAGGCAAGATAATTCAAAGCAAAGTCACAAAATCCCCAAAGTCGCGTATACGATTTAGTGCAAAGAGTTCTTGTGCGGAAGCTACCAATCTGGTGGAAATACCGCGTGTTAATCTCCGGATATTACTGGAGATATGTCTGAAGCTTTTTTATTGCCCAAGCGCAGTATATACTGGTCAAGCGTGTTTTCCAGACTCCAGACTGAAATTAATACAATTCTTTAACCTCGGGTTTAGTGCCTCGCAAGCAAATAATCGTCCATCGTGCCCCCGATATAGTAATTTTATGGTGGGTTTTTTTATTTTAGAATTAACAATATATTATTCGAGTTCCTTATATACTGACAATGTGAGCATCGGATATAGACAAAATATATAGGTAAGTCGCACTCGTTCGAGTACAGTATATTCCATTATACAATCTTCGGAAATCCCCGCAATATTATATTTTCTCCGTCCGTGGCAGGTAAAGTGTCTCGCCACAGAGCAAAAGGAAAAAAGGCTATACCAAAGTCGCCAGCGTTGAGCCCCTGAGAAAAGAGCACATATAGCTTTGCTGAACTGGAAGTAGCGACGGATATTATTGTCACGTATACGCGGTTCGCCGCTGGACAGTTCGGAGCGTGGGCAGCAGGTCTTCGTCGCAAGATATAACTGCTGCTCTTTTTTGGCACTGACGCGTATTTCTCTCACGGTCCCAGAGCTTTTGGTTCTGCCGAGAGGTCTGTTTGGGCTTTTTGCGTCTGCTGCAAGCAAGTGTTCGCGGCTTTTTTTCGAGGAAAAGGCGGAGAGACAACTGTTTTCCGAAACAAGATACGAACAAGAACATTTTTGGAGTTTTGGGACAAGATTTACTGCAGCCGTTAAAACAGCGGTGGTTTTGTACAATCTAGTGTATATTAAAAAAAATTGAGTTTTTTTATATCTTTATTAATGAAAGTCGTATTACATTTTCCCATAGAAATAAACGGTATATTCAGGACGAAGCGCGGAATGCAGATGAATCGGATTTTCGGGGTACGAATCATCGATCACCTAATAAAGACATTAGTCCGCGAGCAGGAGGAAGAAAATAGTATTCACACCAAATAAAAAACTATACCGTATATAAATATATATATAAACGTTGAACTGGCATTAAGGAATCGTTAAATATCGTTCAAGATACAAAGCCAGAAGTCATTAATCACAAGTCATTTAGATTCGTATATATATACGGTTCCACGTTCGAATATTCTCATCACATCAGCAAAACAATTAACGCGCAGCAGCCAAAGATTCCATGTCCACTGTGGAAATCGTCCCTCCCCCCTCAGCTCGTAAATTTTCAATCGCAGCGAAGCAACAACGTCTTTCGCGCTAGCAGTAGCGGAGACCCATAAGCATTCTCTCTCTAGGGTGCACATAGAACCGAAATTGCCAATCGGCACGAGGCTGCACACACACACACACACACATGCCATACGAACCAACTGTAAGCGGCCGCAGGCGATACGCCGCGATAAATCTCCACGCGAAAAATAAAAATCAATGAGCGGCGCTCGGCTAAATTGGATGTACACGCGAGCGACGTGGAAAACTCGACGGGAATTTTCGCCGTGTCGTGCGCGCGCGCGGCGACTTTGAGCAATTTCGAGCCGCTGCGAGCGATGCAGCGGAGGTTTCAATGCACACATGTATAGCGAGGTAGGAGAGGTCAAGGCTTATAGGATAAGGTGCAGGAAATAGTATTTTGCCGGGTTATTGATTCGAGAGCTTGCTGTACGTGCGTGTGCGCGCGCGAATAACTGTTATGAGCGTCGCCGCGATGACAACTTTGTATTATCACTGCGAGCGAAATTGAATTTTCGCTGGAACGTGTGTTATTGTTCGCTGCAGTATATCTAATCATCGATCGTGCAAGGAATCGATTGGGGCAAACAGCTGGTTATTTCTTCATGGAACTAATGTACTCTCGGCAAATTATAAGCAATGCAAGCGATGACTATCATCGCTGATACACAAGGCCACTGTTCGAAAAAAAATAGATTTTTTTATCGTATCACGACGTATAATCCTTCATAATACCGTTGTCTTTCAGCCCAGAAAAATAACGGCTTGCAACGGGCTCCGAAACCTATACTGCGTATATGTACGTGAATAAAGCGTGAAATGCGCCGAGGAAAAAGAGGAGCCAGAAGAGAGGGACGATATGGCAGAAAGAGTGAAAGTAATCAAGAAAGAACGAGCGAGAGAGATGAGCAGAGTGCGGAGATAAAAAGAATGATTTATCGTTATACCTTGCCCCTTTAAAGTACAATGCGCGCGTTTTAACGCTGCACAAAAAGCGATTGAGGAGCTGCTGCGCCGCTGCTGCAGCGTGCGTTGTGTGCGCTCCAGGTGCAGCAGGTTTTTCCGAAATTTTTGTTCTCGCAGCGCCGTTCTCCGTAGTGTATTATACTCGTTTATTTCGTCGTCGCGTTAAATATGTGGCCTTGAAGAGCTGTTTTGAAAAATGAGATGCGCCGCCTGTTTTGTTTATTGTCGCACGAATGTTCGGTTGAGGTATAATGCAATTTACTTCTACCGTGAATTTTCTGTTAAAAAGCACGAAACGGCCGAAAGAAGAATAGAAAATTTTAATCCCCCAACTGATGCATGCATATCGTATATATATGTTATATCGAGCCCTCGAAACCACAATAACAAACTCCGTACCAAGAAGCAGTCAACAATGAACGTATATATTCGAGTGCTTTACGATCTTGCCCGAACGACACAAAGCAAATGAGCCTTACTTCTTCAGCTGATGGCCGAAAAGCCGAGCTCGAAAATCCTCACTGGAGATGACCGCATAAGCCTATATATATAAGGCCCCGGGAAGCAAGAGCGCGAGGCATATATCTCATAAAAATCACAATTGCGTCGACGCCTTGCGAGATAATGTTCTCCTCGAGTAAGATAAACGATCGCGGGAGACTCGTCGCCGCTGCGGATGTTGACCCGCGATGACCTGCTGCGGTTCACAAGCCGAAACGTAACTTAGAGGACGCGGAGGCATTTGACGAATCATCGTGCGGCTACAATCTGTATACAAGTGTGTGTGTGCGAGGATGACGACGAATTTGTTTCTTAATGTACATGCGTGTATAACTAGACGAGAATTAGGCGACGAGGAATCCTATCTCAATGGGATGTACGAGTGTATGATGCTTGTTTACATTGACACGTAGTCCGCTGCATCGGTGTCTGATTTATTTCACAGGCGTCGCGACGTTTGGTATGCACGAAGAAAATAATTACACTTTGACAAATTAAAAAATTTCCTGAGCTAACAGGCCGATCGGTGTGTATGTCGAACCATTGGTAAAAAACAGTGCAGTCTTATTACGCTAACTGGACTGCTGTGCGCAGCATCAGCGAAAAAAGAAGCCTCGTTGAAATTAATCGATGACCTCAGTCGTCGATCAGTCGCCTCATCCTCCTCTGAGAAGAATCTTATTCGGCAACGAAACAAAAAACCAAAACCGCATCATGGTCTCATAAGAGAGAAGGAACCGGCGCACGCGATCGGCGAAAAATCGACCAATCGCGTGCTCATCGATCGTCCGCGCATATAAAACAAACGATTGCGTTCTCGCAGCTGCGGACTCTCGTACACACTCGCTGTTGCGCAAGCAAGCATCCTCTAGTATATGTCTAGAGAGGTCAAGCACCTCTCTCTCTCTCTCTCTCTCCCTTTTTCTCTCCTCCCCCGTCGACTATAAATCACCGGGGAATTAACCCCCCTAATTGGCGGCGGCGAGTATTTAAATGGCGCGCGAGTGCGGACGCGCGGGCTTGAACTATCGAGGATTCCGAAAATTCCTCGATCCTGTGGCCCACATACCGAGCGCAGAGCATATACGTATATACACAGCCCTCTGGTCCACTTGCGGCGACAGCGCGGCCATAGATGCGGGATGGAGCTTCCGTCGGCTCAGTTCTGATGCCGAGCTATCCGCGAGCCATATGCCTCGATAGCCTAATGGGAAAAGCTCGTAATGAGGTGAACCGCGTACTTGTTTGGATGTGGGAGTGAGTGTGTGCGTGTGTTTGGAAATTCGTTGTTTCAGGCTTATATTTATAGCGGTTTCGCGGAGGTTCATGCGGAAGTGAAATTTTTGTTACCGGACTCAAGTTCATCAGGGTATAAGCTTTGATAGAGAAGAATTCGTAGATCGATTTGATCAATATCAGTATAGACTTTTGCTGGATAACGGTAGCTCGCGTGCGTCTGATGAAAATAAAACTATTATAATACATATTTCCAATCGAAGAATATGACACGGGAATATATCGATGAGTATATTGTAGATAAACGAGATTATAATATGTATATAAGAAACACTCCGCAGGGCTCGTAATTTATCATTCTGACAATCCGGCAGTGCAGCAATCGACACCTATCTCGACATTCCTAACAATTGTACAAGACAGAACAGGCAAACAAGTTCGCAATCTATTAGACAACAACGGATATACTATAAAAGACATACAACTTGTATATATACGTATAATGCTGACACCTATTAACACCTTGCTAAAAAAGCAGCAATTGAAAACCTTTTCAATAAAGCCAATTTGTTTCTTTCACCGAAGCATTTGGAGCAACTACTATAGGCTCTCTCGATCGACATTATACGCCATCCATTTTCAATCAAATGTCGTCTGTCACCTCACTCTTACAACACAAAAGGACTCGATTAGACACTTTTTCGACAATATAACTCACGATGTTTTATCGGCTATACGCGAAATCCGTAACGAATCCTTACATCGTACGAAACGTAGACTTGTTGCAACAATTTCTGCTGCGAATAACGTTATACTTTTTCGTATATATCATGTGGCAAAGTTCTTCCATAAAAATTATATATAGCCTCGTGACAGCCTACATATAACGTTGTGTATTCACCTTCGATTCGTATCGAGATTTCGAGCCCACGACGCGCGCCTGTCTACGCGGGCGTATCTTCGTTTCTCTTTCTCTCCCTGCAGCGATGCACACACAACCGTTATGTCATCTTTTTGTACAAGCCACTGACATGTGCGCGCGTGCGCTTGCTCAATAGAGAGAATAAGTTACGTTCGATCGGCCTGTTGCCGTTCGGAAATGGAAAGCGCAATAAATCTATAGTCGGTGTAAACTAATGCCTTCGCTTTATGAAGATGTGTGCGGGGTTTGGGAATATGGCTCTATTGGCAGAGAATATTATTTTGAACTTTCGAATTTACAAATTTCATTCTGCAATATGATTGTTCTTTCAGCCGCCGGTGATTAAAAAATAACATAATGATCGCCTTGTAGCACATAACGAAAGTCTTGGTTGCGCGGCTGGCAAAGCAAAAGCAGCGATGAATTTCACTCGAGCTTTACTTTTATATCCTGCTATATGTGAAGCATCAATCCGTACGGTTTCGCGCACGAGGTCTCTGCATAACACGAAACTCCATATCTCTTTCGGAGCGGCGCGTCTAGTTCGAATGTCAAGTCAAATCTTCGAGCATTTCTCATTTATACTATACAAAGTTTAATAAAGCGAGCAAGATACATAGTCGGAGAGTGTCTCTCTCTCTCTCTCGCTCTCGGAATAACAGGCTCAATGGAGTCGACACGACGACACTCGCGACGCCCCCCCCTCCCATGTCGTCTTTCTCTCTTGCACTGCACACATTCGAAGTGAAAGTCCTCTGGAACGCGGGCGACGAAGCGAGATATTTCCCGGAATGTTCTTCCTCTCCGTCTCTGTCTCTCCGGCGCCGAGATTTTCGCCCGCGCCAACATTCCCCTCCTACGTTATTTTTCGCCGGTATACGATATATTGTATCCCATATAGGTGTCGCGAGCGAGCAAAGAGAAAAGAGAGGTGTGTTTTGGGTTAATTGAAAAGTCGACGCTGCTGCGAGGAGTGATATATTATATGGTATGGGCTCGAGCTTTTATCGGCTGCGATGCACGTAAGTCGGGAAGTGCGCGCGTATATATAATATGAATAATGTTGAGTTTGCGTTTTAACGGGGCTAAAGTGCGCGCCGGCAGGCTGTATACATATATCGCGCGCGCGCGAGGTTGCCGGACATAAGGCGTTATTAATTGATGCTTCGAGAGGGAAAATTGGGTTGTGCCTTGATGGATGTCCGTCGCGGTTAAGTGCATATTTAGCGTTGACTGTATTTCTGCACGCTGCGTATATATCCGTAATATTTCCGCAGCGTTTTCCTTTATTATACAGAATCATAGCATCGCGTTCACGCGCGGAGAGCCGAGAGTTTTGTTCTACTTTTTGACATGAAAAACTTACTACCGCATATACGATGTGCGTTAATTGAAATCAAGGTCAATCAGCGACGCGCACATCCATCATGCCGTAGTTCATCACGTCAGATTCAAGTTCGCTCATCGCGTCGATTAATCTCGCCAGATGAAACTTGATTACCAGCACAGCGCAGCCGATCGATAAAAAAGAAAGCTCCGCATATTTCGCCCAGTTAATTATACGTGTATATATAACAGCTTCGACTTACGGCGATTCGAGATAAAAAAATTATGCCGGAATCGATACATCGCGTTATGCGCCTAATTGCGCCGTCGGAACAAAATCACTATAGTTGCAGCAAAATCAGCAAGGTTCTTAAAGTCTGTCTAAAAATTACCATCGCGTAGAAGGCCGAGTCCCTGAGGCTCGAGGCCGTGCGATGCATCTCGGAACACTTGGTAATAGCTTCTTCGTCAGTGTATGTTATACATATCGGGGACTGTGCACGAAATGCGCGAATCTGTCCTGCTGCATATATATATATATATATATATATATATATATGTATACAGCCTCGCCTCTCTGCGGCCGTGTATATATAATACTCACGCCGCGGTATACATGTACAGGAGATAATTAGCCGGGGCGCCAGTATAGGGTATATGTAACACAATGACGACAGATTCTCCGAAGCCATCAGAGCGGCGCCTATATGCGCGCGCGCGCGTTCGATAGAGTCGCTCGGCCGAAACGCGCGCGCTTATACGAGCATCGTAATTGGGCCCTATAAACGCTAATTGCGATCGCGTCTCTGTTTACATGGGAAAAGAAGAAGCGCGGTCAGCTCTTTACTTTTTTTTTTGTTATTCCCGAGATGAGGCGAGGCAATTTTCCGTCATTACGCTTGTGCAAGCCTCGCTCGAGGTTGTCCCGCGGGCTCAGCCGCGTATTATATATACCTGTATATAGATATATAACCACGCGCGGCTAATGTATTAATCCGAGAGGTAATCGCTGATTAATTTTTCTCGGCGAGCGGGAGAAGCTTCTTCTATCCGTGCTCTTCGTTTTTTCGGAGGCAACTGCTGCTCTCGCGTGTTTGGGGCATTTTATGGCTTTTCGCTGAGATTACCGATAATTGTCCAGGTATGTATATATATGTATATAGTCGGCTGTGCTTTTTTATTTTTCAAGTCTGATGGGCGTAGCTGTATTATATATATACAAGCGACTCACCAGCGCCGCTCCAAGATTAGCATGTTACACGTTATAATATGCTCTTCGCTGTCGGGTCAACTTACCTGGAACAAAAAGAAGAAAAAAGTGTTGTAGATTAATCGTCGAATATTTACTAAAAAATCTTCTGTATGTATACATTAAAAAGTAAGGCAATAAAGCATCTCTCTATTAACGCCACAACAGTTCCACATAGCGCGAAACACTCGTATATATATATATATATATATATATATATATCTCCTATACAATATCGAGAGAAAGAAATTTGCTCGCGATAAAATTTCAAACGCGAATTCATTTTGCTCTTTCGATAATGGAATTCGCTGTCATAAAGCATTTCTTTTTTTCTAATCCATATTTCCATACAGCCAAAGCGAGAGCGCATCCCTCAGCCGACGAGCTATTTCGCAGAGCATATATATCCGGACACGCGCTCGACATTTCAAACTACAGGATTATTATCTCCTCGCGAGCCGGAGCGAGCGATCCATAGCTCGCCGAATCTCAGCTGTATTTATATATAGGAGCTTTCTCACACAATGAATCGCGCAACGGCGGCTAGAGGGAGAGACGGTGGCAGCAGTGTCGTCTCGCGCTTTTTCCGAATCAGCAAAGTCGTCGCGGCTCTTTTGCACGTACAGTCACGAAGGCGCACTTTCGAGAGTCACGTATTTTCCTCCAAAATATGTTAAAGGCCTTTCTCCCTTTCTCTCTCGCTCTCGGCACATAGCCCGGGCCCGGCGTGTATATATATACAGTATGTAGGCGACGCGCGATCGAGTTTCATGCGCTGCGAAGCGAAAAGAGGAGTATATAGGCCCGCTCCTCTCTTTCTTTTGCCTGCATCAGTGTGTACTATATACACTTCGAGTGAGAAAGGGAAGAATGGGAGCGGGGGGCAATGCTATATATAGCTACTGCACCGCCTGTCGAGTGAGCTTCGCTCGCCCAATTATTCAAATGCGCACCTCACCTGTTGCTGCTCGCTTTCGACCTGGCTCGACTCAACGCTCTTCCTCTGTATGGGGAAGCGGGAGGGAGAATGGTTTCTCCCTTCCGCTCCGCGCGTTGCTCGCTGAGTATAGTTGCACTGCGTTGGGGATAGTCGGAGCTGTCGATTAAAATCAAACTTTGCTCTGTTTTATGCGCGCGGTTAACTGATTGTTTTTTAGCAGCACAGTTGCGCCGACATTGCGTCTCCCGCAGTAGGGATTCTGAATAGGGATTCATGTTTAATTGAATTATAAATTCCGTAACTGGAAAATTCCTTGAAACCGTAAAATTTCTCGAAACGATCATTTACAAGCCCTCTGGCATTCAAAGCTCTTAATGCTCGCATCGAAGAAATTCCCGTGTTTATAATAGCATAGAAGTTTATACCATACTATATACATACAGCGCAGCAAGAAAAAAAGAACGCGCGTAAAAACAGACATATATATATACACTTTATTTCCGCGCGCAGCAGTAGCCGCACTTGCGAAACCTGAACTTCTACCGCTCAGCATCGCAGGACCACGAGCGAGTCCTATCTCCGGGAGATCGGATTGGCTCTCCTCGACTTACGTAAGCGAGCTGCTGTCGAGATCGGCCGGATATATATCTCCTCGCTGCACGAGAAGAAGGAGGAACGGGATCGCGCGCGCGCGCGACCAAGTTCAAAGTCGCGCGTCCCTCTTTCTCTTCTGCATTATAAACGTAAAGCCCGAAAAATTTTCCGACAATCTCGGAAGCTCAGCTTAGAAAGTATATGCGTATAGAACGGTGATAGCGGCTCTATTAGGTAACGGCGATTTTTACGACGATCTTTTTCCCGGCGTATATATATATAAAATCGACGCGAGTTTTATTGCAAGGAGATTGCAAGATTCGGAGATTAAAACGACGAGAGGACGGCGGACGCGGCGCCGTATAGCCAGGCCTGTTTTTGTCGACTCGTGTCACGTCTATACGGATTTACTTTCTTTCTTGCCTGCGCTCGGTTATGTGCCTCTCCGCAGCTTGCGTGAGCGCTTTTACTCCGCGAATTCATGATCATGATGCGCCGCTGCGCGCCAAGGGGAACATTGCATTGCAGAAAAAAAAGCAAGTTTGTCGTGCAGCACAGGAGGCAAGAAGATGCTTTACACGGCTTGCTGGAATTCAAGCAGTGCCATTTTTAGGGAAGGTATTCGAGAGGTACACGTTTTTGTCTGCGCTCTGTGTATGGAGCAGTGGAAAATCGGAGAAAAGAAGATTTTTATAGAAGCGGTTAGAATATCTGCTCTTTGGACTGGAATTTACATTTCTATCCGTAAATCTATCGTTTTGACTTCTCTCGTATTCTGTTACTACAATTCATGAATATTGGGCCGAATTTAATCGTACATATAGACGGATTCTGTATAGGTCGGAGCGGTCGACTATTCCTTCTCAGACGCGTCATAGAAAGTATCAATTTTGGATAGATTCCGCGTGTGTGGTATCACATAAAACCAACATAAATTCCACTTGAAGTTTTTATAGTTTGGATTGCCACTTATTCGAAAGTCTTTATAACGCTCTATTTCGAACAGAGATGCGCGCGTTCACTTTTATTGCACAACAGGCTCTGACTTCCCGCTGCATGATCCATCCAAATAAATATTTGACTCTGAGACAAAAGTTTAATTGGAAAAATACACACGATCCGCTTTGTTTCCAGAAGGTAAACAGCAATTTTCGTAATGCAGACGCCGACAATTCGAGCGTAAGAAATTACGGCATTTTCTTGCTCTGATGCCGGAAAACGTCCCGTTCAACAAATATAGCACATTTTTTACCCACTTCTTTTTGTCGGGGCTGTAAACTTTTTCCTCGAATCAGTTAGCCGCGCTCGAGCAAACTGCTAAGGTCAGCCGAAATGTCAGTCAGTGTGAAAAAACTATAACTTCGGCATCCGTTTACCGGGGCCGAAATTTTCGCTGACACCTCGCGGAGGCGCACTTTTTGTCGTGTATATATATCACATGAACTACCACAGCCGCGTTGTAAATGAGATATTTACAAGAAGAACACGTACTGCGGAAGTCTAGTTTCAGTTTTGCCATTCTACTTCCTCAACATTATGTTTGACATGTACACCGTTTTTATTTTACACAAGGAACACCAGTGAATATATATATATATATATATATACACATAGGATTGTGAATGCGAAACAATATGAAAAGTATGATAAAGGTAGGCGAAATCAACACTGCGCTTCCGTGGTCGCAAGGCAAAGCGAGATAAATCCACTTTTCGAGTTTCGAAGCGAGGACAAGGTTTTAATGTTCAAACTTATCTGTAAGATTGCAACAATCAGGTGCGATACGATGACCAGGTTATTCATAAAGTTTAAGTTGTGTCATTATGCCGGGAACTGTGGACTCATCTAATACAGCTATTCTCGTTTATTTTTGGTCCTTTTTGGAGCATGTTTTTTTTAATTGAATCCCGAATAATGTACCGCCATAAATCGTAAATGGTTCCATCGTAATTGGGATCGCACTTAATTGTAACAACATGTTTTTTAAATCTATGATTCTTTTCGCACGTAGGTTTATGAAATTAGAATCCTCTATATTCAATTAGAATGATCATAATAACTACAATGAACCATCAAATGATGGACCATTAATGGACTTGTGTTGTTATGTCGCGTACAAAGTCTGAAGAATGAAGTTATGTAGTTATGTATTGGATATAGCCTAGCTTTGGGGCAACGTTTTAGCAATCCCCGCCATTTTTGCATTAAAGGAACCTATTCGAAGTCACGAAATAAGAAGTTTTCCCGATTCTCAAAAACACAGCTTATCTCGTTTTGTTTCGGAATCAGATTACTTCTTAATATAATAGAAAAAAATCAATTTCCAAGTAAATTGACAACGATTGTAGATCGTCGAATAAAAATGTCTAAAATTAAAAAAGAATAGAAAATCACCAGTAAGGTGGCATATTGTCCCGGTAGCAATCTCATGACCGCAAATCTCCAAAAACTCCGGTGTACTGAGGGCTAGCTTCCTCTCCACGCACTCGGTCCCACACCACCTCCATGTGATACGAATATTCCCAAAACACACTCCTAACTCGGAAGAGCACAAAACTTCAGCCTTCGCACAATCGATCGATATTCTCTCATCCACTGATCGATTAGTGAACAAAAATCAAATCACCAGCCGATATATATACGCAAGTACACCGGCTACGAACGAATAAAACACACGAAGACTGCTGTATCAAGCGCGTGGCTCTCACTCGTTAGACTTCACGAGCCTCTAAGCGGCAACTGACTGAAGCGGCTCGGTCGAACGCTCGCGAGGGGACTCCACAATGAAGGAGCTGCTGGTGGGAGATTGCGCGGAGAGAGAGAGAGAAAAGGTAGTCGCGAGGGGCCCCTGCCCCGCCGCCGTGACGTGCGAGAGTACGTTGTACCTGCGCCATCCTGCCCGAGTTTTGGTCCCTGCGTTTCGTTGTACGATCGTGGTGCGGTTTTTTAGTCTGATCAACGCGTCTGCGTCTACTTGTCATCGTTTTCTATCGATCAATGTTTATGTTAGAATTACTTTGTGCGCATATTGTAAGACTTTAAATGGCACTTTAATTGTTTTAGATGACAGAGTAACTGCGCCTGATCGATTTCTCATTGCTTTGATTTTAATGATCCGTCCAAATTTAAAATAGATTAACATGCGTCGTGGTCAATGAACTAAGGTCACCCGTAATATCGACTGTTTTCTTGAGGACTTTATAGGATCTTTAAACTAGTGTCAACTGACCATGAAGGACGAGATTCTCATACGTGCGTACCTGCGCATTTGCATCGGCGAGATCCCGCAGACGCGTATATTTTATGGTCAGCGTCGCTAACGCTTATGTACATACATTATCATAAGTAATTTTACGTATACCAAGGGGGTTGTTATTGTTTTCTGTTTTGAAGCACTCGTCCACCTTGAATAAATGCACTTCTTTGAATTTAACAATGCTAACTGATGTTTTTCTGATTAATTAAAAAGAAAGTTGTAATACTAGTCGTTTACTATCACTGTGCGAAGGTCATACCAAAATACTTTGGCTATACGCACTTCGAGCAATAATTTTCTCGTAAAATTTGCAAACCTCACGCAATGTACATACGCGATTCTTCCAATCAACATATAGGTATATATACAACTATTGGCTATCGCATAAATCTTTCAGCGCGGAAATATTTCAAAATCGCTCTCAAACAGCTCTCCGAACGCTTCATCCACACCCTTGGACTGAGCTGCGCACTCACATCTATAAACAACATTCGTCTTCGTCGCCCGTAAAAAAGGAAAACGAGCAGTTCTAGCCAACCGTGCCAAACAAACACTCGTCCAGTATATGTCTATATAGATAGACGAGTATATCCTAATATATATTTAAACCCAAAAGCGGAAGGAAGTTCAAGGGTGCAAGCGACGGCTCGCGGTTCGGTAATCACGCCAGTGTCCTCGAGCCTCTTTCGTTGAGGTCGAGTGAGCCTGACGAGGAGGAGGACACTTTTTTTTTCCTCACGAAAATAGCAGAGCGCACTCTGCGTGCCTGTAATTGCGGACTAGTGCGACGGTGCACTGAATGCGGAGAACAGAGGAAGGACAAGGACACGCGGTTCTATTGACACTATATTATGCGAACGAGGGTTTTGCTATGTGACTTTCACTCGTGGAGAGAATTCACTGTGGTATTTTTATTCATTTGGAATTTTTGCGAGGATATACGGTCTGAGCTCTTTACATTTGGCTAGTTTATCGGAAATACTCGTACACTGAGGATTGTATTATATGACGGCGAGTTAGAAAAGTTTGATTTTGCGACGTACAACCAACTTTACATCTTATAAGGACATACTGAGGGAATGTCACGTGTTGCACATAAAAACTTGAGGCTTAAATCAGCCGGGTATAAAAACGTTACGTCCGCGATACAATAAATTTTATCGCGAAAGAACAACCGATAAGAAGTGTTTGACTTTTCCTCGAGAGCTTGAAAATAGCGAGAGCAGGGGCAAGCGTCAACGGCGGTAAAGTTCGTAAAAAAATTTTTACACTTGCAACGAAAGAAAGAACTTTTTTAATATTCCGCCATATGTTCAAATCGTAAAATTTTCTTCGGTTTTGCAATATTTTATTGAATTCTTACGGCTTTTTGAATAAAATTTTCCGCGAACTGGAAGGCATAACTAAAGTTTCCAGAGTCCCGGCGCCGCCGATTCTTTTTTATCTATCCAGTGATATCTTCTAATTGTATAACTCTCGAGATGGAATAAATTTTACTTCTCAAAGTTGCGGATCGTAGCTTAATAAAAAAAGTAATAAGCCATTATACTCCCGAGTCATAAAAAGCAGCATCCATAACGTTTCATCATTCTAAAGCCGGCATACTTAAAATTTTAATTAAACCTAAGAATTCCGTGACAGTCGACGAATAACCTTTATTCTACAAAGTCTTCCCTTATTAAAAATGCCTTGCCAGTTGCCCCTAACAAAACCCAACCGCGCTTAATTTAAAAATCCGTCGCTTTAAAACCTTTTTCCGTCACACCGCCCGTTCTACAGGCCAGCACCGCAGCGCGCAATATTTCAGCTCCGCGGCGGCCTCGCGCGATATTCGATTTATAAAATTCAATTAATAATTCAAGCGCGCGCGCAGTCCCGACTATATATACAGATAACAATCCGGCGCGTATATGACGCGCTTAGATAATATACACGGAAGCTCTCGCGGGCGAGCCTCGCGTGTATTTCCTGTACAAGGGTTGCATCGCGCAGTCGGGTAATGCGACTCGTTAATCTCCGGTTGTTAAGCGTGACCGAAGATACGTATCTCCGTGCGAGAGAGAGAGAGAGAGAGAGAGAGAGAGAGAGAGAGAGAGAGAGAGAGAGAGCTGGCGCGCGGGGGTTTCTGTTGCTGACTGATGATTCGTCCGAGGCTGCTACTGCTGCCTTGGAATCTTTTACGCGGTGGAGTGTATATACATATAGGCACCAAGCGCATACGCCTACACAGACATGTGTGAAGTGCAGCGGTAGTTCCTGCACGGTGGGATATAATACTCGAGCCCGATATCCTGCGTAAGTCAGGTAGAGGACTCGCTGTTTATATATAGCTGTATGTGGAATTCTATGATAGGGGTTGCTGACGGGTTTAATTGATTTTTATTTAAAGATTAATCCTTTCCGACTCAAGAGGAGTTTTTAGTAAATTTTATAGAAATCATGTACCTTCGTATTCAGGTATTATCAATTTAGTTCATGTAAATTAGAAATTTTTTTTGTTACATACACGGAGACTACCAAAATCATTAGAGCTCGTTTATTGCGACGAATTTGGGACTCTACGCACTCTAACGAGATAATTAAAGGTGATTTAAAACATTCAGCATTGCACGTGACGACGTGCAGCCATACATTCGGAAAGATTCTAACTCCTAATGACACGAGAATTCTCCCATCTATGCATCTCAGATTACCGTCTCCTATATCTTTGCTGACTCTCCGAAATCGTTGATATAACCATAAAACACTAATTTATCATCGCGAGAAGAAGCGCACTAACAGAGTCATCAGCGGCAACACGGAGATTCCAGAGTTCCAATGAACAATAACGAATTTTTTCTTGGCTCAGCCAGAGCTATTCCACGAAATTCGGACGCAAGATCAAATTTTCCAGGCAACGTGAAATGAACGAGAAACGAGAGAAGCCTCACGACTGCTGAATTCGTATCATCATTAGTGTGAAGTACTACCGTGCGATAAGGTTTGCGCGGCAATAAATTTAAATGGAGATTTTCGAATTCATGTGTACGTATAGCCTTTGCTTGTTGATATGGTTAGTGAATGGAAATCCCAGGGAGGACCTATAAGGCACACAGGAAAGCAAAAACTAGTGAAAAATGACGTTTATATGATCATATATTTATAGTATTAACGATTATTAAGCATCAATTTACATGTATCGATTGTAGTCCTTAATCATGTACGGAGAAAGTCAAACTAAAAGTCTTAAATTACGTTTGCAACATCTTTTATTATACTAATTGCAAGGTATTTACTAAATGTATCACTTTGAAAGTTATTAAAAAATGGATTTAAATTTATATAATAATTAAAATACGCATTGACAACAAGCAAACATTACTCATAAATCAAAATCATCACTCTCACGGCCATAAGACAAATGGATGATTTTAAAGTGATGGAATATTATCATCTTCCTTTAAAATGGACACACAAAGGAAGTGCGATCCAAAGTGCTAAGTACAACGAAATGAAATATCTTTACGCGCAGGCTAGACGATAAAGCAGCCATCAAGGTGAAAGCGAAAGATAAAGTTATATACGAGAAGGTCGCAAAAAGCGAGATGCCAAGGCATATAAAAAAGCCTAGAGAAGAAAAACAAATGGGTTCAAGAACCCAACGCGGACACACTTGAAATTGAATCTATATTTCTCGAGATTGTCATTTTTGAGCTGCCCAAGGTTAATCCTCGAATGATATATAAGTACAAGCGCGTGGTAAAATTTTTCTCTAGTGCGCGAAGAAAAAGAGAGAGGGGAGAGGGAAAGAAAGAGATTGCAAGAGAAATAATGAGGTGCGAACGCGTTAACGCGTCCCAAGAAATTCATAACTTCGCGGCGCATTATTAATGACAAATAGAGACTTTCGCGTGTGGGATAACAGGACGATGAAAGCCTGTTGACGTGTTTGTGTCATTTTGAAATTTACCACGAATCTATTATACATATTCGCTGTGAAAGTTCGCGGATTAGATGGCATGTACGGCTCAGATGAAAATAAGCGGTATTTGAATTTCCAAAGTAATATACATTTCAAAATCCACACGGACAGCCTAGTTGATAAAGGTATCGCCGAAATCGCTGTGTTCAAATTGCATACGGCATAGGTGAGTAGAGCACCGATGAAAATTATCCGATTATCGTCTACTGCAGTGCGTCAGCCATTAGATCAAACGATCGACGCGGAGACATCCGAAAAGTCATAGGATGCGTTAATATACACAATTTTCTTTCGCGCCCTCAGAAATTGAGTACATGCCGTTAAACAATGGCTACTTTTTGAATAATTTGAATAGATCACGAAAAGGTGTGCCGAGGTCGATGTCGCAGGATCACTATTTTTTAGAGTTCTGAAAATACCTTGAAGAAAACTGACCCCCAAAGATACAGCAGCCGATTATTTTTTAGTCAAGTGAGCCCGCTAACTTAATGTTTTTTTTTTATAGATTTCCCAATATACATGCATATAGTCAACTTATAGTGGTAAAAATAATTTAGAACCGCAACTGTTTTTTAAAAAATAAAAGAAGTTTCAAAAATAACAAACTTGTTATCGCTGCACAGTTCAACTAGCTATTTCCTCCTCTCTCCAAAGCACCGATTCACACGTCCGCGCTTCTCTCAGGCGTATTGCCTTTAATTCCAAATCAGCCGCTCATTCAGCGCGAGTATGCAGCTTCGTGAGCTTGAATCAATTATCGCGCTTCGGCCATATGCAAAGCCAAGACACGAGCGCTTGCGCACGATCACCGCGTCGTCGGCTCGTCAGTCTGGTTGTCTTGAGAATCGTCAGAGACCACGACGACGACTTCCGGTGCGTCGCTAACTGCGATCTATGTAGGTGTCAAAAGGCTCTTAGACGTCGGGAGTTAAACGTCTCGGTCATTAACGCGCCAGCGCTAAGGTTGTCCAGATGAGAGTCGAGGTCGTCGGATGTCTGCCGGAGATAATCCCGATACCGCTTGTGTCTGCGCGCGAAAGCTTTGAGATTTGTGCTTCAGAGAGCTTTTTGTTCGAGTTATATTTGAATTGATGAAATCAGTCGATCGTTTGTTGAGTTGTATAAAAAAATTATTTCATTTATAAACAGAATATTTATTGATTTTAAGATAAAGGAACGATATTTTTCAATCACTTATCGTTCATACTAATAAGATTCTACCCAGGCGAAGTCCAGCTTGACGTTTCATAGATGTTTCATAGACGGATCCATTTTTTAATGATACACTTTAGCGCAAATCGTATACTCTTTGTATTTCCTCTCACTCGCATCGAATCTAAACAAAACGTGCCGATACACACGCTTCGGTTGCTCGTTTTGCCGAGTACACACGCGTACGCACACATACAACTGGACTCTATACACATATACGCATTAGCCGCAGTGCTTCCAGATCGACATTGTGCAATCAACGACTTGAGTGCAAGCACGTCGAAATATCGCTTTATAAATACCCGAGAATTCCGTGTTTGTTTACGAGCAGCAAGTCAATGAAAGATTAATAGGCTTTCTGAGAAAGAAAAAACAAATGAGATCTGTTAGTGGAAAGTATAACTTTGTAGCAAAGAAACGATGAAGTAATAAACGGGAGAGTCTGCGCATTATCGATAAAATCCGCATACTTCAAAAACATCGGTTAGATCTAAATACGATAGATGGACAATAAAAAAACTTGTGTCGCGGATCCAAACTATAGCGCAGAGCGCACCCAGGTAAAACAAAGACAAACTCGAAAACGTGCGCGAGCCCAGAGTGAATCCGATCGTACGCTGCAAGTAAACATTGCCGCAGGGGGGAGTCCCGTCCGATAAAATAAACTTTCGCGCGCGCGAGCTCCGGAGACGCGGATTTCCTGTGTGTAATACAAGAAAACGTTGCTTCTGCTGCCGGAAATCGAGGTTAAGGCCGGAGAGATGTTGTAAGCTTCGCAACGGATCGTAGGATGGATTTTGCCGCGCGGAAACGTGGAGTTGTAGTTTTGGGCGCGGAAAAGTTGGTGGAGGAATCGATGTCGAGTTTAACAACGTATATAGACACTCGAGAACTGATTTTGGTAGCTGCTATTAAAACGAGAATAAAGTAACGCCGTCTGGGCTGCAGATAAAAGTTTTAATCGTAATAAGAGAAAAAACTGAGTCAAAAAGAGTTAATTACAGAGTAACGGGAGTATGCGACCGGCTCTGCTAAAAAAATGACGATTCTTTAAGAATCAAAATGTTCTGAAATTATAAATTTTGTACTCCGGCTTGACGGCAAACCAAAATTTAGATTCTAAGAATAGGATGTAGAAACGAGCAAATACAAGTTATTTCAAAGTGCTTCCAAAAACTTCATTATTTTTTTATATAAAGAAATTGTAAAATTACTTAACCACTAATTCTCAGAAAAGCAAAATCTGCTCCGCTTTCTTTGCCTTTCCAAAAACGTATATAAACTTGTCAGGATAACCGACACCTCGACAAGAATTTAAATGACCCGCGCGCTTTTTCGAATCTATTTCAAAGCACATATTATACACATATATCTTTATCTCCTCAACACTGTTCCCGCTAGTCTCCGAAATGAAATTACGCATACGCGTATAAGAGTCAAATCTCACTGTTTCGAGCGCTTGAGCGGACATATATCTCGCGCAGAAGTTCCACACGCGCGCACCCTAGCATAACGTATTGACAATCGTAAAATACAAGCTGCTCGCTCGCGCGCATAGCTCTTCGCGGCGTACAAATATTTACGCCGCTAAATCCCACGACGTACATTTGCCGCAGCAGCAGCAGCAGAGCAAAGGGAGCTATTTGCATTTCTAGACGCGCGAGCGCGCCTCATCGTTGAGTTTCAAAATCCAAGGCCGAAACTCGCGAGTCGCGCGCTTGCGCTCCAAGAATATATATATACGAAAATTCGCCAAGTAGCTCGGAGAGAGGACTGAGACACAAGTTTCTTGATTTTGATAGCGAGGCAGAGAAAAGAGGTGGCGGTGCGGCTTGTGTCAGTTACCGACGAGAGGGTGAACATTGGAATATGCAGAGCGATTCTCGTGTATTCTAATGATTCTAATTTAATGGCAAGATCATATTGGTTCTCAAATTTTCGTTCAATTCGAATCAGAATTTCACGAATTTAGAATCCAACGACAGATACGGATGTCAAATTATATTGACAATCGTTGACTATATTCAGAATTATTACGGTATTTATCCACACACACACACACACAAACATCCATACGAACATTTTCTAAAAATACGTGATTTAAACTCCCGACACCTCAAAGGAGGAAGCAAAATAAATTTTGCGAGCTTTCGCTAAATATTTATTAAGCGTCCAAATGCCTGTAAAAATCGACAAAAAAGTTTTTTCCAAATTTCCCCTGGCGCTTGCGGTACTTTCCTCTATATATCAAGCTCCCAAAAGTAAAAGTATACTCCTACGCCGTTCATCGCGCTTTCGGAGGAACAAGACCAAACCATCCGGTCAGTCACAAAAAGAAACAGGCAGAGAGATGCCCAAAAGTTTCACGATGCGGATTGGAACCAGTTGGCGATCGAAGTACGATCGGCAGGCGTGAAAGTCTGCCTGAGCATGAAATCGATGCTGTTGCAATATGTATGCGTATATATCGTCGTATATGAGAAATTCCATAAAAAATTTGCCGTCTTGGGGGCTAAAAATGAGAGCCTGGAAAAATTTATCAGTCTGACGAATTTTATCCCGCTACAAATATAAAAGCATCATGATACGAGTATATACACCTCTCTAAGCTAGCATATGGCTGCAGATTGGTGAAAATCTATATTATTGACCTTTTGGAAAGTGAATATCTTATAATACGAGGATCAAAATTTAAAGAGATGTGTAGCCAATTAAAAAAGATTTGTTTTGATCGGACGACACCTGTTATGCATACGAAATTACTAAATTGGCTACCGACGATCGTAATAAGCATTGAAAGCGCAGTAGTGTTACGTATCATGTGTGATGAACGAGGAAAAATGAAAAACTAGCTATTTCCATTCATATTCAACGGCGCATTGAAAAATTCAATTTCATCCGAAAAATTTGGAAATACATGAAACCCAAAAGGTCCGCTTTTATAATAATCAAGCCATAACTTAATTCATCGCTCATCGTCGGGCGCCTATCGATTTTCAAACCATCACCACGCCCGATAAATTAATTACGCAACACGGCCCGCCGCTCTCCTCGCTACTCCACCTAATAACAGTAATTCTTCACCTTAGCGTAATAACCCCGATTCCTCTCCCATTCGCGTACAAAATGAAAAAAAAGACACATCCACAACATGTGTACACAGTCCAGAGGAGGAAAAATAGAGAAGCGCGGAAACCACGGCGATTACACGCAGATTGAAAAGCGGCGATTCCCCCGCCTTATTAATTACAGGCGCTAACGGCAGCTTAGAGAGAGAGAGAGAGAGTTGCTGCAGCGCACTAGGACTGTAGTATGCGCGCGCGTATCGGCCGTAACTAATCTGAAACGAGTTTACACGCGCAGCGCCGCCGCCGCCGATCGTCGTCAACGAGCGTAAAACGCGTATACGGTAGCCAGGAAGCCGGTGATTGATAGGCACGCCGCGACGGCACACACCGAATGTTGATGGGAATTACCTGTATACGTATACGCGTGTTATATCCCCGGGATCGTTCGTCTGTAAAAAGAAAAATATCACACACCAGTAGTCGTATATAGGTTTGACGGTTTTGACGCGCGATATGGAGACCCACCGGTATACAGTATACAGGGAGAGGATGCTTTGACAGACTGTTAAAAACGTTTGCGCTTTTTATTTTGAACTTTTGATCGAAAGATTACGTCCCTCTGGGATTCGATAATACCGTTGAGACGCGCGTCATCCACATCTATCTGTATAGTTGAAACTGATACGGTGATGTTTAATTATCCTCGTAGATTTAGGATACACACTCGCGCATATATATCGGTTGCGAATTCAAATCCGACTAAATTTGTCTCGAACGAGCTGCGCAGTATTTAAATTAAGCTGAGATAAGATGAAAGTAAATGGCGCGTATAGCGTTGCGCGAGCGAGAGAGAAAAAAAGGATAGCTTAATAAATTCCTATAGAGCAACTTGTCGCGCTCGGCAGGAAAGTGTAAGCTCGTCATAAAAAAAGCCGACAAATTTGCAAACTCAACCGTTGCGATCGCGTATGCATATATACATATACGTGACGGAGAGGAAAAAGAATACATATATATATAAAGCAATAAAAGCGAGAGCTGCGAGGGCGAGTCGCGCGTAGACGGCCATCTTTACTGCGTCATAGTTCCGATCGCAACTGCGCGCAGAGTCCCCGCGAGCAGAAGAGTCGTAAAACGGGATATCCTTTTCTCTCTGTCTTCTCTTATTTTCAGCAGCTGAGACACGCATATATATATGTATATATATACGCCGGACGGAATATTGGAGCAGACGAGTTCATAAAGCCGCTTTCTCATTCAAATCTCGAGGAAATGATGAATTATGAACGGCGGAAAGTGGACGCTGTATATATATATATATGTACCTTACGCTATATATAGTCGACGGGTGTCGAGGCGACAATTCGCGTGGATCTACTGGCGTAATGAGCTCTTTGAAGATTTTAATATGCGCACCAGCTTACTCACTTCCTTCCCGTCTATACTTTCTTCAGCCGTCTTTGTGAAATTAGACGGATCTTCAATTCTAATTCAGGGGGCTGCCCGCGCGTAATCCCGCTCCTCATCTCGCGCATTAGTCATTTGAAATTCAAATCGAGCCGTGGATTTATACACCGCAAGCGCGCCCGGGTATATCGGTAACTTTCCAGCCGCGCATCGGACGAATAATCATCTTTCGGCTTCCACGGATTATATTTTTTGATAATTTGAGAGATATGCATATATATCATAATATCTTGATTTTCAGTGGATCATGTACACACGGAGTTTCCCCTCGAAATCTAAAATCTCTCGTTATCGAAAAGGTCAAACAAAAGCGCATACATATATATAGCAGCACCTGTATCCACCGGCAACGGAATTAGCATACAAAAACAGAGCAGCGCAGCAGCTCTCTCGAAAAAAGAAGGAAGCAGAAAAACCGCGAGAGCTTCCAACACCGCAAAGAAAGAGCCCGCGAGAGCAGCCAAAGAAAGAAGGCCATTCGACGCTTTATCTCCATCTGCCTGACCCTCTCCGCCTCCTCCGTGTGCCATTCAGTCGTTGGGTCATTACCGCGTCGACGCTCCGGCTCTGGAAATCCTGATCTCTAAACTCCATAATCCCTTCTCTCAGCTGCCCTCTGCAGCTCTTGGAATAAAGCACGGAGAGCCGCGGAGAGCTGAGCCATGGCCTGATTAAGTACTTACTCGCGAGAAGAGGGGGGGGGGCAGCGAGAGGACACGGAAAGTCAGCTTTCTTTACGGCTCTTTTGTGCGCGAGAAAACGATGAGATTAATACACACAGGCGGCGCTAGCTCGCGTGTGCAGTCTAGGAAGTCACTATTCGCTTCGTTTGGTTTCCCTTCGAGACCATATGTATAACTGTGCTCGAGACAGCACACACGAGCGTTTTAACTGTTTACGTGGATTTTATATACACACGTGACGGGGGAATTCGAAGAAGATTTAAATGCGCTGCTGTATGAAAGTGTGACGGTCTTTCTCTCGGCCGCGCTGCGCTTGCGCGCGCCCGAGCAGCCTGAAATTGAGGAGGTCGTAAATTAACGTTTTGGCCGTGCTGCGCGCGCGCGTGCCACACGCTGCTTTATTGTACTTTTATGGAGGTTAATGCCTTACTGAAAATCACCCATTATTATACATCCTTCATTCTGACGCCTTGGTTCACACGCAGCTCGCTATATACGTACAACGTCTTAATACGCTTTTAAAACTGATTGACTTTGTTCTCGATTTCTAACTGACACCGTAACACATTTATCACATCTGCGAAAGAAAATGTGAACGAGCATATAGATATCCAACAATCGTCGCGACTTAATTACACTCGCAAGTGTCGAGACATGTCAAGCGATAACGATGATATATCGCAATTTTCATATATTCTCTCTCTTTTTCTCTCGCCTATAAAAATTTTCATCAAAAACTCAACTTTTCCTCCCTTACAATTTTCTAAACATCGTGCGGAAGGTGAGATGCGACAGTCAGCTCTAAACAGGTTTTTACACCGGGCGCCGCGCGTCAGGGATTGTGTCGGCAATTACGCAACTCTCCTAATGAAGCGCGCGCAACCGGTCTCAGAATCGGACGCGGCTGCAAACCCTTCTACCGTTTTTCCTAAGCTCGGAGTAAATTTATCATCCGGGAAAAAAGGCAAATCTTCGGAGACGCGCCAGAGAGTTAATATATATACTAATTGAAAGCGGTGCGCAGGGAAATTCTAAACGCGAATGTATATATGCCTGCTTATAGGTTTTAATAAAATTGTAATGCCGCAGTGCAGCCGATTTTTTTTATTTATCCCTCTCCTTTTTAGATTTACTTTTTCTCCTCCATTGCGCATTTTATTGCGCTCGACGGCTGCGGAAAATTTCAATTAAGCGATATAGGCTATGTGTTTATTATGTATATAATATACGCGCGTATGCCGAGTTAGTTTTAAACTAGCGTCTAGTTTAATTAAATTGTTATTTTGAACGAAAGAGAGAGAGAGATAGACTAGCATCGTTATCTCCTAGTGCATTTACCAAAAAACACGTGCATACAGAATCAATAACGGGACAGCTGCTGTTATACTCTGCAGTATACGTACTTACTTGAGTGCTTCGAAATTTCCAAAAATTTCTAACAACAATTGCAAGAGGTTAACGAACACACGAGGAATAAGTATAGCCGCATACACGGACGTCATATAGAGAGCGATTTTTCGCGGCGAGCGTGCTCGCGCAACCGCGCGAAAATTATGCGAGTTCGTGACTATGGCGAAGTAGGAGCCGCGAGCTTCCGGGCAATGGATTTAAAAAGTCCTTTAATGGATTTTGAAAAGTCCTTAAAACTTTGACTCGCGCGCGCGCGCTGCGAGTTTCGCGGATGAGCGAGCGCCCAGCGAGTACATTACTTTTGCGGGAGAATTTAATTAACTCGAAGAAAACGCCACCTTCCATCCTTGTTAATTTCCGCCAGGCTGGACCAAGGGCCCTTTCTCTATATCTCTATATATAGAGCGCCAAGTTTTTCGCGTTAAAAGCCTGCGAGCGTGAGCGAGAGGAGTGTGTATGGATCCGCGCCGGAATTTTTAAATTTATACGTCAACTGCCGACGATGATGACGTCTGTTGTTGGCACTTTAACGCTCATTGAGATCGTAAAGTTATAAAATTTTAGTAGGGGTTAATGAGATTTTTTATTCCCTGCGGAAGCTTCTGGCGCTTCAATTATAAGTCGGATGATTGTATAGACTTTTAATGACGATGGAATTTTCAGGATCGACTACAATAAACGAGCTTCTTTTTTCCTGCATATTGTCAGCACAATAATTGAACAACTAACCTCTTTTCCTGCGCTCGTTTTACTCTCAGTTTTCGCCGTTTTTTTTCTAACTCTACCTCCCTCGGGACTGAGTCGGCGCGTCGTCGGTGCGCAAGAATAGCGGGTTGAAACGAACCACGTGTACATATACGCCGACGCGCTGCGACGACTTCTTTTTCTCGCGCGCTTGATTGCAGCTACGGGTATTCAGGTGACTGTTCCACTTCCTGTAAACGCGCATGTGGGGACTGTTGCAGCGCGCCGCGGCATAAGTAAACCCGAAGGAAATGCGCTCGCGTAGGATATTGGGAGGCATGTCTCTCCGGGGATTGTTTGTTTGAATTTCCCGCGTCGGAATGTGGATCACAGAAAGTGTGCGTTTGACTACGAGGTTCGCCCGAAGACTCGACGATGTAGCACTTGCTCTAGAATAAATATATGCGAGGGCAATAAAGTTCTCAGATATTACGTAATTATGAATTAACGGACGTCAGAAAGCAGCAATCCGAATTGGATATAAAATGTATCCGATCATCAGCTCAGCTGGCGCACACATCTCGAAGTTTCCATCGCAGCTAACATTGCAGAAAAGGGGGACACACTCGCATCTCTCTTGCTCGCGCCGTGTCGTCGCATATCGGGGCATAAATTTGCCGGCGCGCACGGAAGACCTTTAACAAGTTGACAGAGACGAAGAACCGTCGGCGACGACGACGACGAAGGACGAGCAGCTCGTCGCGACACCTCCTGCGGCCACGACACAGTAATTTGTAGGAGGACCCGTTGCGATGCGGCAGCCATAATTCGCCACGGGGGGAATATGGAGGAGTACGCGGGGCAGGAGAGAGAGGGTACAGAGACGAGGCAGGAGATAAAACAGGATAAAAGGAGCTTGTGATGAATCGGCCCGACGATCGGCGAGTATAGTGGTCAAAGCAACGATTCGACTTTATCGTTGTTGTTTGGTTTTTTTTTTGTTATTGATGCGACGATTTGTTATTCTTGTTTTCGGTACGATATATCGGCTAGTTCGCTCTGAATAACGTACACCAACGCAGCTGGGCTAGTATTTGGCGACTATCGAGCTGGAAACAAGTGCAGTCCCATATATATGCCAGTTTTCGGACTGACGTTTGTATATAAAGCTCTGATTGATGGCGCGAGATCGACGAAAAATATTTAGCGAGACGTCAGCCCTTTATGGATCTCGATCACATTTGTTACATAAAACAATAACAGTAGAGCATTACTAGAAGCTTCCCTTAAAAAATTACTATGAGTGTTATTAAGATAGACTGTATTTTCTGAAGATCACTGATGCAAATTATACCGTCGAACTTCTGCTTATACAACATATCACTATCTACAATAATCAGCTGCTCTCATCTCCAGAGACTCGGATTAGACTGCGACCCTCTCATAATTACCAAGATCTTATAATCCCCAACAAACCGTCACGTATACACAATAGAATCTATATATATAGAATATGATAATATCCCCGCAGCGACGTTACTGCACACCTTCCCACACATGCGCAACCCACAACACTGAAAGCTCAACCCCTTGCGGCATATACACATCAGAGGACCACATCACACACACGAAGAAATATACAGCAGCAGCAGCAGCAAAACGCGACAATCAGAGACGTCTATATACATAAACATCAGACAGAACACAGACGCGCCAGTCAAAGATATTCGCTCGTGGCGCGTGGGAACTCACCGCGGGAGGTCAGAGAGCTACAGTGGCTTTTGTAATGACAATATGCCGCCGCCGGCCACGGGCACTGTTACGGCATTCATCGCTATGCCATACATTATATATACACGCCGGCGCGAGCGCGCAGGAGTGTACCGCGCATCCATGTGCTGCTACTCTCGCAGCGATTTCGCGCTACACCGAGCGGCAAACCCTTTCTAATCGCCGATTCACTTTTATATATATATATAGTCAACGTTAAACTATACGAATAAAGTGCAATCGCGCGAAGAGGGAAGTGATTAGGATGTATAAAACAAGCTCTGATTGCAGTTGTGCTGCTGGGGTCGCTTGAGTTTGAGAGACAATAAATTCTCCAGTATCGGTTTGCGTCGGTAAAAGAAAAAAGTTTGATGGATCGGACGCCGCAGTCAGGCCATTAACGTAAATCAAATTGCCTTGTTTTCCGGGGATACGCAAATATAACTCATACAATTAGCGCGACCAATTAGTCAGCCGCAAGATGCCTCAATTCAAACGAATCTATCTCTTGTATATATGTATATACGCGCGAGCGCGGGCCGTATGGGAAAGTCGGGGATATAACTGTTAAACTTTTTATTGCAGGACTTAAAAGCAAAGGTACGGCGAGAGCCTGATTAACCTTGTTTTTAGTATACGCCGTTAGTTTTAACTGAAAGCGCGAATTCTCGCCCTTTGAAAATTACGCGAGCGTGCTATTATGCGCATAATGTTCAAAGTAAGTATACAGTATATAGATAATTTGGGAAATTCGCCGCGAGAGGCGCTCGCGAATGTTTGAGGAAACCGAAATCTTCGTAGTAGCCTTTTCGGCGTTATAATCGAGTTCGAAATTAGGTTAATTGAAAGCTCGCGCGCGCTTCTTATATACGAGAGAGATTACACTACGAAACTTTTCGAATAGATTATTCCCGGTGACGCGCACGCGCCTCCACCGCCGTCTTGAGTTTTAATGGAAAGAACTTTAATAACCATTATCTTTTTACTGCTTTCTTGGAATATGATTCAGATTTACTGCGGACACAAAAAAAATTACCTTGTCTAATTGATATCTGAACGATGCTGACGAGTCCTCTGGTGGCGAGCTTTTGAAGTGGAGGTTACGTCGTCTATTTGAAAAATAACATGGGAAATCGTGATAAAGGTATAAAATTAAATATTATACAATAAATTCTTTAAGTTTATCATATGGAAAAGATAGTTTATAGTCTAATGTTATTTTAGAAATAAAAAAGTTACAGAAAAGTTATTCAGTTGTTAAGCAATTAATAAACAATTAGACGCAATCGAAGCAGCTGTCTGCAAACAAACAGCTGATCGACATCGTCGTCAGTATACTTGTATGACTATTGAATTTTTGTGTCTAAAGTGTATAATTGTTTATTCTAAATGGGAAAAAAAGCTAAACGAAAGTTTTATTTATTTAATTTTTTTATCAACAGATAATTGTATTTTTACTTCATGTGGTTTCTCATGAATTTTCGAAGTCTGTGTAACGTAGGATGTTATTCTAACATTATCTTTACTAATAATTGTAATCCCGCACATTACAATGTGTCCAGCTAATAAAATTGCTTCCCCTTCAACTAATGGTCTTTTACATTTGCCAAGCATTATAATTATATCTTGTAAATTAATTTCAAGATCAAGACTCATAATTATTGCTTTTGGTACCCCACAAAAACAATGTAAAACATAACAACAAAATATAAAAGCAGACGTCAAAAACAAATGACGTCTGCGGCCGATACTTGCTCTCCGCATCTTTATTATTTAATTTCTTAAAAAACTGAATAACTTTTCTGTAACTTTTTTATTTCTAAAATAACATTAGACTATAAACTATCTTTTCCAAATGATAAACTTAAAGAATTTATTGTATAATATTTAATTTTATACCTTTATCACGATTTCCCATGTTATTTTTCAAACAGACGACGTAACCTCTACTTCTAAAGCTCGCCACCAGAGGACTCGTCAGCATCGTTCAGATATCAATAGACGACTTTATGGATTCGAACGAGTATATGATTTTGTGAGAAGCAACGCGAACGACGAGTATTATTAATTATTCGAATTAAAACAACAAGAATAACCTTCGCATAGAGTCCACAAACGCAAATGTCGAATAATTCAGGCAAACTGCACGACTGCCCGCTAAAGAGCAAGATAATCAATTAGCGCGAGCTGCGGTGGTCCGCGCCTCCTTCCTCTTCCAGCATCATTATACCAAGTTATATCTACCCGGGTCAGAGAAAGAGAGACGCTCTCTCATGCGATATAATAGCAGCAGTGCCACCGCGCTGCCTCTGGCCGGTCGTAGCTCGCTTTGCGGGTCGCCGGAGGTCTCGGTTACTGGGATCGACCGTTAAACTTCTAGCGTTTACCGATAACCGGAAACCCCGAGCTACTCCGAGCGTCATTTCGGCTCTGTTATTGTACTCTACGACGCATCTCGTTCGCAGGTATAGCTTCGCTCGATTTGAATTAACGCGCGTGCCTCTTTGCGGAACATTTGATGAATTTTTTTTATACGTAATCGAGTCCCTTTGTAAGCGCAATACGACTATTTTCATGAGTGGCATAAGCTGGAGTAGGAAGTGTGAAGTGGACGAGCGAATAATTATGATCAAAGGGAAAAGTTTGTACGGAGGTGGACTCGCGGAACATAACGAGAGCTTGCGGGTGTATATAATGAACGTGCGGAGACCGAGAGTAGGTTGATTAAAAGTTTCGTGTGAGCGCGCGGAAGTATTTGGCTGGTTTGTTAATCGCATGGAGGGAGAACACGCGATGGAAAACGGGAGCATTTTTCAAAGCACAGAGCCGCGGGAAATTAATGGAAAATATTCGCTTTTCAAAAAATTCGGGTTTTTTTTTTGCTTCGAATATCTTGATGGGCAGATATACTATTCATACTTGCGAGGATGATGAACTTTTAATTTTAAAAGTACCTACTGGAAAGGATAGGGAAGTTTTCGATCATGCACAAATTATACGTTATAATTATTCTGATTTATTGCGAGCGAGATTACGACACTTCGAAGGCGTGTTGTCAGTGCAAGAAAAAAGAAATTGTCAAAGAGACATTTAGTTTTCATTCTTTTGGAACTGTTGAAAGATAATTTCCAGTCTTTCACAGTTTAGCATATCATAAATTATCAATTAATGAAAAAAATGAAAGAACATCAAAGAATCCCAATGTAATAGGAAAGAAAATCTAGAATTTATTCATATTTGTTATTATTTTCCATCGCGTAGTTTGTTGCCAAAATACGCGTGCAAGACTCTCCATTTTTAAGTACACATCGAATCATATATCATTATAGACACGCAACGTACTTTCCTCTAAAAAGCCTATGTCAATTGCAGACTCGCATTGGAATTAAGCTTATGATAATAGTTACCAGATATTTACACGACTACATTTTTGGTTAATCAGCACCTAGCGCACACTGAGTATTCTTCTAAAATAAGTAATATATCTATTTTGATAAAACTTTTACAAAAATATCTAGGGAAACTGTTTGAATAAACGGATAATGCGAAGTTCAGAGAGATTGGCCATATAAAATATTTTTACTAAAGCACGTTTTCCCCATCAAGAGCGTTCCGCGATGCTTACATCGTATATTGCTCGCGCGGCCCAGAATAAAAACACCTGCTCGCAATTTATGATCCTTTGTAAGGCATTTTTATCATTGTGTGATAATTATGTATAGGATTTCGAAGACGCTCTCTAAAGCGGGTTAATGAAGGGAACATAAATACGGGGAGACGGCGCTTTAAAAAGGCGATAAAAAGCCAAGACACAGTGAGCGAGAGACGCCGTCGTGAAGCGGGATATAACGGCTGCGGCAGAAAAATAATGAACAAGAATTTAACTGCGGTTACACATTGTTAAACGTCCGTGTGCGCCATTCTCTTATACGACGACTTTCCCGCGGACGCCTTCTTCCATTCGCCTATAACGCGCAGCTATACATATATATACTGGCGCGAGCGCGCGTTTTTTATTTCGTGTCTTTCTTGAATTTTCTTATAGACGCTATAGACTCGAGCGCGAGCTACGAATGCCTCCTCGCGTCGGCTTCTTCGATCGCTCGCAAGCTTCGAATATATGTATACGCCGAGACCGTTACGCGCGAATACGCTGCTATATAACCCCGAAGACGAGATGCGCGACTTCCGCGTATATTCGACGAGTTTTCTTTTTTACCGAGAAAACTATCCCATCGCCGTTGAATTTGTTCGACGAGTAACATTTGTTTTTCATTATACGCGGTGGAAAGCTCGTAAAGTCCTGCCGGTAACTCTATACAGTGGATACTTAAAATATCTTTACCTCCGCTATTATAATGTAGTCTTCTTAATATATATACATATATCCAATTACGCGACACAAAAATGATTACCCGAAAAATCCTCGAGAGCTTTGATATTAAAATTTTGTTAATATAAAAAAGGGCCGTCCAATATACACTTGAACGATTCATAAACGATACCAGTGCGCTCGCGCCATGATCCTTATATATAACGCTGCACTACGTCTCTCGCATTTTCCTGCGCGCATCAAACGAGCGCTCAACCCTATCTATCTCCAGCAGCGTGTAAACGAAGGCCGTATAATATTTAATATACGAACGCTGGCGAGCGTCCGACGAGCCACGTAATATCAGAGCGCCGCGATAGACTGTATATACACGCGTACTCCACTTTTTTCCGAGGCGCGCTGATGAACCTGCGGCGCAAAGCGCGTCGTTCGTTGCGATGATTTAGAGGGTAGTCGAGCGCGACGAACGATGTCGCGGACGTTAAACCGCTGGAGGAGGAGGAGGAGGAGGCTGCGCGGAAAAAACTACGCGATATATACTGGATTGGCTTTGGCTGACCCTAGAATGCGCTGCGGGACATTTCGACGAGCGCTGAGGGATGCCGCCGCGGAAGGAATCCACGAGTTAATTGCGCGACGTTGGACGCGTCGAAGACGTTTGTCATTTTTCTTTTGTATAATACGAGTCGAGGAGTCGAGTGATGAATGATTTCGCGACGACGCGATGCGTGCTCGATGGAAATGGCAAAAATTTTTGTTATAGATTTGTTTTTACAACTTTACAGATTCAAGTTTAGCTCGGATCCCAAGGAAAGATAATATTATATACTTATCCAGAATTCATCCACTAAATTATTCAACTCGCTATATTTAATATTTACATACATATTATAAGAACGTAATTAATTCACCTGCTACGTGCATTTACATTAATGATCCGGTGTAATTTCATATTCATTTAGAAACTCCGTCCTATATCAGCGCGACATCTGTTGGCCCGACATATCTTTAACTGTAAACGAGAGAAGTCTCGTGAAGCGATGAAACTTTACAAAACCTGCATCTCCGCGTGCGATATACTCCTCTACCGTTACACTTATTATTTATTTATGAGATAACGAGCAGTATACATAGAGCGGAGACAGACGACAACGAATCATAATGCTGCTATTATATGGGTATACACGTCGTGTCCTGTGTCGATATGAATTTTCCGCATTCGCAGAATGCAGCTGTAGCGCGACATTCGAAGCCGGATGTTTCGCTTATCGCTAGTGAGAGAGAGAGAGAGAACCTGGAACTCCGCCTCTTATCGGGGATCGCATAAATCGTCGGCCGCGGCGCGTAATACGGAGAGCGCGTCAGAAATGATCCCACGGGATCGGCCGAGCACGATAGCGTCTCGTCCTCCGATTCGCGAATAAATAAACACGTGTTTACTTTAGCGCTTGTTTTGCTCTTGCTGCACTTGATACCGTGGAATGTTTTCGAGATTCATCGATGTTTCATCGCGATCTGGTGAAACGTCGCTTTAACAAGGCCAATATATTTGGCATATAAATTATACTTTTTCAATTCAAAGTTTTATATATATATATATAGAATCGTTGATAAATCATCGGACTATACTGCTGGGGTATATCTTGTATATACGCTGAATTTTTTTTGTCTCTTCTCTTGACTCAAGACCTTTTCCCCGCAGCGCAAGCCTTTAAACTGTCATAGCTATATATACCCGTGTTCCGCAGCGATCTCCGACAAGAAAATCCATTCCTTTTTCTAGGGAGTAGTCAATAATTCCCGGCTATACTGGCCGGCAAAGCCTCCAAGCTCACAATGAATAGCGTAGATATATACAGCTATAGCGCGCGCTAGCGAGCGAACAAAACGAACAATCCAACGAATTTCAATTGGCAAAAAACTCTCTCTCTCTCTCTCTCTCTGGCCTATCCGCCACGAGCCGGTAGCAGTGGCGAGTATGTAATTCCAATTGAGCGTCGTCGGACAGTATCGGCAATTACAACGCGGAATGTTCCTCTATACGAACGCACACACGCACTCGAACCATACAAACGACATACAAATGGTGCCGCAAGATTCTCCCGCGCGAGTCTCTCACGAGCAGGGATACATAGGTATATATACGTATATAGAAAGACGCAGCGCTGCTCAACCGGTGTAGGAATAATCGGCGAGCTGCACACACCCATGAATTGCCCCCGTATACCGATATGTACGTATACAACGCATGATATACCGCTGAAAGTAGCCGAAGTTGTGCGCGCGTAAACGTCTGAAATACTTTTCGAAAACACACGGACCTCAAAAATTCGATCAACCGACCAAGGCGCGGTTACTAACGATAGCCTGATTCAAAGGCTGTATACATATATATACACGTTACGATCCACAGCGAGTCACAATGGCTCATATAACACCAGTCATATATATATGTATATATCTATATTATAACCCAACAGTGCAACGCGCAAAGTGAGTCGCTGCACACGAGAAGATGTGGGCTGCAGCATATATATACATACGAAGAAGAGGAGCCGCAGAGAGTCGCGAGTGGCATCGGTAAGCAGGACTGCCGCGCAGATATGGAAGGGACCACCGAGTACGGGGACGGACGCTCCGTGCGACAAGTAGACACGAGCGTACCTTCGCGCACACACGTACACATACAGACTTGTGTGCATCGCGAGTAGCATGTGCAGAGGGGGGCTAACGTTCATGAAAGGCTAATGAAGACGTGTCGCTGCTCTTCGTTCCCAGAATCTTTTGCCTCCTCGCGTTCTCTTCTCTTCGCTCTTCTGTATATATATAAGTACGCTCGTATACGTATAATATACTTCCCCTCTCTCTCGCTCTTACTCGCTTGCTTCATATATCACGTGTGTTCTTTGAGCTTTGAGCTGCTTTCGCCGTTTCTAAGGGCCTGTTAATACCCATTTTTTCGCGTCTTTCCGTAGTTTTCTATGTTTTTATCAACTTAATTGACGACTCCGGTTATTCGAATGTCCCGCGGGCGCGCGCCGCTTCGTGCTTGCAATATTCTTCACTTGGAATTTCATTTGGATCTGTATAATATAGCGGAAATAAACGTCGATTGATCAACGAGAATCGGCTTCACTTACCGATCTCCCCATCGCATGAATTTCTTTTTATTCGACATCGACGTAGTCGTAGTTTAAACTTACCTGTAACAGAGAAAAATTGTTCATTAATAACAATGTGTCATTATTTTTATACGAGCGTATACAAAGGAAGACCATCCCTTAGCCTAATATACGAAATGAGAACCACGCAACTTCCTTCTTTTTCTGCAAGTTACTTAATTGCCGATCATCTGGACGATCCGATTACGATCACAGTCACAGCCGCGGGGAGAATGAAAACCTGACAACTACCGCGTGCGGACAGTAAAAAAATATAATAAAAACTAACGAGGCCGAGATAAAGAGCGCGTATTATAAAAGCCGCGCGGCCGCGTGAAAAAGGGAGTACACGAACTCGTTAATGATGTTTTTACTGCGCCGGTGCACACATATCGAAAGTGGCAATCTTCTGCTTATATTTTAATATCTGCGAGACAAGTGCGTCAGAGAGGAGTGTGCGGACTGAATCTCAAGAGCGAGTACAGAGAGGGGGATTCAGTTTTTGTAAGGAGCCGCGACAACCTAATTACACGGCTGGCGCGCATAATACTTTTTATGACGTCACGAGGCGGCAAAGCGTGTACATATACGAGCGACGGACAATTTGCCGAGTGGAAGGTTGTCTGCCCCGTATTATTCGCTGGTTTTACTGTTCGCCAAGTCTCTTTCTCTCTCGGATATTACGTCGACTTTGGGGTAATGTTAAACATAGCAGAACGCGGAGATTTTATTTCGCCCCGTGTGCGAGTATAATTTCCGATCTCGGTAAAAAGATTGCGAAGAAAAAACCATCTATATCGTATAGCCGTGCGTCCGACATTAACGCAGTGTCTAGACGCTTCCAATAAAAATAGCGATCAATTATTTTTTCTCTACAAGGCCAAAACGAGCATATAGGTATATATAGGCATCGCTCAAAATCCCCATATAATCAAACTCAGTCAAAGCGCGAGGCTATGTATACAGAGCGTCACGCGTATTTATACATCGCAGTATATTGTGAGCTGCGCCACTCGTTTATATATATATATATAGCGTAGGATCTGTGGCCGGGATAAGCGAGAGAGACGCGGTTTAAAAGGATATATACAAAATAATCACTGGCGCCGTCAATTTCGCATCAGGTGCGCATATAATATATACGAGAGCGCGCGGAATTCGGAAAATCTCGTCGCGTAGTGGTCGCGGCGAGATACGCGGATGAAGAGATAGGCGCAATGTAAAAACGAAATTGCGATAATCGCGCGCTATCGCGGCGTTTTATCGCCTCTCTGCAAATGAGAAATCGCTTCGCAGAAGAGCGAGCGTGCGAGTAGGCTCCGGCGCCGAGGAAGATTGTATGCGCGCGCGCGCGCGGCGGCGCAGTCCGCGCGAGAGACAGCGAAATATGCGCGCGAGCTAGCTTGTGTATAATATAAAAGGCGTGTGCCTTGGGGATAGTCTTCCGCGGAGGTATTAAAGTATATTATTGAGACTATTATTATTTATGCGCCTTGTGCTTCAAAGTCCATCGGCTCTTCTCTCTCTCTCTCTCTCTCTCTCGTCGTAATTGCTCATGTGATTACTTTTAATGAATTACACGATGCTAAAAATCTGCGCGATCTTCCCTTTAAACGCGACTGTTTTATATATATAACTATACTGAAAGCACAACTTTTTTTGTTGATTAACAATTTCGACGCAGCGAGAAGGACATAATAATTATCTACTGACAATTTTAAATTGACTTTGGAGCACTTTTTACATTTTTTATCAATCTCAAACTCTGCACTGTTTAGTGAATTATCTCTTGAATAAGAAACGTCTACCACATGTTTTATCATCGAAAAGCACAATAAACCAGCTCGCGCAGACTGCAATTATATAACGCGATAAAGCCAGCGCGGAAAAAAAGCTCCCCGCAAAAAGGTCAAAATAGTCCCTCTATCAAAGGCCAGAGCCCCCCTCCCCCTCTCATCCTCTTCATTATCAGGGACCCGCTCGAGCGGGGAGAAAAGAGAAAGAGAAGTCCGTGTATATATACATATACTATAATATATACACACACACGGACGCGTGTCTGCAGCCACTTGCAGGAGTCGTGGCGCCCACCATGGCCGCAGGGTTCTCGCAGCATCATATAGCCGTGCCTTTCTCTCTCTCTCTCTCTCTCTCTCTCTCTTCCTTTGAGATTTTCCCAAGTCCACGTTGCAACTCCGTCTTCTTCCTTCTCATACATACATATATACAAAAGAGAGGGAGTAGAGTGCTATCGCCGAGGCTGATCGACACCGTTTCGCGCGCAGGCGCATAGGCGCGCACTTGACCGCGAAGCATCTTGCCTTTGTTGTTGTTGTTCTTGTGAGCTGCAATGCGCTGCATCGGCCGGTGCTTCTCGCGCGTGGGAGGCTTTGCTGCGTGGCTATGATTTTTGCTTTTAAGTTGCTTGGTTTTTTCTCTTTTGCGAGGGCATTTTTACGCGCTATAGTGTACTCGTTATAATGGAGAGCATTTGTTTATACAATTATTGCATTGTTAAGTCGAGTATGTGTATAAGCGATACCGTTAAGTGAAATATCATATATATATACGCTTCTGAGGTGTATTGATTACGTTTTCCTTCTTGTGAAGCTTCGATTTTTATTTTATTGTTGGGATACATTTTAATTTAGATAATACGATCATTTTTATAGAATCATTGGCGCTATATTTGCATATAATTTACAAATTATACCAACCATTCGACTCTCAATAAATCCAACTTTCTTCGCAATAGCGACAATAAGTTTACAAGGGTTTTCACTCAACAAAATGGTACCAATACTCTTAACACTGCCTTTATCCATGGTTCCTGCGGCTAACCCTCTCTGTTAGTTTAAAAAAAGTCGATACGGCGGAAGAGAATATCTATCATTCCACACTACAAGGTTCAACTTGCGGCTACGAGATACCGAGAGGCGGATTCTGGCAAACCGCCGCTGTCGAGATGCCGATGACGCTGCAGCGAACGAATTTCCCGAGTAGTCGAAATTATGCCAAGAATGATATAAACTGTACAAAGGTGGATCCCGTGAATGATGCTGTCCAAGAAAAAGTCCAGCCGAATCGGCATCGCTAAGCATATAACAGTAGCCGCAAAATAACACATCAGATTCGAATCTGCCCTTCTTTCAACGCTTGAATTTATAATGAGGCGAATCAAGGATTTTTTAAAATAATACAGTCACTTTAGGAAGAGGTGCAAACTAATCGCAAATACTAAACAAAAAGCACAGAAAAAGACCTTTCATTGAAAAAAAATTAATAAAAATGAGTGTGTGGTTAAAAAGTTTTTCACATTTAAAAATAACGAAAGATCATAAAAATATCGACTTTATAATGAAATCTAGCGATTTTCTCCTTTATTAAAAACTTTATAATTTTCTACTCAAGGATCCATTTGTAATAATGTTTTTTTTTATTTGGAGCTTTATTTCTATAATTTTTCTCTATATAGAGGATATGTGATTTTTGTTTTCACTTTTCTTACAGTGATATTTTAATAAAATATTGTCATTGTCGATGACGATAAAACAGTTTGATTTTCATAGGAAAGGTAATTTTTGCGTATTGAAAATTCATTTCGGATATCATTAAGTGCATAAAAAATGAAAACAAAAGAAAAATGGCTCAGATACGGGCTTCAAAAATTTTGTTGCCTTATGTTCAGTACCCAAGATGTGTATTTTCGGAATTCTTCATATATGCCGACACTTCGCGCGATCTTTGGCTCAACTTTCTATTGCCATTTCCTCAATAGAGCAAAAATCCGAGCATTCGCGCTCTCGATGCAGTGCAGCAATAAATTTTCACGCTTGGCGCATCCGCGCAAAAAGCGTCATTCGCGCTCCCCAAGGAATGTGTATCAGCGAGTGTAACTCAATCATCGCGCGCGATTTCTCTCTCTCTCTCTCTCTCTCTCTCTCTTTCGTTCTCGCGCGCACACCGCTTTGTCCCAGCGGCGACGTCGGGACAATAATCGAACAATGCGCCTCGTCACCCAAATGCTTTTTCTCGAGGCGCGCGCGCACACTCGTCGCCGTCGTGACCCTGTTCTCTCTGGTGCGATGCTTTTCACCTTCAAGAACGAATCTTGGAGTCTTTCACCACCCAAAGAAGAGCTGCAGTCAGCAGTCGTATATATCTTCATATAGTTTTGCGTCTTGGTGGTTTATTGAACTTGACAAAAGGAGTGGACTAATTTTTATTCGGTTGTTTTATTATATGCGATACTTTTGAAGTATCAGGCAATTTTATAAACTAATATGTATTGAGAAGTTTTAATTGTAAATAATTAAATTGCCTCTTTAACATCAAAGCACAACGATTTTTTATTAACAATTCTCACACTGAGAGACAAGTATTTAATCAATGTTACTAAAAGTAATTATATATAACAAAAATTTAATCGTATATGCTCGGTAGCTATTACCAAATCGTATTCCAGTGAAATAAACTGAATTCAAACATAGATCAGTGATGAAAGGTTTTTTGGAGAAAATTCTTCATACCTTGTGTAGGCGGGAAAAGTCATTACTATTTTGGTAAATGATTTGATACGTACTTCAATGATGATTGAAATGTATTTATTCGGTTGAAATAAATACTTCTCGCACTGTTCATTCAAGCATGAATGAAAAGTTGTCTTATTTAAGAGCAAACAAATACTTTTTCCTGCTGGAATCTTTGCCCTTTATTTCGAAGAAAGTAAATAACAAAGTTTACGGTGTACTTATCGACACTCAATTACAATCAAACAACAATACTGAAAGAAAAGTAACGCGGAAATTGCAAAGATAAGTAAGAGTTTCATTATTGCTTCCATCTATATTCCGATATAATATAACTGGCGGTAAGTTTTATATTAAACTTTTTACAGCAGTTTTAAAAACTTTGAAGATATAGAAGCTTTGGAAATGGTGCCTCTTATATTTCAGTAATGAAAAGGATAGAGGAAATTGCAGGACAAAGGTAAGAAACTAACACAGTTATGTTTGTGGATCATTGCAAAATAAAATGCGAAAAATAAGAGAGAATTTCATTTAGAATAGTATGGGAAAATTTACTAAAAACGACGATTCATTTCAATAAAATAAGTGAAAAAATACGTATTTCATGAGACACTGAGTATTAGAGGTTTCAAAAGTCACCCACTTCATTTCTAAACTCTCTTACTGAAGGTTTAACTAATGAACCCATGCACCGGCATTCTGTTTCTGATTAATTCAATCAAATTTATAATATAAATAAAATGCTGTAGTAGATACTTTAAGTAAGTGCATATCGCATGTAAAAAGCAGGAATTAAATTTTTGTTTATATTTTCTGCAGAAGGGTCTGCAAATAAACTCGATGTTTCATATCTTTCCCTCGTTTACCAGAAGCGCCGCCTCTATGCGCTTCCATGCGAACTAACGTGCGCGCGCGAACCCGAAAGCGAGAGCGCGATACGAACAGCATACAGTACACACACACACACACACACACACACACACACACACACACACACAACGTACGGAACGGCAATAGTAGCAAGTATATAGTGGAGAGAGACAGGGCTGGGTATTATTAGCCGCTCGAATTACGAGAGAGCGAGGTAAAACCTCCTCGAGACTTCCTCAAACAAGGAAAAAGGGGAGCTAGGCGCCTCTATTGTGTGTAGACTCGATGCGCGGTATATATACCAGTGGATCGGCACGTTTAGCGGCCGAGGTATGGCTCGTTTAGTTCCGCGTTCGCGAAATTGGCTGTGATTAGCTCCCTCGATGTGTATTTTGCTAATGGCGCTGCTATTGTTTATTACCAAGTAAAAGCCTCGGTTATTTACGGACTTGTGGAGAAAATTAATCACTCTAAGAGCTCAGCTATAATACATCATTCGGATGTGCATTTTTTCGCGACGCGTTACGTATACACGAATAATAAGAGAGGCTCCAACACGTATTTTGAGATTTCCAATGAAAACATAACTGTCAACGTCTCCAGTATCCCCCCCCCCCCTTTCTCGCTCTCTAGCCCCCGTATATTCATTGCGCGACGAGCGGCCAAGAGAGAGAGAGAGAGAGAGAGCGAATCACCAATTCAAAGCCGGCAACAAAGTTATTCAGCCGTAAAACAAAGCGGAACACACAATCGGCAACTCTAATTTAATTCGTCAAAGTGCGCCGCCGGTTCGAAATAAAGCGATAAAAGCCGAACGAACCGAAGCCCGCGCGCGCGATAAAACGCGAGGCTCAACAACGAGAGACTCGGACTCCTTTTGTCCGCCGCTTTTGCCCGTTGCGCTATCCCGCTCCCTCCGCAGCTTTCCATCGTATGTGCAGGACGACCGACGCGCAAAGGATCGCGATAGCCGTTCGCGCCTCTCGTAACCGAGAGAGGACAGCGCGGAATCTGCAATTCCGATGACTGCTCGGAATACACAAACGACGCCGCCGCACTGCAGTGCGCCTCTCTGTACTCTGCCACGGAGAATGAAATCGAACCGGATTCCGTTGGTGCTAAGCGAGTATACAGCGTTGAGAGCTGCAACTGTACGCCGAGGATGGACGTTTTCTATGGACGCGGGCTCTCGCGCACCGAGAAAGCCGAGCGGATCGTCATTCATTCAAGTCCTTTCATTCATCCACTTTGTATACGGTGTGCGTATATAGATATGCGTTGTCGCTGCTGCTCACGGGTTCTTCTCGCGTCGGATGATTGATCGATTTTGCGCCCTTTTATCCGGGAGAATCAATATTTTCATAATTTCAGTCACGTTAACAAGAACTAAGGATTACGCGTTGAATGATGTAACTGGATATAAGTCGAATCTATATCACGCATATATGATTGATTATCATCAGAGTTATTTCTTGCAACGAGATGTTAAATTTAATTTGAAAATTTCGCGACGGAGCTAGGAATATATACAACTTTAGTAAAGCTCGGTCGCTCTGATTCAGTAGAAACAGACAGGCATGGCAAGGCAATCGCGGAAATCGCCGGAAAATAAAAACACAGGAGATGTTCAAATAAAAAAAAGTGTATGAGCGATTTTACGAAACAAATGTAGAACCGAAGAAACCATGTGATGTATGTAGCGATACCGATTTCCCATAAGATTGTAACGCTTGTATACACATATATTTTTGAAATTTCAGCTTTCCAAGAGCATAAAAAATTCAGTCGAATCTTCACTACGTCGGCGCGTAATCCGTCCCCCGCAAGTTCCAGTCGCGCAAGCTTCGCAGCATCAGCATGTAAGCCGGCGCGCGGGGACCAGCCACAAATCTCCTGATGTTACAGTGTCGCGACGCGCTTGGCCAACCTCCAGATGCAATCCTTCCAGCCTCGAATCAATGTCAAGTGTAGAAAAGTTTTCGAATTATGCGGATGCCGGCGTGCATGCCCCAACTTCACTGTGGCTGCAGGGCTTCTGACACGCTTGAGTATAAGGACTCGAGGGTGTGAATTATTGGAGCGGACGCGCGTGTTCTGGAATGATTTCTGAACTGACAGCAATAAAAATGTTCAATAAACTGATAACTGATGAGTTTAAAACTCTAAATCTGTATATATAGTGATTTTGAAAAATTTTGAAAAGTGCCGTGGCCTGAATGTGGTGCTAGTTTTAAGTGAAGTTTCACAGTTTTGATAATTCCAGACCTATTTTAATTACCTCTTTAGGATGCGAGTTTCTAATCTATAATGAATTGTATAATTTGATGTAAACTTGCGTGTTCCTGTATTCTTGGAAAATAAATGCAGTCTTCGAAAGCATGAAATTATTCTGTTATGTCTATTATCCTACATATGTCTGTATCGAATTAAAACTATATAGTCGTAGATGACTAAGACAATTCTTGTATTATTCTTCTGCACTACGGAAAAATCCAAAAGAAATCGGTGCAACAAGGTATTGCGGAAATATCTCATTAAGCTCGTAGTACAAATTGCGGGATAGAACGCAATAACACCGCGGCGCAGAGATAAGGCGCCCGGGATGCCATTCCCCCTTACAAAGTATATAAACTCGTTAGGAATAGTTTCAGCAACGCGTGAAAATGCCTCCTCTCTCCGGGCGCGCGACTTCCAAGTTCCCGTGTACTCCCTTTTTTCTCTCTCTTCCTTCATTTTTCATTCGCCATATTACGCCTCTACCAGGCTGTTCCTCTCTTTTCCTTATTTACGACTCTTCGCTTTCATTTCAGTGCTGCGCTGCTGCTGCGGCTATCGACGCACGCGCACTTTAATGCGAATGATCGAATATCATTCAATGCACGCGGCGGGGCTTTTATTGCAAATGGCCTTTTCTATGTGCAAGGCGTTTCCTCCGCAACGTTCTATTCCCCTGAATGGAGTGCGGGGGAAGGGGCCGCGGGTATTATACCGTTTCCAAGCGGCATTGCGAACGATTATTCCACACAGCTCAAGAGGCATAGCGTCTGTATAGCGCCTATATGGACTTGTGCTCTTTTTTGCTGTGTCTTCGGTATATTTTTCGTATTTTTTTTTGCTCAAAGGAGCGCGCGAAAAAATACTCTGCGATATAGCCGACAACGGAGGAAACTGGTTTAACGGCACTCTCTCGCTCTCGCGGAGGCTGCGCGACATTTTGAGGTATTTCCTCAAGAGAGAGAGAAAATTGCGTGTGCGTGCGGGACATTTGGAATTCGACAGGCGCGGGGTATATACCGCTTGATCGCATGAATAATGGCATAAGATTCTGGATACGTAATACACAGGCACTGGGTGAGCGAATTCATTCTTCGTTCATTTCGCTGCGGTATGGGCGCGTATTGTTTTAATTTTTGTCATTACAATATAAAGTCTTAATTGCGAATACATATTAATGGAATAACTGTGCGCTGAACATGCAGACGCCATAAATTGAATACTATTCTATATCCTCGCGAGACTCATGCGCGCCTTACATAATTCCGCGAAATGTCATTCCCAACATTAAAACGGGATAACATCAAGGACGAAAACAATGGGCTTTTTCTTGTCCGTCTGCAGGAACTCGACGCACTTCATAGAAACCTCGTGATCTAGTCTCGAAAATTATACACAACGATGCGCCCGTATGCGTTGATAATTACGCATAATTTCCTTTGCAAACAAAGCTGCGTTCTGAAAGACACAATTAAAAAAGAGCGCTAGATTCTTGCAGTCTCTATACTAACTTCGAAGAAATTAAACTAAATTACAAATCAGCAAGTCGATCTTATATAAGCAAATTAGGATCGTCGAGAGATTCACAAAGTGCAACCAGCTCTCTGATGCTGCGTCAGCCCTGTGTTATATATATATACATATAGAAGCGATCGGTCTAGCAGAGCTGAGCAAGTAGACGCATGCGAGATATGGCATAACGCTGGATTTGCATATACAACCTGACCGACGGAACACTGCAACGCGGAGTCAAAACCCGTGTGTGCGAATACGGATATAGGGAGAGAACTGGCCAGCGAGACGAGATGCACCTCGTCCGATGCCTCACCGATTCGCCAACTCTACGGGGTGTGTAACGAATACGGCGATTCCGAGTTGATTGGCATCTAATTACTTTTTGAAAAATATTACTTCTAATCAGAATCCGAAAAATATATATTTTTTATCGTTACTAGTATACAGTAATATTTTGCAATCAATGTATATTATATTTATATAGAGCCGCATTGTTTATCAAATAAATTCACGACATATGCATACCTTGTCAATAAAGTTCACACGCGTCAATCCCTGAAGGTTATCACGGCGCACCCTGTATACTATCGTCTGCATATACATACGGCTAGAAGAAGGACTCTCTCGTTTGCAGAAACAAGCACATAGTGCAGCGATAAATCATGAATTCCGCCAAGAATAAATAGCGCAAGATCGAGCGGGAACGCTCATTTCATGCCGGCTGCGAGGAAAAGCAAGAGAGTTGGAGGAGTTGAGCTCCCCCCCATGGCGCGCAATTTATCCTGGAGGGCAAGAGGGAAGAGACTGCGGTAGCTCTCTATATGTAGAGCGCGCTGCCGAATGGACCTGTCGCTGAATACCGTCTTGCGGTCGATAGAAATGTTTCGGTTGATTTCGTTTTGCTTCTTACGCGCGTACTCTCGCGCTCGAGTTCGTATACACTGTTTTTAGCGTTAAGAGTATTTGCAAATGCAAGAAGTTGTTACGTTGTGTACTATTAGCTAATCATTTTTCCTCGAACGTTATTGCGTGTAACTGGAAAAAAAATTGGTTATTTATTTAGCTAAAATAATAATAATATAAAATACAGTAGTATAGCTATATATTAATTCATTCATTTTATAAGCATTATACATGACGTCAAACAAAGTTATGAGCTGTAGAACTAAGGCTGCCCTTACGGCTCGAAATTGCGGAAACACGAGGTATAATATGGCAGCTGTGTATAGTGAGCTTAGCCCGCGCAAAAACAGAAACAAAAAATTAATTAGCCCGTCTCCATCCTCGGCGCGCGCACGGCCTTGCGGTATCGCGGAAGCTCTCGGACCGCGAAAAAAGTCTAGGAGAGCGTATAATCTCGCCTCGCTGTCGTGGAAGGGCGCACGTATTATAGCGGCTAATAGACGAAACCCGGAACTTATACGCGAGAGAATATGACATTTTTGCAGACCGTTGCGCACTGAGAGGACACACACTCGAGTGCCCATATAACGCGCCAGACGCAATTACGGAGTCGCGTGTGCCATGTGCCCTCGAGAGACTTCGACTGCATCTTGGAAACTTGTGGGTATAATGATAATTTTATGATGTATACATATTTTCGATTAATTCCCACAAACGAGCCTTATACGACTCATCGAATATACATTTTGAAAGCAATGTTTATATTATCGAGTCGTCAAATATATACATCTTATAAATTTTACAGCAATTACGTATAAATACACAATCCCGTGCTCATTTGCAACATGCGATGCTCGGTATATATATATATATATATATATAAACGCACTCACGCGAGGATAGGATAATTCGGTGGCTAAAGCAGTGTAATGATCCCGAGGACATGATTATGCACACAAGTCACCTTAGGAGCCGGATGATGAGGAAATGGATATTTTCTTGCGCAAGGGGATATACATATATACACACGGCAGTGTGCAAGCTAGCCCCTTTTATACGCCAGTTACACCGCTAATAAGATGCGTCGACTTATCCCGCGCCGCGTGGTTTAACGTGCAGGACACGCCGCAGCCGCCGTCGCAACTAGTTTTCATTAAATTACGATTATTTCGAAAAAAAGGAATTTCCCGTTTTAATCCCATTAATGTGCTCCCCGAGTTGATATAAGCCGAGGCAATGTTGCGAATCCGTTAATACGACCCTTTCGTGCGGCTGTTCCGAGAGACTTGTGTGCTCCAGTGAGCCGGAAAAATCTTTAAAAATAGCTTCACGAATAACGAACGAGATGGGTGATATTAAGAGCGCTAAATTAAATCAAACGCGCTTACAGCGGACGTTTATGCAGTCTTGATAGGAAAAACGGCGTGTATACTCGTTTGCAACTTAGTTTACGTTTGGGTTGTAATATCTGGAATCGTTATAACATGCATAAATTCAAAGTATAAATTTTGTCTGTAACTTTTCAGACTACCAGATTTTCATAATTATGCATTAAATTATGGGCAATATAACGACAACTTATAACATCAAATATATATATATATCATCATTCATAAATACTAAATTGTTACTTGCGCATCTAATAAGTTTACATTAATCTCGAAGACTCGAATTTTTGCTCAATAAAATGCAATCGACCGCAAAATCCACTGATATAATGATAGTAATAAAAGAGTGAAAATTAAATTAAGTGGGATGCGCGCGTCCCCATCAACGCAACGCTTCTCGAATCAATTTTAGAAAGTTGCATGCGTACGCGCGCGCTCGCGTCGTCATCATCCTGGAATATCGCATTAAAATCTCGCGATTTCGAGTTAAACGTTTTTAACGCTAGATCGTGTACACGCGATGAAATGGGAACATTGCGCAGCTAGCGGCTTGGCGATCACGTCAAAATTTGTTCCTAGAAAGTTGATTTTAATATACCTATATGCGCGAGGGAGATTTTTGTAAAATTTCGTACGTGTCATTGTCGAATGATTGTAATTAGTGGTATATCTTCCTTTACAAATAAAACGTGTGTGGATGGCATTGAACTTTCTCTGTTTTATTTGAAATACGAGAACTCTATTTGTGGTAGGTGGAAACTTAAGCTTGTGCTGTTATATAGAGTAACACACTAACCGTCGAAAATTATAATTTTAGTGTGGATAATTTGAAAGACTATAATCGCATTCGCGCGTACGTTGTAAAGTCCCTTATATTAAATTATATCGATAATCAAATTGTTAACGTGCAATTTTCATCTAAGTGTTCAGAGAATCATTACAGATGTAACATCGTGACTGCCTGAAGCACGTAATTAACAAAGGAACCGTCTAAGATCCCTTGAAAGGGAAGAGGAAGAAGCTTAAGAGCTTTTGCGGGAGTTGTGGACGGGAAATGAAATTAGTTCCCTATTATGATAAGGGCAAAGGGGCCAATGGCTCATTAAACAAAATCAAATGAACTTTGAAGCGATTTTGAATATAATCTCTTGTAATTATATTTTCTGGTGAAATTTTACACCAGAAGATATGATTTTCTGGCATTAATAACTTGAAGCTGAGTTTTTATATTCATTAAGCTATTCGTGTTTGCAGCCGATCTCTAGCAATTCTTCAAACCCTAACTTCAAAAAGCGAAAATTCTGTCTCTGCAAAACGAGGATAGGTGCCGCTATCTGCGAGCCCACTTTTGTCGGGCTTTTGGGCTCATACTGTACTGTCAACTACCCGGGACAACTATCTAGTGTATAGTTGACATGTGTAATAATAGAATAGAGCAGGTGATAGAGTGAAATGACAGCGGGTCTCGTTTGCATAAAGTTAATCATCGTGTGTTAAACACGGCGCATTAATTACAAGCCCGACAAATATTGTGACACCTTTAATCCAGCAGCCGGAAAATTAGATTCATCAGTTAATTCGCACTCGTCCGTAGGTACTAATCCGAGCCATTACAAAACATACCGAAATAGCCCCAATTAATTCACCATGAAATTAGCCTCCTTCGCGCGCAACACAACAAGCGCTTCCTCCTGCTCCCGTTTCCACACGCGCGCCCGCCACTTCTATACTTATAAATAAAAATGCAAATAGCCTCGCTTCTCTATTTGTATGATAATTAAAGCTCTCGCGATGCGGCGACGCTCAGAGAGCAAAGTCGCCCATTCTCTCGCGCGAGAGAAAAGAAGCGACAGAAGAGAAGAGAGGATACTCTCGTCGGCAATGTTTCACGTCGCAGCTCGTTTACTCTTATACGCGTTTACGGGAGCGTTATTAGCCTTCACTAGGACGCATTTATGCCCGACGCTTTCGCATCTGTTCCTTCGGCTTATTTTCGAATTATACGCGAGAGCGACATTCTTGAACAGTTCTTTCTGCGCCTGACTCTCGGGATGTTTATAATGGCGATAATTCAGGCGAAAACTCCGCCGCTGTCTGCAGCGTGTGTGCGTGTAACGGGACGGAAGCAACAATGCGAGGAAAGCCGCGTCGGTGTGGGTATATATCGCTCGCATCCGATATTCCGCGAGCGCGTATAATCACGTACGCGACGCTGTAGAACGATAATTCAAAAAAGCCGCGCGCACGTCCTCTTTGCTGGCGATTTGCTCTGTGCATGGGCGAAACGTCAGATGACGACGTTACCAATTGCCGCCGCGTCGACCATAAATTTAATTGTAACAGCCGCCTCTCCCCGGCTCCAATGCCTGATTTACGGTGTCTCCATGCATATGGTGTCCGAGGATAGCGCTCGTGTGTGTGAGCGCAGGCACAGGAAGCTGCGGGATATATAATTGCGCCACTCTCGCCAGATTCTAATCGTTCGGTCCCAGGGCGACATTAATAATTAAGATAATGAAGAAACTGGAGGACAAAGAAGTGCAAGGCCGCCGAGAGTCGATCTTCTTTGTACGATACAATGTCGGAATAATAGGAAATAAGGAAACTGACGTGATTGCAAGGCGAGGATATTGATATATAGTTAGAATAACACTTGTTTTGACTCGCAGTGATCGTTCAATTACTTTCTACATATACATTTAAACGCAAAATGGAGGACCGCGGATAACTGAGAAAATATATAAGGGCAATATAAATCTCACCGGATTTTAATTCACTCGGCGATAAATCTAAACCGTTCGCTAAATTTAAAAATTAAATATACTTTTTTATTACAGCCCTCTACATGAAACTCTCGCTATGTATCAACGGAAGCGCTTGGCTGCACGCTCAATCCTTTATGTGAAAACGCTGCAAATCACCGTCGAGAGACTGCGCGCGCATATACCGTGTGCCTCTATAACCCGTATATATGCATGTATATACATATAATATATACGAGTTCGCTGACGCGCGCTTGTTTAACCCGTAATTTCGTCTTGGAGCCAGAGCGCGCGCACTCGTTTTATGAGATAGAGAAATAGAGAGTGGGATGAAAGATGCGCAGAATTATAACGCGCCGCCGCGAGAGTAAATCATGGGACGCGCGGAACGGCGGTCGCGAAGATCGCGCGGATGATTTTTCCTGCGTGTGTTATATATAAGACCACGCGGCGGAGATGATGAGGCTGCTGTTCAGTTTCTGCTACTGCATTTAGTGCGCCGGAATAGTGTGCGCGCGCTGTGTGCAATTAATTATGCGCGGCTACTTTGATTTAGTAGAACGAGCGCGGGGAAATCAATTTTTAATGGGATAATTTATTTATTTATAGCAGGCTCGGGAAGAAGTGAAAGTGTAACGCTATTTGTATACGTTATGTACGGAATAATCGTATGAAATATATTTGCGCACAGTTGAGATAAACATATCTTCTTAATATTTGCAGTACATGACGATAATATCCTTCGAACGGTACTGAAACGTACCTTCCGGAATCTTAAATTACTATATATGAGTATAAAAATGTTTCATTTCTAGATACCCGCTCGAATTCACATAGTTTCTTCTGTTTCAGTGTGACTCGCTGAATTTTTTGCCTGTTGCGCCATAGAGAGACGCGCGGACTTTCTTGGCTCGCAGGATACCGTAATCCTCGCGTAACTCTCCGGCAATTTTACGAGCGCGTTTAATTCTAAACAAACTAGCTGCAAACCTCGACGCGAACAAAATCAGAGCAGCTAATGCAATTAAGAGCGGTTAAGTAATGCTGCATTTTAAGCTGGCGTAAAAAAGAAAGTGCGTTTAAGATATGCAAATATATATAGGAAGGCGAGAGCTCTTGTTACGCTTTCGATTCGGTGAATCATCTGATACTTCGTTCTGAGGGTTTGCCCAAAATGTAACAACTGAACGAACGAATCCAATTTTTTGGAGCTTTAATTGTACGCAGGGCATACCAAACTAGTATTAATTCTAACGTTCTTATAAATTAATTTTTTATTGGCAGACATCACCTACAAGAAATAAATTTATACCAATCCTATATGACAAGACAAAATCCCAATATATAGCGAAATATAACACACTGCACCTCCCCGAGAGCACAATGTATGGGAACAGCCTCTTTATGCCTCGCACTCGTTATACAAATCCACATTTGGCACGTACAATCTGTACCAAGGCGCACGGAACTTTCCTTAAAACGCCGGAGCAGCTCTCGTTTCCGCGTCTTTCTCGCGTAACGGGAAAGTCTCTCGTTCACTCGACCAACGGCGGCGGTGGTGCGGCGGCCCGACGTCGAAAAGGCGACGGCACTACGCCACAACTGTCTCTCGGGAGGTCGACTGCTCGCTGAGTATACTGCTGCCGCTTTTCACCTCTCTGACCCGCACTGCCGCGTTATAGCGATACACCATGCTTTCAGAAGTAAATATTTGAAGCGCGGCTTTCGGGACGGATATTGTTATTTCTTCGAGAGAGATGTGGATCAGACCTTGAATGTTTTCTCGTAAAAAAAGCTATTTTTAGTAACTAGCTCGAAACGCATTGTTTTAATAAGAATAAATTAATAGAGCGAAACCTTTTCAAAAAGATAACAATCTCTAGAGTATCCGGCGAACAAAAGGCCTTCGAGATTTTGATGCTGAGTCATGTTCCCCCAAAGGATAATCACTTGGATTATTCTATTTATCCAACTGTGTTAATAATTTGACCACTCGCATAAAATCGAGCCGCGAAAAATACCGATGAATCTTGCAAACTACACTACCAACTGGGACTGAGTAGATGTTTGCTGCTTTCCCAGAGAGCTATCTCCAAAATCATTATTTATGCCCCTGCTAGTAGTACCTACCGAAAAAAACCGAAATCTCCGATTTACGACTTTAGCAATAAATACCACAATAGAAAAATGTCTTCTACAGCGCATAACCGTACCGCGGAATCTCGCATCGTAGTCCCGCTGTGCACTGATTTTCTTCAGGCCCGCTCAAGTACTCGAACGCGCGTAAAAATTGCTCATAAACCATATACAGAAAAGCACGCGGCATTTACCTGTGGCTTTCGCGCGATATACGCCTCCGGAATCCCAAGTTCGTGCGGATTCTAGAACGATCTCGCGGCGACCGCTACCGTTTGCGACGGTTATGGATGGAATTTTAATTCTCCGGCATATATACGTACGTCTGAGATAGAGTGCGAAGAGAGAGGTCAAAAAGGTCGAATCAGTGTACAATTGGCACAACTTACCTGAAACAGATTAAAGAAGACATTTTTATTAAAATTCTATAGTGGGTTATATATAAAATGAATTTTTCACGATTTCAAATGAATGCGGGTTGCAAAAATTTAAAAAGTAATATACATCCTCCCACAGAGTTTTACATCCGCGAATGTATAGTTCGCGCGCGGGAATAACCCGAGCATCGATTTATCATCGGTCTGGAACAATTTCCGATCAGCTGCTCCACCGCGCGGCAACTCTCTCGTCGTCCTGCATCGGAAGACACGACGTCCGCGATCGTTGCAGCCGTATTGTTTATTTATGAGGATAACGGCCCTACAGTCACAGCATCGACAATGGGAACGAGGATAGTAAGCTGATATTATGCTATACGACTCGGTGGTAACTGGAAAACTCGGTGGATGGACTGTGACGAGATATTTATATATACTAGAGTTTGAACAGCGCGCCCTAACCTAGAAGACGTTTATAGACTTCCAGGTTTAGACGCATGCGCTTTACATGAGCCAATCGCATAACGTCTATCTTGGCTTCACAATATCCGGCCATGATTTTTTTTTATAGGAAAAAGACGAGGGGATGTTGTGCACTGGGAATAAATCGGGAAATATGTCGGGCAAGTGATGAGAAGTGAAGCGCGCGTGCAGAGAGCTGTAATAACGGCGAAAGAAACGTTTCGATTGTGGTTGGCTTTTTATTTCATGATAATGTAAAATGTTTCAAAAGTACTCCTCATGAAACGCGGTTTTCATAGAATATGCTTTGAAAAACGTTCATCTCGTCAAAGAAGACCGCAATCGTATTTATCTTGAGCAAGAAGTGATGCCCGAACTTTCTTCATTTCGGTTTTGAAAGAAAAACTGAAGTCTAACGCGGTACTTAAGCCTTTGAAGATTCGCTCGCGGAGAAGTAGTAGAATTCTGCGTAGTCCCGCGCCCCCTTTTCTTCAACTTCCGCTCATTTATCGCGTCCGACTCTGCTCTTCCGAGTGACCTGCCTGCGGCTGCGGCAATGTAGAAATCGGTGCTTTCCGCAATGGCCGGATTGCCTTTTTTTAAATTCTTTTTCTTCGGTGATGAGTAGTTTCGACGATAACTAACGATTATCCGAAAGACTAACCGGCGGTTGACGTTCAATTTCAAAGTCCAAGGATCAAAAATGTTTGTACAACAGGTTTTAGACGTGAAGAATTTGAAAAGTCCCTAGGAATTCGAAGAAAAAAGCAAAAGGAAAATAAGCGAAAATCGTAAACTCTCGAGTGCAAATCGATCGTCGCGCGCAGTCAGCAGTCCGAGTGCCGTAAATCACCAGGACGCACCGTCGACTTTTTCCCGCACCTTCTGCACAAGCGTATAATGCACATCCCCCTCGCTTATACGTTTATATATTTTCGAGGCGCGCGTAAAACCCGCGGGAATAGTTAAATCGTACCAGCAGCGCCGTGGCAGTATAACGAGAGACGCGTGAATAAACGGCGTGAAATTTAAGGCGCAACGAAACCATAATTTTTATCCCTCAAACTGGATTCCGACTACATCACGCGCGCGAGAGAGATCTACTTTTTTTCTGGCGCCGCGCGGAGCGGATATATATATAGTGAAGACATTTTACATTCGTCCGTCATTTTTTCGATGTCTTTTTTTTTGCCAGCGGCGACGGGCACTTAATAAACTCGTAATTTCACGCGCTGATATGCTGCGACGTACGCGAAAGTTAAAAGCAACCGCGCGACTATATTTATACACGCTCGGGGTATGATACTCGAGTGCGTTCATCTCGAGCTTTTCCGTCGTAGTTGTTGTTGATTTTAGCGCACTTGTTCACTTTATATTACTAAGCTTTTTGTGTTGGTATAGTAATTAAATTTCGCTGTTTATCTTGAAACTCTCGGTATGTGCATAGCGCGCGCGTAAATAATAATTCTATTCGGAAAGATAAATATCGCGTAGCTCAAATTAAAAACGTTGATATGAATTAATGAAGCAAAATTTACACATTCATGAGTTCGTAAATATACACACCCACATGTATATACGAAATGGTTCATGACCCTCTACGCATATCTCGCTTTAACCATCAAACCCGCCGCGGCTTATATCAGTGCCATCGCATCTCTTTACTTTCGCTGCATATAACAAACCAAAAATCCCGTTTGTATATACTTTCATATCTCTTATTAATGCTGCACAAAGCCTCGCGTATATCCGCAGAGTCTCTTGGCGCGATGAACCGAGCGATGCGCAAAAATCACATTAGCTCAGCGGTGGAGGAAATTTTTTCTCTGTACTTACCGAATCTACTTCCCCTTTTCTCTTTTTCCCGTCGCGTGGCTCGCGGTAGCAGCTGTGCGTCGGAAAACCAGCATATTGTATGTTGTTCCGCACTTTCGCGCGCGAGCCTAATCAGGAGCGTCTCGCGCGCGGAAGAATTTCCCTGGCACGCAAACGCCGCTGCAGTCGACGCATTTCTCTCCCGAGAAGATTCTGCGCCTGCACGAATTTGGAAGGACGGAAGTATCGAACGTATTTATCATCGCGAAGTCAAACTCTTGCTTGGTAATGAAAATTTAATGTATTTCTTTCTCAGTAGGTCTTTTAAATATATATTTCGAGATCCATTAATTTTCTCATACTCGTGTCTGCTGAACGATAAGACAGTATCCTCATAACGGTGAAAAAATGAGCTGCGAAGAAATCAATGCGAAGAGAGTTAGGGGATGAAGAATGACGAAGAAACGAGGACGTTGAAGAATAGCGCCGCACCATCAGCTGAGCAGAGCGTGTAGCTCGGGCGCAGAAGAATTAATGCGAAAGTAAGCGAAGGAGAGCGCGCCACTAACTGCCAGGCCGTACTTTTCGCGCGGATATTACAGAAGAGATGAAGAGGAGAGAACCGAGAGAGTAGCAGCTGCTGCTGATAGTTCGCTGTACTCGCGCGCCAACTCGAAAGAGTAAGAGAGCAAGTAACATCGGCTACCGAGAGTATCCATTATATCGAGAGGGAAAGAGAGAGAGAGAGAGAGAGAGGGAGAGAAGGGCAGCTGTTACAATCCCGGGATGTTAATGTTCCTGCAATCGAGCGTGTGATGTAGATCCGGAATGAAGAGCGCGTGCTGGCACAGAGGGAAACAAGAATGAAAGAGATTTAGTTGGCCTCTTCTCTTTCGTCGGCGGCTTCGCGTTCGCCGCTGTGCTGCTGCAGAGAAGCTGCGAGTATAGACCGAGCAGAGAGAAATATCGATCTTTCTCGAATTGAAATTTCAAATTTTTACGGCCGTCTGCTGCGCGCACGTAATCCGCTAATTTGAGAGGCAAGCGCAGATTGCGGCGAAGGAGAATAATTTAGGGATCGAGAGCGGATTGAGTTAGCCCGAGAAAGTTTTTTTCTCCCATACCGGCCTCTGCGCATGTATAAAATGTGTTTTCATCGCGGCCAACGGCTACGCGTATCGATCAATTTTCATTTCTTCGTTCCCGGACAGCTCGTATTTCGCAGAGCGTATAAGTGCGCGCATGGAATGAATCTGCATTTGGTTCAATCTTCAATCGAGCTGTTATAATATATATAGGTCTTTGTTTACTTTTCGCGAATTCAACCCTTTCCGTTACGCGTACGGCTATGGTGAATCATAAAAATGAGAACTGCTAGGTTATATTGAGAAATTAGCGGACCGCAAAGTGCCATTAACGCTTGGGAAAAAATATGCGTCCGCCTGATGGCTTTCGCAAGTTAACCCTGAAATCAATTTCGTTCGGTACCCTGCATCGATATTCAATCTCAAGCAGTCTACAAAAATCCATAACCTCATCGAAACGCAAAACGGTACCACCACCTCGATATTCATAAGCGAAGCAAAAAATATATACAGCGCGCGCGCAATCATTTCCTTGGGAAGCAGATGAAAAGAGACTCTGCTTCGAACCTACAATAGGGCTCTGTACTCGATTTTTTGTACGCACTGCACCTTATATCGAGAGTATAGTATACACAGATGAGATATAAGAGAGCAAGTTTTTCAAATTTTCAAGACACAGCTGCGATTAATAACATTGACATACTCCCGCAGTATAAATAACCATGACCAATTTGTCTTTCGAAGTATTGTGACACCCAGATGTAATAAAGCCATACGAGCGAACGCGTCTACTAAAATTATACAGCGATTAATCTCTTTAATTTTACTTCAAGCCAGGAACAAAGTACGCAGCCATCCCACAATGGCAATCGGTACATATACTAAACGCTTCGCGCGGCGAGCTGTACAACAACAACACGTGACCCGACAAATCTCACGGTGCACACAGTATTTCGCCCACGCGGAGCCAAGGTAGGTTCGCGTCGCTACACAAAGGAGAGGCGAATCCTTAAAAGACGCGGCCAATCACGCAATTTGTCTCTCTCCCTCTTGGTTGTATTTTTCGCTTCCTGGTCAACCTATATGAATAACGTTAAATTGCGCAAACCGAAACGAGAGCTCGCGGTGTATTGTGTCTCTCGTGCTTTCAATGCTCACGCAGAACAATCTCGATTCCGGAGTTGAAAGGGCGTGAACCAAAAGTTTATATTCTTTACGGCATCGACTGCTCATACAAAGAAAATACCGAGTACACATCGGTAAATCAGAAAAAAGCGGAAAATGAAACACACGCGCATAGCCCAATAACCTGGTTCAATGTAAAGTAGAGGGGCGAACGAGGAAGCGCGCGGATGCGAAACAAAGCAGCAAATATTTACAAATCATCCCTATGCTTTATCAGAAAAGGAATAGCTGAAAAAGCATAGCGCGGAGCTCGAGTTACGCGCATCTCCGCTGCATCTACCCGGCCTCTAATCGAACCGCGCACACAAAGACTCTCCTATATATATTCGAACAGAGAATGTGAAGGCGAACGCCCGGTGCAGTATAGAACTTAATGGAGATGGTGTCATTTCGCGAGCTGCCACTCAGCTAGAGAAATAGCGTCGATCTCGCGCGCGCGTCCCGATCGATTTCCCGAGACGTGCGCGCGCGCGCGCCTGTTCCTATAGAGGGAGGCGAAGAGCCGAGGCCTATCGCGCCATCCGATCCGCGAGCCTTGTTAGAAGGAACCCACTCCGCGAGAGAGAGAGATTTTGCGATGTGTACGTGCGGAGGTGGAGATGGCTCCGCGATTGAACGCTGCGACTGCGAGGAGGAAGGATCGGATAAGGTTTAGAGCGAGAGATGAGTCTTTTTTTGCTAGCGCGGATTGAGAATTGTTTGGTTTTGATTCTACTGCTGTTGCTGGTATTGGTCCTGCTGAATATTTGCCGATAATTTGTCGTTAACGGGTCAATCAAATGAATACTTTAAATACTGTTTTGAAGTAGAAAATATCGCTGGTTTCTAGTCGGAAATCCCGCGGGAAGATTTTTAGCAAGGGGTATACGCGTATTGAGTAGTATTATTAAATATGAATGAACCATTTTGCAATGAAAATTAAAAAATGTTTTTAAAACGTAATCTTGTAATTACCCTTCTTTGTCAAATCGTATATTCTATACAAAATATATATAAATTCCAAAATAAATAAAAATCTGACGGAATTTTAAGCGTCCCATAAATTTGACGACTAATTGAACTATCAATCGCAATTAAACTGTTTCAGGCAAAATATGCAATTTCCCATGAGCTGGGCGGTCATAAATTGCCGTCTAAACGGAAATTAGCATCATCAAAGCGCTCGTCCATAAAAACACCAAACTCCGAGAAATCTCGAAAAAATCCGAGTAAAGCAAGCCAATGTTGAAGAAAGTTTGACGTCGGTGCGCGATAAAGCACGGCTTATTTACGAGCGAGGGAAAAGCGAAAAAAGAAAAATTAACAAATTGCATAATGAAGAGTCGTGCGCGCGGTTACTCGCGGCTCGTGCGGCGTCCCATTACCTTCGATTACCCCCGCCGCCATCAACGTCCTTCTCAGGTATAGTTTTCTATATATATGCGCAGTGCGATGGAAAGTTACGATAAGGATAATATACTCGATGTCGAAGCGCCACTTTATTCAACAATATTGATATATGCATAGAGCCATTCGAAATGCACACTTCTGTATGTCAAGCGCTTGACTACTGATGAATTCCTATAAATAGACCAAAAACATGATAAGAATTGATGATAGGTTTCGTGATAAATAGGCTACTTTCTTCTATGAATTATCGAATATTACTCTAACAGATAGATCCTTATACAACCAGACATGATTATTTCAAAGTATTCAATTTGCAGATATGAATCGCATCCTAACGCGTATAGACGTAAGCCGGAAGAAAGAGGAAACACGGCGAACCCGGGGCTCCGTATGCAAGACAAAAGAAAGGCGAGCTCGCACTTAATTGTCCACGAATTACGCTCGAAACGCAATCCAGAGCTGACGTGAAAACGAATCGCGCGGCAGCGCTGACATCCGGACGGTATACATGTATATATATATATGTATAATTCGACCGCGTGCAAATTCACATGCGCCGTATAATATCGCCGATCTCCCGAAACGATCCAAGTAACTGCGGCTACGCAGACTTACGTGTGTATATACGTATAGAGCTAGGAAGCTGATTACTCATGGCAAACGTCGGGGCCCGCCGCGTCTCGCATTGTACTTGGCTGTTGAACCCCTGAGAGCCTGCTTGAGAGAGAGATGCCGGTTATATCCCGCTGAATTATCAACGTTTATGGCGTAGATCGCCGATACAGATACGAGCTTAGATGGACGGGCGAGAGCGTCTTGGGATATATACCTCGCGCCCCCGATGTGTGTTGCACGCTTGAAGGAGCTCGTAGTTTGCCGCGGGAGAGACTCTCCAGGAAAATCTCGGCGGAATTGCGCGCCGTGTTTGATCGGTAGTTTTTCAGGAAGTCGGTGCGCATTGTACTTTATACCAAAACGAGAGACAGGTGGTGCAGGAGAAAGTTTTCAATTATCCGACAGAGCCGACGTTTTCAGCCGTTTATATAGAAAAGCCGCAGTCACTGCGTGGGTGTGTTTCAATTTCGAGCGGATTCTTGTCGATGCATTTTTCCGAAGACCGAGAACTTCGGTGAAACTAAAATTGATCCGTTAGCCAATAGGAGCATAAATATAGCTCGCGTCGCCGCGCGCTATGTAAATATCTCGCCCTCGCGCGTATATACATTATACACCTATTCGATTTCCCTCAATCCACACACACTTTCTTCGCTGCTGTTCACAATACCCGCAACAACCTGAGGGCTCTATAAAGTCTAATTATCGTAAACTTTTACCTCCTCGATTGTAAACAAAGATCGGTATCTCCCGACCCCCCCTAACTTTACAAGCGGCGGCGGATCTGCGCGACATCTTTGGCCCTCGTCGCGTTGCCAGGCTCGTCAATTACACGCCAGCGCTTGCCCCTTTTTAATTGAAAAGACTTGGCTCCCCTCCACCCGATGTATCTCGGCGATTAAATTCGACAAGAGCAAAAGTCGCGAAAGCGAAAATCTCGCCACATACACGCGACGAGATAAGCATCGCGCGCTCTTCCTTTATCCGCGCGCGGCGCTTCTTCAGTTCCTTTTTTTCCTCTTTGTTTCGCCTAGCCAGTTACTCCGCTGCTGTATATACACCGCCGAGAGAAGTGAAAAGAACGTTGGCGCGTTGCATCAGGAGAAGCGGTTCATTATCATCGTTTCGGCATTAGGCCGCGAAAGAAATTACAGAGAGAAGCCGCCGCTGTTGCCGCCGTGAGGAGGAGCCACGGAAATTCGTGACGCGAATCGAATTAAGCTGTATATACTATACTAGAGAGAAGGAGAGGACGTTCTGCTGTATACTGCTGTCGGCACTCTGTTCGAGGTGAAAAAACGCGCCATGCGATAGTCCTCTCGCAAAACAGCCTGACGAGGAAATCGGAGAAAGGTTTTTGGATTATGCGCGAGGCTGGTTGCCGCAACTTGTAATCGTGCAGTTTCTACTAATTATACGTAGCAACTTGGCTTTTGGCTTATGCTAGATAAATTATGAAGGCTTTTTTGACGTTGTGCGATTCTATGTATTTTGTAAATTTACTTGAAATTTATGTTACGGTCGATGATTCTTCACTCGTGTGATAACAACCCTCGCTTCTCGCTCGGACGTCAAACATCACACTTGGGCGAGAATCATCTTTTTGCATTTGTATCGAAAACTATCGTATTTTCCTCTCAGTAATTTAGAAACATGAGTTGAAATGTACATTAGAAAACACTCATTTCTATGTAAGACACAGCGAAGATCCTTTATCGGTAACAAATAAATAGAGTTATAGTTAGGCAGCCGATGTTGCAGTTTCATATCCTCAAAATCATCGACTTTTCAATTTAATTTTTTGCATATTATTTTAATTCCTTAAAAAACGAGCAAAAGTTTGTATTTTACAAGTAAATGGAAAACTTCAATACTTTCCGGAAAATTAGTTTTAGACAGGGCTAAAACTTTTAGGGCAATGCATAAGTAGACATACTTTTCACAATGTACTTATAACGTAACTATAATTGATTGACAGTATAATCGCATTAGACAAAAACATTTCCCAAGAAAATTATGACCTGAGGAACAAATAATTTGAAACAAAGTATTTCTATAGGGTGTTGATTTATTACCAAACAAATATCCAGTCATTTCGCTTCAAGTCATACTTAACAAAAAATTGGCTAATAACCACAAAATTTTCGGTCGATTCACAGCACGGTTATAACAGCCAGAAAATATACGCCAGCGACCAAGTTTACTGTGTACCACCGCGTTATTTTGCGGTTCGTCGAAATTTGCAGCCCGTCCAAATACACGTTTCCGATACTCTGGGGAAAACGAGGGCTTATTCCGGGAAACAAATTCAAGCTTAATAGTTGTCGCTTATAAGCTTTGCTTCTGTCATCCAAGACTAATAATATAAAAAAATATATGACAACAACCCGAAATAGTCATGACATCGTTTTCGTCATCGTCGTGTAATCATTATTTTACAGTAGTACGAACTTTTACATCATGCATAAGCAAAAAACTGAGTTTCGAATAGTGGAATCGATGGAGTTTTGGAAAAAAATCCTAAACCTCTGCGAGGAAGCCCGAGCTGCAGCAGAGCCAATTTTAACGGCAGATTTAATTCTGCCCCGGAAAGTGAGGCAGAAAACGAACATTTTTTCCCGCAGGCACCACTCGCTGTTTAATGGTACGCCCAGGCTGGACAAATGTACACGCGTATTCGACTTTTTTCTGGACTGCTTGTAACTGGCGGTTATGTCATTTGCGCTGCGAAATTTGTACAACTTTATTAGCGACTGCACTTTTTCGAGGGTTCTCAATTTCTCATTTAACGAGCATGCAACTATAGCGCGTTTTTTACACAGTTCTTTTTCACGAGGAATGTTGGACCATTCTCATTTGGACACGACTGGAATTTCATGTCCGAAGGCAGTATAATGGATGGGATTAAAAATGTGCGATCCGCGAGTCTTGTAATATATATTAATTTGATTATAGTGCAACGGTACATTCATCGACAGCGCAACGTTAAACATATCGCATTTGATTACCTCTATGTCGAACAAATATAATTAAAATTCAATCAGGTCATTAATAATATCTTCTTTTTTAATAACCGCATATATCACGGGGTAATTAATTAATCGTATCGAAGAAATTACATCAGGTTTAATAACTTACGAGCAGTGCAAACACCGAGCGGCAATAAAAAAAAGGGCATGAGAAAAGCTCAAAGAATCAAGATCGATTAATAACGGAGTCACGCAAACGTGTTCGATAATTCTCGAAAGCCAGCGAGGAGCGCGAAGTGATAACTGAAGCACAGCGCCAAAGTAATAAGACCATAAATAACGTAACTAATCAGAGCCCGAGACAGGTCGAAATAAATCGAGTCAGCCACGGCACTTCGGTTATATACACACTTCGCTTATGTGTATATCGCGCGTAACATAAATATAGGGCATATATATAGATAGAGAGAGAGAGAGAGAGAGAGAGAGGCACAGAAAGGAAGGCAAGATAAATTTTCGGCAAACTCACTTGGTCTGGAAGCCCTCGAATTCCTCCTGCTGCTCGCTGATGGATGCCTCGAGGTCCAGGTAAGCCCCGTAATCGCCGTCCTTATAGAGCTGCAGCGCCGTGTCGTCGAGCTGAAACACACAAGAGAGACAGGCCCGAAATTACTATACGTGCTTCTGTGCTACTCCAGTCATTAGACTATAGGGGAAAACGCGCGTTTCGCGTAAACGCTACGTGTATTCGCCCTCTCTCCCATACATGTACACTGTCTATACTTTGGGTGTACATGATGTGAGAGGGTGAAATTGCGGTGGGGAACGCTTATAGTCGGCTCGAAATTTCGAGGCATCGTTGTTGGTGAAATTTTGAAAATTTCGAGCACTTTGTCAAGGCGTGCTGCCTGTTGTGGAATATAATATAGGCTCATTCCCTGGTATAAAAAGTTAACGAACGATACGTGTTAATCAAACAGAAGCAGTTTCTGCCAAATTCTCATTAAAAGTATATCTATAATCTAAATGTATCTATAATCTTGATTAATTACGTTCAATTATTGGCAATAGAATATATTCTCATTATGTTTTTTTTTTTTAATTTTTTAGTGATGTAACAATGTGTAAAGTATTTGATTAAAAAATTAGCCAATAATGAGCTAATATTGTCCAAATTCGTTAATTTTTCTTCCAGCGCTAGATCAATTCTGATTAAAATATAACACTGTTAATTTTATTCTCTATATTATGACACGGCACAACGATCGTTCTTCAATAACAAAAGCTGTGCGCATCAGGAATGAAATTTACCGTACGAGCTGTAAGTACATAAGAAACAATTATAAAGCCTACGCAGAAAGGCATGACACACACACACACACACACACAGCGAGTGGACGACAACGGATGAGATAAATAACGAGAAAAAAATCGCGAGAGACACACACATACAGAGAGGCCAGCAGCAAACTTATACTAATTCAAGCGATAAAGCGCGCGCGCGCCTGTCAGCGCGCCGCATAAAACCTGTATATACACAGTGCGTTTCCGGTGCGTAGTAAATAAAAAAGCCCCCGGCTCTCCCGCAACTTTCCTCCAACAAAACGACTCGCGCGCGCGCGCGTCTCGCACTACAGCGCTCAAGACGAATGGAGAGTTAATTGCGTTATTATGCGGATGAATTGCTCGTCGGCTCGATTCTCATACGCGCTTGCGCGATTTATATTTATCATGAAGAGCGAATGGCTTGATGGCATGTTTACGGCCGATGATGCGATCGACGACGGGACGACGAGAGACAAAAAGTTTGCGTGGGCAGCCAAGTCCCGCTTTATTCTCTATACTGCGCTGTGTAGGCTTGTTTGAGGAGGGTGAATTATCTCCAGCGTGTGAGAGACCAGATATCAGCTAGCCATTAATGCATTGTCGAGCAAATCACCCTCGAGCGGCATTTTCATTGGATTTGTTTTTTCTTGCCGTCTTATCGTGACGTTGTGTGTGTAAAACGAAAGAAAGTATTGATGGGTATTTTATGAGCAGACGGAAGAGATACTATTGCTAGGCGGTCTTATATACGTATATGAATTGTGCTTTATGGGCAGAATTGACATTGCTGACACTGTATAGTTCAATGAATATTTAATACGCCGTTTTGATATTTATATTTATAGGTCTAATAATGATGATGATACTTGAATTGCAAACAGTAAGTGGTATAGACTTTTTCTGCTTTAGGATTGCGCGGGACTCAGAAATACTTTCGAACTTTTCTTGAATTTCAAAGACGGTAATATGAGAAAAGAATTACATAAGTTTCATGAGATTAATAATAATAGGATTTCAAAATAATTAAATTCGACCTAAAATTCATTTAAAATGACAGATGTTTTTATCGAAAGCTATGACTATACATAGCATAGAATTCGTAAATTTTGGGGTATTTTCAACAAACCATATCAAGCGAATATTTAATGCAGCTAATCTAAAGCTCTTCGAAGAAAAAATGGATTATTTTTACATTAATTAACTTTGCGTTCAATTTTATGAAATTTTAACGCAAGCACTTTGTTGTAGAATGTTTGCATTACTATACGCTCTTGTTTGAATAACTGAAAAACGAGATTTACGTGCTTCATGATGCATTTCCCACAATTTTATACATCCTCTTTTTAATTGCTTCTATTTTTTCCACCAAATTTTCATTCTCTTTTAAGCGAGGTTGCGTGATGAAATTCCTATTTATTAATAAAATGTAAAAAATCTTAAATAACTTACAAAACTGCAGTATAACAAATCATTTCTGTGAAATTCAAAGAAAAGCGAATGTTCGAACTTTCTTTTGAACATTTCCTAGAAGAATATGGTTATACGACTTCTCACAAAACGTTGCATTCAACTAAAAGGAAGCCTACCTACAATGCGTTTAGGGGAGAGAACAATTGCGTATTTCAAGAAAATTCTCGAAAATGCATAAAGTTACGTAAAGTTCTTGACGATTCATGTCGAAAAATGAAACCTACAAGTTGTGCATCAAAAAAATAGGAGTCAGCCGTAACAGCTGCTGCAGCCTAGTTGACCTATATTTCTAAAAATCCACGGCTTTAAAATAGTTCGGCCGCGTGGTATGTATACCCGCTTGGCTCACGCATGCTCGAGTGAGCTGTGAGTGAAGCCGTCGCATGATTATAAGTCTACGTATTTGGTTGACCGTCGTTGTAGCGGACGGTGCAGATCATTAACGTTGATGTTTCTTACATGCGATGTTGTGAGATGAAACCTTGTTTACGAATAACATTCATTATTCCAAAATTCATCGATTCTCCGTGATAATTGAAGTTTTGACAGCCAAACGTCTGGAAAAAGTGGGGATAAAAAATCTGTTTTCCTCGTCAAAAACGATTTGTATTCAAACCGATTCAAACGCCTCTCTGTAGCACATGCGGCCCTCAAGATGATAATACAGCACACACGGGTTTCGAAACAAGTCACCATGCGAGAGACAAGGAGAACGTATTATAATACAGACTCGCAGCACCGGCACATATTTTTTCGTCAATTCCCGAAGCAACAGCAGCAGCCGTCGCATATCTCGGAGGCGACGCTGAGTAATCGCACAAGCGAGCGAGTAAGCGCCAACGTCAGGCTAACGGGAAGAAACAGCAGTCGAGTGGCAATGAGAGTATGTATGTGTGCGTGTGTGTGTGTGTGTTTGTCAAAAATAGCAGACGCGCGCGAAGACCGGTTCCGGAAGCGCTTGACTTGCACTCTGTGAGCTCTCGGTGCCAACGTAAAACTTGTTGTCGGCGATACAAGATTTTTGCCCGGTGTATTGGTTAATGAGGCGAGCTCGTCCGAAAGATTTTTAAAATTGCTTCTAAACACTTTTGAATATAGTTAATCATGGCTATTCCGAAAAATCTACACAGCCAAGCTCTTGAAGGCAAGAAACGCGTGGTTCAGGCGATCCATAGTTTATGTATATTATGTGGGTGTCCCTCTCGAGTGAGCAGACGTGAGCGGGAATTGGCCTTTTACCTTTTCCTATTCTAAGCGACTTTTACTATTGCACGAGACAAAAGAGACTTTCTACGAAACGCACCGACGCTGCGCTCAATGCCTGGAGGCACACACCGCTCGAGAGTGTCTCTCGATCCCCTTGAATATATATAGCGTGTATACGCGACGTGTCGTGAATATTTTCCCTTTGGCTCGCGCAGACAATTATATAAATTTCAATCGAGGCTCTTTAAAGCCGGTATTTGTTTAATTTTACTGCGGAATTCTTTGAAAATTCCATCGTGGCTGGACGTTTTATAAATTTTGAAGGCCAATTAAGAAAATCGCCAGATAATGGTCGCGATTGTCTCCCGCTCAATTATTGAAAAATTAGATTTCAGCATTGTCGAGAGGCGGTAATCGGTGACGGCTGGAGCAGAAGGTGCAGTAGTAAATCATTCCGCTGCAGGTCGCGCTTTCATCGGCTCGAATTTTCGACGATTCAGCCGAGAGATAATTTCCTCTCCCGTTTTCGCGCGGAATTATTCGCCCCGAGGGTGTCGCGCGGAGCTATATATATATATATGAGCTCTCTCGCGTGTGCGGCTCGAGGGTGAAATTAGTCGCGGGCACTTTTATCGCGTTAACCGCGACTACGCGCGCCTATAAAAACTCCTCGTTTCAAGACAATTTCACGCGATTTTAAGCTGCGTACTAGAGTACTATTTGTTGTCGGCAGCTATATGTACAGGGGACTCGTTGGGAGAGATCATTTTTCCCTCGAGTGCTTCTCATTTTGCTTGCCACTGGACTTTTGACTTTAGCGATTAGTTTTTTTCGAATGTCAACAAAGACATTATGTATATAGTAAAGAAATCAATTATGCGCGAACGCATGCAATTTTCCAATTACACTGCTTTCAATTAAGGCGCTACGATCATAGCAATTTACCGACTTATCGGTGTATAACGCGCTGGCAATATGCGAGTTTTTACGCCTGCAGAAAAATAACGATAACGACGGAACTATATCTCAAAATAGATCCAAACTGCATAAACTTCAGACAGAATCTGAGTGAATAGCCGTAATTACAGCTGCCTGACCGCGAAATCAACATCCAAGCAGCGCAAGCCGCATCATGAAATCATGCAGTAGCCCTTCTCCCGAGAGCTCATGAAAACGCGCGTAACACTACGCGCCAGCTGATCGCGCACGACGCAGTCCGGAATTAGTCGCCAGCATATTACCGCAGAGTATAGTGTATATATAGCGCTGGGCGACGCATTTACATAACCGCTGCTTTGCGATCGCGCATTCGGGTCGCGCTGCTGTCGAAAGCGAGAGCGTCTGCAGGAACTAGGCGGCGTGTATATGCACGCTCGAACGACTATGTAGGCGGCCAGCGGCGGCGTATATATAACGATGCAGCAGCAGTGCCCGAGACGCACGTGTTTGAATATTATACAGTCGCTGAGTAGATGATGACTGCCTCTGCTCTGTTGTTCGTGGCTTTACGCGCTTTCCTTTTTTTGTTGGATTTTTCCCTTTTAATTTTACTGGATTTTGGGTGTTTGGCTGCTGCGAAAGCGTGAAGACCATCAAATCCGGAAGATAATTTTGAAAGTTGAATGTATAATCTTCTCTCGTCTGACAGTGCCCGACTTATTCTACTGCAACAATACACGCATATTCTATATAATCGTACATTTGCTTATAGGTATTAATAACCAGCCAAGAATCGGAATTAAACTCATATAACTTATCCAATCTCCAAAGATGAATAATCGACGCCATGAACTAAACACATCTCATCCTTGACGTAATACTCAACAACGTCTCTTTTTTGCTGCAGCAAAGAGAGCGACGCGTGCACACGGGGAAAGTAACTCGCGCGTGACGTCAACGGTTCAGGATTGTTGTCTCCGCGCGTGACCACGTCCTCGTCGTCGTCGTCTGCGGAAGAGAATGGCTAATGACTCGAGACTGGCTGTGGCTGTATATATATGTATACAAACGCGTGAGAACGAGCTGTGATCCTGGCCTTCCTGTCTATGCGTGTCTATATAGCGTTTCTCGCGGACAACACTTGTATGCGACCAGTCGTATAGACATCGAAAATTTTAATATTTTATTATTACGTTTTTATATTATTATTGACCATGACCATATCTAGGTACATACATAACAACACGCGTCGGGTGTGACTGTGAGCAGATTAGATTTTCCTACATACATATTTTCAATCATCAATGTCGTTGAATACAAAAGCACGTGAAAATCATTAATTCATATTCGAAAACTCGTTTATTGAATGCAAATAATACCCGTTAATTAGGCGTCAAATAATACTTAGCAGTTTGAAAGCGCTAATTTTCAAGCAACAAAAAAAAATTCCAAGCCGGCTCTGTTTTCACAAAGGAAATTTACGTATCGTTACGCAGAGGATTTCTCCCGATGGGCACATGCGCACAGTGTGTATTGTATAGTTGATGTTGTGCCATGCGAAAGTAAGAGCGTCTAGATGCGTGAATGATTTGTGGGATTATTCGTCCAGATAGACGTCCTTTTGTATGAGCCTTTTTCTTACGATAATGGCTCTCTCTCTCTCTCTCTCTCTCAGATCGATTGATTGCTTTCAAAGAAACCGGTTCGGAGAACTTTTAATTTGTCTTTGCTACGATCTCAGCTGAGACGCCTGTCATTCATTGCTGTGGATCTAATACAGGTGGACATTTTTACCGAAAAGCAATATTTTATTGTTTAGAAAACGCCATCGACACGTAGTAACTCATACGATTAAATGTGACAATTTTCATTTATATTATAAGGAACTAAAATTTTACGCGCAATCGACACGATTTGGTAAGGTTTATTATTTAATAATTGGCACAGAAAAGTGTGATGAAAGATCGGTAAATGCACTTCCTTTAGTAAATGGCCTAGTTAGTAACTTTAATCGGGCTTTTAATCAACCTAATGGCTCAAAGTTTTAGATTTATTAGTTTCGATAGCGTCTTTAAAGTTTTCCGCTATAATAGACAACGTAATGGGACTAACTAAATTCTTCGTTTGTAATTAAATATATATAGCGATACTTTCATTAACTCGCTAAAATTTTAACAATTTAATAGTACCGCTTGATTTTATTTTCAATTACAGAGTCAATAATTAATGAATATCAAATTTCACCCTAATATAAGAAAAGGCTTTGGATTTCGTGGCACGGACATATACTTCAATTTTATGCTTGATTATATAAACTCATTCAATGCCTAATCTTATTTATCATCTCAATGGCCGAAGAAAAAAAATATCACCGATTAAAGCAATGTCTTTTGGTACGTGAAAGGTACATATATTGTATATAACAGAAGTTGTATACATCTGCAATTTGAAGCGACGATCAATGAGGTTCTCGATAAAAAATATGAATACCCGTAGCGGGGTCACGTAAAACCTTCAGCTTATCGTAGCAACGCGGATCGAAACTCAATTAGCATTTTCGATTTTTGCTGGCCGCATCTCACACATTCGATCTGCTTTTTTCTGCTTCGATTGTTCTCGACACCAAATCTTAGGATAAGTCGATTTGACTTACGACACGAGATCATAAAAAAGCATCCAGAAGCCATAACTCGACCCTTAAAAAAGAGGAGTTAGGATCCAGTTACGAAAGATTTGGGAGTGACAGGGTGTTCCACACTTATAGTGGTATGAGTATTTTAGACGAAACTGGAGAGTTAATTCGTGCGTGACGCCTCGAGTGGCGGGCGTAACAATATCATTTGCACGAGCTAGTTTGAAAAACCAGATGATACTTGGTTTCACGATGCACAATTATACGACTTATGTATAAAAACCAAATGAGCTTATGAAACTTAATACTCCCCCACGTTGTACTCATATATATATATATTTATATGTATAATCATATCAAATCTAAAAAGACGATTAATACACGTTCTCTGAAAATTCCACGCAGATTTGCAACTCCATACATTTCGTATAAACAGTTCATCTATCACAGTAAACCTGTATATCTATATACAAGCCGGGGGCGCAGGGGAGCAGCCAGAGAGAATACGAAAGAAGCGCAGTAGCATATCAGTGGTAGCAGACGCTAGAACGTATGTATATTTATGTACCGAGAGAAGTTTTATTCTCAGGAGGTAACATCCTTCAGGATGCGACTATGCCGCACCACTGCTGGTGGCACTTGAACCCGTAAACAAAAAAAACGACAGCAGCAACTCGAACGAGACAAAGAAGCCAAGGAAAAAGAAAGAGCGTGTCGCACAAGAGAAGAACTCCTGGATTCTCTCGGGCCCTTTTGCTCGCGGAAACAAGGAGGGGAGAAGCAGCGGCATCGCTTTTCTCCTCCATTTTACAAGATCTTCGTTTATAAGAAGGGCGAGGATAAGGAAACGCGAAAAAGGGACGAGGAGTAGGAGCCACGTCTTGTCTTTTCTCTCGAGGGGTCTCTTGTGGTTCGCACGAGAACGGTTCCTCGTTACTCCCTATTCGCGAGTTTTCCGGGAAGGCAAGGCAATCTTACTACAAGCCGAAGCGCGCGACAGATGGAATTTCAGAAATCGCGAAATGGAAAACACATTTTTCCCTCGACCCAGGCAGGTATATATTTAGGATTTATATGCCCAAGTCCAAGAATTAAAGGAACAATTCTTGTGGTCACTGTATGGCTTATACTACTCGAAAATCGGGACAGATCGGCTAAAGCTGACGGGCGCTTCGTGATTATATATATATATATATATATATATATATATATATATATATACACTTTAATATACATTGGGTGCCCCTGAGCAAAATGCGTCGTATAAGCGGTTTCTTCTTCAAGATTAAAATAGTGTTTAACATACATATAGCTTTCCGACAGATGCATCTGGATGATGATCTCACGTAAAAGCCGTAAGAAACAAGGAAAAGATTGAGAGACTACATCTTTTGGCATTTTTAGTCGGAACACATAAAAGTGTGCCGACGACGGAGTAAAAAACGTATATCATCACAAGGCTTTTTAAATAAATCCACTGATTTAAAATTTAAAAAAGAGTTATAATGCGTTATAAGTATTCTATAAAAATTTGGAATGTGATCTCAAAATAAAAGAAGCAAATCAACTCCCTCTTCGTTTCTATGTATGCATGTCCGTAGTCCTCCTGCGATACGACACGTATAGAGCGCTAATCATTTGTAGTGAGTGAGTGAGCCACAGGGTTCAATTGAACCCTTTGCCGCGAGTGCACGTGGATGACCGAAGGATATCCGGTGGATAAAATAGGCTCTTCTCCACGTACAGCTGAAAGGACAAAGGGCTCTGATGCGATCTCTGCTCTGCTATGCCGCTACTGTACCTCCTCGTTACGACTCGGTAGGTGATTGACGCTAGGGCTCGCCGGGAACGAGCTATACTTGCTCCTGTTTCTAATCACGGGAATGGCGCCGTTCACGCAAAGATTCGCTACTTGCACTGCTGCAGGCTACACGCGACATCCCATTTGTACTAGAAATGAAGAGGGATAGAATCGCTTTGTTTTGAAGTATTGGTTATATGTTGTTTATAGAATGAATTTTCGCTCTCATTAGTTGTATCATTTGATTATAACTAGATTATAATTAGTGCGCGCTATGCATGCGTAGGCGCTAATCTCTTTGACCGATCGGAAGTGAATTCTCTGATAACGTTCTGGATTGCCTCTGAACTTCAATTCGATAATAACGGCTGTCTCGCTTTTATAAAGGGACTGTATAAAAATGAAAAAATTCGTCACAACGCTTTTTGAGTCAAAAAGCAGAAATTTATAACGACTTTTAAAGAAAAATGCATAGTTATCGAATGAAGTAATTCATAAATATTTGTTACGTTCCAAATTACCATAAGAGATCTCCATCACACGACTGGAGAAAGCAAGAACGCGCATACACTTTGAGTTGTAGATTGTCTGTTGACGCAGAAGGATACAGAAGTCGGAGACGTCCTTGGAAATTAGCGCGTTGCGCCCGTTTGTACGTCTTCGAAATTCCCTGCAGCGGAAATTGTGAAAGAGTGAGAAGGAGGTGAAATGATGTAACCTTCCTCTTTAACGAATTCGTTTAACAAAGAAATCAGATTTCAACCGGAGAACTCTCCATTTAGTGAATCTAATTGAAAATACTCTCACATTCTTTCATTTTAACTTTCGTGGGGTATATTGTTCGTACTCGAAGAGGAATTTTCAGGAAATTTGTGAAGCAATGTGAGCTTTCAGAAGAATGTGAGCAACAGCAGTTACTTAATTGTTTAATTAAATTAGCTTGCTCTCAATTTTTTATATCACAAGAATTCGGAAATTGTATTATATACCCTAACCACAATTAAAGATACCTTGGTACGTTCACAATATGAATTTTAAAAACTAAAAAACAACACTGAAGTGAAATGAACAACAGCCAGCGTAACAGTGAACGAAAAAGAGCTTTAAAAATCTCATTACTTCGGAATACCCCGAGAGAATAAAAAGTTCAAGGCACAAAACTCGCTTTCCGAACAAGAAGAAAAAGAAGGAGAAGATGCCGCCGCCCGAAGTCTCGCGCATCCGGTAGTAAAGCTGCCTTTGGGACTTCTGTGTCTTAAATTTTTTACCTGGTATACAATTTTCACTTCAAACAAAAAACGTAAACTGTTACTTTTCAAAACAATAATTTCAGTCCACGTATTATATATTCTTAAAAACTTTTCCAGCACGGAATGATTGTTTCTTACTCTTGAAAGTATTACACAACTGCCAATTTTCCTCCAAAAGAAATTTACAGTCTACTACTATAGCTACGCCTGTACCGACTTCATTCAGCTACCGCAGCACACAGGCAGACTCGAAGTCAAGCCCCATTCCGACGAAAAAACGCGTTAGTCGCCACTCCTCGCGCGCTCGGATCAGTACCTGTACATAATGACACTGCAAATAACACGTGTAGGCACGCGCGACTTTCGAAACGCGCGCATACAATCCTCCCCATGAGTCGCTATGCGCATGTATAAGATACGCACAGAGTCCCATACGCGGAAATGCAGGCGAACTAATTAGCCGGCTTGTACACGGCGCTCATGTGTATACTGCGCTGCTGCTGCTGCATGGAAATTACGCATCACGGTTGTTATGCATACGCGATGCGGCGAGCCGATGTAGAACGCTAGAGTGGTTAAGGAGGTTAGGAAGGAGGATCGGATGGTATTATGAGACAGGAAGGGAGAAAAGGGATGATTAGGTAAACTTGCAGATTGGTACTCTGAGCAGTAGTAGCAGTTGGCGGCAGCTCAGGTATACTTGGGGTATTACAGAGTCGCAGCTCGTAATTATAGATAGATGGATATTGAATATTAAAAACTTTTCTTTGCAACCGAAACTCTTTCTGGTAAGCTTTAAATCTGAAAAGGTTCGATATCGGAAGCATCACGAGGAAAAGGATATTGTGATTCCCCGTAATACGTTAATTAATCTCGATTCTCGATCTTTATTTGGATGACCAAAATAGATCCATTCGATGATAACAATCGACTAATTAGATAACGAAACTGAAAATAAGAATCGGAAAAGAACTTTTGCGATTGTAACAATAGAATCATCACCTTTAATACTTACGTAATACAAGGCAATTTTGTTGATATACAATTCTTTCGGTATTATATTAACGTTATTAAATCAAATATATTTACAGATCATAAAGATCATCAAGAACCTTATTGAGAAAGCCTTTGAGCACATTGCTAAGATCTGCCTGGAAGGAGCTGCCAAACACTGCAAAAAGTCATTATTCTTCATCCATATTCTTGTTCATATTTACTGTACTGAACAATTTGTCATGCTTCAGTTCGGTATTGTTTTACAGACTGATGTCTTTTCTAACAGGTTGTACATCGTTGGTGAGTATAATTTGCAAATTAATGAAGTACCTTTAATTTCATCGCATCCATAGCCAAGCCCTTTATACAGATCCAATTTTAAATCAAATTATCGCTTTAGAATAACTTGATGTTTGTATAAATTCATTAATAAACGTTTATTTGCTAATGTATTTGTGAATCATCGATATAGGAATCGATATCGATATCGGCACAATAAACATGACAGTCATTTTAAATCAATGTATTGTAATATAATTACAACAGCCAACAGTATAAACTTTGAATTCGATCATATCATATACAGCAGCGATAGTCGCATTAAAAATAATGATCTTTTGAATATCAAATTTCAATTGTAAAACAGGTTTAAAAGTTTCGAATTTCATCAGTGCAGTCGGCTCCAAAATAACACTCTATCAATAATGAAAAAGCAGAAAGCACGTACAACATTTAATTAGAGCCGGCGCATTAATCGACATCAATTTCCTCTTTGCTTACGCAATCGTACGCGCGGATTTTTTACTGCACCTGCAGCAGAAACTAATATCTCGAGCCCATAACGTGTAACTGTAAGTATAACTCTGACCGAATGAACTAACGCCATTGAGGCTGGCATTGATGAACGCGACGAGCTGCAAGTCGCGGAAATCGCGAAATTCAACAGCCGTGAGACCGAAGCGACGAAATAAGTCGTTTTCGCCTATTTACTTGCTTGTGCTGCAGACATAATAAAACACGAGAGAGTCAATACGAAGCTTAATTATTCACGACTGATTGATTAGGTTACGGCGGCATAGGTCATCGGTCTTGATTGCTTAAATACTTTTGGGCGCGAAAATGAATTGCCGATATTGGTAGCTGGTTCATGACGACGTGTCTGAATCTAGGACGAACGCTTAATTGCTCTTAATTAAAATTACTGGTAAATCGTATTAGTGCGGCCATTAGTGAAAGTAAATTTATCTTGTATGCACTCAATGCGCAATTTGATTAATTTTAATGCAGCTTTTACACAGAGATCCATCTCGCTCAAATTTATTGTTAATTGAAGAGCTTAGCAAAGTGTAATATTTTGTATAGCAGTGCGTGGCATAAATCCTCACTTATGTCACGCCTATCCGTGGCATAAGTAATCCATTGTGGCACCGTGCTTTTCCCACTCGCTACGCTCGTGCGCTAACCTCACGATGCCAAAATGGACTGCTAATACCACGGATAGGCGTGAAAGTGGATTTATGCTAGTCAGTGCTATAAAATATCGTTCGATAGTCGTGTCATAAGTCGTTCTTTATGGCACGGCGTTAAGCGCCCGAGCGCAGCGACTTATGCCACTAGTATCGAAATGTACTATAACATAATCAAACAAAAACAGTATCTATACATGGCGATGTATGTCTAATGAGAATAGATGAAAACATTTTCGTCACCATCAGACACGTAAGAGATTTCTTTTTAATTATCTTCTAGTATACAAACGATTTTCCATCTTCAAATACAGTATTCGCACACTTGTCAACGTGTAAAGCGACCACCTGTACACCCAGTCTACACACGCACCATCAGATTCTAAAGGGAATTCGCAAACGTCGGAAGTCGATACCACTCAATTACACAAACATTGACTATTACGTAATGGCAGGTTGATTCACCGTCAACTGGCTCTTCACAATATACATCCTCCAGTGACTCTCTCACAAAGTCGCCGAACGACGACGGTGTACAGCACTCCAATAAGACATCGCAGGCACCTGCACACGATAGGACGGACGATTCCGCACATAGCCGTTGAACACATCGAAATCCATTTGCGGTGGTGCTCTCGATGCATTTGTGGGGCTGCAGCGAAGTTGTACAAAAGTCGATCGCTAGTTTATATATACTATGCGCCGCTGAATAATACGCTCTGAAAGCTTTTTCGATATCTGTCGCGGATTTGGATTTGTCGAGCGCTGCTACTACTGCTCCTTCTTTTGTAAAACGGCGCCCCAGTCAAAAACGACGTTTGTAAATGGTATATAGATATTATATATAGATGTATGGATATAGAGGGGGAAACGCCACTGTTTGGACTGTTAGAAAGGATTGACAGATCTGTATAGAATCAAGATTTTTCATTGAATTTTGCTTTTATGCGAAAACACAGAAAAGCCTGCAGATCCTGACGTTCAATGGGGAAGTGTAACGCGACTGATTTGATTATACAATATATATGAGAATAGCCGTTATTTCACCAACGAGTGATTCAATGCTGGGTATACATTACGGTATATCGAGTGGGGTAAAGTTCATTAATGCAGCGCTGCATAAACGATGGGCAAACCAAGCAACATAACAACAACAGCAGCAACAAGAACAATCCATTTGAACTCCCGAATATCAAAGAGAACCAGCTCATTAAGCCCGTTAATTCACAGTCGTCGGATTTCCCAATAACCCAGTCTCCCGCATTTCCCTCTAATAAATCTCACAATAGTCAATTACCGCTAAACGCAGCAGCAGCAGCAGCAGCCGTGCGGCGCTACTTCGCATCAGGTGAGGCAATCGATTACACGTCGCTCTCACTCTCTCTTTGTACTTCAATTAAATTACCGTGGCTCTCACTCTCTCGCTCGCTCGCTCGCGCATCAGGCCGGGTTGACACTGATTGCACTCGCCGGCGAAATATTCGATTTCTTCCTTCTCTCTCTCCACTCTCCCCTGTATATATAGCCGTGAACCGGTAAATCTTCGACCAGCTCGGCCAATCTCCGATTGCAAGGAGCTGCTACCGTGACGTGGATTAACTCTCGAAGAGGGAGAGGAAAGCAGCCGGCAGCATATCGTCTTGTGTTACTCTGCTATAGCCCAAGTGAGAAAGATACTCGAGTCGCGCGAACTTTGCGCGTTCAACTTCGAGGAGCTGCTGCAGCTGAGAGGCTTCGATAATCGATACGGGGATCGCTGCGCGGATGGACGCTGCTGCAAGGATCTTGGCCGCTAAACGGCTGTCGCCGAGATCGGACGTATCGTCCTCCTCCGGCTGCTGCTGCTAAGCGATGGGAATAAAGAGCGCGAGGGCTGTTTTCTGTATATAACCCATCGAACGAAAATAACGCAGTTTTGGAATTGTCGGTGGAGGATAGTGAAAGTTCGCGCATTTATATGGATATTATAAGCGATTGAATGTCATGCGGTTGAACGGCGTGAATCGTGAATATTCATGAGCGTTTTGCGCTGATAAGCTAGCGCTGCCAATAAAATATTGGAAAAACTTGTATGCCTACTTCATTCAAATTTTACGAGCTCGTTATTATAGCACCTTTTTATTAAAAATGAATTTGAAAAGCCACATGATAATTTGAATTTTCCCCTATTATATTCGCGATAGAGAGATTGAAATCCATTCGCGTAACACCGCGACATAATACATAGAATCAGGTTCATTCATCAAACGCGCATTTCGAAAGATTAAGTCAAAACACGCGCGAGTTCGACCGATTAAAATTTGATTGGAATAGCCGATTTTCTCGCGTGGAAATTCAACAACTTCGATATTTTTTCCGTCGTTCGTATATAGACTCTCGACAGTTCAAATTGAACGCGCCAACCAATGCCTTCCACACGAGCGAGTCCATCGGCTCTAATAAACTTTTCCCGCCGGAAATCCCGGCCCGGCTGTACCGGAAAATCCCCGAGCCATGCATTTTTCCGCGGAGTCGAGCTGAAAATCGCCGATTAATAAACTCCGGCTCCACAGGCTCTCCCCCTTAATCGACGCGGCCAAAGTCCCGGCCGATTTAGAGTGAACTTTACAAGCGCACACGGTGTAACTAACGCGATGTATATATATACAGCTGTATACGTATACGCAAAATCCCGGGGCTAAAAAGCGCTAGGGCTGGTATACAGGCCGGCAGCAGGATATATATAGTACAACTGCGCGTGAAATTAATCAGAGTTTTAATTAATTCTCGCAAGCCTTGCTCTCGGGCGTAATATGTATCTACGTAGGTACGCCGAGCGCTGGTTTTCCTTTTTTCGCACTGTGCGCGCCGCAAGTTTGTTTATTGCAAAAACCGAGCGGAACTGCCAGCCCGCTTTTACGAATGCCTGCCGAGCGACAAACGCATACGTTCGACCTCTGACGAATGAAAACGCCGCGTAGTTCTTTTCTGAGGTTAAGCGAGTGGTGTATTTCGAGAAATTTAATGGATTATACTACAATTTCATTTTGAAGCTTTGCTAAGTGGGTATACAGCTTGATTTTGTGAAACGAGTATTTTTATAATAATTCATGCGGATCGGGAAGCTACAAAATCAAAGTCAGAAAATAAGATAGAGGGATACACGAGTCTTAAATTCAATCGATTGCCTAATTATTAGCGACAAGCGCATAAATTTCGTATAAATTAATTACGACCCCGATGCATATATATAGTGAGCTTATATATTAAAGCCACTCACGCGCAAATTGTTATTATATTCAGAAACCAAACGACGACGCCTCAACGACGGTCAGGATAAATATTTACAGTGAAATCGTCGGTTCGTTACCTATAGTTGGGCGGATTTTCCACGAGCATACACATTATATCGCCGTATATATAATTATTCGCATAATTATATTGTCCAAATAATGAGATTATACTGAATATTCTCTATGTCCAAAATTTGACACATGAAGGTAACTGTTTATTATTAATATTATTATTATTATTATTATGGATTAATAATTTCAGCATTTGTGCGTGTATAATACTCTCTATTCTCGCTGATGAAAACTTCCATATCTTAATTGCACCAATCACGTGCATTGCTGTATTCATTGCCGATCGTTAAATCTAACAGATCCGAATGATCCGCGGTCATTATATCATCTCACTTTTCGCTCTTTCGCTTTCGACGCACGCTCGCGTGCCACGCACAGAAACGGCAAATATACAATAGTGTGTACGACGTGCGTCCGAGAGGCGAATCACTATCCGGCTCCTTTTCGCGGGAGAAAAGCCGCGGCGACGCGACGTAGGTATACTCAGTCCTTTATTTCTCGACGGCAGTCAGCCGCTCTTTGTTTACTTTGCTCTTTTGTGGTTTGAAAGGAGAAGCGTATATAATATAGGAGCACGCGCGCGAAGTGGCTTTGGCATGAACCACGTGGCGGCATCAGCGCCACGACGCTTCCTGTGAGGTGAACACGCGTCGCGTCATCGCGCTTGAGTAATGGACGTACGATTTGACGCTCGTTAATTTTCGCTCCTGGCACAATATATATGCGCGCGTTTGATTTCACTTTATTCGTCTCGGGATATATATATATATGTTATGGATTCAAAACATATCGACTGTTGTTATGTCAACGATATATGTTTTTTATGTAAAAAAAGGCTCGAGCGTTTAATTAGAAGAGGCAAAGGTGAGAGTCGACAAAAGCTTTGCCAACTGGGCGTTTTCTATATTGATTAATGATGTAGCTGTAATGACTATTTGTGTCATTAAATTGTGATTGGATATAAATCGGATAAATTGCTTCTATTTGATTCGCTGTTATTATCATATAATACCATTAACACATATGTTAAATTGGCCAGTGAAGTTTCAGGGTACAGATCAAGGAAAAATATTTCACAAAGCCTATAGATATAGAAAGAGCATAAAATAGAAAAAGTAAAGAAAGAAGGGGTAGGTGAAATAAATGACGGCGAATATAATCCAAGGAAGGCGGAAACGCGGAAAAAGTGGCACGCGCTCGGCTGCGCTCTATATAACTCCCTTAGCTCTGCAGTGCATGTATGTGTGTGCTGTACAGTGTACACGAGAATGAGAAATGCCCAAGACGCGCCGGCGGCGGCAGGCAGCGTAGTCGCGACTGCGCAAAGATACGATTGTGTAAGTATACACTCTCTTGGACTCGCGTCTGGGACAGGTTTATATATATGTACATATACTCGGCTCGTCGGCACCTCGTGATTAACGCATTCAGTTTGACATTCAAAGTATCCTCCCTCTCCTTTTTCCCGAGTACACGAACGTTCCTTCTCTCTCTCTCTCTTTCTCTTTCTTTCTCTTGTCTTTCGCCGAGTGAGATTTTCACAGTCTGAGTAGATGATCCGCGCGCTCGACTCTGTGTGAAAGCTCATGAAATCGACTATCTAACGTGGCAGATCTGTTTGGCGTGGGTTCAATGTTATGCGGTGGACTTTCGAGATGATGGTTATTTTTGGGAGAGAATCGTGGCGAGATTTTTCAATGCTGACTTTCTAACGAACTTATTAAAAATAACGAAAATTATATATACATATTATTATAGTTGATGATTTGCGTATTTCGAAATCGTGAATTTTTACTTTGTATCTTCATCATTATCGCGCCGAAGATTTTCTAAACATCGAAGCGTACATCCACTATAATATTTATTTATCATGCGTGTATCTGCCTTACGAATTAATTGAATTGACACTCCAGCTTTGTTGCAAACTTTCTCCTATGTTTACCTCAAGTAATTTAATGCTCGTTTATATTGTGATTAATTTCCCACACCAACCAATCCAATTGTGCCAATGTCTTTCTTTATAGAGAATAAATCGTTTGCAACTTAATTCGATCCACATATTATGCAAACTAAGGAGCGAAGAAAAGAAACATTTGTTAACAACCGTTTGCACTCAAGAAACCGCACGCGCTTAAAATTATTCGATATATACCACTTGTTCATTTGTAAAACATGTTCTCCGTACGTGTAGAGCGATAAATTTGTCCACCCAAAAAAAATCGTCTAGATCTCCAATTTCACTTTTTCGCATACGCCAATCCACGCGAGTCCACGTCCATATATATGCGTGCCCATAAAGCTACAAAGTTGGAGAAAAAAAACGCGGACACGTCACTCGTTACTCCACTTAAAGCGCAGGGAAACGAAAAGGAACGCTCTCTACACTATAGAACAACAACGTCGGAGATGCAAAACGTCAATGTCCTCTCTCTCTTCCGCGTGTATGCGATCGCATTACCCTCGGTACTTGCTTAATCGATGCCTAATCCCCGCGTCCAGTGCTCTTGGAGATATTCCTGCATGTGTGTATATATACCTAATGCGCGCACGTATACGAAGGTGAACGTTTTGCGGCTATCTGGGTCATTACGGTCTTACGTAACTCTGCACCGCAGCCGCAGCGACTCGACCAATCGTGACGAATTGTAGGCCGAGAACCTATATCCAGAGTTTTATACCTTTCGAGCGGACGAGCGAAGATGAATGCATTTGGATTCTCGTTACGCCCGACGTGTCATGAGTATAACGATTTTGCTTTTGTTTTTCAGAGGTGCTATATGCTATATACGAAACGGATGTACATATGTATAAGGATATTTTAAGATTGTTTGACTGACGAGATGAGATTTGCCGTTGATTCGGGGAAGCGATGTTTGAAGGATTTCTAGAAACTCCGAGTTGCAAAAGTATGCTGGCGCGTCGCTAATTTGCGGGTAGCAGTGATATGTGATTTTGCGAGTGTGAGGATCGAGAAGATTTGGGATTACGTTATCGTAACGGTTTTTGAGGTTTTCGAGGAAGAATTATCGGCGGGACGGCTGAAGATTGAACCTTTACCAATATCACTTAATTTACAGCGACATATGTCGCAAAAATTTCGACACGACTTGTTTGCTGTGGAAAGAGGAAGCTTCGTTCGGTTTGCATAAATAATTAATCTTACATAGAGCGTACATTTTTCAACGAAACTCTCTTGCAAATAACTAGGATTCTCCAGGAGTCGTAGCGCAAAACTACAAATTAAACGGCAAAACACTGCATCGCTTGGCTATATATAGGTATATAATCACTCGCGAGCCTGCGCTATTCGCTTCGAAGAATGCCGAGCAACGAATCGCGCTCTTTGCCTCTCCAAATTAACTGCTAATCATGTGAAAAGCTCTCCGACTTATATACTGCATCAACGATGGCGGCAATCGAGAGCTCTCTCTCTCTCGCACGCGCGCGAAAAGCCTTTCTAAATCATCCTCTTACTCCTCCTGGTAATTGATAACATTGTCGGGCGCATTGGCGGTAGAAAGGAATCGCGGAAAAAGAGGAGGGAAAACGAGAGCGGCGGCGGCGTGAGAAAAGAGGCGGAAAACGGTAATTCTAGCGGTCTCTTTAGCGCTCGCTCGAGTGCAATTCGCGTGCGATTAGACAAGGAGCCGGAGGATCGCGGAACAAGCGTTAACGACACGCAGCACGCTCGCGTATAATAGCCGTTAGATTACAGGGCCGAGCTCCAAGACAGCCGCCAAAGTGCATCTGACAAGTCGCGCGCGCACTCAGCCACGTCACCTGTGCCAGCGGAGTATACTCTCTCTCGCTCTTGGTTTGCTGCTCCTCCTTTGTGTTGGTTTTATTCTTAATTAACGTGATCGCGCAGCTGGAAGAGGAGAAAGGGAAAGAGAAAGAGAGAGAGAGAGAGAGAGGTAATCTTCTAAAAGGCTGGAAATCGAAGTACATAATACGCGCGGGAGAATGAACATTTTTTCTGACTTTAAAAGGTTTGAGTAATAGGTATGTGTATCGAGTGTCATCGGCAATTGTTATCGGTTGATGTAATAAAATACGGTTGTTGTACTTTAGTCGATTGCACTCGCTTTCAAATTAATTTCAGTTAATATGATGAATTGTTAATATGGAAACGATGAACATACACATATGTATGCGTCAACTCCTTCATCGGATTCCGGCGTTATAATAATTTTCGCGAATAAAGAATTAATAAATACAACGGGCACACATTCATACGATGTAACCGTTGAATCATTATTTTTCCCTAGCTCAGAAAAGTAATTCTCCATTGAAATCGATCGGCCAGATACGAGGAGCCACTTGCCATTCCTATAAAATATACACCATTTTATTTTGTCTCGTGAAAGCTCGAAAAATCCCTTTGAATGTGCATAAAATAACGTTACTCGACTCAAAGTAAGCGCGCCGCTGAAAGGCTGATGCTACATCTGACTCGGACAGTCGATGCGCGCATACACCTATATATCAATGCGCAAAAGCGCTAGAATAAAAGGAAAATAAAAATAGCAAGCATCCAGTCGTTTTATCTTCTGCGCGTCGGGCTTTTCTTCGCGAAAGCAAACGAAAGCAAAGCGATATCGATTCGCGAAGCCTCCTGGGGCAAAAGCCGAGAAACGCGAATCGTATAGATATATACTGTACATCTCCACGCGCAAGTATATATAATATACATATACATGAAGGTCTAGCTCAAGTTGTATCAACATGATATATATACACACGTACGCCCGAGGAAGAAGCCGCGCGCGTGGATTCGATATATAGCGAGAGAGAGAGAGAGCCCAACGCGCGATTTCGAAGGCGGAGCTGTAAAACCGGATGAGAGAGGATGTAAGTCTGCATCAGAAAGAACCGAGACGTGAAAAGCGCGCGCGCGCGCGAGAGAGAGAGAGAGAGAGAGAGAGAGAGAGAGAGAGAGAGATATCCCGAGGATTCCCCAGTCTGCGCCGCGCTGATGGAAAATGCGTCGCCGAAAGGTGTATATATATATATGTGTGAGACGGAAGGTTGACTCGTCGAAGAGGTCGCGACTCGGTGGTACCGGATGCCCGATTGTCTGCGGATTACGCTCCAGTTGTTGCTTGCTTCTTGTCTTGTTTCTTGCGAGGCTCATTGTTTTGCTCTTTCGAGAATCGCGCGAGCTGAGTGGTTACACCTTTTTGAAGGTTAGTTGGCGAGGGGAGATGGAGATTGTATAGCGCTTATATTTTGCAATCGAGCGGTTATCGCGCGGGTGCTAATGAAAAATTTATGATGTATGCATTATTCAAGTGATGTGGCCGTAAGGCCGCGGGCGTATTGTATTTGTATTCGTTGTTTGTTTTATTATTCTATATTTATTATAGCTTTGCGCCAACGTTGATAATATGATAATCAATGTATCGTTAAAAATTTTACTAAATTACTGTAGGTATATATCCTCTTCACACAATTAACCGTCTGTATTTCAAGAATAATGACTGTGTGCGCGTGAAAAAGGCACGTGTGTAGGCTTTGATAAAAAAGAGATTTCTTTTTCGTATGAGTTGTTGTGAGATACCTATTAACATAACTCTTGCCAATGTTATATTATTGTACAATCGTGGGATTCTTTCACTTTTTGTTTCGGAAAAATAAGCAATGAATGTGTTATTTATAAATATTTCTCAGAATGACGATATCTAGGAATAGAATAAATTAGATGTCTATCCGCCCTCTTAAATAGACATACGCGCGCAATAGCGCGGCTTTTGAAAAGTCTGAAACATTGTTCAGAGAAAGAAGAATTTTCGCATACCACATCAAAGATAGAGGTCTAGAATACTATCTGTTAAAATAAATTTATTTGTCATGTAGCCTGTATACACGCAATAGAGGAATATGATGAAACCAACTTGACACAGTTCTCAAAGCGCGTTAGATCCTCGTGGGACTTGTGAAGAAAACTAAAATATGAGCCATCATTCAACAATACGATCGATCAAAATCGCTCATAAAATCGAATAAACCTCGATGAAATTATGGAACAGTCAAGATCCGCAAAAATAAATAATTCATCCACAGACAAAAGAACGAAATGTGTCTACATATGATAATTGTCATATATATATATCAAAACATTTTTTTTTGCGATCTCAGGTCAGAAAAATAGAGAAACAAGTCTCTAAGAAGAAGAAGAGGAAGAGACAAGCTCACACAAATCGAGCCTCGATGGCGATTAAGCGTGAAATCGATCAGCACTGTGTGTCACGGCCAGTGACCTTAGGCTTATTTGAGCGCTGAAGCCGCACTATACTGCGAAATTTTCTGCGCGTCCTTGCTGCGTTCGCGCGAAGAGTTGGCGAGCTTAATCGTCACGAATCATCGAGTCGTTGCGCTTGGCAGTCCAGGAAAAGGAGATACACGACGCAGAGGGGCTCAATTAAGGTAGAGAGCAAATTTAGGACGCTCGGCGGTGAGCTGGTTTTAGCCCACCAGACTCACGGCGGTCGTTTATTTTCTATGTTACCGCCGTGGTAGGTCTCAGATTGGTATATGGCTGGAATTTACCAAGCGTATATATTTATACGTCATTCTTTTAATTTATATTTCGTATGCAGTTTATATACGTACTTTGTTCACCATCGGGTGGTTCGTGTATATATTTTTACGAGCCAACTATCATATTTCGAGACGGTAAATCACAGAAGACTCTTACTTACCGATCTGTTAATCTTATTTCTACGGGACGGTATGCAACTTACCTGAAAAAGAAATAAACACTGTTAGAAATATAGTATAATTTTCAAGTGTGTATATATGTTCAAAAGTATAAGAAAATATTCCCCAACCCGAATATAAGTCATCGAAATACATCGCTGTACAGAGAAAGAAGAAGCCCCAAAAGGAGAAGCAGCGGCTCAGATAGAGCTCGGCAACAAACGGTGAGTCGCGCAGCGGATAAATCGGCTCGATATATAGCGTTATACTTGCACCGCCACCCCCGCACGCGCATAGCAGCGGCAGCGAAGGTAATTGTCATGCAAAGTCGAGCGAGCCCAGGGACGCATTAGCATCATAAGCGAGGCGCAAATATTCGCCTCCACCGCCGCCATTGTATATACGTCGCGGCGTGCGCTAGTTAGTTCATTAATTCCGCGCGCGCGCGCGCGGCCGCTTGTGCAGTCGCACATGAAACTGTGCGAAAACATTATGCGTTCAGCTCGGCGCCACTGTTCTGTATCTTTGGACGATGCGAGACACGAGCTCCAGTAGGTACTACATATTATTATGTAACATAATATAGCTGAGTTTTGCGCATCTGCTTTATGCGCGAGGATTAATGACGAAGTATTTTATTTTATCGCAAATATATAAGAACGAAAGCATCTCGGTGCAATCGAATGATAATTAATTACCGCTAATTGAATATCGGGAACTTTTAGGAAAAATCCTCGAGTACTCTCTCTGCTGATTCGATAAAACTTTTTCCGCGTCCCCTCGATCTTGCGCTCCGTTTTTTAAATCGTTCTCGCTGTAATTAGCCATTAACGGCCCGTTGATTACTCTCCTCTCGACGTATACGCGCGATTGCACCGCTGCGCTCTCACCCTAGTTCCACCTTCGAGCATTATACATGCGCGCAAAGTCAGAGCCCATGCAGTACGCGGAGGGATTCGAGAATATCGGCGCTATATAGTCGCAAGTATTTGAGCGCGCGTCTCTTTACCTACCCGCGTGCGAGGGTATATATATCGCGGAAAGCTCTATATAAGCAGCTTATCGCTTTAAACTGCGCGCGCGGATGTATACGTGCTGCACGAGCGTCGCACCGAGTTCGTGTGTTTTTCAATGGGTTCGCGCTGCACAGTTGGTGTTTTTTGTTTCACCCCGATCGGCTATGCGCCGCACGTTTCGACGACGATTGATCGATTGTACGAAGATCGTTTACGTAGGAATGTTGTTGGTATTTTCTATTTTTTCTCCAGAGCGATTTCAACTTTTAATTGGGTTCCGATGATAATTTTTAATTGCAATATGCGGGCGTTGAAATTGTTGAACGTGCGCGTGTATTAGTATACTATAATTAGAAATGTTAATAGCGGAGAACTAGTATCTTATCAGTGCCTAAACATCATTTTGCAATATTAATATCGCCAGTGTCATTACAATGCTGTCAACTATAATACGGGATTTATTATGTCAAGGTTTTAATCAGGCGCAGATATGCGCGTTTTTTATCAGCCTTCGGCGAAACGTCACTTCATATAACGCGATAAGAGTATACCGATAAGAAAACTCGAAACGAGCTGCGAGTGAAAAAAAGTGTCGTTATCAGACTTGTAACATAAGTATCTTATTAATCCTGAAGTGTTTCCAATTATAAGGTGATTAGTAGCCAGAAGTCAATATATCTCTCCACGTTGCAATATTGCAAAGTCTAATGAAATATAGTAACTCGATATTCAGCAGTTCATTGACCTTTGTGACTGTCTCCAATAAAAACAACATCGCACAGACAGATAGAAAGACTGAGTATCAAACTGAGTATCAAAAAATAAAGCACAAATAAACAAAAAAAAGGAAAACCGACGAGGGCGCACGGCTCTCTTCTAATCCCATTCATATATGGAAAGGCCACCGCAGCGCGGCATTTCACTTAGGAACCCCGACCGCGCTCGCGATTAATCAAAGCAAAAAACTCCTCCGCAGGCGTCGCGCCGTTTAGCCAACTAGCCAACCCCGAGAGCGCATTTCTCACGATGCATCGCCTTTTTCTCACCCCCATCCCCGCTTAATAATTAATGTTTGCGCGGCGCGGAAACCGAGCAGCATCGCTCACGCGGCCAGCTGCAATTACGATTCGCCTAAACTCGCTTAGCGTGAGTAATTACTCATTAAAGCCCGCTGAAATTTACGAGAGTGAGAGGGAGGCAAAAAGTTTAATGCGCGGCGGGGAGAGCGAGAGGCCTCAGAAAGGATGACCCGCGAGAGAGAGAAAGAGAGAGAGAGAGAGAGAGAGCGAGCGAGTTGACGGATGATGCTTTGGGGGGAGGGGGAAGTCCGGAATTTAATTACGCCGACTCTGCATACACAACAGCAGCAGCCTCGGTAACACCTTGTACGAATGTTTCGCTCTTTGCTTAGGCGAAACAACGCTTCTACTGCTGCTGGCGTGGTGGACTGCGCACGGGGTCACTGCACTTTCCGCTGTGTGTGATTCATGGCGCGAGCGCCAACTCATTGCTGCTAAAGGGGCCGGCAGGGCATTTTTATGACGAAAAGTCTACCGGGTGCATTTTTTTCATTCTCTCGTTTCAATGTTACATCGCTCTGACACAATACAAGCTTTTGTTTCAATTGTGGCTGTGGTGCAATTGCTAACTGAGCACTGCGAATGAACAGTCTGAAGAAGAATTCTTCGCAGCTTCGAATGTTTTAACTTGTCATTGCGCAGCATAATATAATAAGATGAAAGTAAACCGCGCTTCTTTTACCCATCAGCGTGTTTGCTCACCTTTAACTTGCGCCTTTTTCAAATACAGTGGGTCGAGCGGGTGCACTCCGAGAACGAAAGAAGACCAGTGTATATATATAACGAAGCCTTTCGGAATCGGAACTGATGGGGAGAACGACGCAGCGTGTCGGAAGTTGTAATCCGACTATACACCGAATCGAAGGCACGAAGCATGACTTTGTAGGTGCAAATATATATACCTATATACACGACCCGCAGTGACTCTACGTGTTGGAGTGTATTCGAATTCGCTCGTCCTCTCTTTCTCTTTGCCTCTGTAGGTTTTCGTCGCGAAAGCAGTGACCCCAAATAAAGGACAGCCTCTTTGTGTTCAGTCTGAGTGCGAAGCGCCTTTCGACGCCTGTACAAAGAACCTCACTCGCAATCTCGCAATCTTTGTTATTTTTATACGACGAATATATGAAATGAATTTTTAACTGGATCACTGATGGTAACGGCGAAACCAAAGAAATTAGTTTTTCAATCAATTTACCGTCCCTGTAGATTCGACTTTCGGAGTAAAATGTAATCCTCTCATAGAAAAATGATGGCTGGTTGTTATATGAAGCCCTTGAAGACGCAATCGAATAAGCCCATAATTGAAAAAGCTTCAATATAATGCATAAACTTTAATGATTTTATATCAATTACTTGTTAACCACAAAAACTAGAATCTTTGGTTTTGAATAATAATTTTTGAGAAAGAATACCAATCAAATAAAGCCGGTGAAAAAGTTGTAAAATATTTGTTATAGTTTAAATAATTTCTAGAGACTATTTAACCACATTGAGCGCGACAAAACCAAGCGTGCGAAGCGAGCTCGATTTGCTGATGTACGTGTGCTCAACAGCTTGAGCTATCAGGAGTTCACAGACTCGATGCAATTAGCCTCGATGCTCGATTCTGACACTTAAAAATCAAGCTAATATTCCATGAGCCTATATGCCTTCGTATACTCCGTCTATAGCAATGCCTCCCCAGTTCTCGACACATTTCTCCCAGGCACTGATTAACTGTCTCTCTCCTGTCTGAAACAGAGCTTGCCGGAAAGCCCGTGTCGCGAGCTGACCCGAATGCAAGCAGCGGCAGTCTACTAAAACGCGACACGCGGACGCGCATCGATCGCCGCCGCCGCCGCCGCGGCCGCAACAACGGACGCGAACTACAACGTCACGCGAGCCAAAGTAGGTCCTTCCGCGGAAATACCTTCGCGCGGGGGCGATGCAATGCGACCCATATTTCGGCCCATACGATGTTTCATTATTCAAGACGTACAAGAGTCGGAAGAGAGGACGCGCGTACACGATCTAGTACAAGACTTTGCTTCGGTGGAAGCTTTGTAACAATTCTTTTTTCATTTTATCGATGCGTTTTTCTGTTTTATAGCAGTTAAATAATAGAATAATTCTAATAGTTTTTTTAATCAATCGTGATCTTTAACATGTATCAGCCGGTATTATATATTTAAACAATATACTGTACACTGTATCGGAACGATACACTAGTTTGGGGAAAGCTACCTATATAGCAATGAACTGGCAGCATTTTTTTTTCTATGAGCGAAATGAAACTCCGTATATCGATCGATCGAGAGTTTTGACATGAAGTTTTCATACTATGTTTCTTCACAAGTTTGCAAAGTAACATGTATATATTGTACTAGAAAAATTATTGATCAATATAAGTTTCTGGAGTTAGAATTGCATTAAACTAAACCGTCGTGTAAGATGAAAGCAAAAAATCACATTTCCTGCGCAAGGAAAAGTACAAAGTAATAGTTGAAGTAACAAGCAGAAGAATTTGAGAGAGTGGCATCTCGCCATACGACAAGCTTAACAACTCCACCGAGTCCTATCACGTATCCAATTTTCTAAGGATCAGACCCTCGTACGATCTGGCTATGTATACTTTGAAAATCGGTTAGAATGAAATCCTGCTGGCGCTGCAGCAGCCTCGGGCTTCTGCTACAGCCGCTTCCTTCGCTCATGTAAAATTGAAATATTTATGTGACATAGGGAATACGCGTATATATAATACGGATCTACGAGATGAAAATAAAAATTTTTTCGATTTGTTCAGAACAAATAGAACTTTTTCATAATTTTCAAAATGATGACACAGTCTAATCCTGCGAAAATTTATCTCACTTTAATATTTACTTTTTTATTATTATTGCAATATTCTTATAATATCATTTTAAAAAAAAGAGGATTTATGAATGTGCACACACTACTAGGTCGTGCAACCTATTACTTCCGTTGCAGGCAACGCCGATTCAATGAGCCCTGAACCTATATGCCAACAACACATCCGACGTCTCGATGAAACGTTAGCGAGTATGTATCACGAAAATCTGACATCCTCTCCTCACCAGCAGTAGTATCCCTTATCCCTTCCTCGCTCGGGTCATATACTCTCGCCGGTTCATTCATCCTCGGGTGTTTTCCTTCCGACCTCCAACACATGCCAACGCGATAACGGCTATCGGCCATTGCTGATATTTCGTTGGACATCGATTAGTGTAGTTTCATTTCAAGCGCTTCTTCTTATGAATAGATAATTTGAATGGTATATATAGCCCATCATATGCATATGATTCAATGTGAAATGAAATATATAAATAACTGTACTTTTTGAAAGTTTCTATGATCGCTAGCGACTTATCGACGCGCTTCGCGTTCTTAATTTTTACTTTTTGAGGGTAGGAATTCATACATATGTAGAGGTCGTACACGAAAGCAAAAAGCCAATTAGAAGGCCAGAATTAATATAGGTTGCAATAAATAATCAGAGAGTGAAAAAAATTATTAACATCTCTTTTTTAAAGATAGTTTGTATAAAGCAGTCTTATATTAATATTATTCTAAATTGGAAAGGGCTATTAAAGCTTGGATCTTTCTTGGCTTCAATGATGTCACAACTAATCCTATACTCGAAGGTTATTAAAAGTATATCTAATCAGAATGTGAAGAAAAAGGTTTCAAAGTGTCACCGTTTCCGTGTTATTTATAGTTTGCAGCGAGTTGCATAAAGTTAATGCTGTTTTCAGCTCAATTACAAAAAATGTCTAAAACAGCAGGGACACAGATTCGAGCAAATCCAAGACACCTCGCGAACCACTTGCGCGCTAGAAATAGAAATCTCGAGTATGGAAGACGAAGTGGCTGAGGAGAAGAGCAAGAGATGCAGTGAGAAAGAAAGGGAACAACGCCGGTAAATCGCCAACAGCAGGTACCTATATCACCGACTTTGTCAGAGGAAAGTCAGAGCAAACTCGCTCGAGTTTATTATCCTCTTTACTGCAGCAGAGTAGTGGCGCGCAATGTTCTCTCTCTCTCTCTCTCTCTCTCTCTCTCTGCTGCTCCTCTTTCCACCTTCATCGCGCCACCGCACGACGGTCGGCTTCATTTATTGCACGCGCGCCGCGTGTACACACACGACCCTGAATCCCTCTTTGTTTTTCTGTTTTGCAGAAATGGTGCTGGTGCTGGAGCTGCTAGTTGCTACACAAGCTTCTGGACAATTGTATACACCAAAGATCAAGGCGCCACAGACTATAGGTTTTTTCAACGTTGTTTTTCCATTCTGCAGAAGCAGTGGACTGGTAAAATAGATAAAACACGCAGAAGGAATAGAGCAAAACAAACCTCAAAAGCTCTACAAACTAAAAACGAAATAAAATACTGCGTGTCTTGTTCAAAACGAGTACTCGTATTCAGTTTTTAAAAGTAAGTTTAAAAAGTCTTTGCGATTTATTCATTAATAATGTACTTTATGTAATAAAGAAGTGGAAATGAAATCTAATATTAGGATATTAACAGAAACAAATAACAGTTGAATTGCTGATTATATGTAACTTGATAATATTACAAATAATATTGAATATTATACTTTAGTTTAATCGCATTAATCTATACTCACAATAATATAATACTTTAGAAGATTATAATTTACTCTTTCTTTTCACCATTCAATACGCAGTTCAAGTAAAAAACAAAACTGTTGGTACTATTATTCACTTTTCTCAAAGCCTTGAAAAATACAACTCTTTATTCCTAACATAATAAACTCTCTATAAATGCAAATAAATACGCATCACCGAGTGAAATCACAGATCTTGGTTCGTCATTAGCAGAAGAGAAAATCGCGATTGAGCAATACAGCGGCAACAAACGCACACATTCAAATCGCAAAAAGAAAAAATGTATCCGATATTACATCAGGCCTACTCAATATCTCTTATCTAAGACTAATAACAATGAATTACGGAGAATTTCGTAATCGCGCGGGCGCACACCACCGGCGACAAGCCAACAATAACTATAGAGGCTCTCGCGCGCGGACAAAGGCAGCTCGGCTTCGAAGCCAGGTTATACAGTCGCCGAATAAATCGCAAAAACCCTCGACCGAGAGAAAAAACCGCATCAGCCTCGGTGCTGCCGGCCAGGCTCGGAGGAAACAAAGAGAGATTAGCCGGGCCCGATGAAAGGAACAAAGCCATTGCACGCCGCGGCGGCAGAGCCCAGAGTTGCGTGTCAATCGCGCGTTCGTATAATAAAATCTTTTCACTCGTCTTTTCATATTAGGCCTATATTTATATAGCAGAACGCAAAGAATCCGCGAAAGGATCTTCCGCGATGCGATTGTCTCTCTCGCGCGTATATATAGGGTTTTTACGCCCATATACGCGCGGTCGGCCCGTCTTTTTATCCCTTATGGGTCAGTCAGCGTGCGCGCACCACTGCTATATGCTCTCTATCGGCCAATTAGTAGAAATGAGATCAGAGGCACAGATTAACGAGCCAGCTTCTGCTTCTTCTGCGTTGCTGCTGCTTCTGATTCTACTTCTTCTTCTTCTTGTGACATCGTCGTAGGGGCTTTTCACCGTGATATTCTGCTGCGCTTCTTGCGTTGGCTCTCTGCTTTGCCGGCTTGGTAAGTGCAGTGCGATACGCTATAAGATGCCGATGTTTCGCTATACCGATCTTGGCAAAAGATACACACACACACACATACACATAATGTATATATAGATCTAGACGTATACTTCTGCTCAAACGAACTTCACACGAATGCTGTTCTTTGTAAGGATTAATTAGGACGCGTATATAATAGGTGGAATGTAATCTCACACGGAAAGTGTGGATTTTGCGCTTTATTTGTGATATTGAAATCAGCAAATGCAGTAGGTGTTGCATTGATGCCAATTAAATTTATGTTTCCAATATGTAAAATTGTTTTATAATAATACAATATGTGAAGGGATTTTAAAATTGAGCCATCGACTCCATAGCACGAATTCATACCCACATTTTCTAAAAAAAACACGTGATTCGAATTATAAATATCTCAAAACGTGTGTTTTTAAAGTATTTTTCACCCTGGTACAAATTTTACTACTATACAAAGCTTCCTCTATAATAGGAAGCTAACGGACTTATCTTATTTTGCATCGACACCAACCCTGATAAATAAATTAACCAACTAACAAATCAGTCGCCGACACTCCGTCTATATATATATATATATGTATAAGTGAAACCTGTATAGTTTATGATCCACCGTCTAAGTGGTCGCTCAACAGCGAACAAGTTACATTATATATATATATATATATATATATATATATATATATATATATATATATATATATATATATATATATATATATATATATATATACATACATATATATATATATACATATATATATATATATATATATATATATATATATATATATATATATATATATATATACACATATATATATATATATATATATATATATATATATATATATATATATATATATATATACATATATATATATATATATATATATATATATATATATATATATATATATATATATATATATATATATATACGCGTTTTATGTATCCACATATTATATATACATGTATATGTGCGGACACAGTAACAATAACATGAGAAACAAGAAAATGGCACATACACACACAGCTTCTCGACCGGTGCACGCGAATCCAGCAAGTAGTGAAATCAGATGAGAGAAGAGGGAAGAACGTGGAACATCGAAAAGGAGAAGAACAAGTGCAGAGTAAGAGAGGAATATGCGCGTATGCAGTATATGCACACACGCGGAGAGGAATGGAATTCCAGAAAGTCGGAACAAGCTGTAGATCGCCGCGTTTCGTTAATGACCAAACCGAATTGCTTGAATAATTGCGAATGGTTTTATGATACCGTCTACGATTGACTTTTAAATAAAATATGCACGTTATCGTCGACAGCGTGCGATGATTATTAAACCCATACTGACTGCGTTTCATATAACTATTTTTTCCTATTTATTTTTTCAATGATCATCTCGAAACGTCATGCACTTAATGATTATATTACAGGAAGAGAAAAAGGTATCCCTTTGAACATACACGTAACGCGTTTGATTGTTTTATTGCAAATTAACTACACGCCACACGTCCGCGAGGCGAAGAATTGCCTGTCGTTTCTTTGATAAAAGAACAACACTTTCGCCCGTCACGTCCGCTGCGGCGAGGCTTCGAGATTCTCGCAGCGAGAACCTATGCGTATTCGCCGCATGCTTTGCAAGAGGAAAACCTTTCAACTTTTCTATCTCCATCTCACTCACTCTCCTTTAGTGTACAGTACTCACATTCAGGATTCTCCGAGTTCAAAATTTTATTCTATGCGTCTTATAACTTTTATCGCGCCGCTCCGTAAGAGGCGAATTAATCGTCAGCTATAAACTTGGAATAGATCTCGAGTGAGGTTAAACTCCTGTTGCAATCAGCAGCGGCAGCTCAAATTGTAACATTAACCATTCATTTCGTTAATCCACTGTAAACTTTGCTAAATGAAACACGCGGTAAGTTCATAATTGAAGCGAGCAATCAAGAAACTCAAAGCGCAATCTCGAAGCTCGCGCAAAGTTCTCTCCCGGTTTCCTGCACTCCATTGAGAAACTATCAGCGTCGATATTTTGCGATAATTAATGTCGCGTTTTGTATCTATATGGATATATACAGTTCACTAATAGCGCTACAAATTAAGAAAAATACGATCTTTTACAGGAAAAAAGCCGAGCCAAAGAAATATTAATTAAAACCGAGCAACGCGTGGCGATTGAAAAATGAGCCTATCTTCTACCACTAGTAATTCTACGTAAAATGGCTTCGATCTATAATTATATCGAGAAAAGCTATACATATTCGCGGCGAACCGAAGGAGGCGCGAATTAATTAAGCCGTTAGAGGAGTAACCATAGTGCCACGAGTGCGTGTAACGCGATGCGCCGCTTCTACGTCATCTAAAGGCTTCTATATATCTCCGCGCGGCGCTAGCGCGATAATAAAATAACGAACACGCATATGTCGGATAATTTGTTTCGCGGCCACGTTAATTGTCCATGAGACTACAGGCGGTGTAATATACGTACTATATATATAAATAAACTTTTAGCGGACTAACTAATTGAGAAACTCGACACGACGCCGCCACGAGACTTGCGGGGATTTTTTTCTCAGAGTTTGTGGAGAAAGAGAGAGAGAGTGGACTCATAAATCTAGCGGAAACGATCCGAGGATAGAGCAGCGGATGCGCCTCGCGTTTTATTTTGAGCATTCGATATCGACTCTCCCGTAAACTCGATAATGGAGTCTATTAAAAGTTTAATGATGTTTTATTAGCGCTGTAGGCTGCTGGCTTTTTCTCCCCTCTTTGCGTCCAGTCGCTTTTCGTCGGATCACTTTATGCAAATTATAACATTTTGTTATTTATCAACACTTTATTATTAGCTTTATAACACGTAGCTAGCACTCGAATACACAACTGGATATATTTAGAATGGAGAAACGCTGTAAAAAACAAAATCAGCCGATCGCTAAATAAGCTAAGCTGAAAAATCCGGAGCCAAGCCCTCCGATTTTTCGCATTCCCCATCGGCATTTCCGTCGACTCCGTGCTCCTCTCGCTCTTTCTCTTTCCTTCCATCCTCTCCGACTAGCGGGCGCGCAGTGTCGCGCGGCTCCTTCCGTCCGGTTTTATCGGCGCAACTGTAGCAAATTCCTGGTCGCCCGTGCCCGCGTCTGGGCTCGCGAACGCGTGGGCGCCGCAGCAGACACACGCGCCTGCGGAGAGGCTCGCGCGACTCGATTATATTAGAAGCAGGTATACGGCGTTCTCCGCCGCTTATCGCCCGGACACTGGCCCACATTAACGCCGAGCACGTATAATGGAGCTTTATACATATCCCGCCAGCCAGGGGGTGATCTCGGCTGACATGATTTTTCGGGAATGCCGAACGAGGACGCATTGTTCGCGAGACGGATGAGGAGGCTTCATTGTTCTCGGCAGTTAAGTCCGATGACGTTGTGGTTAGACGTGCTGGTAGATCGATCAGGTGGAAAAATAAGGATTAGAGAAAAATTGGAGCGATTTGAAAATGTGGGTCAGAATGAGCGCCTCTTGTCCGTTAAGGAATATACGTACGGGTTTTTTCTTGCGAGGAGATTGTAAGAAGCTTAATTTTTTTCGAGACAATATTTGCCAAGCTTCTGCAGCAGCTACTATATAGCTCCTCTTTAGTTACGTGAAAAAAAATTGTTTGACGCATCCGTATAACAACGTACGCATTGACCGGCTTGGACGAAGGAAAATTTTCCAATAGATATTAATATATCGTGAAATTAATTTAACCCTACAGCGTTAAAAACACTATAAAGTCAATCGTTACGATGAAACACGATGAAAAGCTGAGATATTCTTTACTTTAACGTTTACAGCATTAATATCAAGTATTTTTTCGTAATCCTCGGTGTACCGTAGAATATTGCAACTGTATATTTAAGTTGCGTAAATTATATTTTTACGAGAACGTTTTCCATGAATACTCCTCCTCCACAGAGTAGATCTTTAAAGAACTTAATAAACCGAAGCGTTATAATTCATAAAAATAAATCGCAGAAAAACCAGAGTTTGTAAAAGGTCGGTTATGACTTTGCAGCTCTCGGGTGCAGTACAACTCTCGTTTCCATCTCTCGAGATTTTCACAACGACTTAATTACTCGGAGTTTTGCACGAGTGCTGCTACAGCTATACGTGTCTGGACTGGCGCGCGGCGTGGCTCGTGAGAAAAGAGAGCGCGAGCGACGAATTAAGAGGTGAAAGAAACACGGCGCGCTCGAGAGAAAAAAAACACCGGCTAAGAGAGAGAGAGATGGAGAGAGAGCGCGAAAACGAGACAGACTTCCGCAGAGAACCGGGCGAAAGAGGTAAACCGAGAACGAGACGAAGGAAGAAGAAGACAATCGCCATTAATTATCCGCGTCTAGCGTAACCGAAAATTGAAACCCGGATGGTTCTTGAATTTCATGCCAATCTCTTTCCCCCCGTGTATATATATATACACACTACAGCTCAGCCGTCGACGTGGTCTTGTTCTTCCTCGCTTCGTATGCACGCGAATATCGAGGTCACTGAATTGCCGTCTAATTCGAGGAGACCAATGGGAAGATGCGAAGGAGAAAGAGTGTGTACATACTTTCGTTGGAACGAGTGTGACGATAGAAGATGATGGGAAAGAATGGCCCGAAACAGGCTCGTGATCGTCTATGCGATTCGGGTGAGTCTAGCCATCGGCGAGTGTGGACTAACCAGTCAGGATAATTTTTTGTTGGCCGATGCCAAAATTGTTAATTTTAGAAACTAATTCACGCGACCCGCGGCATAAATTTGTTATAAAATTGTCAAGTGAGCGATATATTTCAGACGGGTAGCTTCTCGAATTTTCAACGTTAAAGTTATAAAAAATTTGATAAATATCCCTTTCAGTTGGATGGATGTATTTGCTGATTGGTCGCCTTCTTTTTTTGCAGAAACGTAGACCCCTCAAAACTGACTAAACGTTCGCGGTCCAGAAAAGCATTAACAGATGTGTATTCATAGGTAGACCAGGGAGACCTACAATATAACCCGGCGATGAAGTGTCATAGAAGCAGAGCAGTTAATTCGGTATGAGAGAGCAACAGTTGATTTTGACCGATGGCTGTGCATTTCAAACCGCGCGATTTCACAGCACATAGTGCTCTGGAGAACGAAGATTTATCACCGCCGGTGACGCGTGGTTTCGCTTGTTATTTTGCGTTTGTAGTCTGCGTTACCAGGTTCGCAGTACAAGTGAGTGCGTATGCGAATGCAGATTTTTAATGGAATTGGTTTGCTTGATTTGAAATTTCGGGAGATAAGAGCGACACCGGTGTATTTCGAAATGACTTACGTAACGTGAAGATTTACAGCATAACCATATGGATTTCGTGACTCACCTATAACATAAAGAACAAAATAAACCTTTAGTATTAATGCATATATAGAAAATTTGTATTAATACACGTATAAGTTTTGTCATGTTAATTTTCATCTTTCAAGTACAATGTATACAGTACCGATAAAAATCAAATTAGAACTACTCTCGTATCAGACAGAAGGACTCTGAGCTCCATTTCTCGCTCGATTTATCGGCTCTTTACGCGTCTGTCGCACGATTTGGCCGCGCGCAAAATGTAATCTCGCGCTCAGGGGAACTGCCCCCTGAGCAGTGCATCGTCATCGCGTGCTTATTATCGCGCGCGAGACAGAGAAGGTTCGAGCGTTTCATTATCATCGACGCCCCCCACTTTATATATATATATATATCGCTGGCGAAACAGTCTTTGTTCCTTGGCTGCAGCTCGTCGGCGCATGAGCCCAGATAGTATGGTTCAGAGATTGGAGAGGAGAAGACACGCGAGTCAGACTGGGTCATAGGAAAGTGTCGACTTACATATGTATATAGGAGCAATGATATGGTAATGCAGAATTGGTAGGCTGCCGATGTTGCGGAGGAAAATTTCGCCTGTTACTCGTTGGGACAGTGACGCGCGCGTAATTGTATGGAAAATGATGTTTTATTCTACTCGTTGAGATCGAGGTAAATCCGGTATTAATATTTATAGTATGGAAACTTGCCTTGGAAACCGTGAATGCAAGAATGCAGTGAGCGAGTGGAGATGATTTATTAAAATCTAAAAGCAATTGCGTTCCATATATAAGCGTTTGCGTTTATACTGGTTTAATTCAGTTAAGCTTGAATATTTAACATCCTACAATAAATTCTTAATGTCGTACATGGAATTTAATTCTGTTAATAGAATAGTACAGGTACAATCGAATAATTTATAATAATTGTGTCAGTACACTATAAAATCGATTTTCCATTAATACCACTGCGGTCTTTTATTCTCAACTACATAAAAAATAAACTGGTTTCAATTACTAACTAAAAACATGAAAAGAAAGTGTTCAATCCTCTTACATAGATTTTAAAATATAAACTCCAATAAAAACAATGTCTTCTATAGCCGAGGCAGAGTAAACGAAACCTCTCAGGAGCAGTCAAGCGTTCTCTCTCTCTCTCTCTCTCTCTCTCTCTCTCTCTCTCTTTCGACTCTGCAATTTCGTCCCTTCCCATGAGTCTGCGTGACAACGCGTGCATGCAACAGCAGTAACTCTGACTCGTCCGCTTGACCGAGTGACCTTCGCGCCCCAGTCCTGGCGAACAATACTACGACATAGACGGAGCGACGGTTCCAAGACAAAGACAGCAGACAAAACTCACGTCCAATTGTAAACTGCTAAAAGTAAAAATTCCAGAGGAATATAATGACAAGGTTGTACTTTTTACAAGAACACTGAAGCTCGTTTTAGTTGCGAGTGCGGGTATATCGACATTTCGATGGACCTTTGACTCTTCTCATTCGTTCTCGTGTCACTTTGACGCTTGACGCGCTTTTGTTGGTAGACTTGTATGTTTGCAGTATACATTTGATGTACTTTGACTGAGATGAAGCGAAATACAGAATCGATCTCGCAAAAACGATTCTCGAAGTGTATAGCCAAATGCGCAGGGAAATATCATTATTATGCAATCTGTACGTCCACACTAACAACAACCATAAGGTATATAGCGTATCATAAATCAAATCAGCGTATTTCGAATTCGATTTTCATAACGTACTCTATGATTATACAACCGGCTAAAATGATGAATAGCATTCGTATAATTGTGTTTTCAGAACTTAGCGTTCAAAATCGATTCTCAAATTAGAACAATCATTCTGTAAAAAGCTGTCATAGTCATTTTATTACACATTGAAAACTCGAGCTCGAGCTCGGTTCGGTAACTTTCAGTCTACATTTACGTAAGCCAACATTTCACGTGCATAAGACACACACACAGGCACACTGCAGAACCGCGACATTGTTGAAACGCTTCCCTGAGCTCTCTCTCTCTCTATATATATATATATATATATATATAGCGAGAGAAAGAGACCTTTCCGACAATGAAATATATCTCCCTAATTCGCCGCAATTGATTTCTAAATTGCCTCTTACCGGCGATTATCGTTTTCTCGTATATATAATATATATGCGATAAACCCACGAGGCCTACCGGGCTCAGCTGCACTTAGTCTCTCGCAATATGTAAACATTTGTCTCGGGCACATATTATATATATACACGTAATATTCGCGCGCACGTGATCCTGTCTGTTGCCGAAGAAAGAGTAGAACCGCCAACTGAAAAGGCTTGTACTCGAGAACGTCACGTTTTGTCGCGACTGATGGGTACTGGATCGGATTTTGTTTTATGCTATATACGATATAATAAGTAGTTGTTTATAATAATGGGACCTCGCTCGCCGCGGGATGCCATTTTCACTTTTATGAGGGCTTCCTAACGCGGTTACTTTTATACGCTTTCATATAACCGTGACTTCTCGCTGTGTGGAGAAGAATCGATTTTGTTATCGAGTTTACCACTTGTACGAATCAGCCGGTTAAATTATTTATTTTTCTATTTAATTAAAATCGATTATCTGGTATATCTGTGTATACCGGAGACCATAAAATTTTGACGAGCTTCATTGAAGAAATCGAGTAGAATCTCAAATTATATATAGTAGCAAGATTAGAGAGCTAATGAGCCCATTATGCGCTCACACCCGAAGCCTCTGAAAAATTCAGAAGCACGTTATTTTTAAAGCCTTTTAAATCACTACAAAAAAGAATAAAATAATACTCTGTCGGTCGTCTATTCGATATCGCTTTGGAAATGCGTCATCGCGGATCATCCTTTCTCTTCGCAAATAAGCAATTATATATATATGTCCGTCCCCGAACAAGTTGGCAAAGAGCGTGAGTCGACCAGTATTCTTGTTTAATTCCTTTTCCCTTCTCTGAAATAATCAATTCAGCGCAGAATACGCGTAAGCCGCGCGATAACCGGCTATTTGAAAACTCCATCGAGGGCTTCTCAAAACGAAGAGCCACATCGCAAAGGCTTTTGAGAGCGACGATGAAGCGCGGGGCGCAGAAACGAAGTAAGCCCGCGGAATCCCCAAATCCCTCGTATCTCCTTCTCGCCACAAATGTCGGGTATTAAAAGAATCGTCGGGCGACTTTCAATTTTTGCTATATATATACTGATTTCGCATCAAAAATTTTGACTCACAACGCTGATCAGAGGAGAGAAGCGACGAAGTTGGTCGTTTTGTCGTCACATCGCTGACGCGCGTATCCCTAAAAGCGCTAAATCATCGTCAGCCTTGAAGATGTCGAGGTATATATACAGCAACGAGGCGGCGAGGTAGTTCGATCGGGAAAACGAGCCGTGCATATAAAAATTGCGAGTACGAAATTAGCCGCGGGAAGAGGTTTTACGCGCGCTCGTACATATATAGTACGTTGAAAGAAGTATAATGATTGAAAGATATGAGTTATTGTCGTTTTGCATTGGTGGCTTTTGTTACGCATCGCGATGATGAATGCGAATAAAAATGTATTCACAAGCATGGAATTGAAAACATGGTGCGAATCTAGTAAAAATATTTCACGAATTTTTAACGATTAATACACTTTTCTTTTTACATTCAAAACTGATGATAAAACGCGACTAATGCGCACACTTGTTCCAAACAATTTTTCAGAGAGTATTGTTATAATAAACAACACACTAAGAATAACGAATTTACGAATATTTTCCCCGGAATCGAAGGAAAAACATGTTTTTCTACTATTTACATTGTTCTGCATACATGCGCAATCTTTTCAACAAAAAAATTCAGCCCTCTATAAATATTTTTCTTTCTCTGGTTTACCTGTCCACGCGTACACACACTTGGCCCTTAAAAGACTCGAGTCTAAAAGTGCAAGTTGCAAACCCTCTCGCGTATAAGTATACTTTTCACCTTCACTTATGGCCTCTGCAAAGTTCGACGCACGACCTTCCACACGGCTGCAGCGCGATATCCATCTCTTGCCGCGCGTTCGCATCCTTTTTCCACTCTCGCCGTCGTCCACTATCCACGAAACTATGCCACACAGCCAACTAACTTTTTGCCCCGAGCCAACTCTCTCGCGCATCGTGACTTCTGTACAAGGTTTTCCACCTAAAAAAAGGAGAAGCGCTCGGAGAAGACACCGCCGCAGCGCGACACGTCTATACCGTATACTCTCGCTTCCCGCAGCGCATTAACATTCCCCGTGCAATATTCGCGCGAGTTTCCGCGCCAAGGAAAGTAACGGCGCTCGTAATTTAGCCGCGAACTCTCACTCGTTCGTGAGCCTCCGTAAGCGATTGTTTTATATATCGTGACTTGGGGATTCTCAGCGGTGGCTTGTTTTTTCTTTATTTCTGTGTCTCTTCTCTGCATGCAGTATGTGTATACTACGCTGAATCGAGCCGACGCTTTTTTTCCTTATTGGCCCGTGTTATATACCTATAAGTATAATATTTAGTGTATATGAGGACTCGAACTTGATAATGCGACATGTTTTAGTTATATTCGCTATTTTCGAGGTACCTGAATGCATATGAGAATTCAAAATGTCAGCGTCAATCTACATAATTTATCAAGATACATACAACTTTGGTAAGTTAGTTTACCAACTCGAGTCCACTCAAACTTCCGAATGAAGTTTGCACATGATAATCATACGAAATGAATGTACTTAATTGCAATGTTAACTTAGCACCGTCATCAGCGCATATTTCACTTTTGTTTGAGTGTCGCAATATAACGGCTCGACGACAATCGTTTGTGTTATCCTAACTCCCAGATGCATATCTACATTTGCGTCAAACAAAGTCTTTCGTAAACACTTATACAAATGTTGAACTTGAGTCTCCCAGTATACGTATATATAATAAAAAAATCAATCGAACTGACTTCAAAGCTACAGAGACGAAGAAAAGGAAACTAACTTCAATGAATCGTTTAGAAGCGAAGCCATAACGTCTCATAAACTACACTGGGGTCTCATCAGGACCTCCCGAACACGAGATTCCCAGTCGAAACGCTTCTCAAACACGAGAAGGATAATTATTCCTCAAGCTAATCAGGCAAGGACCACCGGCCAAGCCGCATCTTCTTATTCTCTCTCCCTCTCTCTCTCACTCACACACGGTCACTTACTCTCTCACTCACTCACTCACTCACTCACTCGCTAAGTTTGTGTAACCCACCACTCTCGGCTAGTTTGCGACACGTACGTACACGAAAATGCGCAATTCGCAACAATTTCAGCAGCAGCAGCACCAGACAGCCTGCGGTCTCTCCTGCTATCAGCGTGTGGTCTCTCTCTCCCTCTCTCTTTCTCTCTCTCTCTCTCCCTCTCTCTCTCTCTCTCTCTCTCTCTCTCTCTCTGTCTCTCTCTCTCTCGCGCGCACGCCTCGTCGTCGCCGTAGTCGGCGAGGAGCCTCATGAATATTAAAGCCAGCCGGTTGCGATGGCAGCGCGCAGCTACCGAAATTTATACTAAGGTGCCGAGCTCTTCGGGATAGGAGGGTCGTTTCCTCGGAAGCAGCGGTACGGTGGCTCTTGGCTTCTCTCGCGTGTATATCACATACATATTAGCTTGCTGGTGATTTCTCCGTGTCCAAGAGATGATGGGATTCCATTGTTTTCTCCTTTTTTCGTTTTGTAAGGATAAGGAATGATATCGATTCTGTAGCGTGAGACTTCATTACTCTTATTTACTTTTTTTAAATTTTATTCGAGCGCAACACAATGACTCCGATGACCATTGAAAAATATATTGTAATTTATTATATCATTATAACAGTTCTCTGCAGATCGCCCAGCGCACACTTTACATAGCATTCACTATTAACCCCACCACGATCATCACCGCACTTATCCAATATGGTAGAACCAATTGAATTACAAACGAAACTTTTTTTCTTTTCTGCTTACATATGCCTTAAAATATGTTTCAAGGCATATGTAAAATTTAGTTTAATAGTCTTTTGCATAATTGTAAAAATAATTATTGTTAAATCATTGTCAAAATTTTCGACGCCATTTAAATTTATACTATTATAAGCTCATCACATATGACCTCCTTATCTTCCTCAATTCGAAAAAAGTGTCTAAAAGGGTAGATCACGAGACTTAATGATGAAGAACCTGCTGCGACAAAGCGACCAAGGCTTTGTTTTTCCACGCCGCCTTTTTCTCATCCTCTTCATTTAAAAAAAGAACAGGTATACGAATACAGTCGACTCGCGGCATCACCTTCCCCGCAGCTCTTTTTCACGAGCCAGTCACCGCTGCCCGCAGCAGCTTCTCTTTGTTGTTCCTCCTCGCTGGCCCTCGTTCTTTATTTCTCTGCCTCTTTCTCCGGGGGACCTATTCCACGGTGTCTCTCTCGCTCTCTCTCTCTCTCTCTCAACCAGCTTTTTTCTCTAGAGAAGGGGCACGTGCGCGCGGACAGGAAGCAGTGGCGGTGGCGTCCATTGTGCGCGTTAATATTTATGAGTAGCCCGAGGTAAGGTCGCCAGGAGGACGTCCTTAGAACCCGTTACCTGAAAGGCGATGCCTCCTCGCATCTTTCTTCATCGCGTCTTTGCGTTCTCGCATCCTTCTAGAGCAATGCCGGGGATGATGCACCTGCGCTCATCTCTCCTCTTTCTCGCGCTCGCGAGTGCAGCTGACGCGCGCTGCTATCCGATGTTGCTATTCTGTGAAGCGAAGATTCTTGTAACGGATTTGAGGATATAATGATTGTTATTAAACGCGGTGCATAAAGGTTTATTTTAAAAATTTTTTTAAAGGTTTTTAGAGACTGATCGACGAAATTTGACTGAACACTTAATATTTTTTAAATCTGCAGACCTATGTGCAAAATATTGAAATTATTTTTGCATATATTAAATTAACGGAGAAGTCAATGCCATTCGCTGACTTTATAAATGGAATTCAACATGAGAGAATATTAATGAAACTTTCGAGTTCTATGTAGTATATTGAAATTAAAAATAGAAGTCGATAATGCGATGCTGATTTAAGCAAACAAGTTCCCACATTATTTTCTTGATATCATCATTCGGGAATAAAAGCGAGAGAGCAAAACCATAGATATTGTTTGCATTGATTCAAACTTTTTTTTGTTTTATCAAATTCATATCCGACTACTATGTACTTTACTATCGGCCTGTCGCGCGGAAAAATTAAGTACCGGTACAGAAAAATTAAAAAATATCGCTCAACATAAATCAGTACCCGGCACACTGTGTATATACGCGCATGCTCGCGGTATAAAAATAACGTCAAAGCGGTAAATCATATAGAAGCTTTATTGCATAGATACGCTTCGATTGTATATCGCGTAAAACCCATAAATTATATCTGACTTCGCGCCACGAGCCTCTGCTGCGCGCTCGATGCAATTGACAAGCTAATAGCGATTTTTAATCAAAGCCGCTACATTATATCCAACTTTTTTATCCGCCTACTCGGCGAACCACATTATCAAGGTCAAGCCTCGAACCGTAATATGCAGAGCAGAAAAATCGTCAAGTAAGAACCGCGCGGCTGCGCGCTCCCTTCATCTCGCGAGAAAATCACGTGCTCTCTCTCTCTCGCGAAAGTATGCGCGCACGTGTACCCTCTCTATGTACACGCAATTCTCAGCGCCTAGTCACTCGTTAACGACGGCGGCGCGCTTGCGCGTATCTCCGCTTTAGCCGTGACTTTCTTGAGGCTGCATTGACGCATACAGGGGGGGGGGGGGGAGCTGCTGCTCTCGTGCGTATACGTGAATGAAACTGGACACTTTCGAGGAGAGCAGCAGCCGCCACAGACTCGCAGAGGAGACACACTGCTAACTCGCGAACGATATATAGGTTCGACGCGGCGGAATGCAACAAAGAGAAGCCGGTCTAAGCTCGGCACTCTCCGCGTTGCTGTATATGTACATAGGAGATATAGGCGAGAGAGAGAGAGAGAGAGAGAGAGAGAGAGAGCCACTCTCCCTCTCGAAACTCGCGACCGGCTCCGTTGATGCTGGGACGCAGTGCGTGCGGCTGCAGCCTTGTGTAGCGTGTGGTGGATGCAAGAGATTCAGCTGAGAGATTTGAATTTGTTGATTTAGGAATTTTATGAATTTTCGCGGTTCAATTGTAAATCGTGAAAGTATAGTAGAGGTTTGATCGATGACTTCGTCTGGCGGTATACAGAATTGTTGTGACAATAGCTCGTGTATCTATAGTCATATCTCTGAAATCAAAAGCTAATTATACCTTATGCTCGAATCAATTAGTCACTATATCGATTGGCGTATAACAAGTGACACGAGTATCGGCAAGAAAGAACATTTCTAAATTCGTCGCTTCGCGCTTGATTATATAAGAAACTTCATATAACGACGCGAAAATTCGAATGCAGCTGTCGATTATAGTGACGTTTTCTTCTACATCCGTTAGCGCATAGCCGCTCCATAACGTGCCCTGTATAAACATTCCATTTTTCTCGCCTTTGTGTAGAAGATATTGCTTGCGGAACAGCGATTAATAAGCGTCGATAAAGCGCGTGAGTCACGAGATATACTCTCTCTGCTGCTACATGCGGGATTGTTAATTTCCATTCCACGACAGCACCGCGAACTGTGTATGCTTACCCTATACCCACGTGGGCATCCTAACCCGGCCGATACGACTCCTCAATTTTCCGCGACGCGTCTCGAGAACTTTTCCACTTCCGCCTTCCGCGGCTCTTGCGCTTAGCCGCGTCGATTCCAGGAGCGATAAACGCGGCCTTCTCCTTCTGTCTCTCTCGCTTCGAAAGGGAGCACATAATACTAGCCGAGGAAAACGAGTATTACAGAGCCGGGCCTCGCGGCGGCGCTGAGGAAAAGTTACGCGCGGCGCGAGCGGTTCCCCTCCCCCGCGAGCGCGTGCCGCTGCTCGAGTTTCGCGCCGCTGCTGCAGGCGTAGGCGGCTCCAAGCGGATGTTCCTTTTTTCTTTGCTTTACTTCGCTTTCCGAGACCTCTTTTCTTCTTTCTTTCATTCTTTCTCGCTCGCTTTCGTCGTTTTGCCGATGCGCAGGGAGAATGGATGCCGAGAGAAGATGCGTATATATATATATAGGTGTGTATATAGATAGAGATGCATTTTGCATCGCGGGATGATACCCCGGGCGCTTTCAGTGTAAACAATAATAGAGCTCTATACGATGCTTGTTTATACGTTTCTGCGCCGACTTGTTTACGAGCGGGACTTATTACATTTTTCTTTTTTTTTCACATTTGTTATGAATGAGAGGTAATAACTGCAGCGCGAGATCTTGGATTCGTCGTAATAACGCTTCTATATTTATATGCCCGCGTTATTATGTATTTAGGTATAGATATAGTGAAATTAAATAATTTATATACTTTGAACCACACTTCATAAATATACAACAATATTATAATATAAGCTTAAAATTTGTCCGACTCCGCAGCTAAGCCTTCTGCAATAAAGCTCAGAAAGCTCTATCATCGCCGGAGATCCAAAAAAGAAAGGCCATTTGTAAAAGCTCCGAACGATGTAGAGCATCATCACGATGGCGCATCGACGACGACTTTTTAAAAAGAAATTTTTCTCAGCTGCTCGAAATAGAGCCGGACTCTCTCTCTCTCTCTCTCTCTCTCTCTCTCTCTCTCGCTCCCGGCTTTCCTCTTTGGCGGCTCGCGCGCTGGATCTACCGAAATACAGCGAAAACGAGCACGCCAGCGACGGAATTAGAATCAGCTGTTTCCACGTAAATAACTGCGCGGCATATAGCGCGTATAATACTGCCTCCCAGGCATCTGCCGCTGTACGAGAGAAATCCCGCCGCTGGCCTATAATCGAAGCCGCACCGCAGGTAGTATACGTAGTACTTGCATCGCATTCCAGCCGCGAAGGTATTACAAAATGCCTCGAGACTCTCGCGGACTTTATTAGATAACGCGCCGGCAAATTAGAGCATCGTCCGAAGGAATGGGGGGGGGGGGGGGGATCAAAAGAGAAGAGCTGCGATGCGGAGAAGACTGTTTTGCGAGACCGAGCACGAGTGTTATTATTATACGTGGCCCTCTTCCGAGGATATTTATCGCCGGCTCTACTGCTGCTGGCTCGGTGCGGAGCTGGGACTCTATTTCTTTTTTCTTTTAAAGCGTAATTTGGAAGTATAAAGACTTTTGCCTTTTTTACGCTGTCTTATCCAATTCCAATAGATGCTTCGGTACTAAAACGAATTAACAAAAAGTAAGCCTTTGTACACCTTTCGGTACCAGACACAAAAATTACGAACGAACTGCGTTTCCTCGTGAAAAAAGCTTGTCGAGCTTTGACAGAACCCATGACGTTCTATATAACACGAAACTCCGAGTATATATGCGAGAACGACGAACGCACACGGGCGCTATCGACGTTGGCGCAAATTAATCCGTGATGCGCTCGCTGACGGTCTAAAAAATAACCAAGGCAAATTTCAAAACAGCGTTTCACGTTGCACAAGCGCGCGTTATCAATGATACCTCTCGCAACGCTTATAACAGATGCTTTTTGTCCCTCTACGCGCGTATTTTTCCTTTGAGACGTTTAATATTGCAGCTATCGCCGGACGTAAAGCTTCCGAGTATAGCGCTTTTACGACTATCGCGCAGTCGTGATGCATCATAAGTTATGCAGGAAGTGCATTAACATCCTCGCGCCGCGGATAAGCGGCGTGAACGAGCGAAATTTCATGAATTCAAAATGATAAATGCTCAACGATGATCGCGTAAATCGAACGAATTTATCAAATCCATCCGGTTGATTTACAAGCCGTAAACCCGATTGTCATCTATGTGTGTGTGTGGCGAAGGATATATTGCCACATAAACAAATCGACGTGTATTTACATTTTAATCTCGTACAGATATTTCGCGATTTGACAAAGAAATTTGGATTCTTGAGTGTGAATGCAGGCGATTTTTTCATAATTATCGTATCACAGTTGACTAGGCTCCATATGTAAAATTTCAATTGCAAGTGAAAGGATCAAGTCGAAAAATCTGTTGAACTGAAAGTAAACGCAAAGATTGTGATAGACAGTTGAATATCTTGATATAGCATCGAATGCCTGGGTAGAATGAGAGTTGACGGGTTATTGAACTGCAGTATATATATACACATAATGGTCTTAAAACTAAAAATACGATGATAATCGATTCCAAAAAAAATCATCTTTCAGATACAGCGTTAACTCATTCGCAAATAAACAAATAAGAGATTCATGTAAATATCTTGTTCATATCGTTGCGCGTTGTATTCAGTAGTAGCATCATCGCTCTGCAGCAGTTCGCAGTCCATTCTGGCACGACCGATAAGCCCGAATATCTGCAGTATAAAAGCGAAATTTCGCATAGGCGCGTCGATGGTGATAATATATCGACGAGAATCGTAAATCGAACCGCTGCTCCGAGGCATTAGCACGTCGGCGTAGGAATGCCGTGTGGCTGTTCGTCAGTATATATATATATATATATATATATAAGATTTTCGCGGCGCGTGATATCTTTATGACAAGGTTTTACTGCAGAATCTCTTGTGAAAGATTGAAAAACAAAAGTCTGCATTTACTCTGCGGCAGTGCAGTCTTTACATTTTTATTGTTTAGTTGTCAACTATCAGTCAGTCTACAATAGGTACATACATTCCTTTTTGCCGATTGAAAATTAATAATAATGTATGATATAAGCATAGGTTAACGCGAGCGCGCAAATGTTTTATCGGCTTTAGAATTACGAGAGTGGTAAAACCTTGAATTGCGGAGAATTAGAAAGTTAATTCGCCATTATACACCCGTCGTCCATTCTCAGAGACCAAAAATAGCGTCACTAGTCGAGGCAGTAGCTAAGTAACAAACACGCCAGCGCCTAAAAAAGACATTTTACCCTCATAATCCAGATCAGACCAATCTCTTCCAAAAGCATTAAAATCGCTGCGGTGCAACCCATAACGAGCTCCACGGCGGCCAGTAAAATCTCGCTATATTTATACCTTCAACTATGCATGTAACCCATTTCGAAAGAATTAAAAAATTGTTCTCCCAGCATTCCCGGCTCAAGGAATAAGGCCGCCGCGCGCTGCGTTAACGTTATGCACACATATACGTATGTGTATATATATACTGGGAGCGCGCGGTCGACTATAAGATTTTTTTATGACTCGATCGTAAAAAGGGGGAGGGGTATGAAAAATAATTTTTCATACTGCGAGAGCGCCACGAGCTTGGCTTCTTTGTTACGGCTCGGTATAAAAGTCGACTGCGTAAAAAATAGCCGAATCGCTCGAAATTACAGTTTGATATTAATTTTCAGGTGCGACCTCGTATATATGAGTTCAGGCAACAATGTGCGCGTAAAAAAGGGATGAAGACACTGTACTCTACTCGACACAATGATATGGGTCAGTTCCTTTTACCAGCGTATAACGTGTTAACGGAAGTGCAAATCGATAAAGCAAAAATAGATGCATGATATAATACTATATACAAAAGATCACAACTGGAGAAAAAATTTATTATCGTCTCACATAGAATGTATGATGTAGGGCATGAATTTAAAATAAACGTTAATCCATCAGCAGCGATCTTAGAATCGAAGAACGAAATTGCAAATTATGTGCACAACCGGCGTACTGCAGCAGAGATATGTGGACATAAAATTCACTCCAAACGGAGGTACATTGATAATAAAAAGATTCTTCAAACCATGACTATAATGTACATATAGATATAGTTACGCACAATATGAACTTCAATGCGTTTAGCTAAAATTTAAGCTTCCCGCACAAACTGCTCCACATTTCGCCCTATCCGTGCGCTGGAGAGTTGTATACACCGATAACCCAGTGGCGTCGTAAAGCAATCATCGTTTCTGGGTTAAAACCTCACTCGCTCACTTTATTTCCGGCCGCTTAGAGACGAGCGCGCTCGCTCGCTCGTAAAAATCCGACACCTCAGCCCGAATCGTATATACGCGTATATATAGTACTCTTATATACTCCTTGCAGGAGCAAGAATCAGGCCGAAGGATACAGTCGAAGAAACGCCGATACTGCAGCTGCAACACACGCCGCGAGTCAAGCTCTCCTCTAGAGTCCACGGGAAAAATCAATTAACCCACTTTCAAATGCCAATCAGCTCGGCGTATGGAATTATTTTTTCCATCACGTGCAGCCGCGGCGGTGGGTAACGCAAAAATCATCGGCTAAAATTATACACGCGGACGACGCAATTTAGCGTGTAGCTATATATACGCGCCGTGGCGATAAGTGTCGCTTAGGGTCCGCTCGAATAAGAGAAGAGAAGAGAGGCACGTAAGATGGGGAAAAAAAGAGGCGTGCACGCTCTCGCGCAAGCGAACGGCGTATATATTTCTTCCCTATACTTATCGTAATCCCCGAGAATTGCGCTGCGCGCCGTAGCTTGTCGTTTGTGCGTTAGGGATTTTTCTATACTCGCCATCGACGAAATTACGTTTCTCGAATATCTCTTATAAATTTTGCGTATCGTCATTTCAGCAAAGACGTCCCGTGTGTGCGGTTTTAGACTGAAAAAAAGTACTTCTGAAACTGCACTTACTCTTCCGCAAACTTTCGGGATTTTTAAGGTATTGTGGGCGTAGAATGCTGAGGTATCGTATTGTTTATGCGGTAATAAAATGTTTGCGAAGCCTTATTTTATCGGATATAAATGACTCAATACTTAACCTTCCAAATGGAAACAGTAGCGATTTCGTTGTTACGGAGGGTATTATTTTATTTTAGGATGCTAAAATTTCAAAATTAATTTGAAAATTTGTATGAAAAAATTTTACTTTCTAAATGTGAAAGAGTAAGAAGTCACTTCTTTAGAAGCTCTATTAAGTGACTTGTTGCAAAGAGTGACTCAATTTTAGCCCCTACTTTCACTTGCGTCGGGATGAGGAATAAAATGAATTTATTTTACTAATTTTTTTTATTAAAATATTAGGTATACGATCAAACTATATATGGTTTCGATCAACGAGAATCGTTCGACAGGCCGCTCAAGTAAATAAGTGCACTTCAGCATTGACACGAATGTATGCCCAACAATTATCTACAGCGTGTCTCATCAACAAACAAAGCGAAGATTAATATACATATATTTTAAGAATAATAATATGTAATACTTAGTACAAGCAGTAGATAGACATAAAAGAAAGCGAACATTCATAGACGTCAACGTCCATTATACACATCTAAAACCTCCGCAGCTCTCTCCCCCCCCCCCCTCGTCCCATTATAAAACAAAAGCCTAAGCCGCTCCGGGTCAGTGTCTCCATTCGACTATATACACTTTTTCACTCTCTCGCGCTCTCCTGCGCGCACAGTCTTTTATTCGGCTCTCCCCTATATAGGATCTAAAGCAGTCGTGACTCGAGCACGTCGGCGGCGGCGACGAACTAGGAAAAGGAAACCCTGATGCAATCGAGCATCTCGAGTCTGCTGCTCCCCACAGGCAGCCAGTGCTGGGGAAAGTAATTTCATTAGTGTCTCTGTCTCGAGCTGTTTAGGAGAGGCGGCGACGCGCGGCGTTGGCTTTGCATGTGGATCGTGCTGCGGCCCTTCTCGTCTCGCCGCCGCCGTTGAGAAAGTGCTCGCGAAAAAAGGTCGCGCGCTCCTCGATGGAAATCGAATTTGCTGCTGCTCCTGCTGTGCCAGTCTGCGATGTATACGGAAGAATAGTTCGTATGGAAGACAGCATTTCAGTGCTCATTATGTTACTTAATATATTTTATATTATAGAGTGCGTGATGGTGAAAATTTGAAAAAATGCGCTTAATCGGAGATCTGTCACTTCGATATATAGTGAAGAGTCGTCCAATATCAGTGTTTATAACTTTCATCGCTAAATAATGCCATCATACCTCGAGGAATGGTTGTTTCTTTCTATTTCTTTCTCTATAATTAATCATAGACTCAGAATTAGGTCACGAAAATTTTCGTGTCGATAGACGACCATTTAAGGAGAAATTTGTTTTCGGATTTTAATTATGGTCGCAACTCTATCAAAGCTTTCAGACGTAATTGCTAATCATGCTGTACTGGACAACCTTCCTCTACTCTTCGAAGAAATACAGCTGCCATCGTTTTCAGGAGATCGATCTAGCCGAGCATGTCTGTCGAGCACACACGAATCTCCGCGAAAACGAAACCAGAAGCCCGTCGAGCTGAAGTCGACTGCACTCCCCCTGACCAAATGCAATACCCAAAGCTAGTCCACGAAAGGAATCGAGGTTGCGTTGCTTGCCACTCAGCAGCCGCAGAAAGTCGAGAAAGGAAAGGGCGTCGGCGTGGAGCGAAGAAGAAGAAGATGAAGAAAGACAAGCGCGACGGCAAAGCCCCCACCCCCCTTTCTCTTTCTCAGTCAGCCGAAAAGAGAAAAATCCGGGAACCTTGCGCGCGCAAAAGTAAGTCCGCGAAACTGGCTCTTGCGGGCGGATAACCGGTATACCCGGCGCGCGCTTCTGCTGTGCGCAGCCGCAGAACGGCGAAATATATCGGTGCCGTATAATCCCCCGGCACCATAAACGCGCCCGAGCGAACTTTTTACTCCCGGCTTGGTGTGCAGAGCAGCACCGTTACCATCAGATGTGTATATATATATATATATATATATATATATATATATATATATATATATATATATATATATGCAAACGACTGCAGTTCGCGGACTGTTACATCTGCGCCGGCCGGTATATATATATATATATGATATGTAATATATAGTGTTGTAGAAAGGAGTGTGAAGGAGATACATGTTGATCGTTTGAGAGAAAGGAGAGAATCGAGGAGAGAGGGGGCGAGGAGACGCTGAAATCATCATACGAGAACATAATACAACAGCATATTATAGCTCTTTGCAGCAGAAGAGCAGGTCGCGTAAAAAAGCGCTCTCGCGGAAGTGGGCGCAGCAGCCCCGTGAAAGGATCAGCTGAGGTTATCTCTGGCCCCGGCAAAAAGCGTTTTCCCGCGAGAGAAAGAGACTTTTGCGGGGGACGGGGGCGCAAAAATGCGAGCTGCGCAATCGGCCCTCTCCCGACGTAGTTTGATTATCCGCGCGCGCGCGGCACAGAGAAAGAGAGTTTAGAGTGTCGGCCCGAAAGAGAGATTAAGAAGCGAGCGATGCATTGTTCGAAGCCATTATTGAGATATCGCGAGAGATTTTACTGCGCTTCCGCGGAAAGCTCTCTCGATTCAATTATATCCTCTCGACTATATACCATATACTGCGTGTTATTTGAATTTACATTGTAATCTATATATACATATATATATATATATATATATATATATATATATATATATATATATATATATATCGAGTCGCAAAGTGATAGTACGGTAAGGTCGAATACGCACGCGTGTAGATAAACAGCACGTACGCCGCGATCGGCTTTGAGAAACGCCAAAGCAGTGCATACTCAATAATCCGGGTTTGAATTTCCTCTCAATCCTGACGCATAAGCTGCACGGATGAATTGCCCTCTCCGCGCGCATAACAAAGGCCAGGCAAAATAGAGCTGTCTAATGTGCTCTGATTTAGCATCCGCATTTCCTGCGCCCTCTCTCTCTCTCTCTCTCGAGCTTCCACAAGCTGTGCGCAGTCTACGTACAGCGTTCCATCTCTCGGCCTGCACTTCGACCTAATTAACGTTTCACAATAACACGCCGCGTTGTCATACATATAGCCACCCGTGCCATGAGAAATTGCGACTGCAGCGCGCGCGATCGGTTATGCCACTGCGCGGGGAAGGAAGGGACAATGAGCGAACCCCCTTCATATAGTTTCGCGTCCTCCTTCGGGCTGTGCTCGCGCGCGAGAATTAACTGCGAAATGCCGTTGCTCTCCGTTCCTGCTATAGGCGCTCGCGCGCTTGATTAATGAGCAATCGCCTCTCCGTGTATAGCCGCGCTCGGTACACGAGAGAGTGTAGAGGCTTAACCCTCTCTTGCCGCCGCCGTGTGCGCTCTCCGTGTTCATTGTTATATTGATAATTATCACGTCGCCGTTTATATATATACCCTGCGCACTCGTTTCGTACTGCGTTACACTTTGTGCCGCTCAGCACAGCTCCTATATATATATCCTCTCTATACACGTGTGTAAGTGTGTGTATGTTTGAACTCGTTTCTACGTAGTCGGTTTGTCTCTCTCGCTGCGATGTCTTTTTTTACTTATGCAGATAAAAATTCAGCCGGCTGCCGGCTAATTAATCGGCATTGTTAGCGAGTAAGTTGTAATTAAAGTATGTGTACGTATGTCCGCACGCTGCTGTGCTCTCAGAAGGTGTATTGTGTGCGCGGATACACATATATATGTATACATGGGTTTTCAAATAAAATAATTAGTTTTCTCCGTAGAAACAGCTAGTTTTTCTTGTTATCGCGGCGAATAATTGGATTTCTGAGAGATGTAAAAAAAAGAGAGAAAAAATTCAGCCTCGTTTAGCCCTTTGTTCTTATAGTGGGTCAATACTCGGAGATTTTTTTTATATACGATCCGGTGATAGCTACGTCCTTGGTCGATTGTTTTCGACGAGGCATTTTTCGCGATCGAATGGAAAATTGAAACTCATGCACCGAGCAATTCTTACAACAAATTGGCTTATACTCGTATACTGGTACATCATCGAGGAAGAAAAAAGAAAACGCGCGACGACGAGGCAAAATTCGCTCTCGCGCACCTGATCCCCACGTCGTCGTTGCGATTCGAAAAACTACTGCGATCCCTCCGCGCGATTACGTCCTCCTTCCTCTCTTTCAGCGCAGCAACATATTATAGCGTCTCGAAAGCGAAACCAGTAGCCGCCGGAGAGTCGCTCGCAGCGCAGCAACCGCCGAGGACACAAACAAAGAGAGGCGCGCGCGCGCGAAGCTGCCCCGAGCGGCAGCTACCGGTCGTGCGTGCCAGTTCCTCCTTTTGCTGAATATATATACACCATCCTCTCCTTCGCGAAGAATAAAAAGAGCGAGCCCATGCATTATAATACAGTGTTTGTGCGTGTGTCGCCTACGCCGATTTTTTCTTCGCAAGGACGAGCACAGAGAGAAAAGCGGATTTGCACTTTTATAACTTTTCTAATTATGGCCGGGATGAAGATGGGAGGGAGAAAAATGCGGCGATCGAGTGGGAGGATTTGCTTTTCATAATGACGGCTAATTAGCCTTGCGGTGCTTTAATGCCGGGAGTTCGAGTTTTTATCGCCTGGTATATGCGCGGCTCTCTTTCTTGCATCAACGAATCGCGATGCAGCTGGAAAATTGTCAGCATCGCGCTCCTCTCCCGCTGCTGCATCAAGGTCAGCTATCTGCTGCTATAATAGCAACGTGACGTTTCGTTGGATATTATGAATGGTCTGGATAGCTAATTAAGATAGGATCGGTATTATTAGATCTTAAGAGCGATATACTTCTCTCTTTTGTATAACGGAACCGACATAAAGTTCAGGATCTCAAAGTTGTGAACCTTGACATTTCTCCGATTACACCATATTTTGAACCCGTTTTTACTCTCCATTGCAGTGCATACACGAAGCGAACCACCGCTGATGTATACAGTCTCAAAAGTGCGGAAAGCTCTCTTGTCCTCTCATTAAAGCTCGAGATCGGAAAAAACTGCGACAACTTCGAGGAACACACGGCGTCTTTTCCGCCGCGCGAGAATACACCAACCCTCTCTCGGACGCAGCATCTTCTTCTCTCAGCCGAAAAAATCCGGCCTAATGAACTGAATCTCGGCTCTCTGCGCGCGCGCGCGCGCGCAAGAATCCAGGTCCTGACGACGGGCGCAAAGCGGCAGCGGTCGTATAGAACAGCGTCCGAGGATCGGTACATCTTTACAGTATACACACAAGAGTGAGAAAGAGCAGTAAAGATCCTCAACCGCTTAACTCCATAGAGAAAGAGTATAGAGCGCGAGAGGAAGCGAGTATCTCCGGAGAGAGCTGGCGCGCGTGCGAGAATACTGCCATTACACACGAACAACGAACGCGCGAAAGGCAAAAGGGCGACGAGGTGTTACGGGGGCTCTTGGTCTTTCCTCCATATATATATATACACATACTTACACTCCTCGCTCGCGCTCCTTTTCGTCTCTTTGCATCCGGGAAGACGGGAGAGAGGGAAGCGTTCACGATATATACTCTCTCTCTCTCTCTCTGTCTCTCTCTCTCTCTCTATATATATATATATATATATATATATATATATATATATATACACGTAAGCCGTAAGTGTATAACGTACGTACACGTATGTGCCGGTAGGGAGAAGGGGCAAAGGAGGAAAGAAAGGAGGGCCCTGCTGCTGTTCCAGCAGCCAGGGTCAGGCGGAGGCGACGCTGATGCTGAGCTGCACTCTACTGCGCGCGGAGAGTCTTAGGTCGCGAAAGAGAAAGAGCTGCTGCTTGCCTCTATGCTCAGCTCTTGTCTGGCGCACTTATCTAAACTCTCTCGCGAGGAAATAAAGCCCGCGATAATAAGCAACGATATAAGGTCCCGAGAGTCGCGCCAGGGAAAATTCGATCGATATACCGGTCCCCGAGCTGCCGCGCTGGACCCTGGCCGTTTTTCCCCGTTAGACATAGGTCCTAATGCGCGACCGCGGACTTTTATGGCTCCCGCTTAGCTCTCCCCCTCTGATGTGTGCAAATGTCTACGCGCACGCGGCTCTGAAGAATTTTATGCTAATGACGCCGCCGAGATTAGCATATACGCTATATTGCCAGGGCCTAAGAATCGGATTTGCATTATTTTTCCAGTGCGCGGCTTTCATTCGCGCCGCGCGCATGCAATCCGCGGCTCGCTTTATGAGCCGGACCGATGCAGGTTGACGAGTTCTCGAAAGTTCTACTTAGTCGTGCTACTAAAGTGCTTTTACGACAACTGCTCGCGTCTCAGCTATGTCGCGAGAATGGAGTAGGCTCGGGGGGCTTTAGTGTCTCCTCGGAATGGGCCTGCCCGACTGATTATGAATATTTCTGCTTGTCCTAATGGGTCTGCTTGAGTGACATAATATGCATGCAAATTGAGTGTGGCGATTCGCGGAAATTGACAAAGCTTCGGCGGAACGCATTCTCTTTGAACTGAATCCTGTGTGTCTGCTGCGCGTATCTGATGTAGCGACAGTTCTCACTGTTCCCCTACATTAGAAAGCTGGCCTGATTGTTTATGATGTTATATTTTTCATTTTCTCGATTTTAAAAACGATTGAAACGTCTAAACGTAAACTTGCAATTATTCTATAATCATATTAGAAATCAAGTTTCTTGCATAAAAATATAGAAGAAAAGCGATCCTTAATTTATGACATTATAAGAGGCGCCTCTTTTACAATTTATCCCCGCCACGACTACATTCTTCAGGACTCATAAGATCATATGATATACACTGGAAGAAGAAGTCGCCGAAGGGATAACAAGAGCAAAAAGACCTATAGCGAAACCTGAGTATGTATTTTATAGTTTAAATTAAGTTGTGAGTTTTCAGTTTTTTATGAAAATCGCATATGATTTTAAAAATTTATCATTTAGTATTATACGAACCAAGTCGTTTTTTACGATAATATGGGTAATTCACGAAATTCAAATTAACGTCCCCTTAAGCAATATATTATATTCGCTGTCTCGTATAACCTTTGAACTTTGACAGTTGACCACGCACACGCATGATCAGTAGAACTATTATAAATCAAGTTACGAAGGGGGAATCAAAATTGAAAGACCATGAAAATCATCAAGTTACAACTTATTTAATGAAAGTTTAACGTTCGTTACTAAAAAACTTGTTATTTTAAAATGAATTTAATGGTCTCTTTGAACGAGGTAAAAGAAAACAAGAATCGGTGGATATTGACACGTCAATTATTGTCGATTTATTAATGTTTAGTTCCACTTCTAATAATAGAATCTGTCATCATCTGACTGATAAGCCCAGTAAGAGATTCGGGGCAAAACGCATATTTACCTGCTTTTTTCATGTTTGCTAACATTTTAAATTGCAAACTGTTAATTTCGTTTACTTCGTTCGTAGAGAGACCATATGAAATTTATTTTAAAATACATCGACTTATCAAACATCGTAGCTGCATCAAAGATGAATTCCCACATTAATTTCCGAAGATGTCTATGTACGAGGCTCGCGATTGACACAGACATTAACAACGCACGTCGAAAAGGGAGGACTGCGAAAACTTCTCTATATTACATACATATATATATATATATATATATACACTCGCGGGCAAGTTTCCCATCAGTTTCAGAAAGTCGCGGCAGCCAAGATCCAAGGCTGCGGCAAAGGCATGCCTCGTCGCCAGACTTTGACGTCGACACGGCAAAGAAGCATCCACGCGAGCGCAACAAGAAACAAGAAACGCGAAAGAAAGAAGAAAATAAGTATAGAAGAGTAAGAAGAAGAAGAAGAAGCAGTGAGAAAATGAAGAAAGCGAATGAATAGAATAAGAAGGTAGAAAGAGACAAAATAGAAGAGGAATAATAAAAAAGAGAAAAAACAGTACTCACCCTGTGAGGCGCTCGAAGGAGTCGATGCACCGCGGCGAGCTGGTTGATGAGCGGCAAGGTCGCGCTGAAGGTGTGCACTGGCGGCCTAGGCGGTTCCGGATACGAGCTCGCATAAGCGAACGGGTCCACGTCGTTCAGATACTGAACCCTGCACGTGAGTGACATTTTGATCTTGTGAGCCGGCTCCTCCTCTTCTGGTGTTGCGCTGCTGCTGCCGCCGCCGCCGCCGCCGCTGCTGCTGCTACTTCCACCTTCACCAACAACACCACCACCACCACCACCAGCACGACCACTACCTCCTTCTCCCTCGACGCACGTACACTAGCACACGCACACGCGCCAGGTTGACACGAGCGTCCTTGCTCAGGGACGCTGGCGACAGCAGCAGCACCGGTGTATATGTGGCAGTGCTGCCCCGTATATGTGTGATATACAAGTGCAGCTCAGCGAGAGGAGGTTTTCGCTCGCCGGTAGCAGCAGAAACGTCGCCGATCGATCGGCTGCATCGGTTACTTATTCTCCTGCTCTGCTGACTTCGTGCCCATGTGTAAGCGAGAGAGAAACAGAGAGAGAAGGAGAGACTGCGAAGCTCCAGCGGCCCGAGGATATATACACTTGCTGGCTATCTCTCTTCGTTCTCTCTCTCTCACTCTCGCACGCGCTGCAGTATATACGCGTGTGCGCGCAAGCGAGCAAGCGAGCGAAAGAGTCTTGCTCGGCCGGCCTACAACACCCGGGAACCGGTTGTCCGCTGTGTCTTCGCCGAGCTTTATTTTTCCATTCGTTGCTGTGGAGGATGGCCACGACGATGGCGCGACTCGCGTCGACCGACTTCTCTCCTTCTTATTCTTTCTTTCTTGGCTGCTGCTGTTGCTGCTGCTGCTGCTGCTACTGCTTCGCTTACTTCGTATAATACCGCTTTTTCTTGCTGCTGCTGCTGCTGCTGCTGCTGCTGAAAGAGACCTGAGGACCACACTATTTTAGCGGGGGGGGATCTCGCTTGGCTACAAACGGGCTCTTGCCTTCTGTTTCGCTCTCTTTTCTGTGCCTCGACTCCCTATACTATATATTATGCAGACTCTTGTTACCCTTTTTGCTCATTTGGATGGGATACGGGACGTATAGGTATATGATAAGTCGTGTTTGTTTTAGGCGCGCGGGGGCTTATTGATTTTAGATTAACGGTTATGGGCTTTTCGATCTCTATAATACGAGCTGCGAATAATTCTTCGAAGCCGAGCTCATAAATTTATTGGGGACGTTTTTAATTTTATGCTGCCACATGCCTCGCGTCGTGTTTTATGGCTAATCGAATTTTTTTAGTGCGTGTCTCATATAGGTATCCGAACAAAAAAGAAAATCGGTAGAGCAAGTTTCGATTCTCCGCCGTGACCAATTATGCGTAACGAATTCTGTTTTACTCTAAAAAGAGACGATCTCCGATGCCTCAAGTTCCCCTCATTAGCCAAAAACAGAGTTGACTGCGTTGCTGCAAGCCGCAGCCGAATTATCGAGTCCTTAAACGCCGTGGCAATGCACGACACCCTTTTTCCCTTTTTCATTCTCCTTTCCTGTAAACGCTCTCCTCTTTACCGCGCGCTTTCTTTTTTTCCCTCTTCTCTCCTTCAACGGGAGCGAGAGACGCGCGCCTCCTTTTTCCTTTCGCGCTCTCTCGGTTCGTTCATTTCGTGAGCCAGGCGAAACTTTCAACGGCAGATTTTATCGAGATCGCGCGCGCGCCAGTTTCCCCCTCAAACGTTGTTGCTGCTGCTCCTTCCTCTGTATTTATTTATCTCTTTATTTACTTTCTTTCTGCCATTAAGTCCCCCAACTACGTACCTTTTCGAAGGTAACTCTCGCAGTATTGCTCGTATTAATCATATCAGCGGCTAGTTCGAATTTCGAAAAATGAATATATGAGCTGGCGAGGATTTTGTATCCACAATATAAACCAAGAAAGAAAAATAGAGACGTTAACTTTGTAGAGACTCGAGGCTTTTCTTATGAAATGAAATTTTTCCTTAACCATATACCAACTAGCCTTAATGCCATACTGTAGTATATATATTACAACAGTCGAAATTACTATAAACCGGCTCTTTAAAAAGTAACAGTGCAGAAGTGAATTTGAGCTAATAAACTTGTTGCAAGCGCGTACGAGACGTGATCGTTATTGCCGATGCGAAAACTAGTATATAGATGCTTTTTTCGTCTCGTTACAAATGTTTCGAAGCGAAACTTTCAAACGACTTTTCTCGCACCTATACAGCGCGTTTCCGTAATGAGAAAATAGACAGTTGCTGACGACAGCTTCGGTAAGCTGAAACGTATTATTTATTTATCGTCCGTTGGCATGAGTAAGTAATTAAACCTCGTTGTATATTATAAGTCAAATACAAACGTCTAGTCTGTTGCTCAACTTTTCAAATTTGTCGAGGTCAAAGACTTTCTTATCGATAAAGGCTGCACTTTTTTTCTGACATTGATACACAATGAGATCTCAAAGTCGACAGGAAAAAACAAAACCCAGATCTAATCAGCAAAAAGCAACCCACTCGAGCATACTCTCCTATAGATGTTAAATCTTAAGGACGAAAAATAGTACGAGCGAACGGTAACATAAGATTACGTGCTAAAAGAGCCATCAGCGCGAATATATACCGATCTCCGAAATTCTCGCAACATCGAGTACAGGAAAACAGCGCTGCTAAACACGCATTCCATCGGTGGCGTCTGCTCGCGCATGCCGATGCAAATCGACGCAAAACGCGCGCTCGCAGTGCGCCAGCAGCAGTAGCAGTACCGCGGCAGTATAGTGCGCGTACAGCAGCTATCTATATATACCGAAAGCGCGTGCACGCATCAGCAAAGAAGATCGCCGCGGGCAGTGGAACGGCGCGCCGGGACGACGCGACGACGACGACGACGACGACGTTAGAGTAGGAGGTATATAGTAGCAACCGTCGTTTTCCGCGGCTGGGATCCTCATAATTGACGTATCAATGGTGAACGGTCTGTCTTTCTCTCTCGCTCGCTCCCGTCATTAGGGATGCAGGAACGCGCCGGCTCTCGCGTGCTGCATGCGCCCTGTCCTTGCGGTAATAAGAGTAGGAGTATGTGCATGCGGTATATGGACATTTCTACGAGAAGAGTGCACCGACTTGGTTGGGCAAGGAAGAAACAGTTTCTAGGGGGCACACCTACCTGACAACGCTTTTGCGGTTCTTTACAATATTCTGAATAGGGATAAAATGTGGCGACAACAAATATTATATATCTCAAAATCAGTTGGACGCATACTTTGACAGGCACTTGAAGTTTTCGTATGGAAAATTTAACGTAAAAGATCAATGACAAGCAGCCATTTTGGCACTATATTTTTTCACCAACTCTGATCCTAGTAAAATTAATTTTTTCTTAAATTTTCCATGAGAGAGCTTGAAGTGGTTGGTACAAAATATATGTACCACTAAGATTCTGTTCACCATTATCTCTTATTCAGAATGTTGTATATAGATCCGAAAAGGGGTGATCCGGTAGGTGTGCCCCCTAAACAATTTGCCTTCTTTTTCTAACCGAGTTACTGCATTTTTCCCGTAGAAATTCTCATATACATATGTACAAGGGGCATATATAGAGGCGGCGCTCGGTCCGCGAAGCTGTCGTGCGACTTCTCTCCCTATACTGCACTTCTCTCTGTATACAGAGCTCGTCTCTCTGTGTTGTGTGCAGAGGGACGAGGAAGAAGAAAGAGGGGCTCTCCCGTTTGCCTTGACGCCGCGAGAGTCTATTGCGGGACATTTTTTTCCCATAGCGAGGAGAGCTTCCGCGCCGCCGATTCAACCTGTTATTTACAGCGCTGTACTCGCGGCTAAATTTCAATCACCTTTCAATTACTACACGTATAATCTTACACGCTTGAAGAGACAATAAGTTAGTATACGTGTAAAACAGAATTGAAAAATCGAAAATTTGAAAGAATAACCGTTGCGGAAACCGTGATGTCCAGCGTTTCGAATTACACGAATCTCGAACGAAAGTAAAAGGTCCCGCTCTCATCTGGACAAACACTCGGAAAAAGCCCTCGGCATCGTTGCCAAGCGCACTGCGCACCGCAGGTACGTCAATCGGAGCCGTCTCCACTACCATAATATATATATATATATATATAAGTATATACCTCTCAGCTTCGGGTCATTGTTTATATACACGTGCGCAGAACGCAGCGAACAGGTACCGAACTGCCAAGTGCATTCTCTCGGCATAATGAGGGTCTTCCTTTCCCCTCCCCCCTGCCGAGCTGAATTTCGGGAAATTGACGTACAACGCGGGCTGCCACCCAACTATACCGGAACAACCCTGATGCGGCACGCAGCTGCATATATGCACAGCTCGATGCTCTCGTTCTCATTTTGCGCTGCCGCGAAGAGCCTATACTCGCTGGTTTACTCTTACTTTCTCGTGAGCCGCATATAGAGGATATTAATCGCGAGACCGAGTTTATGCGGTGCGTATATGGACGCTGACTGTGATTCGTCGGTGAATGATGTAGGGAGAAGATTTTTATTTTTCGACTACATTGATAGATTGAACCAGTTCACGTTTATCGTAGAAATTATATAATGATGTATATACAAGTGCAGAGAATGAGGTTACTTTTACGCCTTTTTTGTTTACGCTCCGAGGAGGCAGTCGGAATTTTGAACAAAACACGCTGATGATACTTTCGAAATGAGAAAAGTTCCAAAGCGCCGCGGAACAAAAGACATTAATCCAACATCCTCTTTCTGTATATATATACGATACGGACGACTTTCCTCCCCTCACTACACTATAGTACTACAGCAAGTAACAATACAATGCGAGAGCGAGCCATCGCAGGTTTACCGAGCGAAATAGCTTGGAAATAGTTCGGCCCTAAAACTCTGTCAAAACAAATCTGATTAAAAAATTCCTCCGCATTATCCGTGCACACCTCTTCTTCGCCTCTCTCTCTCTCTCTCTCTCTCTCTCTCTCTCTCTTTGGCTCAGCCCCGCATACTTGGCCTTCCGCAAGGGCTTTCGTGCGCCGCGCACAAATATTCCAAATAGTTCCGGCCTCAATTTACTAGCTGAAAACCATAATCACCCGGCGCTCGGTCCTGCATGCGCAGCAGAAGAGCGCACCCACGTATACATGTGTGTGTATAAGGAGGAGCGCCTCTGACACTATGCACGCCGCCATCAGGAGGAGAGAAAGAGAAACGACATCGCAGAGAGAGAGAGAGAGAGAGAGAGAGAGCGAGAGAGGAGGAAGGGAGCGCAGTGAGAGAGGAAGGAATTTCTGACGAGGAGAATATAACCTACCGGTGTAACAATACCGGTTATCTCTCTCTCTCTCTCCCTCCCTCCTTCTCTTTATTTCCTTCTGCTGCACGTTCTCTCTCACTTTCCATTTTTTGTCCTCTCTCTCTCTCGCTCGCTCGTTTATACACTCGCTGCGTCTATGTTCGCCGTCTGCTTCTTCCTCGCCTTCTATATTACTACCTTGCGCGCTTATAAATCTGATTGAAAATAAATTCTCCCCAGCTGTATACCAGCAGAATATTTATCAAAAACTCGCGGATATTGCGTCAAGAGACTCGATAATTATAAAGCTATTATTTTTTCATCCAGTTTGAGTGTAGTCGGCTCACGCGAGCTGTAGACAAGTAAATACTCATTCAAAATACATGGTATGTATGCAAGTTCCGCAATAAAAAGTTCTTGATCATTATATACAGTTTTAAGGACCCGCTCGCTTATAGTATAAGTATAAGCAACGGCTGTAAATATCCATATAAAATCAATTTCCAACTACTACGACGACTACTGCGGATTTCTCGCATAAACGACCGGCGAGCTATCAACTATACGAAAACGCGCAACTCCGCGAGAGCCGTCGTAAATAACCCCAAACTCGTCTACGACGATTCGAACTACGCCGTAAACGCATGCATATATACAGTGTCGTTGTGCAAACCTATATATATATATTGCATATTTATACACGGAGTCACGGGGGCAATATAAGCGCGAGAGCGAGCGTTTTCAAAACCACTGACATTCGCCTCCTTTGATCGAGAAAGGATTTCGCTGTTGTGCTCTTCTTTTATCTTCGATTTCGGAGCTTATCGGACGCGCGTGCGCGAGGAGTTCCGCGTGAATTTAGGAAGAATTTATGCATTTGTCGTCGATAAGAGAGTTTTTTTCGCACGCGCCGACGGCTGATAAGGAGAAAGCTGGGCCGATGTTAATGAGTGCGTTCATGCTAATTAAATTGATAAGAATCTTTTTCTGTCTCTCGGTACGTGCATATTATACGGAATAAACTTGATCGTTGGACACTTGACGCCTTTTCCTCGTACTGCATTTTTTCCCGCGTTCGCTATATAATAGCTGAAAATCTGCACCAAATCTAAACGCAGCTATATAGCTCTCGATGAAAATCCATGATGTATAAATCAAAAGGTATTCAGTAGTATATACGCGCGCGACGAAAGGCTTATACGAGGATATATTTCTCTACGAACGCTGCCGCATTACGCGCGGCATCCGAAAAAAAGCTGGCATCAAAATTACATAAAATCCAGCCATCATCAGCGGCACACATAATCCCGATTCATAAAACAGCGCCAGCAGCAGCAAAGCCCCCCTCGGACAATCAGAAAACCATTAACAATCCCACGGACACTTCCCACCAAGCACGTAAATCTCGCGGGAGAATAAAAGGAGAGAAAGAACAGCGGCCGACACCTCGCGCGCACGAGAGTCATTCGAAAGGATGATCCGGTGTGCAGCAGCAGCTCGTCCCCTCCGCTGCGCACGGCGCATAAACACAAGTTGGCTCACGCTGTACAATATGGGTGTATATATACCTATAAGAGAAAATCCATAAAAATCGCGTTTGGTTCTCTGGGACCTTTTTCTTTACATTCTATAGAAAAATAGTGATCCACATTCAAATTTTACGATAAGTAGTCCTTATTCAACAACATATATTTACTGCCCTAGGGCGCAAACGAAAAATCTCTATTTATAGAATCATACAGTATACGGGAATCGAGCTTATATTTCAAAAAAAGATCGTTACAAAAGGTCGTGCATAGGTCAAAAGTTGTCTACGATTGAGAAAAAAAAGAAAAAATCACTTGATTACGAAAAATTTTGCGCAGACAACGTTTAACCTAAGCGACCGTTTTTAACGATTTATTTTCCAAATTCAAGCTCTTTTCAGGTACTATGATTCTATCAATATAGATTTTTTTCGTTTGTGCCGTCAGAAATTAGGTTAAATAATGCTGTGTTCTAAGTAGCCTCCGAAACACAAAGAGAAAGATCCCAGAGATGTAGCACGAATGCTTTTTATGGATTTTCCCATATACAGTCTGCAGAGCTACATAGCAACTCTCAGCGCGCGCACACCTGTCGTCCGCGCGCGCGGCGGCGTTCAACGCTTGAGCGCACGTGAAAAAAAGCGCCTGGCAGCCGAGCTGCAAGCGAGTGAGAGAGAGAGAGAGAGAGAGAGAGAATGAAGAGGAGCTGAGAGAAAAGAACCCCCCCCCCCCAAGATTCCTAACCTCTCGGCCCACGCGCACATGTATGCATAGGCTCGCAGCGGTATTATATATATGGAAGGCGCGCGCGCACGAGTCCGCACGAATCAACGTTTCTCGCGACTGCGCGGCTCGAATTTCTCACGGCGAGGGAAAGAGTATATAGAGACAACAGATGGAGCGCGCGAGCCAAGGGTTTATATTATAATATTGTTATGCTCGAGTGATTTGAATTTGGTGCGAGATTAGAGGAATAGATTTTTCTCTGCATTTATAACGGAGCATGAAACATTTGGCATCGGTGACATCAATCGTAAGCCCACCGTTCCCTCTTTCTCTCTCTATTTTAAAAGTGAGAATTTCAAAAATATATATTTAAAATAAATTCGAGAATTTGAAATAGAACTGAGTAATATAGGTGTTCCAGCGTGACGAAATAATATTCAATCAGCTGTAGCATCGTATAACGCTCGACTTCGATATCACATTTTAGAGAGAGAGAGAGAGAGGGAGAGATCATTCATCATTTCTTCTAAGCGCTCGAGCTCCCTTTTACCGTTGTCAAAAATAAAACTCTCGACAGTTAAATGACCATTCGCTCTCTCTCTTTCTCTCGAAGATGAAGAATCATAATCTCGTCCAGCAAACGATGTGGAAGAATGCACCTGTCGATGAACTTGAAAAATGTGCTCGACATTCGTTATACATATTTGTATTCTCGTCTGCCCGAAGGGATTGATGTTAATGCTAGTCTGACACAGATAAGAAATCGAGAAATCGATTTGGTTGAAAGTTGCCGTAAAACTTTAGCGTCTGCTGCACATAATTGTAAACATAACTTTGCACAGCCGTGCATATGCTTCTGACAGCGTTATAACGTAATAGTAAACAAAATATATTAAAAACTTTGACATCGATGCTTAATAATAATGGAAAATTCAATCAACCGCTCTGTCACTCGATACATTTTTAGAGTCTATGCTTATTTTAACTCGTGAACGAATCTCGGACGTTTGCTAGGAAATTGTAAACAACTCTCGGATACTGCTGATGGTTACCCATCTATTTATATCCCGCACGAATCCGGAACAAATTAAATTTTCATGTGACACACATTGCAAGCTCGAATTCGAGGAATCAATATATGCCATCACATACAAAACTGATCTCAATAAAGCTTCAGAAAAACAATAAAATCATATACCATTCCGTCACGTTTATTACTGTGATTCTAAATAACAATTCAAATACTTAGTCATCACATCGTTCGCGAGCCCACCTAACCTTCTCTCGAAGTAAACAAACTCTCTGCACAGCTGTATTTACATACTTACACATGCGCGAGTCACTTTTCGAAAAGAACCGATACACTTTTGCAGTGCATCGTACTGGTATACGCATTACAATATATACCCGCTGCAAGTACAGCTCCAAGTCGACGTCGAGGCACACGGTTGCATTGTTATACGCATCGAGAGGGAGACAAAAGGCAAGAGAGCACGAAGCTACACAAGCATACATACAGCGGCGAGAGCAAGAGAGACAACGTGAAATCAGCACGCGCGATATCAGCGCGTCGACGGAGTCTGCGCACTAAACGCACCGTATTCTCTCTCTCGTTTGCTCTTGCCGCAAGTATATACGTTACACGTATGTATAAGATAGTAGTGGTGAAAAATTACCCTTCGTATATGCACGAGAGTAGCACACGCGCGCTGGCGGAGTCTGCGCCCTCCGCGCGCGCGACACTTTCCTGACGCGTTGTTGTTGCTGTTTCCTCTTCTCGTTTCGGTGCGCGACTCCCGTGTTCCAGGTATGCAACTGTATATATACAGCCGCGCACACACTCTCTCACACACAGAAGGCAGCAGCGCCGAGACAAAGGCTGCTGCAGCCTCTCTCTCTCCTGCGCAGGAGGGTGACACTCTCACCGGCGCGAACTGTCCTCTCTCGATAAATGTATCTGGGAGCAGCAGCAGCGGCTGCAGCGTCTCACACGACTGCTCGCGCTTACGATGCGACGTTGACCGAGAGGTGGAGAAAAGAAAGAAAGAAAGAAAGAAAGAAACAAACAAACAAACAAACACCGACACGGAGGTGTCCAAGGAAAACGTGTAAAGGGCCGAGATGCGGCCTCCGGAGCGGAACAAGCGTGCGTGCGCCTAACCTCGCGAGCGGCCGCCGCGACACTGAATATTGCTTCGCGCTGCGGCGGACACCTGTCGGTTCTCCGGCCGTCGTCGCCGCGCCGGTTCTCCGCTCTCTCTCTCTCTCTCTCTCTCTCTCTCTCTCTCTCTCTCTCTCTTTCTAGCGGAGTAAGCGTGCTCGGAGAGCGCTCGCAGCGCCGCCTGCAGGACACTCGCTGAGTCACCGCCGGTTATGCCGCAGTGTTATAGTTATACTGTTTCCCCGAGCTGCTCCGGCTTTATTATAGGTATATATGTATGCCTATATACTTGTGCTGCTGGTCACTGGGGAGACAGAGAAAGAGAGAGAGAGAGAGAGAGAGAGAGAGGGAGATTTTTGGCAGACGTTTTGAAAATTGATACTTTGCGCGAGCTACTCGGCTACACTGCTCGGGATTTCTGAAGATTATATCGGATGGAGGTGCGAGTGTACGCTTTATTGGTTTGTTTTGTATAACTTGCGATAATTTTTTTTTTTTGGTTTCTCTGTTTTTAGCAGATACAGTCACTGGTAAACGGATTCGGATAGTAATTGAAGTCCTTGATTACTTAAAGTTTGCTCAATTGTGAATAATTTATTGCCTTTTTTACTAGTCATCATGCAAAGCTGCTTTATCTTTTGCTTATTAAAATCATTCCATTGCATAACTTTGATTATGAGGATTTTGAATTTGTTCCTTGTTATATTTCATATTTTAGATTATCATCTTTTTCATCTATACAAACAAACCTTTCCGTAGAAAATGAGTTATTGGCCAGAAAAATAGAGATAATTTTCCAGCGTTTTGCCCCACATGCCCTATAATATTTATCGAGATATAGACTTGTCAACATGCATATTATAGAGTATATCTATGTATATTTTTTGCAATGGATATAGTTTGTAAATCTATATTTCGATAAGTTATACGAGCCCTATTTTCCCGAATCTGCATATCATCCCCTTATTTTCTATACGTAAACTTATAATAATAGCTTCTGTCGTATCGTCAACAGAAAGCAAATCAAAATCACACAAAAATCTACACACTCTCTTGCGCACAAGTTGCAGTATGCGCGTCAAAAATTGTGTCTGCAATATGATAAAGCACACGTGTACATAAACCTATCTAAGCCGCAGCTTCCGCTTCGCAATTCGAGAGCTTTCGCTCCTCATCTCAATGTTGAAACGATCGCGCTCGTCCCAGCCAAGTTTCCCGCTTCTACCTATATATTTTTCCGAGTCCGCAGTTTCGGATTTCGCATCTCTCCGTGCGTATTGTGTGCGTAATATCCGCGAGCCGCCTCGGCTCCGTGCCAGGAAAACCGGCAGCGAGGTGAGCTTATTTCGCGGCTTTCTTTGAGGCTATATTTGCGCGGACGCGCGTGTGAATGGCACCGAAAAAGAAAGAGAAAGAGAGAGTGGAAAGTTTCGCGCTACATTAGCCCGACATTTTCGTGCTCTGATTTTCCGTGCTGATCTATATATGAATGTTATATGCGTATCGCGCTCGTGTACGTTTTGATTTACATTATATCTTTGTGACTAATTTGGAGCGCGCACATGTGCGAATGTGATATCGATGGTCGTTGGTTTTTGCCCGCGTGCGCGTCAAGTCGCTTTGTATATAGATATGTTGTTTCGTTCGAGAAGATGTTGGCAGAGCTGCGCGTTTAGCCAATGGCGACGTCTGGCATATTGCGAAAAATGAATTATTACGCTTGAGTGCGGACGCAGCGTATAATACCTAATATTTTTACTACTTTTTAATCCTACTTTTTCTCGCACAGACGGATAATAATAATCTGGAATTTGAAATATGATGTATTATCAAAAATATTACGCTATTGTATTAATCGTATACTAACACAAAATTTAATGTTTCACTCGTATAATAGAAGTAGCAATGTTAAATATATATGTAGTATATAGGTATATACTATAATACAGTTCTTTAAATTACTGGAAAATTATTAGCTTGTCGATTCTCGGTAAAATAAAAATCTTTCGGGATATTTTCAAGGTTGTGTTTAAGATACGATTTCTGTTTACCGCATCGCATTATTGGCTCATAAAAATCATGGTCATATGGCCGTTCGTTAATACATATGCTATGCGAAAAGTTGTAAATTTTTGTCTTTGATTTATAGCCAATTAATATAACGCACAACTTTTACAGGGTTTCTGGATCCTCGACACCTTAAACGCAATTGATGTACAAGTCGGAAGCTTTGTGATTTTATATTTCGTTATACTTGCATGATTTCCACACCAATTTAAGGAGTGGGATATATTTTTTTGCGATATATGTGTTGAGAAATATTATAAAATAAATATTTTTATTTATCTGATAATACTATTTGTTCTGTACAATACTATAGAATTAGGCTGCTCAAATGTTTGTTTATTTTACTCTAAGCGATGGAAACTGCGTCCAAAAATATTTGTGACCAAAATTTGCATCGCCTGACATGTTGTAATTACCAGGTCCATAAATGTGTAAATATGATATTTTTTTATTTGAAGAATCTACGGGTCTCCATTCAATACCAAGCTCAGGAACGCTTTAAATTGGAAATATAATATAAAAATAAATAATTAAATTAAGACATTTCAGATAACCAGTACTTAATTTAACATATAATATTTCACTCGTTAAGACCGGTAGAGTAATTTTCCATCTACTTAAAATAAATAATTATAAAGTTACATTTAGACAATGAATACAAACCCATTATAGGCAACCGATTCCCACATATCTAAAAGAAAACCTGACATTTTCAGTTCGTTCTCTGTTTTGGTCGGATCTATTATATTATTTTCCAGTACAAGAAGCGTATCGTCGCTATGGCATACTCCTGTTCACAAATAACAAATGAAATGTTATGCAGAACAATTTGAATCTTAAAACAAAGTTGTTTTGTCACAATTTTCATCAATACCATAATTATTTTTAGTATGACTGATGTCTTCGCTGCGACTTTGCAATCCTTTAAAGGAGTAATAGTAAAAATACACTGGACTTTTTGTTGCCTTAGCTTGTAGTCTGACGCCTTGTTCAATTCCAATCAAATAATGCTTATCCGATAACATTCGTATCAAAGCAGATGCCGTACTTTTATTAATTTTTTGATTTTCAAAATAAAATTTTCGAGTCGCTATTGCTAAAATGTTATGAAATTTTCTTGGTATAGTGTAATTGTACTGAAGTAAATGAGGCGCTATTGACATCCAATTGTCATTCAAATCCTTAAGAACGTTATCATGAGCAGCATATGCTAAACAGTAGTTTACATAGAATACAATGTTTAGAAAAATTAGTTGTATGTAATAATGACGAAAACGAATAAAACATATCAACCTGCCCCTGGATCACATCCCTCCTCACTAACTGAACCAAATACAGCAGGAACATCATACATTTCCTTTGCATCAGCAATTTCTTGGGGCGATTTATTAATAAAGGGGCGAGAGCCCGCCTTTTCGATGACGGGCGCAAATGGAGCCTCAGGCATGAATTGCCAATACTAGAAATCAATGAAAGTAGACAAATACCTGATAATGTATTATATCTTAAGAACATCTACTACTTAGAGTATTTCACATGCGAGGAAATGCAAAAAATGTTGTATTTTGTAGATTACAAATAATGGCAGCTTTAACTTATTTTTAACAGTATAAACAATCAAAAAATAACTAAGACGTTCCAAAAAGGCTAATTTAAAATTTTGATTTTTGTAGAGCACACTAATAGCAATAATAATATGCATTTAATCAAGAGACAAACAATTTTGCTCATAACATTAATTACTGACTGTTTTGTTTTTTTGTGAATTTCCTCGTATCTATATATAGCTAAACATCCCAGCATTGCATGTGTTATCTAACAAGAGTAATATACTGAAGATGAAGATAAGAAGAATTTGAAAATGCGAGATCGTATTGAGTAATTCAATGGTAAATTTAATATCATTACTTGAAATTCTTTTGTAGCAGCCATCAAAGTTTGAGCGGGTATTTCTTTCAAGCAGTCCACTAACTCGCGGGAATCTTGTGTTGGACAATTGAATATAGCAGCCAGCTTCTGAGCTTTTTCTTTTGCGCCGAGCGTAAAACCCCACGGATTGAATACCGTTCCACTTAATCCAATAGAGCCATGGAAGAGTCCACGACTCAGGGGCGATAAGTAATGGTATTGAATACTTGAAGATCCAGCACTATAGCCCACTATGATAATCCTATTGGGATCGCCACCAAAATACGCAATATTTTCTGAAGTCCAACGAAGAGCGAGACTTTGATCTTTGAGACCCAGATTTCCTGGAAGAACGTCATCTTCGGTACTTAAAAAGCCTGTTTAAAATTCGCAACTGATAAGATTAATTACTTCGAAACGTTTCGATATAAAAACAAAAAGATTTTATTATTTTTCTAGAAAAATATTATTATAATAGCTTTCACCTAGTATTCCAAGACGGTAATTAATAGAGACAAAAACAATATCTCTATCAAGGAGATATTTATTTCTAGCACCGTGTATTAAGCCATTGCCATACTGATAAGATCCTCCGTGAATCAAAAAAATGACTGGTAACTTTCGTTTTACATCTTTCCAAACTGGAACATTGATACTCAAGTAAAGACAGTCATCTGAGCCTGTAACGCGACCTTCAGTCACCGGTAATCCATTTTCGTCAGGAGGAATATCAAAGTATTGGGTGCACACTGATTTGCTATTGTTAGCATTTAAAATTCCCCAAGGGCCAATCGGTACTGGTTCCTAGATGTATTGCACAAAAATTTCATTTATCATGACAAAATTTTACTCTTTTGTTAATGAACCTCGAATCGAAGGCTGCCTTTCGGTGGCTTTGCGTAAGGGATTCCTTCATAGACTTCGTATCGTCTGCCTTTATAAGAGGTTTTGTAATGACCGATAACAGTACCTAAGGGCGTTTTCACCCTAGGTAAATTTTCATCTGAATAAGCCGGTGCGATGATTAGAAAAGGGAACAATAATAACAACAATATCCTGTCAAAATATTTTGATAATAAAAAATTGCTTTAAATATTCTAAACTAGTAAAAAATAGTTCAAACTTACATTTTCAATAGAACTTATTATAGCTTTAATTAAGAAAAAACTCCAGGTGCACAGTTTGTACGTGTTCCTTGAGGAAAAGTTGCTGGCAGTTTGAAACGAAAATCGTGAATGTAACACTTTTAAAGAACGATATCTCAGTTACCTTGACGATATTTGTCATCATATTTCATTCATGTATCTTTATAGCGTGATATATTCCAATTTTTGTCACAGATAGCGATAAGCAAAATCATTGTTAAAATTGTTGTTGTAACTGGGAAACATATTATTCAAACTAATATAAATATTTTACTTAACTATAAAAAATAAAAAAGTCAAAACCTAATGCATAAAAATGTTTCACCATTACTTTCTTAAAAACAATGCAGAACTACTTTATTTTCATATATTACTGTATCGACATACTCTAAAGCCTTGATGACAGTATTCAAGTATAATACAGATTTAAAATTACGCATGTTTTTACCTTGTTTATGCAACACGTTGATAAACAGCAACTGATAAGAAATAACTAATAAAATACAAAAAATATATATTTAAAAAATTGTAAAATACCGCTGTTTTACTATTTATAATTAAAGTTATTATTTTTGCGTAAATCTAAATCAAGGATATTGGCTTACTTTTTAAGATAACACGAACAATGATTTTCCTTGAATTTATAGTTGAATTAACTATTTTATGCATTCTAATAAATTTGAAAAATTCAGAAATCATTTTTTTTTTATATTCTATATATAGAAAAAATGACTTCTGTGAATTGAATTTGTAGGACAAATAAGAATATAATTAAAAACATACGTTTGATTTCTTTCGTTAATCTAGAGCCATAAAGTTTTTGATAAAATTAAATATTGATTATTGTAACTCAGGAGTGAAGTGCTAGAATTATATACAATTTTTATAAAATCACGTTATGGTAAATTTTAAAACAAAATTGAAAAAAACGAAGTTAATGTTTTTCTATGACCAAAGATAACTATACAAATACTTATTATAATATGCCATCGACTTAAAAAATACCAGGCCACACGCCTGAAAATGCATAAGTTTTAGAAATACTTGGTTATAGAAATAAACATCATATTTTTTATTTGAATTACAGTTGTTGTTCTTCTCGGGTATTTGTGTATAATGTCATGTAATTAAACTATATTTTACTATAAATTATTTACTTATAATATGATACGGAAGTCAATTAATAATAAAACTAGGTTCCTGCCTCTTCACTTTACTCGCCTCTTGTTTTGAATTAAAATTTTAAAATATCGTTATCGACTAACCCCATGTCACAAAAATTTAATTAATACTATATTTTATTGTACAGTTATGAATGTAAAATAATAATGCAAACAATATTGCAATACAATAATGCAAATTAGCCTGTCAGGTTGAAATATAGCATTTTAAATCCTCATAATCAAATTATTCGTTTATAAATATGATATTACGCGCGTGCATATACTTTCTTACAGATCTGCTGTAATAAACAAATGAAAAATATTTTTTTTTAAATTTCCTACATAGTGTCAATTAGATAAGACTATTTCGATGAACGATAAGGCAATTAATTACTTTCACAAATAAATGGACAAACTTTCTATTTATAGCTGGACCCTTTTCTTACTCCTCGTGTCACAATGGTTCACTATGCACATATACACACACAGTCAAGTCAAGTCTGCCAATCTTTCTGCAAACACAAAAACTTTGCTGCTTAGAAGCAACTTTACTTCTCCGCACTGCGCATATTAGGAGTAGTGCACACGAGAGGCTAAAAGGACTCTCAGGAGTTTCAAAAGACGCACGAAGTCGGTTGTCCTCAAAGCACAGAAGGTACAAACTCACGGAGCTTCCAAACCTGACTGCAACCACGAATCCGTGTCTTTTTGCCTGCGGGCGGCCAGGCCAAGCTTTTTCCACGCTGGCCTACCCCAACTTGAAGGCAAAAAACATCGAGTGGGGAGACGACTCGTGCAGGGCTGTGTGGGTAGTTTTGCAAGTGTTAGGGGTGGACGAGTCTGGCTGGTAGGCGAGACGCGTCACGACAAGGGGAGGATGAGACGATGTCGACGACACTCTTAAAACTTACGGGCTATATAATGTTATAATTATTTAGAATATTTTAATGTATTCGTAAACATATGTACAAGTAATGCTTCACGGCTGAGTCTGAAACAAAGGTTCAGAATGAATGATTTTTTTATTAAGAACAACCATTACACGCATGCTTTGCTATATAGAATTGCGAGTGCATTGTACTAAGTACGTGTATAAGCGCAAAAATAAAAGTTAAATAAACCCCGACTTTCCCCCTTTCCATCAAACAGAAACCACAATTTTCAGCTTTCCATCCACTCCACGCACGAGATGCGGTCCCTCTCGTACATAAATTACCAGCCCTTTTTTTCAACGCGAAGCCGACTCGTCTGCGAAGCCAAAAAACAAGGCGCAAAACCAGAGTCTCTGCAAAACCTAGAGAGAGAGAGAGAGATATTGCAGCCAAAAATAAAACGACGCTGCAACATCGCCGCAGCCGGGTAATTGTGCGGTGAAAAAATAATCAGCTGCTGCGTCACGTACGCGCGGCGCAAGGTACTCCTCCTCTCTTGCAGACTAGACTCTGCGGGAAGCATATTGTCGGCTGGCCGGCTCATCTCGACACGTGAATGAAGACGACTCGGTATAACGCGCACTACACCCTCCCGAGTACCTACACCCCCTCTATCTCGCTCGACGTGGAGAGTGAGAGAGAACAAGAGAGACGCGTGACGAAGTGTTCGACGTGGAGAGCCGTATCGTATGCGGCTCATCGCAGTCGTGGAGAGTTTTTGCGTGATGCAAAGTGCCGCCGTGTAGTGTATGCTCGGGCACTTTGTTTGTTTTTTTTGAGCGGTTGCGAATAAGTAATAGTTTTAAAAACATGTTTCGTTTGTGCGTCGGAATTCTCTTTACAAAATACAGCTATGAGTTTGAATTGAGAAAGGATATACTAGTCGGAATAATTGAGACGAGTTTGAATAACGTAAGCTTGCTTTAGACATTTTCAGAGCCAGAGTTACAAGGCGTAAAATTAATAAAAATGTTGAATTTTCAAACTCAAAGGATATCTCTAACATTAGTGAAACACTCTACAACTTGCACATGTACACACGTGTATAACGAACCACCAGCAACATTGCCTAAAATAATCCCTGGAGAGAAGAGCTCATTACGACGGTTTCTGCATCAGACTAGGTAACAAAACATCAGACTGAAAGAGAGAGCTAGAGAGCAGCTCTATACATATAGCACAAATGCGTCTGCCCTACGTCAGACACCCTTTGACTGCAGCGTGTATATCAGGCGAACATCGCGAAAGTCGTGAAAATAACGCGTTGGCAAAATGAGAGAATAAAAAAAAAAGAAAACTCCGACGCGGATAATGAAGCTTCAAGTCGGGGGAATGCCGACGATGTCTCTCGCGCCCTTTTGTCTTCCTCCCTCTTTTTCCAACTGAAACCGGCGAGCTTGCGACTGTACAGAAAGCTAGTACAGTATCATCGTCCCTCCCGAAATCTAAACAATAACTATAATGACGTCCTGATGAGATGCGCCTTTGCCTAGTGCGAATGTATCATCACTTTTTCTTTGACGGCTGTTTCTATAAGAGGGCTCTTGACTTTGCGCGCCCTCTTCCTTTCATTAAGCTCGTGTGCCTAAATTAAATGGCCCCAGCGTGTCTTGAATCGTCAGAAGTTCCAGCTGCTTTCTGACCTTTTCTGTGGTTTCTATTTTTTCCAGTCCGCGAAATTCAAGCATAAAGCATCGACCAAACAGCCGCGCACATCTCCGTTGTCCCCGCGTCTATATAGCCGCGCAGTCAGTTTTCCCTCAAACCGGACAGAAAAAAATCCCCGGCTACAGCCGGACTCGTAAATCACAAAAAATCCATACATCATCCTAGGCAAGAAATGACACCGCGCGCTCGCTCATCCCCGGAGAAAAATGACTTCCACGCGGATAATATACAGAGCCTGCAACCCGTTATTAACTTGGTAAAAGATATTCTCGCGCGCGAGGCTGAAAAAAGCCGCAATATCGCGTCTCCTTAAACGTCCCTCACTCCTGCCGCATAGCCCCCCTTAATTGGCGAATATAGCCTGGAACAATGTTTTACTTCTCGGCGTGCCGCGCGAGGACGATCGACGTCGATAAATCAAAGCTCCTACTCAACGGTACATATATATATATATATATATATATATATATATACACGACTGCGAACCCGCGCGAGAGTAATAAATACATCTTGCGCAGGAGCGGAGCCTATCTCGGCTATGTGTGTTTAGGACATAAGGCTCGGTTAGTACATAGATAAACTTACTTTGTATGTACTTTGCTAGACAGAGAGTGTGTATGGAAAAACGTGTTTGGGTTTTACAATATTGCGAACGAGCGAGAAACAGCTCGTTACGCGCGGGGTATACTGCGCGCTGTGATGGAAAAATTTGTTGCGGTGATAATTGTTCGCGTTATGAAAGCGTAATGTAGCAGTCGTTAGTTTAATTCAGCTGTATATATGTATATACAGCTGTAAAGTAAATAACGGCGCGCTCCGGATGTGCTATATATATATACGGCAATTTACTTTTGAGCCGTATACTCGGTGCGCTCTGATACTTATTTTAATTCATCATTTATCGCGTATAGGGGAAATAGAATCTCTCTCTTTCTCTGGACAGCCGTATATGATACTTTACCGTTTATCATATACTTATTACTATACCGTGTCGTTGTTTGTTTGCGATATCGGCGTATATAAACGGCTTTATGTAATTACGACTAGCAATAATATAACCTTTCGCCCGCATATACATATATAACCGCACGCGCAGCCTTCAGAATTGTAAAATTATCGCATCAACGCGCGGTTTATTCGGGGAATAACAGTAAATTCAAACATACGTCGGGGGGATAAAACAATAAATAACTAATTGCAACAGAACGAGCCTCGTTGCGCGACGAGTGTAAAAACAACGACAGCGTTCAAAGCGCATATATCTCGGCCGCGAAAAAGCGCAGCATCGAACCAGCCGAGATTCAACGTCCATCACACACCGCATCCATCCGTGTGCTTACCGGTTTATTTACGCGTATACCTGAGAGAGAGAGACTTATAAGAACGCGCTGCACTTGCATGCGCGCGTGCGGATTATGGGTAGGCAGGCTGTGTATATAAAAGTCGAGAGGTTCTCTTACCGGAATGTAGCCGTCGGGCTGTGGCCTGTCGGTGTCCCTGAAAGAAGAGAAATGCCATTCGTCAGGATGACTCTGGGAATTTTCGCAGCGCGCGCTGCAGCCTTAGCTTTATTTCTCGCACGAGCAGAGCGAGAACTTGACTTTCCGCGTGCAATGCGCTCGCGCGAATTCAAGTTCCGCGCGCGAGTTCGATTCGTACGAGGATATTATGAATTAAAAAAATATATATAAACAGTTACTGAAAAAAGCTAAAACAAGTTCTAACCACACCCTCTTGCAAATATTCCATAACAAGACGGAAAAGCCACCCACGAGCGCGCACGTCGCCGAGAATTTGTAAGCACGATTCAATGGTAAATCCAAACGGTTCTCCGTCATTGCTCGCGCGCGGTATCCCCTCGGTTCTCGAGGAAAATAATCGAGCGATAAGCAGCGCGGAAGACCGGCGCTCGTTAACGGTGCGCTGCACTTGCCTGTTGTGTCTCCGTTGGATCACGGGCGTCTGTGGAGTGCTGTCGTGAATGATCACCTGCGCCGCGTCTATCTCCTCGCACTCCTCCTCCTCGTCGTTGCTACTGTTGTCCGATGGCTCGTCTGCCGCTGCTGCTGCTGGAACCGAACAAAACGTAACCTCGTTATAGATATCCATCTCTGAGGAGAGTGCGTTGAATTTTCCTGCCGCAGCTATGTGTGTTTGCGCAATGAACTGCATGCTGCTCTTCTTCTATATACTCGTATATACATACTATGCGAGCCGGGTGACGAGTGGCTGTAACTGTTTTTCTCCAGTGTATACGAAAAGTGCTGTTATTATTTAATTAAGGCTCGCGAATATATTGAAATCGAACGTTTTCGCTGCTCCGATTTTATTTGTGTACTCGGGTTTTTTATATACACGCGAACTTAGCGATGCTTTTATTTTTAATTGGCGAATGATTGATATGACCCGATGTGCTTTCTCGATTCAAAAAATTCGATCACTGCTGTTTGTAGTAAATATAGACACAGTTGCGATTATTACGTGTACTTTTTTATGAACCTATAAAAAAATTTATCGAGAAAAGGACTCTCAACCATCGAATTTCATCTACTTATGACAGCACACAGTGGATATTAAAAACGAGCCCCGCGCGTACACTGCCACCGAGTCATATTAAAAATTCTTCAAACAAAGGCAGCCATCAATCACAAGCTCTTCAAATATCCAGCTTTCACATATATCCAGTGCAGAAAACGTGGAGTACCTCTCTCCACCTCTGCCAATCACGAAAGAAGCTTCACTCTTCCGACGACTTCTCATTGCCGTGCTCTCGAGTGTGAGCTGTTTTCTATCATACAAATAACTCGGGTTTTCAACGGGACTCGAGCCGCGGACGAGATTCGTTTTTCCGAGAGCTTCGTGCGGATCGTAAAGGGCTTGAGTCCAGAAAGACGCGGCGCGCGGTGATTATCGTTGCGCCCCGAGGGGGCGACTGTTCTTTTGTATTAATTTTGCGAGCGCACTTTCACGCGGGTATATAGCGACTCGCCAAAGGCCTATTGTGCTGCCCACATTTGCATAAGAAATATCGATGTATTACTCTCGGGGAGATAAATAAAGCCGCATTTTTGAAGGGGCGTAAATTGAGTTTGAGCTTTTTGAGGATAGCTCGCGTCTTGTCGTAAATACATCAAATTGAAACCTGGTTCTGAGATTTTCTTTTATATAGCTCTGTGCGACTGCTATTGATACTCAGTGCAGTTTTAATTAGAATGTCTCTCCCCCTCCCCCTCTCTCTGTCTCTGCGGCGCTTTGCTTTGAACGAGTTAAAGTGGAAGTTGTTGAATGTTGCAGTTGTATGGATAGCTACAGGTTCATTATGGATGATCGTTGTAAATTATTCAAGTCGATCATTGAATATTCTAAACTTTTGAATATTTCATCCTACTTTAAAGACGATTTGCATAATATAAATTAAATGATTATGTATCGATGAATAAAATATAAGATCAATTTTCATTTTTACCCCCAGAATATTGCTTCGGTTTTCGTGGCATCATGGGGCTGTGAGCAGGACCTACTATGTCGCCAAGCAGGTCATCGATATTCGTGCTGTTGCCGATGAAAAGTGGTAAATTAGCTGGTCGTTTGCGCGGTGCCGATCTTCTCGGTGGCGTTTGACGTATGTTCGTGACATTGTCATAGGGTGACGCGCGACCGCCGTAGTCGTCCGGAGGGTCCGGTGGATTTTCAATCTGAAATCGATAAATATAAACGTTATTATATACATCGATATGGTTTTATAGTTTTGTGAAAATATATATGTATACAATTTTTTTACTCTCACGAAATGTGACTTACACCGTTTATAGTTGAAGTAACGATTTTACAGTTTTATTTTTTTATTCGAATTTTCGACTACGTCAAATAGCAGGCCTTAAAGTAATGTCAGTATAAAGTTTTTGCAACTAAAAAAAGAAGCCCCTCTTATTACGTAACCCAATAGATCAAAGCGTTTTCCTTACCCCCTCCGGACTGGCCCGGTCTCCCAGCGGCTCATCCTCTAGCGGGAACCTCGAGAGTCCGATTCCCCTACTGCTGTCATCTCTCTCGGACACCAGAACCCCGATGTCCACCTTATCAAAAGACTCGGACGAGTCCGAATTGCTGTTGCTAGCCTCGGTCTGAATCTTCTGCACACCCTCGGGTACGTTCGACGAGCTGTCCAGCCACCAGGCTCGCTCCCCGCTCTCGATGTGTCTGATCCGGTTGCCGATCGGTCTGCCGTCGCTGCTCGACTCGGTCCGACGACTCGCTGCCGGCGAGACGGGAATGACCTCGACACCATCGGGGACACCGTCCGGGTCGTCGCTGAGCCACCAGGCGCGTTCGCCCGACTGCTGGTGTCGCAGCCGGTTGGCGCGGGCTTGTCGCGGACTCGAGCGCGCGCTGCGCGTCGAACCCTTGCGGCTGAGGCTGCTGTTGGGCGGTGAAGGCGGCGGCGGCTCTTTCAGCGAGCTCAGCTGCTCATCCGGGAGAATGTTGTTGTCGTTGTCGTCCAGCCACCAGGTGCGCTCCTCTGAATCCTGGCGCCAAACGTTGAACTTGAATTTACCTGCATAAGCGAGAAGGGTATACGTTTGTTATTATCATCGATTTTTGCGGCTGTGTACAGAGGTTGTTAAAAGTGCAGTATTCTCGATTGTTTGGTTGTTGGAACATTCTTGAGCAATCCGTACGCAAGATTTTAAGTCGATGTTTATAGAGAATGTTGTGCAATCGGTGTTTTTGTTTATCAGACGATTCGTGTATACAATATGTTACCGTTTTGATTGCCGAGTTTTCTTTAAATTATCGGATATCATTTTCGTTATAGAAACCGGACATTTCTATATATAGTACGAAGACAGTCGGTTTACGCTACGAAAAACGCTGACGCATAAATAAGACTTGCATTCAGGCCAACGCGCGCGTGCGCGCATAATGAGAGCATTTTGGCCGCTATAAGCGCGTATTTATTTCAACAAAATTTCACAAATTATTATGTCAAAAGAAGAAGAATAGCTGTTTAAAGAGAGACATAATCTTGAAGGTTAATTACGTTCATAAATTGAGCAAAAAAATAAAAAAAACTGTTTATGTTATTTCGATATCTATATAGTTTAACACGCCCAATTTGAGCTAGAAACAGCCTTTTTTGAAAAACCACCATCCATAAGAATTAAATTCAAGCCCGTCACTCACAAAAATCTCGTCACCTATATAGACATCTCCAAATTTACCCATCCTTCTCAGCAGTATACCCATCTAACTATATACATCCCGCTTATCCACGGCATCAGCGCTATCACTTTTCTCCGTAAACCGTTTTAAAAAAAGACGCATCGCGGCACTTTTCTATCCGGCTCGCTGTATATTTTAGGCGATCTATGTATAAACTGCAAGCCGCCGCGAGTAGATCGGGTCCCCGCGAGAGAAAATGCCGTGCGCTAACGCTGCAGTGTCGCGCCGTCAAAACACATGCTCACGCGGTTTCGCTCTTCGATGCGTAATCCTCGCTCTGCCAATGTTTTCATCAACAATGCGTTTCGCGCGGGTCTTCGCTGTTTTTTATGCGTAATTTTTATTTGTTTGACGAATCGATTCTGCGGCTGACTCTTTCGAAAGGTATATATACATACATGATAATGAATCGAATTCAAAGCGTTCCACTTTACCGGAAAACACTTTTCGAACGTTTGCCATTCACACCACATCACCCATTTAGCCCTGCACAATTGACAAAAGCCGCGTTTACCATCGTCCGGAAGCACGGTACTGATGGTGGTGTCTTGACTAACGTCGTCGTTCCTGCTGGAGTTCCTCTCCACGCCATCCGGTACGTTATCCGAATTCGGATCCAGCCACCAGGGTTTTTCACCCGACGAGTGCTGTCTCGTTCTGCCTCGATCGGCGGCGTTCTTCTCCGAGCTGTTGGTGAAGCCGAGGCTCTGCGTTGCGGACTTGGAGTTTCTCTTGTTGTCCGAGTTCTCTTCGCTGCAGGCTTCCACCCAACCGCCGTTTTTGATGTCGGCAGCGTTATCCTGCTTAGACTTGAAGAGATTCGTCACGGGAGCGAGTGCCCTCATGAGGAATGACTTGGCCTCGTCGGTCTTGCCGGATCTGTCGGTTCTGGATCGTGGACCGGACGGCGGTCGCGGTGGCTTGTCGATGTTGACGGAGAGTTCGTCGGCCGAGGACGCGAGGACACTGGTCCTCGAGGAGCCGGCGCTCATCTTACCCTTGCCCTCGGCAAAGGGAGAGTCCGATGCTCGTGTTCGCCGGGCTTCCGGTCTCGACTCGGCCCGATCGTTCTCCTCGTCGTCGTCGTCGTCGTCGCTTTCCGACGAGTCCGAAGAGCTGTTCTCCGTACTGCACTCGGACGTGGACACCGACATGGTCCTGGAGACTCGTCCATTGTTGCACGATGACTTGGAATTGCTCTGTCGAAGTTCCGGCTTGCGAAGCGAGGCTGACTTGGACTTGTTGGACCTGAGCGAGCCGGACGATCCGGAAGACGCCACCTGTTGCGTTCCCGCCGACTCGGAGTTCGCCTCGGACTGCGAGTCTTGCGAACTGACCGACACGCTCCTCTGGCACTTCTTGTGCAGCTTCCTCTCGCAGATCTGAGAGCGCGAGGGATCGCCGTTCTCCATGTTGAGGGCCGATTTGCGAAAGTCCTTGTTGACGTACTTGACGGGCCCGCCGCCGCTGCTGGTCTTCCCGACCATCTCGGATTTGGGAACCGGTGGCTTACGATCGCGTGCGTCCGGCGACATGGCCTGTCGCGTACTACTCGCCGCCGACGATCCAGCAGCTGAGGCACACTTGCTGCTGTTATTCGAAGACGAAGACGACGGTGGCGCGCTGGCGGTGGAGGTGGCAGCGGCTGACTTTATTTTTGTCGGCGACGCTGCTGCAGCGCCGGCCGAGGACGTCGACGATGCAGCAGCTTTGCCACTAGATCGGCCGGCGCTGCAGCCAGTTGGCAGGCTGACAGCCGAGGAAGAGGAGAGTGCAGCCACCGATTCGGCGCCCGGCGACGTCGGATGACGCGACTTCAGAGAACCGCTGCGCGAGATGCTGCCCGGCCTGCTCTGGCCCGAGGAGTTGCCGTCTGACGAACGGCTCGAGGACTCCCGACGCGAACCTTGACCGTGATCCTGACCTTCGACGATGCGCGGCGAGGCTTCCCGACTCGCGTCCGATCTCGACCGGTCCTCGCTGCCGTTTCGCTGCGCTGATTTCTTCGGAGTCGTCTCGGCGACCTTCGGGGAGAACCGGTCGCTCGCTCGCGAGGAGTTCGGTCGGCTCTGGGCTTCGGACAGACTGCTGGATGTGGACCTGGTCGAACTGTCCTTGGAGGCGTAGGCGCTGCTGCTGTCGTCGTTTCGAGATCGGGCCGAGTTGTAGCCGTAGGAACCTCGATTGTTACTCGAGCCGGTGTAGCTGGTGCGAGGCGTGTACGAGCTCGAAGTACCGCAGGAGTTGCTGCCGTATTTGTCGAGGTAGGATGAGACCCAGGGGGTCGCCGGTACTCTCGACCTCGTACCACTGTCGTACCTGGGGGTATACCTCGACGAATCTTCGACTCTGCTTCGATCTACTTGCTGTTCCTGATCCTGCCTTTCGATCTTGCCGATCTCCGACTTCTTCAGCTGCTTCTGCACGGCCTTCGGAACAGGTTCCAGCCTCTTAGTGCGGCTGTAAGCCGTCAACGCCGGAGGAGGCGTAGGCGAGGTTCCTCTAGTGACGACTGTGACGATTATGACCTCCTCCTCGGTCTGACCGGTATGCTCGTGATCGGTTGCGTTCGTTTGGTTTCCGTTCGCCGGCTGCGCTTCCGTTGGACCCGGCGCTTCGAGGGGCTTACTGGGAACATCCTCGAGAACAGACGAGGGCGTGGATTTAACGCTAGGGCTGCGAAATTTCTCGGACGACGTGTAGCCGATGCTGGCGGTCACCCGCTCCGGATTAGCGCGTGAGGTGGACAGTGAGTAGCGGCCGCTGGTTGTGCCGCTCGTTGCTGAGCCGTTACTGTAGTGCGTGGATGGCGGAGTGGACAGAGACTCTGATGTACCTGAAATCCGCATTTAAATGATATGTTTACACGTTCAACTTTGTTGTTAACGTATTATATGTCAGCTTGGACTCACTCGACGTACTGGTGCTCTTTCCAAAGGTCGGAGTCCTCGAGTACATACGGTAGCCCGGAGCCTTGATACCGATTTCGGGACTGGGCTCTCGGGCAGATGCTCTCAGTCTAGTTCTGTAAGTTGGATCCTTGTCCTTTTTCTCGCTGGCGTAACTGCGACTGGACTCGGAGTACGAGTTGGAACCGCCGTATCTGGAAGACAGACTATCTGGTTCTCGGCTGACTTCGCGGGAAGCGCTGCCGCTCCGATACCGATCCAATACCGATGAGGGACGATCGCTACTGCTGCTCGATCTACTGCCCAGTGTGTACTTTTCGAGGATGGACGAGGAACCTCCGGGGTTGGAGGAACGACTGCGAGGGCGAGTGTCTTCTTTGGAAATTTTCGTGGGAGTCGCTCTGTCTTTTTCCGAATTTTTACTACCTGGAACAGACTGAGATTTAGATCGAGATTTTATATAGCCGATGTGGCGACTGCTTGTAATAAAATATCATATATGCGGTTGGCAAAGCTATAATCAATAAAAAAACTCACAGGAATATTTATAGGAGGGTTTCTCTTCGACCTTATCTCCATCTTTTTTCGTGAAATTCGTACCGTAGGAGCTACCAATGCTTCTCTCTTTTGTCGCCGGCGTTTTTACGGAGGTCGAGCTGAGGCCTGAGTAGCTGTTTCTGTAATTACTGTAACTACTTCCGGTCGATGGATTCCTTCCGAACGTGCTGCCGCTACCTATTCCAGTTCTCGTTCTGTAAGATCCCGTGTCACCCTGAAAATAGATTCCTCCATTAGCTTTAATATTCATTTTTATATAATATATTTTTCAATAAATTAAAATAAAAAGTCAACACCGCGAGCATTGTAAAGTTTGCTATATTTCATGTATACGGAAACATCATAGTACCCATCCAACTCATATAAAAGTTGCAAGGAAAAGAGAAATAATCCCAGGCAATGGTACGAAAAATTCGAACATATTTCAAGATCGCTGCGTAAACGATCCAACGAAATCTTCGAGCCTCCTCCAAACAGTCTGATACAGTCCGCAGGTATTACAACATTCTCGCCCGAGGAATCCGATTACATAAAGCAAAGCATAACGCACGCAGAACAACCGAACCGAACTTCGAGCACTCGGTCGATCGCTTGCGTGAAAATCCGAGCGTCCGCCTACGACTTATATATATACACCGAAAATACAGCACACAATACTTTCTCGCGAGCGATCGGCTCTCGATTTCACTGCTGCCGGGAGATTATCGCGCGGTCGCGATATTATCGCATCGCGTATATATGGTAGAAAAGACACGCGCACCGATGCCGGCAGCTCATATATATATATAGAGAGAAACGCGCCGCCTATGTGTGCGCAGCTTATAAACCAAGCGCGTGCGATATATCACCTACAAATTGTTTCTTTGACAGGTCCATTCTTCATTGTCCATTGCGGCGCGTGTTGCTCCCTCTCACTCTCTCGACCTATGGCCGCGTGGATTTACGTTGTCTAGCTCTTGCTTAGCGCGGAAAGGATCTTTACTTTTCCTGTCTCTTTTATCTGCGTCTTTCTTGCGTTTTTTCCTTCTCGAGGCTCGCGCCGCAAGAGGAATCGTCGATGCGCACGCGAACTAGGATAGGATTCATGACTCTCTCTGAACGTTTGATTTTTTACCTTTTTACGCTTGGTTCGTGCAGGCGCCGTTTTCGTTCTTGCCCACTCATGTGCCAGATAATTGGATTCCATAACACGAAACAGCTAAACTGCTCGCTGCGCGCGCTTAAGCGACTATTTACTTTATATATTACGAGCGTATAGAAATAACGTTAGTTAATAGCGTTAGTCTATAACTAATTGCTTTGTATGTAATGACTAAATCGCATCGACGGGCAATTTTGCACATCCGTTTTGTTCATCGTTACATGCTGCTGATTCAATGATTTGTTGACAAATTTTTCATTTGCGGAAGCAATGAGACTCAATTACAAAAGCCTGAAAACCGTACTTAAATATCGCGGAAGCACGTCAGTTTAGCCGCGACATTAGACAAGAACGAGTTCTTATATTATACACGATATGATGAGCGTTTGGTACGCATATATTTAAGGCTATCGCGAGACGTCTTGCGCATCGGGGGGATAAATAATAATTCGTTCAATTAACATAAGTTTGGCAAGCTGCCCCTGACGCAACTGAAAATAGACGAGTGTGGTTTAGTAGTCGAGCTCAGCCGAGAGTAATAACCTTTTCGCTTCTTCTTCGTCTTCTTCTTCTTCTGCTTCTTCTGCTTTACGGTGCGCCCGCGCGTGGTTGTATAACGTAACGGGTGGCGCGCGATCACGAATAAAATCGAGTTTGCATTCGCTTCGCTGCGCGCTTACCTTGTTTTTGCTGCGCGTGGACAAAAGCTTCTGTTAAAAGCCGTGCCTTTTGGCAATTTTTAATTGAAACTCGGAATTCGTCACAAATATATTATGTTATATATATGTATATATATATACGAAAATAGCTGACGTGTAGCTTTACACGTACTGTCATTGATGGTACACAACTGGCAACTGCAGTAGGTCTACTCTGGTCTATTTCTAATTGAATAATGTGAATCATTTGCACACATGCAGCAGACATAATTGAGTGTGAATCATTGTTTGTATGCGTTGAATGACCGAATGTAGAGTAATACGGCTCATATAAATAAATATAGAATTATTATAGGCGCGCAGGTGAATCATAGATCTCTAAATTATTCACCTATATTGGTAGTGGAATGTATTAAGGTGTCAACTAATAACAAGCTGATTAATCGAGAACCCCGATTACATTAGTAATACAGGCATATCAATCGAGCCGCGTTTGCTCTTGCTATTAATATATACCATTAGCAGTATACATATATACCTATATCAAAATCAAAATTTCTTCAACAATAAAAATTGAAGCTCATCCGGATATACCATCTATGGACGCAAAAAATTCGAAGCAGCGCACTGCGGAATTTACGTTTCCGCATGAAAAATTAGCGGAAAAAGTGCCGTCGGCAAAACGCGAATAGGTTCGCGTATATTCCATATTAATTTCGTGTTAACTCGGTCGCGCAGCTGTTTCACGCAGCTTTCAATTTCTCTCTGATGAAAATTACGAGGACGCAACGGTATAGCCAAAGTCAACCTCGTGACGCCGCGGAGAGACCTGCGTGTTGAAGATAATTCGCGAGTTATATCGCGATAAATCTACGCGCAACTTGCAGACTAGCTACCGCTGGTATACTGGAAATGTGTAAATGGCTTCGTCGACGTTATCATTCTTGCGTGAATTTTGCGGAGTCCGGTGAAGTTACAGAGATTTGAGATGTGTGCGAGTTAATTTCATATTAGCTGCGGGACCTGGAAGTTTGAATTCGATAGAATTATTTATCATCGAATTCATTTACTTATCGTGTATCTCATAGGATGATGAAGTATAGTGCCTTGGACGAGTCCGACTGATTCTACTGAATTACATCGCGCTGATGCATTTTACGTATGTAAACGTTTACACAAATCTTATATAACTACAAACATATACAATGTATTCAAGGATATCACTGAACTTCGATGCTTGATCAAACGGAATATAATGACTTTTATGGGATATTTTATTCGTAATTCATAAGCATATTACGATACGTAAAATGTATGACCAATAAAGTGCACGTAAAACTCTTGTCAATAAAATTTCAGACATAAAAATTTTGTAGTTCTCCGGTGAAAGGGCTATTTGACTTGGCTGTTACGTTTGCTAAGTAGCACATTTAATTTATGTGATTCACGAAATCACGTGGTTGCGCGGGCGCTGTGTGCAAATAAACACGTTACTGCCTTTGCAAATAAACAAATTATCACTTCATCCGCGCGCATCCATTATTCATCGGTAAGTTAACCGTCGGGAAATTTAGACATTCGCTATTTCTTACTTTCCAAATTATATATCCATATCCTAAAAGATAAATGATGAATTTCAACGAACCTCACACCGCAATATATCTCACCCGCGGAATAACTCCCTTTCAGCACTAATCATTCTCCGCCGCGGTATCACGAAAATACGTCGGAGTAGCGTCTTCTCGATAAGTAAGTAAAAGCATCCGTCTCGGCTCTGCAGCGTTTGTATAAAATCCGCAGCGCGCGCCGTTCGTTATTATGCTAATGCGCGACCCGCGCCGATAATGGAATCAGGTCGTGCCAGCGCACTTTATCCCAGATTCTAGGCAAGGCGCTCGGGATACGGAAATGGCGATAATTTTCGGGGCACCGAGGCCTTCGGGTATATATATATATATATATATATATATATATATATATATATATATATATATATATATATATATATATATATATATATATATATATATATATATATATATATATATATATATATATATATATATATATGTATATGTAAGAGAGAAAGAACGGCTTCGCGCCGCAGCTGCACCTTCCCACGAACTGTGCGCGAAACGGACGTTACTCCTGAGAATGATATTTCTCGCTTGCGTCAGCGGTGTCCTCGGCTCGTGCGGTTTTTTGTCAATTATATAAGATTCTGCTTGGAATCCTGCTTATTGCCACTGCTATCCTTTTTCTGAAATTTCAGAGACTTTGTATACTACGCTGCGAAGTTGCTTTGTCTGTAGGTATATATTACACGTTTATTTTTGGTATACATAATTTAATACTGATTATTTATTGCAAGCGTGTTGACGTCGATTTTGGCTTCTTTCTTTTCGTTGAATAAACCTAAAGAGAAAATAGGTAAATCACGACTTATCAATCCTTCGTATATTTCTTGGCAGACTTAGAGACGCCTCTTTTGCCAAGTGTCGTTAGTAATCTGCATCTGAATCTGCTCCAGTATAGATCACGAGGTCGTTATGTCAGTGCAAAGATAAATTTTGCTAATAATATTGGGTAAAATAAAATGAACATAATAACGTAGATCAGTAACTTGCGTTTCAATTGAATCGCTCTTCTGCTTTAAATTACAAATTTATACCCCAAACATTCTAATTACGAGTATGATTCGTTATGATTACATATTGCGGAAATAGTTAAAAAAATTTAAACTCAAAAGCTTTTATACACCGCTCTTGTGTATGCAGCTGTATGCGTATACTCCCTGTATACGTCAGAACTTGATCGATTGCCGTAGGAAATGGAGGGTATACAGCTCGCGCACGATTGTCGAATATCCGAAAATAGACACTGATACAAACGCATCTCGCCTCTCGGACATGGATGTCGAGAGCACAAACGCGCAAGAATCGAGAGACAGTTTATAGAGAGCTATCCAGAGGTAGTGAAAAAATTAGGTCGAGGAGTATTCGAGGGAAAGAAATAAGGTGAACGAATAAAATTCACGTTTTTCAATGTATTTTATAATGATCTATATATTTTTACAATTGCGATCTTATATGACGCTTTTCATGGAGTAGAAAATATCGTTCTATTAATAAATGTTATTGCGTGCTTACAGACGCAAGCTTTTAAGCTTGGAAGGCGATAGCTTTTTTTCGTTTGACCTCTGATTCGTCGGTGTAAACACAAGTCGAAGTATATAAATAGTTTCTCCAATAGATCGGAGTAAACTGATGTAACTCTTTTTGCGCTTCCACATAAAATGTATATAACGCGATAAAATAAACCTTTTACATATATATCGATCCCATAGTTTTGAATACACAGAATATTGTTCCCTTTTCCATCATAGAAGACGTCCACTTTGAATTACCAACTTTCTTTAAAAAAAAAAATAAAGCGTAAAGTCCATTTTCCACGATCGAATTTCGCGGCCACATAACAATAAAGCAAGCTCCCCGCGACCGTAAATATATTTGAAATTCAATTTATAGCTCGGCGAATCGAGCAAACTAAAACGACAAAAAGATCGAGAGGAGTAAATCGATGCGTCGACGATGCCGCAGCCAACCACCTGACCGAGAGAGTATAGAAAAGAAAATTCGCCCCCCCCCCCTCGTTTTTTTCTTCCCTTTTCTCGTATAGACCGAGTCGAGCGCATTCGACAAAATTGATACAAATGGCGCGCGAGGTGTGTCGCGCGCACAGCGAGAGCCATTCGGCAAAATCGACTCGGTCATCCGCTGAAAATAGCGATTCGGGATTTATCGGAGAGCTTGCGCAGAGTATGAGCTGCTGAGTTGACTGCTGCAGCGCGCGCGCGCCAATTCTTCAGATACCGTGCATTCGAGGAGGGCTTTTGATATTGTATACGGCTTTTAAATCTTTTCCTTTTCACATAGAACGCGCAGGTGTACTTAAAATAATTGCAAAATAGCTTTCCGATGGATTATTTATCGACCCTTTTATAGAGGAATTCGCTTTAACAAAAACCCGTATGGAAATTTTATAAACTTGTTTTTTCAGAATTTTGAATTTCACATTTGAATGTAAGTCTACTGTCGCCTACTGTATATGCGTACATGTGTACGAGTGCTACTCGAAGCAAATTGAAAGCAGCGCAAAAAAGTCGCAAAATCTTTCCGATATTACTTTACCACCCATAAAACTGGCAGTTTACAACCGTCCGCGTCGTGGGATACACCAGGCTACTCGTCACGCCTGCTAGTGAACGCCTTTTCGCAATAATTATATATAGCTCATGGCGAAAATGACATAAAAGATTTGTTGTAAAATATGAAGCCGTGCATACTTTATTTCCACTTGAATTTGAACGTAGTATCAAAGATTAATCGTTTTTCTAACTACATCAGGTATATACACCTGGCAATTCTACTCAGCATCAATCCGGCGGGTTAACTCACCCATTTTCAAGTACAATCAGAGCAACGCCAAGCGCGCGAACGACCGGTGCTAATTCTCAGTGCCAAAGCTCGAGCTTGTAGTAGTCCCAAATTAACCCAACGAATTTTAATTCCCCTGCACACAAAACAGCCTCCCCCTTATAACGCTATCCGCTCTCTTTTACAGGGGATCATCAGAGAGCTTCGCGCTTTCACGTATGTATGTATATATAGGTGGAAATTCAAATCGGCTTTTCTGGCGCATTAGCGCGCAAACAGCGTTAAAACGACACACTACCGCGCAACGGATTCCCGGGCAGCCAGCGTTAATACCGCCGACGATTACGATAATGCCTATAGTCGGGAGGCAGAGTTAGGCGTGGGAGGCTTCGCGAGAGCGCGCTCTGCCATTACGGAAAAGCGCGTAAACGTTTATAGGGATATGGGGCCGAGGAGAGATGCTCTTCTTAACGAGGCAAACTCTGAAAGCCGTTGGTGCTATATATAGGCCCTCCTTTGCAACGGAGCTCGATCTGAATCATGAATGAAGGAATGCTGATGAGAGTTATTGACATCAGTAGTAATAATTTAAAAAACTGCACGACACATACGATTGCGAAGTAGTGGCATTAAGAATAAATCGCAATTAATGTATCCTGTCCACGAATGAAGAGAAACGCTCAATTTCACTCACTACACATTCGATTTGGAAAACTACTAAAAAACCGCGTTACCTCCGCCTTCGATAATTGCATCGAGTATTTTCTCAGCGCTCTCGGTCTTGATAAATAAAGAAACGTACTGCAACTCGCGCCAATCCCAGCGAAACCCAATCAATCTCGAGCGCAAATGATACAGCGCGCGCAACAATCATCGTAAAAGCTCCATCAATTAAGCCCCCCCCCCCCCCTCGCGGTGATTCTATTTATAAAACGGCCGCGCGTGCGTGCGATTGCAGTCCCGGAAAAAAGTCGACCCTTAACAGGCGCTAACGACGCGCCCGGCGCCTAGTGCAACCGATTATTAGCGCGAAACGATTAACGAGAAAGAGCGAGAGAGAGAGAGAGAGAAGCTAATTGAAGACGCGGACGAGAGTAGCGGCAGGGTTAATCCGCGCGCATGAAACGCGCAAGAGAGAGAGAGAGAGAGAGAGTCGAGTGCTCGGATTATTATTATAATTTATGATACGACGGCGGCGCAGCGCCACCTTGTCGCACTCGCCTCTGCTTGCAAGCTCGCCGCGCGGGAGTTGACGATGCGCGAAAATACGCATTTGTACACTGTTCCGAAGAGGTAAATTTAGTGGATGCTCCCTGAAAAGGCGTCTGGTAAATTGTGCAGCGAGATCATCGGTGTTCTGGTTTTCAATACCTGTATATACTTCTGTGTGTAATTTGCATGTGCGCATATATTGTCTCTTTTATTCTCTGTTAGCGGAATGCACTGTAAAATGTAATAAATACAATGAAAAAATCTCGCGTGTTATTGATGTATGTAATCAATTGAACTATACTTACTAATTCTCTAGTTTTCATTATTTATTTTGTTTCCTCCTAGAGAAGCTTTTGTATAAAAGGAAAATGTTCAGTTTCGTTACACTTTGTATAGAAACATATTTGACCGTTTTGAAACTATATACGTGTAAAGGAAGATCCCAAAAGTACTGAAGAGGTCGGGAATAAATCCAAGGGCCTTCATTTTCAGTTTAAATATAGAAAAAATTAACGATTCAGAAAATGAAAAAACCGCTGCCAATACATTAACACGTCCAAATAAAATTATTACTACTAATATACATCTAACGTTTTCTTACTTTTAATATATAATATTTAGTTTCATTGTGTATTTTTTGTTTAAATCTATATAGATGAATTTAATTATAGATGATTCTCTTCGAAAAATAAGGTTTTACTTCTTGCGAGCAAAAGAAGTTTTTAAAAAGTTTGCTTTTATATTCACATAATATGGGTATCTAATATATGCTGCAGTACTATACAAAGACTGCGTGATATATACGCTGAAATATTGCAGGTATATATATTTCTTATGTCTTAACTCAGAACTGGAGTTAGTTAATTACTTAAATAATTAATATGATGGAAGACTATTATGATGGATTTCATATTACAGCCATAAGTAAATTAGATTTATTTTGCGATAATTCCTACATAAGACGAGAGCAGAGAAACTCGAGGTTATCCACTTAGAATCATTTTTTTTTCATATTTTCAAATTGATAATGTCTTATTCCATTGGCTAGTTCGAATTTTATCTCGTTATAAAATCTATTTTTATAACTTCATTCTATGTATAACTTTGATGAATACTTAATACCATTTAAAAATACCAGTGTCTTTGACCTGTCGCTACTCATAATTACTTCAAAATCTTAAAAAATCTAATCGTTATATTTTAAAAAAATATGTCACTTCGCACCATTTCTTTGCAAAAAGATTCGCACTTCCTGATAATTTTCCACGCGTACATATGTCAGCAACGCGAAATCTCCTCGTGTGCTTCATCATTGTCGTGAGCGACGAAAAACGTTGGCCCTCGCTGGCAAAACTCCAAAAGTATGGCTATATGCGCAGAAGGTAAATAACTCGAACGACGATATGATAACCATTTCACTCAAATAAACAATTGGAGTCGCGGTTCACTTTTACGTCTAGAAATATTGGCTCCAGAAGGTGAGTTGTGAACTTTCGAGATGAAGAAATTCTGCAGAAAGGCTTTTAAAAACTTTAAAAAAAAGTTCGAATGTAGAGTTGAAATGGCTTTATAAATATATGAAATCCGAGCGAAAAATGTTGAAATAATAAAATTGATGACGTATGAATGTTTTTTGCCTATTTTTATCTTACGTGAATATTGTACACGAAAAAATGAAATTTTGCGCAATTTTAAAATATTTATTTTCTTAGAGTCCCTCTTTTATTACTTTTTTGATTTCGCTAGTTCGAATTTGTAAACAATACACTATGTAATTTCGTTAAAACTACTTTAATCAGTATACCCACCGTACGTAACATGAAACAATAAGACTCAGCCAACTTAAAGGGTGTCATAAATTCACAATCGCTCATGAAAGCCAATCATCGCGTAACAACGTCTGCTCGATGCAACGAATCGTTTCTCGTCATTGATGATTCGTCCAAACTCTGTTATTGTTGCATATTGAACAAATTGCGACATAAGTCTTTATTGCAGTTCAAGGCAAACGTTTGATAATTCCATTGTATGTGAATCAATATTGATGGATGATTTATTTTTACGACACTATTAAGATGCTCCAATGTAACATCAAGTTAATATGATACAAAGTTGCTCAGAAATTACAAGATCGAATGGAAAACACTTAATAATTGTGTTGCTTGTAAACCTGTCCTCAATTAATATTTTGCGTCATTAAGATAACGAGTAAATTTAAGTAACGCAACGTTTTTCTAATTCAGTTAACCAGAACGTTAAAATATAAAAAATCAACGTACTAATAGACATTCTTTTTTATTTACAAATCAATTTTAATTAGTTAAATCATGCAATGAAATGGCCCACCATTGCAGCAAGCAACGATTCAATTAAAAAGTGACTCACTTAACATAACCTCATCGTCTCAATCAATGAGAAGCTTCCGTATAGATGAATCTCCTATTTAAATGGAAACATCACAAGCAGTTATACGATACACGCCATGAAACTCAACCCTAGCGATTGATCCATAAGGTATACGTTTGGCAGCTATGAATAGTTCATTTCATCCGGCTCAAGCCTACAGCTAAAGACACACGTCCGCTGTTCAGAACTGATTATTTGCACAAGATCTTTGCTCCGAGTGACAGACAGTTCGTCAGGATCGTCGTCACGGCTCTGATTGGCTCGACGTGCTGTTAATCCCTTGGCGAACAATACTCCCGTTCTGCTCGCACGCGCAGCTCTCGAACGTACAGCAGAGAGAATATTTCCGTCGCCAGATCGAAATACGCGGTACAGACGAGGCTTACGTAACTTCGTTTATTATTGCAAGCTTTGTTTAATTCAATTAGAGCGCGTAATTTATCGTTCACTGCGGGAGAGACTAGTATTAGTATGCGAGTATAATTTATATATGGGTCGATGTGTTAAAAATCTCACGATCCAGAATCCCTGATACCCTGAAACGAAAGTGATAGATGCGATATTCAATACCGAGCTGTCCAGCTTAATATTGAAACTTCGTCCATTGATATGCAAAAATGTAGAGCGGCGTGCAGTATAGCGCCGTACGGGGTTATCCGAAAGCAGGAAAGAAATAAAGCTCGAAACCGCGCACGGATCTGGCATTAATATGCATAGGCAGACGCAGACAGCTGACGCGCGTACATTAGGTCGAGAAATATCATCTCTCTTCGGTTCATCGACACCAAACAGTGGGTCAATCAGCGGCAGCCTCGGCTCGCGAAATTGGCTTCGATCTGCGGAGCTCGCGAACGCGCGAATCAATCAATCCCCTTCCTACGTGTACGCAGTCTATATAGCAGAGCTGCACGCATATAGTTTTATTTTTTCACACGGTAAACTCTGGGCGAATCGCGAATTTATCGCGAAACTACCGCGCTCGCTCGCTCGCTCGTTCTTGAATCGTTCGTTAACTCGGAATAAATCGAGGGTGAAATCGCTCGTGCAGGCAAGCGCAGCAGTTTGATCGAGACGAAAAAAATCTATCAAGCTTCCTGCGCCCGAGAGCTTGCCGGATATATTCCGCAAGTTTTTTCACCGAGTACTGCTTCCTTTTTTTGCCGTCTCGTACGACTACATAAATTCGCTTTATGGTGCGCGCGCGTCTTTTTGTACGCCGAAACTTTGAGAGCGTCCGAACAATCGAGCGTGGAACGAATGCGGGGTAGTTCGGGGACGAATTGTCCGACAATGCGTGTAGAAATTTGTGAGGCTGTTAACAGAATGGTGTACAGAAAGGAAAATTTCGCGGGATTGAGCTTACGGTAATGGATAGAATTGTGAAAAATTATTGTTCAATTTTATCGATGTCAATCGAACAGCCGAGTCGCACGGTTATTTACACTAAATTATTAATGATATAAATAAAAGAGTAATTTCATATTTGAAAACGTGAATTTTACCTACAAAAGATAATTATCGTGATATAACATTCATGCGTAATATCAGCTTTAATTGAAATAATAACGTGCTGTATTTTGCTCGGACAGTCGCGATTGAAATATTATAATTATGCAAATAAATCCAATTGTTATATTTTTACTTTCGAAAGGGAAAATTACATGGATAATTACAGGAAAACTGTGAATGTACAGATCTTGTTTCATCATTGCACGAACAAATGAGCTAGTTCATTTCTCTGCTAGAAAGCTAACGATATCGTATCAATCAAATGGAAGCATATTTTCGGCCAAAATCAATGTTAAAATATTATTCAAAATATCGATAATCGTGTTCAATTATTGACAGCAGATACGTTCTCATTATCAAGAAAACGAATTTTTATTTTTAACAATTTAATAATCTCAGCGTAATATTCAAAAACTCTTCTAATATATTAGCTAATCTTAGCTAAAAATGATTAATTTTCCTACCGCAGGGATTAATGAACATTTTAATTCCCTTATGGCAATAGGCGCTGAATCAAGACTTAAAAAGCTCGACTTTAACCGATTCCTATCGAAAGTAGCGAGGAAGAAGCGCAGTATAGTGAAATAGTAGAAGAACGTCCGCGTTTAAATATAGACAGCAAACTGCAGCAGCACGCTCTGCTACTTTCGCGCTTAGCTTATTCCTTCTCTCTATCTCGGCGAGCAGCAGTTCTCACGAGGCTTTTTTCCGGAGTCTCTGATTCGTATGTTTATGAGACCAGATTTACACCAACATTTAGTGAGAAATGTTTGAATTCATTTTTAGTACAATAAAAGCTCGAAAGAATCATTAGATTCTGCTACGTCGCTATTTTTATTATTTATTTATTATTGTCTTGTCACTAGAGCGATCAGTAAGATATGGAAAATTTAACATCATGTAATTATATACAAATAATTATAACGCAATATTCAAACTGTGATACAAGTAACTCAAAATTATAAAGCATAATTCAGAAGATCTCAAGAGACTGAGTAAAAAGGAGAAACGGACCTTCAATTAAAGTTTCAAGCTCAGTCGTGAAATATTCAAAAGCCCATTAAATCCGCCTGTTCCCGACGGCCTCCTGCTCCTCTCTATTCCCTTCATACTCCTCGCTCCTCTTTTTTGCTCGTAAATACTTTGATGCTCTGATTGAGTTGGAACAGGGCGCGATTCAATTCTCCGAAAATTCGGCAACGCGCAGCCTCCTCGTTATGCAATAATTGAGGCATCATCGTGAGCAATCCTCCCTCTGGGAATTGTAAATAATGCCAATTAATATGAAATACGAGTATTATGGCGAAGCACGGTCGAAAAACGCCCGGACGTGCACGCTGGCTGCATACGCGATTTTTCACGTGATGCGCGTGCAATTTTATCGGATAAATCTGCAGTATGTCGTCCGTTTGCTCCGGCTAATTGGATCGTTTAGGCTTTTAATATTTTTTGCGTCTGATGTATTGTATATATTGCGGGGATGATTGATGCCGCGTATATTTAATCGGCGATTTCTCTTCTTTTTCCGATGAAAAAGGTCATATCATTCGCAATATGTGTATATAAAGATTCAACTAAGCTAAGTTAATCATAATTCGTTTATGTCGTATAACGATAAATTTAAAAATTTTCTTTTTTGAAAAAGGATTAACCTTTATACCACTATAAGTATATAAAGAATTTCGTGAGAATCGTACGTATATACGTACTTCAAGCCCACAGAGGTCAAGCGCGAGTACAGGTATATAGCATCAGCGCTTTATACATCTATTTTCGTCCATCTAGATTAGGTTCGCACAGCTGTTCGCGAAACAGTACATGAAAAAAATACGTAAAAACCGAATATACCTTGCTCGCGCCGCGTCGAATCGTTAATTTTGCCACGATTCCCGTGAAAGTCGCCCGTTCGCGCGCGACTCGTGTAAATACACGAGCCGCATCGCGAGCGCGATGTCGCACGTTTATTCGGAATCTGATACTCCGACGCGCGCAAGGCGAGTCGCTTTGGGTGTCCTTTTGAGAATATAAGCTGCGATTTTCAGTTTCTAACTGTATATTCAAGAGCAAGCTCAACGCGCAGTAGTTCATTTTGTTTATAGGAATTGCTGTGCGTGCACAAAGCTGAAGTCGCTGCGCGAATTGCATAGCTATATACATATATGCGTATTCTAAACACTCTGAGAGAAACTTCCTCATTGTTAATTAAAGTTGAAATCTGCTGCGTTTCTGAATCGCGGACAAAAAGACGACAGGGATGAGGGTAGAGATTTATGTGCGCGCTTGAGAGATACAATCACGTTCAATCGGAATCAGTGCGAATTGTGTTCATAGTTTTAAAAATAAATTATATATTTGTACTTTATAAACGACGACTATGAGAAGAGTTCGGAGGCCGCAATGAGCATACCTATACCGAAGATTAAAGTTTGAAAACGCAATTCATTCGCCGCGCTCGCGCTTTGAAAATTCCATCTTTCTTATTGAAGAAGCTCCCATATAAAAAGCCCATTATACGAAACTTTGTCGCGCGTACCACCCCCCTGTCCAGGCTTTTCGCAAAAAAAATCATACACCGTGTGCAGCGCCAACGCACACAAAAAGTATCCATTTCAGGCGCATAATAACGAAGCGCAGCGTGTCCACCGGCGCTCGGAACAAAGAGAAGATAAGGACAAAGAAAAAAGGGGGAGAAGCGCGGGATAGACGAGGCGCGGAGAGGTGAGGCACAGGCGCGAAACACGCGTAGCGGTAACCGGACGATGTCCGGGAAAGACCGGGCTAATTTTGCTGTACAAGCCTTCTCCCCCGGCTCGCCATACGAATAAATAGCCCCAGCCGCGCGTCAGTGACGCGAGCTTTTCGTCTATAACTATATACGTGGGCTGGCAGGCTGTATACCTATGTGCAGCTATGTAAAGAGGAACTGCTGATGCGCGCTAGTTGCTTTGTTATGTTTGAATCACATCACTGAGTCGCTTAAAATCGAGGTAAAAAATATGAATTTTAAAAATGCCACTACGAAAATGATCGTAAAAACTCAAATTCCTCTATTCTCAAAAAGGTCGCTCTCGCGTCTACGAGCTATATACTCGACGATTACGTCGAAACACGATAATCAACAACTCTCCCTTCTCCGGCAACATCATCGGTATTCTCAAGAGCAGCAGCAGTTGCGGCGCAGTCAAGAAGGGAAAAGCCGCTCGCACGCGATCATCTTTCGCGCTCGACGCTTTTCACGCGCGCGAGCTGCGCACGTGATGCGCATTACACGCGCCGGCGATCATCGCGGGAACACGAGCTGCACGAGCACCATGGCGTATATATATATGCGAGCTCTTGTAATACTGCGGAAGAGGATGTTTATAGTACTGCTTTCATGAGATAAGTAGATGCATTGATTTTCGGGGAATGAGCTGAATTGCTGAGGCTGCGACGTCGGTGTGAGTTTGATTTTTGCAAAAGGAGCTTTCGAAGTTTTCACGTTTTTACATTGATTCAACTTACGAAATCAATAATATGACAATATGGTCAGTAGTATATTGCGTGCAATATACAAACACTTAAAATAACATCGGAAATCGGGCAAAACGTACGGGGTAACCGCGCTAAAACGTAACTAAAATATACGGGGTTCGGCTTTAGCCATCAAATCTGCAAAAAAGAGCTTTCGAAGTAAAGCTACGCGGGAGTTTAGCGCCGTGATCGCGAGGCGCTAGCCACACAGCAAATCTTACTTCAACGTATATACATATATATAAAAGCTCGAGACGTGGGCGTGTTTCATATATGCGTGCGCCTGTCGGTATAGCCCGCAGCGCCGGTGCGGGGACCCTAAATTAACGCTGTTTTGTAAACAACGCGACAAGCCGGTCGCTCTCAGCTGCGCGGTTTTACGAACTTGCGCGCGCTGATCTTAATGGAAGTAGCTGCAGCAACGATGTTGCAATATGTTGCCGCGGGTTCGATGACTGAGAGAGTCACGAATGTGAATGTTTTTTATACGAACGGGAGAGTGCGGAGATATTGTTAGATTTCATTGATATACGGCGAAGATGAGCCGGCGGTGAAAGCTCAGTAGATTATTTTCGCTTCGGAATTGGATATTTTAACGCAAAACGAAGGACGAATAATGAAGAAATATACTATTTTCGCTCGTTCCAAAGATCGGCGTAAATAAAACGTGCCGTGGCTACTGAAGCTTGCAATAAGGAAGCTTTAAAAATAGATCGATCGATCGAGCTTCACGTATAGAGGCTTGCAGTTGCAGCTCAGCGGTATACCTCATGACCCTCTTCCAAACGCACAGCACTGTTTTCTTCGATCGAATAACAAACTCAATTCTTCACCGCGCATTACACGAGTCCGAAAGCACACAGCTGCTCCGCGATAAATCCTCCTTGAATTAAAAATCTCTCGAACAGCGCTTAATTATAGAGCTGTCGGCCCGCGGCCGATCGATCGATCGATCGATCGATCAATCAGTGGAGCTAAACACAAGACACGAGAGAAAACTTACGTAATTCCTGAAGGACGACATGTTGCCAACAACTTGCTCCAGTCTCCGTTTTCACGGGTCAACACAGTTCAGCCGCGGCGGCAGCGATTCGCGCAAGCTCTAGGCCGCACCGATAGCAGCGAGCGGCACTCCGCAAAGCTCTCTTCTTCTCGAGATAAAGTAAATGACCGATCGCCGAGGGGCTATAAAGCCGAAGAAAATTGATCGAGTCGCGCGCGCGCGCTTTTCCTCCTCTCCGGAGGAGAGACAGAAAGTCGCGCACACTTTCCGCTTCGCGCGCGAGGAGCCGTTTCGAACGAGACTCGGACCCCGAAGAGCCGGCGACCCCGGAGAACGCACGTCGCGCGTTTCCGATCTTTCTCGCTTGAGGCTGTGTGCGCGAACGCTTTCGTCGCTCAGCGCCGTTCATTCGCTCGCTCGGCCGGCGAATACCCGCACACATGGTCGCTCGCGCGCGCGCGGCCCTATTTTAAGAATAGCCTTAATCTTCGCCTCTCTTTCTCCCCCGGCGATCTCCGGCTCTCGCTCTCTTTCTTTCTTTCGTATGTATACGCGCGCGATGCTCTTTGCCTGTCTCTTCTCTTGTATTTGAATGCTGGCGCGAGAAGATCGGCTTGTTGGCGGTGCTGGTGTGTGTGTGTGTGTGCGGTATATAGGGCCGAGCGTCGCGCCGTGGCTCGCTGCGCCGACAGTTTGTCGGGGGAAAGGAGGACCGAAGGAGAATCTGTAGGAGAGAAAAGGTGGAGAAGGGGATGTGTAAAGGCGCCGAAAGAGCTTTGGAGCGGACGCCTGGTTGAGCTAAAGAAAAAAGCCGATGAGTCTGTATGCCTATACTGATGTGTGACGATGTGAACGTGTTGTATATGTGAATGTCTGAATCCCCGCGAACGCACGTGTTAGTTTCTGTGATGTATATACATAGTTGGACCGGTGTGTGTCGGCCGGTTTACTTTTCCCGACGAGACTCGAGACTAGGGACGTAGGGTGGGGGTAGAAAAGCGAAGATTTACGCGTACAACGAGAGATCGATTTCGTAGAAATCGATGAGTAGCCTGAGCTTTCTATCTGGATCAATGAACTCCCTGCATTGTTTTTATTAGTATTGAGCGATAATATTTTTTATTTTTTATTATTTTTGGATGTAACAGAATGTTGAGCACCAGTAGAAAAAGAAAAATTGATTGTTAATTTGGAACGTGCGTCACTTTGTAATGGTACGTTTAAGTAGAAAAGGCTCGAGTTTGATAAGACTCCAACTTCTATGGCTGTAAAAAAATTGTCTCGACAACAACATCGAATCTATATCAGTTCAGTAATATTAGAAAAGCTCATCTCGCATCGCTGCTACGAAAAGGAAGTCGGAGTGCGCGCTCGCCTGCTTACTCCCGCTCAACTTGCGAGCTTGCGGTCACGCGGCTAGGAGCGGCATCCCTGCGGTTTCTTTGTGCCAGTAGCTCTACCGTTGAAACTTTGTCAGTAGTAGGATAGTGGAAAATCAATTTACGAAAGGAGTGCAGATGCTCGCCGGGGGATTCAGCTTTCATTTGAGCGTAGTATTTACGACGCCAATATCGAAAGATTGCAAATATTTATGAAAGTTTTACTATGAATTCTAACATAGTTCCAATATGAGCATACCCAATGAAGTGCTGATAAGCAATTATTCAATAAATAAACAACAAATTTTTATTTGAAGGCACAACAATTATATTTGTAATATTTTTTCATGGTTTTGGCAGTAACAAGTCATTAACAGTAAATAAATACAATCAAATTAGACAAATATATTATATCTAATAGTTTTTAAATCTAACAACTTGCCAACTATGTTTTGCAAGTTTCGACTTAAATTATTAAACCCCTTCATCTATTTGTAAATTAAAATTATCGTAAATCGTTCCCTTTGTTCTCTTATTGGTTTTTGAACCGACTAACTAATTTTATTTTTATACAACTTTCAAACAATGATTGGAAAATAGAACATTCGTACTTAACGTGCTTAACACCATTGTTTTTGACTTACTGTCAAATTTGAGATTTTAGTGCTAGTGCTGCCAGCAGTGAAGAATCGTCAAAATTTTATCCTTGTAGAAATCGCACTCACTCCATCGGTTAATGAGCTTGAAACCAACCGTTGGTAACGACATCTTCTGCGTGAATTTCGACTTTCAAGCTCGCCACAAGGTGCCACCACCTGTCAGTTCTCAGTGCAACAAAAATAACGCAAGCCTTTCGTAATGTTCTAATATTATAAATAACCAAGATTTTCGTTTAAAAATACCATCTCATCATTCAATACCCCGTATGAATCACGCGTTTAAACTCGATTTTACCCTACAAAAGTCATTTGCAATAATGAACGGTATAAAGCCAACTAACCCAGTTCGGCATTTCAAATTACATTATCCCTGCGTCCAAAGCTGTGCCACTGACAAATTTGACGCTCGACGCTTGACTGCGACAAGCGCGAAAATTAGCGAACCTGACTCATGCGACGCAACCGCTTGATCATATAAGCGGGTCCCCCAATACTTAATCGCTTGTGAAATTCTGTAAGCTTTGGATGTGCAACGGAGAACTGAAAGTCAGAAGGATGAGGTATAGAAAGTGGCGAGCTTTGCTCGGATTCACCCAGAAATATTTCGTTCCCGATATAGTATCCGTGCGCATATAAATATATCCGACGCGCCGCGGCTCGCAATAAAAGTATCAGCGTGAAATTCCTGGTACTCTTCCGCCCGCCGAGAGAGACAGGAGAGAGTGTGTTCGAGTGAGGTAGATTCCAGTGGACCGAGTTGCATAGGCTTGATTATTACTTTTGGCTGCTAACCGCTTGGAAAAGGAATGTGGGTTTATTGTTACGACTGGCGGATGCTCTTCAAAAGTTATTTTTATTTTTGCGTTGGTTCAGGAATCTACAATTTTTTTTACTTTCAAATATACTCATAATTTCTGGTTATAGATCGTCTGTTTGCCTCGCATTATAACGTGAGTTATTTACGAATTCGAAAGATCTATAAGATTTATTGATTTGGCTGAACACAAACAATAACAGTGATATTTTGCTTCATTTTTGGATATGTTAGCAAGAAAAAGTCGCGATTCGAAACCGTAACAGTTGATTTTACCTGATGATATAGTTCTAAAATAGAATAAAATATTATATTATTCAAAATTTTATTGAATTTAGATGAGATTTTTTTAAACATTTTAGTGATATATTACCAAACAAGTATCGTTGTGATATAAATTGTAGAATTTCAAATTAACTTATTTTATGCAAAAAATGTTAGGAGAAATATAGAAATAGTTAAGAATTATTCAATTTCACCCTTTTTTATATAATAATTAAAAAATGACAATACAAAATAGATTCAATCACAATTGTAAACGAGTACAGTAAATTACTTTGGTTTATTTTTACGTAATAGACTTTTCACATACAGACTAAAGTTTTGATCAGTGAAAATTTCTAACCGGCAAAATGGAAAACCTGTTCGTGGCGCATCGCGTCCCTAAAAATATACAGAGAGCAGCTCCGCGAGCGAGGAAATATTTTCCTCGCCGAACGAAAAGCAGCAGCTCGGAATTGGAAATAGAATTAGTTAGTCATCCTAATTTCTTTTTGGCGTCTTACAACGTAAAAAGCTAAAAGCCAAACGCAAAATACAATCCTATCAGCAGAAGAAATGGTGTAGCCACTTAAACTCTGCCAACTCGTACAGGAAAAGCTTGCAAGTAACCGGCGCGCATCATTGCACCGCTGATGTTCCGCGCACCTCGTCTAGAGGCACGTGAAAAATGCCTTTTAATATTAAATGCCACAACGCGAGGCTCGACGAACCTCTCTCGCGCACTTAATAATCTGCGAGGAACGCAGGCTTGGCTGCCAAAATACGAGAAAATAACTGGCCACTGGCTTTCACTGTGCATGGTTGTATCACAGTTCCTAGTCGTAGCGGTGTAGGGAAATTTCGTGTCCGATTACGAGAGTTTTAATATTTTCATTCTTGAATCGTGCGTCAAAAATGTAGCGAGTTTATTATCGATTTTAAATTAACTCCGAGGAGTGTCGGTTTGTGATTGATAAGCGAAGATATTTACGCAAATTTCCCTTTACGCCGTGTATACGGTGGGCGCGGGTAGTTAGAAATTATGAGGGGCAATAACACCTTTAAAATTCAAATTATTAAATATAATTTTTTAGGTAAATGAAGATTTTAAGCATCACTATAAAGAAAAGTCTGATAATTTGTTCCAATTATGGCCTTTCTTTGCCAGTAAAATCATTGAAATAGCAAGAACTGAATCAGAAAATAAAAAATCTATTGGCACTGTTTACGAAAAATATAAGGAATTATTGACGAATTGTAAGTATTCAAAGTATTCATTATAAGTTAATCATTTAAGCTATGAATATTTTCTTTAAGTAAACAAATATTTCAAATTAAAAACTAAATTTGTTCCCTTATTTTTTTTACATTTTTGCCAGTTAGGTCAACTTTACCTACCTGATGATTCGCTAATTAGACTTTTATTTAAAATGAGTATGCAACAATATGAGTTTCACAACTACACGTTTCATTACATAAATTAAAATTTATAATCATTTAAATCTTCAAAAAGAAAATAAAATGACTTCCCTAATATACCTCACAAATTATATGTTTATCAAGTAAAATTAATGTATCACAGCAAAAAATGATATAGGATTCATTTTTATCCCACTATTAAAACCCCGATCTGTACTAATGGCGAAAAAAGGAGAGAAGTTCGATGAAATTGACATTCTGAATACTTTCATCTACTTAACAGAGGTAACTATTACTGTAAAATAACATTTGTACAACCCTAACAAAAGTTGTTGAATATTCAATTATTTACAGTTATTTTTAACTTATAGGACTATCAAGATTTGGAATCAGATGCCGATTTTCAAAGAGTATTCGAAATTATACTAAATATATACAACAAAACCGACGTAAGAGAAACAGATTATAAGCCATTTGTAGTTGTATGTGGAAAAATATCGAAAATCTCGGCAGTTTACGTAGTTATTAATCAGCAATGTAAATATAAATTACAGTCTTTAACGGAGGCAGTTATATGATACAGAAATATTGGACATCCCACACAAAAGAGTTGTAAAATACTTAAGGGTATACCTAGATGATGTGTTAAGATTTAGCGAACACATTAAAACACAACTGGAAAAAGCGAAAAATGTATTCAAAAAGCTGCATAGGCTATTTTACTCACCGTACCTCTGTAAAAAAGCAAAAATAATTGCGTACCTAAGTCTGATTAGACCTATTATAACGTACGCGTATCCGATATGGTTTAATGTTAGCGCGTCAGCAATGGAAAAGATAAGGATGTTCGAAAGAAAATGCATTAAACAATGCCTAAATAAATATAGAGAATGCGAAAATAATTATAAGAAAAGAGTCAGAAATACTAAAATTTATTATATAGCACAAATACCGAGAATAGACATATTTACGATCAAACTTATCAGAAATCACATTAAAAATGCGATTGAAATAAAGAACAATAACCTAATTAACGGTCCCTTCTGGGAAAACGAGAAATACCTCGAAATGGCAAGTAGTAAGGGCTTCGTCACACCAAGCACGTTTTTGTTTCTTGACAATAATGGTTATGTTTACGACGATGAACTTAAAAAAATTATATTCTATCACGTTTCTAGAGATATAAGGAACAAAAAAATTTTATTCGTGCCTGCAAATATCAAGCCTGAAGATCTAGTCTACGATTCCAAAATAGCAGACAGTGATGTTAAACTACTGAAAAACTGGAATTATTATAAGATATAGATCAGTCACACAATGTAAATATGTATATAACATTAAGTTTTCCCTAGCTCTCACCTTAGAAAGCAGAGCAAACATAGTTTTTGAGGTATAACCTTTTTTTCCTATAAATGCGTATCCTGAGTAGAAGTACATTAATAGTACACTAATCTATAACTACCTACATTAAAATAGCGATCTGAAATCAGCGAGCACCCAGCGTGGGCATTCAGTATTAAAGCATAAACATAGACATAAAAGTATTTTTTTTTAATGTATTTTTAATACTGTAACTGAAATGAAACAATAAAAACACATTTAAACAAAAAAAGCATAGTTGCCTTCCAAGCAGTTGATCCGGGTTCGATTCCCGGCCATCGCACATTTTTTTATTTTCTACTTCGAATCGCCATACTAAAACTCAACTGTAATATATTAAATTAATTTTCATATAAATGTCACTGCTCTAAAGTAACAAAATTAAAAAACAACGTTCAGTGGGTAAGGTCGGAATCGCATCATACCAGCTGCATCCCCCCCTTTCTCTAACACTAATAGTGTGCAATAAAATACTTTATTACCTGCTGACGATTTAAACAAAATACGGGAATCGTACTTATGTTACAAAAATTAGCTTGTAATTTGGTATTTGCATACCTTTTCAACAACCTTTGCATACCATTTAACAATTTTAACTTTTTGAAAATGAATAATCATTATATTTTTCACTATGTAATAAAACAGCATTTATTAAAAGTAGGAAAAATAATTGTGTAACTTTCTATAGATTTAGTATTTAGATTTAGTTTGGGATATTATCCCAGCTGGTTGATGTTTTATTGCTCACGTATTTAATTAAGTTTCTAGCTTCCAGGGTATTTGTAAAATGTATATCTTTGTGATCACATGGTTAGCTAAACACAACATAGAATATAATTCCAACATGAAAATAACTCTAAACTCGACTTTGAAAAAACTTAGATACAATTGAGTATGATAGTGACTACAGAGTAATTAGTATTGTTCGAATATGTGAGCAATAAGACATCAACTAGTTGGGACGGCAAACATAATAATCAAACACTTAAACAATAAATACATTAAAAACTATACAATAGTATTCAACAATGCCTTAAATTTGGGAGACTACCCTACTAATTAGAAAAAAGCGAAAGTCAGAGTACTTAAAAAGAAAAAAACAAACCTAATGAACTTGATAACTTTAGACCAATAAGTAAGTATACTGCCGTCAATCAGTAAAATATTCGAAAGAATTTAAAAAATCTCTATAGAGAAATTTGACGAAAAAAAACATTATACCTGAATATAAATTGGATTCAAACAAAGCGAGCACTCAATGCTGCACGCAATCAAAAATTGGTCTCTGACATTAATTGGCCTTCTTAACAACGAAATGATAGGAGCAGTGCAGCAACCGTAAAGCGTTCGATTCAGTACGGTTGGACGGCCTAATTTATCAATTACAAAAATGCGAAGAAAATCCACATTTAATAAAACTAATTAACAGCACAATTAGGGAAAGAGAATTCCAAATAGTGATAGGTGAGCATATATCTAATCAAACTTTCAAATTCTCAAAAGGACTACACCTAGACACCATAAATTCGCCTATTCTATTTAATATATTCACAGCGAAGCTTTTGAAATTGTTTAATATAAATCAAGATTACGGAACTTATGGTTTAGCTTTCGCAAACGATTTAGTAATCTAAATCGCAGATAAAGACAGTAAAATGCTAAAGGAAAAATTACAAAATTATATACAACAAAATAAAATTTTGTTATAACAATTGGGGTCTATCAATTAATGCGCAGAAATGCGAAACAATTCTGTTTAGAAATATATTACATAACTATAATAATAGAAATAAAAGATATTGGAAACACTTTAAATTAATGTATATAGATATGTAATTTGGTATTTGCGTACCTCTTAACAACCATTGCATACCTTTTGACAAATCTAACTTTTTAAAAATTAATAATCATTAGATTTTCAACCATACAGTAAAACAACATTTATTAACAGTAGGAATGTAATTTGAATGAATAATATACGGATAATTTTAAGTTAGGATATTCAAATTTGCTTTAAGACATGAAATTCTTACCGTTGCGATTTATTTATATTGAAACACTAATTTTCTTTAAATTTTTTTTTACGTAAAAGTTTTTAGATAATAAGAGAACGTAAACTGTGTAGAAAAGTTATACAAAAGTATTTAGACTATCGCCGATACCATAGCGAACAAGCTCGAGAGGATACGAGACGCCGCGATATCGCGGACCAATTTATTTCAAAGGGGTGCAAAAGGCTTAGCCATTCATTATTACATGTTCAGTATAGAGCAGTTGACTTGGAATCAGTTTATTCGTTAAATGCTGGCTAAACAACCTGGCAGTCGGACTAAACAAATTTATGTTGTATTCTTTTTGATACATTCTTTTTCCCATTCAAAACAGTCTCTTTAATTTCTAAAATATAAGGTAGCTTAAGGTTTCATGCTATGTTTTTTAACCTTTAAGCATTTTATTAGGTGTAACTAGAAATTATGATATGTATCTACTTATACGATATATAACTTAGAAACTAGACATGGATATCGATCGATCGGAAAAACGAACAAACGCACGTGTTTATAAACATCTTTCGCGCGGCCAAGAGTCAAGATCTTTCGTGCACGCCGGTTTAGCGCACACGATGCGAGTCCAGTATAAGCCATTAGACTAAGAGAGGGAGTATATATATTTAGAAAATTGGGCCATCGTGCTTGCTTGCCTACCGGAGAAAAGTTACCTATACTTGCAGTATGTATATAGATATATTCGCCGCTGAAAGTGGTAAGAGAGCGACTGAGTGGATTATATGGAGATATTGATATAAGCTTAATTGAACTTGCAGCTGTAATGACTTATAGGGCATATAGATACGAGCAATTTATATAACTTACGAGCTGTTGACTCGCCGTCTTCGTCGCAACAGTAAAGTCCAAATTCTACTTAAGTTTTCTTGTGTTTTTAATAATCCATATTGAAAATTAAATTTCAGCTTTAATTGACTGGAAATTTTCAGCTATAAATCAAAAAATAGAGCATTGCTGTATACATACGAGAAAGTTTGGCGCGGGGCAATACGGAGCGCAACATAAGCAGCCGAAAGCGCAGTTATTCTCGTCGTCTCTCTATACATTTCTCTCTCTCTCTCTCGTTTTCTTTCTCGTAATCTTCCGAATTCCCCAGCATGTCGGCCGCTGCACATGCTTGCCAGTCGTGAAATGGCAAATAAAGGAAAGTACGCGTACGAAGTCAGGAGGACAAAGTCAGAAATAGAGAGGTACTAACTCGCGGCTGTGGACGTGCAGTGCTCGACGATGGATAAAAGCAAAGAGATAAGAAGAAAAGATGGGATCAGAAATGAATGAGCGGGATGAATGAAGTATGCCAAGGCATTTTCCGGTATCTTTAATTGTTCTAGTAGTAGTAATAGTAGCTTAAAACGTTTGCAGTATATTCATAAACTTTGTCATTTCTTGTCAAACGCATTCATTCACCTATTAGATGAAATTGTATCTTATTCAATATACAGAACAACGTTTCTTCCGAGCAAAACGAACTTCAAACAATTCCATTCGATTATCAGAACGCTTGGCCCGTGCCTAAATTACGAAGCGCATCGGCGTTGCATTGGTGAACCGAGAAAATTGTCTGACCGCGCTCGTCTTTCCGAAAAAAAGCTCGTCTCGCTGAGCGGCGACATCGCCAAGAGCTCGAACAAGAAGAATAAGTGTTCGAGACCGCGAAGGAGAGTCAGAGAAACAAGCGAAGCCGAAGAAACAGAAGAATCAGGGAGAGTAGAGGGCGAGAAAGCAGCGAGCGCTCTCGTCTTGGGCCAATCTCAAATTACTCGCACGCGGCGTGCTTTAGAAGTGCGTGCGAGAGAGACGGCGAGATACTTTGCCCACTAGCCGGCGGCGACCTTTTATAGGCAGCGGGCGGTAGTGGGGCGAGAAGCGCGGCAAGCTCGTCCGAGCACCTCGGGAAATTCAGCGCAAACTGGCGTTTTACTGTTCCGGCAAAAACTGCACACACGCTCTCCCCACCAGCTCCCTTATTTTATCGTCTGAACTCTGCGCCCTCTGCATCGAGATAATTAGCTATTATTTTTCATAAATTTATATGCTCTATACATCTAGTTCGGTTTGGGGTTCGTATCTGAATTATCCGACACGACACAGCGACTATAATAAACTGCAAAATAAAAATATCATTTTTAAGTCCTAGTTATATGTGAATTATATGAATTTTGCAATGGCTCAACGTTTTACGTAACAGCAAGCTTTGATTAACAATAAAGTGAAAGTTCAACCAACTCCAATAGGAGCAGACAATGCCTGCATTAAAATAAGAAAGAAAATCAGTAGCTCGATTTTACTGGTACCTCTATACTGAAGCTACAAATCAACCGCACAGACGATGTAGAAGCGATAAAAAACAACGTTAACGAAATTCACGTCAATCAATGCAACATTATTCACGCTCTCTGTGAGTTGTCCATTGCCGACAGGTGACTGGCATCTCGTGCGTACCAGTAATTTTTCACGTGGACTCAACATTATTTTACTACAAGGATTACATTTGTGAAGTAATGAGCAATTTCAAATTTGCTAAAAAAACTAAAGCATATTTTTTTTATCGATTATTGTCGTCTGGAAAATTTATTCTCAAAATATTTAGTTAAGGACATTATATACAATTAGTTAAATTATGCGTAAACTGTGAATGGTAAATACAAATTAGTTGAATATCTTTGTTGGTCTACGTTGTTTTTAATTATTCTTGTGACGGATCGTCAAACTGACATTGTTATTCTTGTTACTTTTATCTGACCTTTATCTTGACGCAAGGATAGTCTGACAGAATGATTTTCACAGCACATAGTTTTAAATGACTGAATTATTTATATCTTTGCATAATTTACAAACTCTTTAGCGACAAATTTAATTTCCTTTTAAAAATAGCGTCTTTTCGATCGGCTAAATATATGACAGTTGCATATAGCTTGTATTTTGTAAGAAAGCTTCAGTGAAAGACGAAATTAACCGTATAACAAGTAGAAAAAAAGCATTTGTACCGTTGCAACAGATCCACTTATAAAAATAGTTGTGTCAGTCATACAGCTCTCTTGCCAGTTAGGTGAGTCAACTCTCCCCATTCCCAGCTTCCTAGTGATTTTCTCGTTGCCGCTTTTTAATGTGCTTCAAGATATTGTTTTTTTCCGAGTGGTTTTGGCAAAAGCTCAAAATGACTGTATCGAGAAATTTGTTTACACATTTTTGTCGACTTGATCACTGTGTTACTAAAGATTCACAGAGCTAAAAGATGACACTAGCAGTGCTTATTATATATATATATATGAAGGATTCACGCGGTAAAATGTTTGTTATTCACTGATAAAAATAGTTTTGTTTTAAGAAGGGACATTGTTCATTTTGCGCAGATTAAGACACGAAAACTTTTACGAGTTGTATACTAACGCTCTGAATTACAGAATTTTAAACAATGGTTGGGTAAAGTTGATATGTTGTATTTATTTTTTTTTAAATAAAGGACTACACAACAAATCAGAGTCATTCAAATCCCCATCCTCAGCAATAAAGGATCCTCTTGAAACTTTGTCAGAAGCCTCTCAGTATGCGAGTCCCTCACAGTCAATAAATTAAGAAGTCATCAAACCGTAAAATATAATCCCCAGTCGATGATTGAAACTATAAAATTCAGCGTAGTGCACATATCCGAAAATCATCGTTACCGACATAAACACTAGCCATATAATCCCCAGCTGGCCAGAACGTCAATCACACACAGCGGCGCACATCTCACATCCGAATTCCTCGCTCTCTCTTCCAGGCATACGAATATAATCGCGCGTGTCAGGCACTTCGATGGCACTTGGTGCGTATTCTATTGCTTTTCTATCCTCTCACTCTCTTTCTCTCTCCCTCGAGTACCGTTATAGAGATATCTCGGCACGCGAGTCGAGTAGGAAAATCGAACAAGAGGAAAGCGCAAACGAGCGAAAGAGAGAGGGGGAGGGAGGGAGGGAGGTTGAACCGCCCACGCAAGACGGCAGCAGATCGGTGGTGGAGCAGCGAAAACGTTGTTCGCCCTTGCAGCAGTAGCGTGGTGGTGGTAGCGTCGAGTGGTGGGGGTAGTCGCAAAGATCTACGACGCATGCGCGGCTATGTGAATTTGACGGAGCCATGGAGCAGCCGGCGCGCCATACGAACGACGACGGGTCGCGCACTACGAGTAGGGCGCTGGTCGGCTCCGAAACCCCTCGAACCAACGAGAACTAACGAAGTTACACGCACGCACCGACAGAGAGAGAGAGCGGAGAAGAGCGACATACAGAGAGAGAGAGAGAGAGAGAGAGTGCGCCAGAGAAAGAGAAGACAGAGGAGAAGAAAGAGACCGCCACCGACAGATAGAGCGCGAAGCTGCCCCTCGCGCGAACGCACACACGCAGTTTCTCTTGGTCGAGGACGGCCGATCGACGCCCGCTTGGAGTTTAAGCTCAGGCAAGCTTAACAGGGGTTTTTACGACGGAGAGCCGAGGTCTCCGATATAAAGTATAAGAAGAATATTTTAAGAAACAGAGACAATACACACTGGCAGAATGTCGTCTTCTGCGGTAGCAAAAACTTCGAAGTACTCGTACCGCTCGAGCGGAGCTGGTGGATCGGCTGACGTCAGCATCGAGTACAGCGCCGACCTGAGCGCTCTCTCCAGGCTCGAGGTAAGTTTTTCGCACCTTTTTTCCACCTTACTTTCGAATTGGCCAAAAAAGCCACTTCTCATTGCACATACTCGTACACGTCCACGTCTGTTTTTTTTATTACATATGTATATATTTGCATGCTCGATGAAAAATATTTTCGAAACCTTTTTAAGCATGCGCCGACGTAATAATAAACACGCAATCCAAATTTTTCTACAACACATAAAACCGTAATTCTTCACTCAACGCACCGTCAGTCCACGTTATCCCCCCTACAAGTCTATAATTCATTAGTATTCGCAAGTAAATTCGCCGAAGAATAAAGTGACTCTGTAATTATGTGAGAAAAATGAGAAATTCGAGACTCTAACCACGATGTAAGAAAAGTGAAGAGACAGCCAGTATACATGTGCTACGAGGACATCGAAGCTAAGTAGTAACAGAAGGGAATGGTTCGGCCAAGCGGACTCGGCAAGTGAAAAATCCAGTGCTCGAAGAAACAGTGCGCATGAACTCTGATAACTGACGATGTACGTAGATATTGTGAAGCGAGAATCTAGATGTAGAGGAACGAAAAAAAAAGAAAAAACGTGTCTGCAAAAGTTCAGTGACCATAAAGGACTTTAGTGCCAATCTCGTGCTCGCGGTATATACGTGTTGTTCTACCGGGCCAAAGTGCTGCTGGTGCTGCTACATCTATACTGCTGCCGCTGCTCTACGTACGAAAATAGTCGGGGGAGCTCGGGGAAAGAGAGAGAGAGACGGAGACGAGACACTTAACCACAGCTCTCTTCGCTCTATATAAGCGATTTCGTCTGAGATAATTTTCTGGCGCCTATTTTCCGTTGCGAAATCGCGCGCGGCTCCGATGAATGAGTCGACGGCTACATTTATAGATCGCCGCTTCTTTATTTTTTCTTTTATCGCCGTAGCTCTTTGCTTCCCCGCAGCGGGCTTCTCGGACGATGAAGAAATGCAATCGAAAGACTACAGTGCCGAGTCGATCCAAAATTAGAGTTTGCGGAAATGCGCGTAACCCAATTTAAAAAGCGCAGATAATCGTCGAAAGAAAAATATCGGCAAAGCCGAACGTCAATCGGCGCAGTCAAAGAAAGCAAAGTGAATTCCTCGGCGAGCCGCGCTCCTGTCGTCGTCATCGTCGGGTCAGTTCCTCGTTTTCTCCACCGAGCGCAGCAGACCGTCGGCGGCGGATATTTCTGTACTCCCTCTTGGCCGTTACGTAAAGCCCGTGTAAGAGCCACCCGAAAACTCGCGAAACATTACCGAGCGAGAAAAATGTGCTCTTCTATTTTTTTTTCTCCTCTGCACGCTCTGCTTTTTTTCTCGGAGAAACGCGCAAATGACGTATTTTACACGATATGATAAAAATAGCGCGAAACGCAGCACTGTATCAATGATTTATGATTTCAGGACAAAATCCGCCTGCTGCAGGATGACCTCGAGTCCGAGAGGGAGCTGCGTCAGAGGGTAAGTTTTTCAGTATACGAAAACTCGTTATTTTGAAATCTGATTTTCAAAAATCTGTAAAACATTCATGCAAACGTTAATTTACGATATAAAGAACCAAGTTATATATTCAACATCGGAAAGTCGATTACACGATTACACCTCTACCAGTAAAAATTAGGCCTGTTTCACAACAACACAGCATAATGGCGAGCGTTTAAAATACACCGTCCGCCTGTACACATAATCTATATACGGAGAAAGAATAGACCTCGAAAAATAGAACATATCGTCGAGAGAAAAAAAATGCAAGGCAAGCAGCGCGCCCGTTCCAGGCGCGAAAAATTATTTTCGTCGAAAACGTATGGAATCGTGAGCTTTCGTTCGTATCGCATGTTGCTCGTCTCCGAAGATGGCGCCCTCTCGCTTCGCTGGGGATTTACCGGGTTGAAATGTCCAGCTCTGGGCGTAGCGCGGCTATTTTTGGGAAAGCGAACTAGCGCGCTCCCCGAGAGCTCTGCGCCTCGTTCCTGCATTCCACCGATGTGTTTCTCGTTCTCGTTGCGTGATACGCGCACACGACCGGCACCGAGTCCTCCTTCGCACCGCGACGATGAGCAATATTTCTGAAAAGGAAGGATCCCGGTGGATCGGTGTTCGGTGCATGCTTTTATCTAAACATCGATCTTTCAACGGTTTCACTGAGCTACGCTTGTCCTTCGGGTATAGAAGAATCGGTCGGACCTCGGGTCGGACAGCCGGAAATTGGCAAAACATACGCCATGATCAGATTTTCGCATTTAAAACGAGCATGAGTTCTAAAATTGTTGAAGAGAATTTGACGCGGCCAACGAGCCTTCTTTTCCTGACGTTCTCTTGAGCCGTCGAGAGTATCAAAAGGTCTTCCAAAAATAAATTTACATTTTCCGAGCCCGGACGCGGAGGGACACACGCGACTTTGAACCGGTATTTCGAGGTGCGGACTGTGATTTTGATGAATATATCGGCGCCGTTGATGAGAATGAAGAGTATCCTTGGATTGTAATTACACAGCGAATCTCAACTTCCGAGCGATAATTTAGTAAATGGAAGTTTTTTAACTTACAGATTTTGCCATCAATTATTTTGCTGCTCACCAAAACACTCGCAGAAGAAACATAGTTTTTGGCTATTTTTAATTTCGTCGAAAATACGCGGTTAGCTTGACACTGAGTAATGAGGTTTATTTCCGTTATTTTTCTATCCATTCAGATGCGATAAAAACATTGTAGCGCTACTCGCAAAAATACTAAATTCACACCGTTTACTCTTCGAATATATTGAAACTAATAAACTTATTTGAAATGCCTTCAAGAAAACGAATTTATTACTTGGTCCGCCCCTTAGACGGGAAGCGGTGCCAAAAAAGTGATATCATTTTCAAATTTTCAAACTACCATTACGGGTACGGCTTCCGACGCGTCGTTAAACGTTAATTAAACTGCTTACATGAAGTATTTAGTAAAACGTCATGTATAATCTAGTCTCTATTAATAAGTTATTTATCTAGAGAAGCGATGCACAGCTCAACTTCAGTCTACATGGACTCCCTTATATCTAAACAAAGCTACTTAACTTCTGACAAAAAAAAACACACGTCTATGCATCACCGGGCATCCGGTCGATATCTCGCGCAGAAAATCGGCGTTCGGTGTGTATAAATCGCGGCGTTTAATTGGCCAGCGAAATCACGCCGAACGTCTGCAATCGAGAGATTACGCAGCGGCTCGGAAAAGTACATCAAAGCCCAGCCCCTCCGCGTATACCTCGAACGCGTATTATACACACAAACAATGAGTTGATCGGTTGATAATATACGCAGTGCGAGGAATGCGCGGCCACGGGAGGTCCGCTGCCGGTTTTTCGCAACGAAAGGAAGGCAAAAGCTCGACGGGTTATGTAGAAGCTCGCGCGCCTCGTTTGTAATATGAATAAAGCTCCGGATTTAGAAGCGACGACCGCACGAAATTAGATCGCGTCTATTCGCGCTCGCGCGCGATGGGACTGACGTCACACGCACGCATACGAGGGGGATAGCGTAGTGGCAACGACAAAGGGGCTCTCTATCTCTCCTCTCGGTGCGATTGGTCATCTGTCCTTAGCCTGCCTCCAAAACAATGACCGTCTCTGCGGTACTTACCAAGAGAGAAAGAGAGAGAGAGCTTGCGCGTGACTCGATGCGTGATAGGGTCAGCGTATATATTTTGAAGCTCGCGCGCAGAGAGAGAGAGAGTGCAAGGTGCATTCTTTTCCGCGAGCTTGACCGTTGCACTCTTCGTTTTGCGCCTCACTGTCAGAGAGGCTTGTTTTGGATTCGCTATTTTAATGAATCCGGGCCAGTTGAGCTCGAAATGATGCGCATCGCCGTGTTACGGATAGGTTGACGCGATGCATCAGTGGAAAGTGGCCGGCTTTGGTCAGACAGGTGTAGCCTACATTTGAATAACTCCACGCTTGTATGCGCGACTCGTTCGATATCGGATTTCTCAAAATAGGTCTCGCCCCGAAATTTAATGTACAACTTGGTTCGGGCAATGGAAGGAGAAATGGAAGAATGTTTTTCGCTATTGTTAAAAATGCAACCTTGCCTTGCAGATTGAACGCGAGCGCGCCGACTTGAGCGTGCAAGTCATCCAGCTGTCCGAACGCCTTGAAGAGGCCGAGGGCGGCGCCGAATCTCAGGTAAATTACACGATAAAACCAGCGATCATTATACGATATTGTGAATTAGAAATCGGTATACTCATGCGTCGATAATTCCGTTGCAGTTCGAAATTAACAAGAAGAGAGACACAGAATTGATGAAGCTCAGGAAACTCCTCGAGGATGTGCATCTGGAGAGCGAGGAGACCGCTCACCTTTTGCGCAAGAAGCACCAGGAGGTCGTCGTCGATTTCCAGGATCAGATCGACCAGCTCTCGAAGGCACGCGCCAGGTTTGTCAATATCTTTCGTTTAAACGATTCAAAGATATAAAACTACAAGTTGGATGTATCACGATGTTGTTTACCTACACACGCTGCACTTTTCCCTCTCTAAAATTGTCACGCGAACTATAGACCTCCGAAGCATCCGCGTAAATGAAACGACCGAAGGGGCTGTCGACACTTCGCGATCCGCAATTAACCCTTTGTTATGAGCCCTGTCGGCAAATCGTCGAGCTGAGTCCGAGGCTTAATAGTATATGGTATATATACGTACAGGCAGTGCAGCATTTCGACGATGAATCATCGCGATACGCGCAACAATTATAGAACCTGACGACGCGCGGGCGGAAGGTAATAAACGGGCGATTTTCGAGCGGCGTTATATATATATATTTATATATATGCATCGCATTGGCCGCAATCCAAGTGGCTCTCCCGAGCAAAGTGCACCTGAGAATTCGCCGTTTCCCTCTCGCGCCGCTTCGCAAATCGTCCGTTACGACTCGTATACGCGCATATGATGCGTGATTTCTCGGGCTTCTATTATAAACTGCGTCGATGTCAGCGGTTAGCTTTGCGGAAGGGGGAATTCAAAGCGATGCTCGCGACGAGCAAAATGAAAATTTAATAATTAATACGGACGAGATTTTTCGCTATAAGCTGACTATTATTCCCGTTTCGAATTCGAAGCGGCCGACGAAACACAACGAAAGTTTAGTACACGACGTTGCTAAATCAAGACTAACTGTCGTCCACAAGAACGACGATAGTGATAATAACAATAAGGAGTCCAAGCGCTGCACACTTCCGCAATTCTCTCGGCCGTATAGTACGAAAGGCGTCAAGAGTATTATAATCGGTCTCTCTTACAACTCCCTCGTTAATTAGTAACCAATTAAAGCGTACCGGCAGTTAGTCCGCACATCACCCGACTGTAATACCTCACAGTTTAATAAAAAGGGATAAATAAGCTTTCTCTCTCTCGTACACATACTGGCGCTAATTTTGTCTCGGTTTCACCCACATTTTCGAAACGCCGAGAGAGAGATTCATCGCGACAACAAGAACCGTTGCTCGCGCGCGGGAAAAAATAGAGGCGTCTGATTTATTAACGTCGCGCCGGGACTGGAATCCGAGATTTTCGTGCATGACTTTTTGTGTAAGACGAAGACGCGTACGCAATAGCCGCGGCCGATGATACTAAAATTATACGTGTAAGGGGAGATTCCGCTGGCTTTTAAAAATAAAGTGAAAAATTTCGTAACGCTGGCTTGCGGTTGGGGATGTAAATACATGATAAAATGAGATCTCGTTAACGCGGTGTTGCTTCGCTGGTGCTAATATTGTCGAATCGGGATTTTGGATAATCGTTGACTTTCGAATCCATTATCTCATTTGCAAAAAAAAAAATATCCCAATTTCATCGAATACCAAAAATCGATAAAAATTTCCTTTGATCCCACGGAAAATCTCCTCTTTTCGCGCACACTAACAAGCAACTGCGGTATAACCAAAGCACACGCACACAGAGATAGAATCAAGCTCAAAGCTTTCTCGGCAGCGGCAGCAGCAGAGCGAGCTTATGACTATTTTTAACGTCCGAGCGCAAAGAAAGAGAGAAGCGAACACGTTTCTCTCTCTCTCTCTCTCTCTCGCAACCCCACGGTCGGCAACTCGGGCGCGCGCCATATTAGTACACGCGGCTCGGCTCCACGGCAGCCGAATCCCCACTTATCCCCGGAATCGAGACAGACCAGCAACAGAGTGCGCGACACCTTACACCGGCATTTCGCGTGGGTGCAGTCGCGCTAACGCACCGCGATTCGATGCGGACTTTCGCTCGGGCATCGAGCGCGATTAATGGAGAAAAATTGATGCGCGGCTGTTTTTTCCCAGCTTAATCGATGCTATTCTAGGACAGCGCGATGAATTGCGAATTTGAGGGATTGGCTCAGTTATTGGGTGGAATTTCATTTGCAGGTGCATGCTTGTAAATAATGAGGGAAAGCGCTGCTTTCGAAATTTTCATTTTGTATCGCACCTCGGTGTATGTAAGTGTCGTTGGCGCATTCAAACGAGAATGATGGATTATACCGCTGTAAAAATATCCTGAAGCTGGTGGAAAAGTCATTTGTACGGCTTACTTTCGTCCGCTCTGTGCCAACCTAAATCGAAGACAATCTCACTTTATAAATAGATACATTATTTTTGTGTATTCTTAAATTATTCCGAATGCCTGCGGTGATCTTCCGCGTTAAAATTTTAGTGAAATGCAAGATTAATGCGAAATATTTGGTATATTATTGAATTTTTTAAATAATATGAGAGAACAATTTAGAGGCGATGGGAAAGTATTTTTACAAGTGTTCACAGCTGACTTGACTCGAACCAACAGGTGGAAGCAAAGTGTAAGCTCATGGCAGACCATTTGCTACTTTTCCACTTGTTTCTCTGCTTCCCTATGTAGACACAGGGATCTGTTTTACCGGCACACGATACGCACGATCTGAAATGCAGTCGCGTGCAATGTCGATGTCTTTCGTCATTCGTAACATTTTCATAAGATTAGACAGTAATTCACAAGATTTTTTAATCACGACATAGGTTTTAATAATTAAAAAGGTAATTTTCCAGCGTCCTTTGAGTCCGCTATTTCGTCAAAACCAATTTTAATAAGTTAATTGTCTAGTTTTGTAATTGAACTCCACTCAAATTAAAAAAGAAACAGAATCAGCTTTTTCTTAAAATAAAAACTTTTGATTTAGAGATTAGCTCAAGAAATGATGGTAAATAATTTTATGTAATTGTGGTGTTTTAGGATCGACAAGGAAAAAGCTAAATTCCAACAGGAAGTCTACGAGCTTCTCTCTCAGCTGGACAATGTCACCAAGGAGAAAGTTATGTCAATGAAGACCGTTGAAAAGTTGGAGATTCATGTATCTGAACTTAACGTGAAAATTGAGGAACTTAACCGCACCATCGTCGACATCACCAGCCACAAAACTCGTCTCTCCCAAGAGAACATCGAACTGACTAAGGAAGTCCAAGACTTGAAGGTAATGATTATAGTAACATAAAAAATAATTCTTAAATCACACAAGCATGAACATACACGATTTCTCAAACTGTGACTGAATCTTGCCAAAGTATTGAAGTTTATCCTTTGACAATTTTCAGGTCAACATCGAAAACATCAGTTACTTGAGATCGCAAGTTGTTAGCCAACTTGAAGATGCTCGTCGTCGTCTGGAAGATGAGGAACGTCGCCGATCCCTCGTCGAGGCTTCCCTCCACCAGGTAAGAACTTGTCTACATATTAACAGTAAATATGTGTTCTGAGAAACATAGGATAAAACGTCACTTTCTCATTCGTCTCAGGTTGAGGTGGAAATTGAATCCGTCCGCGTCCAATTGGAGGAAGAATCGGAGGCTCGCCTGGAACTGGAGCGTCAATTGGTCAAGGCCAACGGTGAAGTGTCCATCTGGAGATCCAAGTACGAGACCGAGGCTAACGCACGCGCCGAAGAGGTAGCTAATTTTATCGATCTTATCGACAACATCCTGAATTAACAAATCATCGATCAGGCTCTCGTATAACTTTGCGATTATTTCTCTTAGGTCGAGGAAATCCGCAGAAAATACACCGTTCGCATCCAGGAACTGGAAGAGCACATCGAAACTCTGCTGGTCAAGATCAACAACCTCGAGAAGCAGAAGTCGCGTCTTCAGTCCGAAGTCGAAGTCCTGATCATCGACTTGGAGAAGGTAAATATCATTTAACTTTTGTTAGATTTTCTGTAACGTCGTGCGCAATATTTGATGCATCATTTGATTCTCTCCAGGCCAATGGAACCGCTCGGGAGCTGCAGAAGCGCGTCGAACATTTGGAGAAGGCCAACATCGAATTGAAGGCTCGCCTCGAGGAGACCATCAACCTCTACGAGACCAGCCAACGCGATCTCCGCAATAAGCAACAGGAGCTCCAGCGCACCAACGCCGAGCTCGACAAGACTCGTGAAATGAAGGATCAGCTGGTCCGTGAAAATAAGAAACTTGGAGGTTCGTGTCTCTTGGAAAAAAATTATCTATTTACCACTTCAAATTCCTGCTTAGTCACTCGATTTTTTTGAAAATTCTAATCTACTCGTGCAATTGCAGATGATCTTGGCGACGCTAAGAACCAGCTTGCCGACATGAACCGCAGACTTCACGAGCTCGAGCTGGAACTCCGTCGTCTGGAGAACGAGCGCGAGGAACTTGCGGCTGCCTACAAGGAAGCCGAAGCCGTAAGTTATTTTGCCCACGGATAAAGCTGAATTTTTCATCCGAATCGATCGAGCGAATTAATAATCATTTGTCTTGAACTAACAGGGCCGCAAGATCGAAGAGCAGCGTTCGCAGCGCCTGTCCGCCGAGTTGAGTCAACTCCGTCACGAGACCGAGCGTCGCATCGCCGAGAAGGATGAGGAAATCGAAGCCATCCGGTGAGTACAGCTCAGTGTATAAACACTTCTTTCGGTATATCCACATCCTTTTATGATTCCCTGATCGAGTCGAAGTGGTTCTATTCATCGGTGATTGTTAGGGATAAAGTGAATTCATCGTCATCGTCAGCACACCTCGGAAGAGAAATCTCAGCGAGAACGTTTTAAATCCATAGAGCATAAGCAAAAATTATGGACATTAGAAAATTTTGATCATCAAAACAGGTGACATGATGATCGAAATAATTATTTGAGTTTACCCGCACGCGCATAACTCGAAAGAAAGAAGCTTGCGTATAAGGCACAAATCGTGTTTTATATAACGCAGTCAATCTCGTAATGCATACAATGCAAATAAGCCTCTTATTAACAAGTTACAAAACCAAATCGTTTCCAATTAACGATTGTGTACAATGTACATAGCTGTATATAGCGGCGAATACCAAAAGGTATTAAGGCTAACCGCACTCGGGCACCCTTGCCCCGCTTAGAACAATCGAAAGAAATCCGGCGTCGAAGGTTCCAAGCAAACGACAACGTTGAATTATAAATCGCATCGGGATGCCACGCGCGCTCGATCACCTCTCTATTAATAATCCTCGTCAATCGCGATTCATCTTCTCGGTATACATATCACAAGCAGCGCAAGCGCGTCGAACTTGACGACTGATGTTGCAAGCTGGGCGGTTAAAAAGTCTACAAATAATGGCTCACCCGTCGGCCTATCGACAGATTCGTTTCAACGCCGCTCGCGCATCGAACGTCGATCTTCACTGCCTCGAGTAAGTCGCGAATGGGCTGCTGCGAGTCCGGAGCTTTTCCTCCAAACGGTCACGAGACGCTGGAAGAATTGTCATCCTTCCGCTGGCAGGAGAAGATGAGTTGTTGACTCTTTTTTTGTGTACGAAGAAAAAGTGAGAGACGACAACGAGTGATCCCACTGCCAAAAGTGAGGGCAATCGAAAGAAGTTTGCGACCAAGTGATACGAACGAAGTCTACGAAGATACTGATAATACATTCCAAAAGTGATCAACCAGAAATATGGATACCACACCGCTGTCGCAGATGCCGGTGGCGCCGACCAAATGGCGTCACCTGCCCACGACAGTCTACGAGCGTAATTACGGTTTCGGGATCAATTACTACCAACCGATGATCGATTACCTCGATCGCAAGGAAAGCGGCGAGGTGTCGAAGAATATTGCACTGAAGGCTACGCTTCCGTACACCGAAGCGCGAGGCACATGGGAACACAAGTACGTGGTCCCGTACAGCAGGGACGAGCTCGCGAAGCACGTCGTTGGGGCAGAAATGCGAGCCAAGGAACATCTTGACAATTTCAAGGTAGAGAATTAAACCGAGTGTTCGGCACGAATGCACACGAGTCATTACAGGGAGGTCAGCTCGAACTGTGTTTCTTCTGTGTGTCTTTCAAGTTCATTCGAGTTTAACGTCGAGACTTGAATCGTGACGTTTTATTATTTTATACCTAACCGTATACCGAGCTTAAAAAGTTTACCGCGAGTTAATATTAGATACGTGAATATTTGACGATCTCTATACATCGGATATAGTTTTAACAATTAGTATTGCTTGCTAACGTTGCAACGTTCTGCCAGTTTGAGACAAAGCCAACATTCTTTTTTTCATACTATTCGTCAAATAAATTTTGATCATTTGTCATCTAAAGATGACAATTTTTTTCATTATTCAACGGGTACATATTAATTTTAGCGAAACTTTTGTACGATTACAAAAGAAAATCGAACTAACGAAACAACAACAATGTTTTAAAATACATCATCTGATTGAAAGTAGGACGCAGCGTGTCTCTGTAAATTCTTAATCAGGATTTATTACTGGGCTTTTAGTTGCGAAGAATTACGAGCGGTGGAGTTAGTGATGTGTACTCTAAAATAGAAAGCCAGAAGTCGTGCAGGAAAGATTGATAAATTTTGATTAATCAAGAAGTTAATAATGCACGTGTCATAAACGTTTTATACGGAGATGAATTTCAAAAATAACGATGTTGACGAGTAATTGAAATTATTTTTTTACGCGCATGATCCGTATTCGACGTCAGACCTTTACCATCGATCGTACCTGCGACTATAATAAACCGTACGTCGTACTTATAAATTTATTTTTTAAACAATCAAGAAAGCTCAAATAAGCATCTCTGGCTTTTAACGAAGCTTCTTCCTCTCGCGAGCGCATCGAACTATTATTGGAGCTCGGCACTCTCTCGTCATGTTTTTCTTACATTATCGGGACGAGCCGATGGACCGGGACACATGCACAGGCCGTCATCGCCGTCTGCCGAGTGGAGAGCGTCCGCTTGGCGCTTCCCAGGCGACTGCTGACCTTTCCGTGGTCGGAGAGAGCTGTGCTTTTCTAAATCGGTACCGCGGAAGAGAGAGAGGAAGAGTCGAAGCCAGAGAAAAGCCGCGCCTCGCCCGGGCTTGCAGAGTCGTTTTGAGGTTCAAGCACGTTCGATCACCGTGCGCGAATCGCGTCGGAGAGCTTGATTCGCCGAGAAGGGCGTTGATTTTTGACGGATCGTAAGTAGCTTTTTTCACGACTCTGTCATTTTTATTCGCACACTCACAGAGACGACGATCGTGTTCTTTTCGTTTTCTTCGAGCTTTGCTTTGAGAATAACGAATGCGCGTTTTGTTACGCAATAGAAAGAAATCGCGGGAAATAAAATCGAATCTCAGGCGCAAGTCTCGTATAAATTAAACGCTGAAAAGCCGGGATGCGCGTATCGAATTTCTGGCGTCCGAAATCTCCGTCGAATTATAAAGGGCTATTGCCAAGTCGCCGCGATGAAACTCGGCTGCCCGGGCATCGCAGCCCACGGAGAGTGAGTATTTGGCTCGGCTTTTCGGCGCTTTCTGCGCCACGTCTGTCAAAGTTTTCGTATATATACGCACGCCGATGTGGAAGGGTTTGGGACACAGGGACGCGCGCGGATGCCGAAATTCGGCGACGGTCTCGAAGAGTGACGTATTCAATTGATGCAATAATAAACTGCGTCCATCACTGCGCACTTAGTACACACAGACACACAGAACAGAAATACAAAATGACTATATACAAGAGTCCTAAAGCTCAGTTTTCGAATACCCCAAAAAGGCAGCAAAGCGCTCGGACTTCAGCCGACAAAAGTGCGTGCAAGCATCGCGCGTCTCGAAGGAGGTGTTTTCGAGCCGCTTCGACGCAGAGGCGACGACTTTTCTCATCCGACGCGCCGTCAGCGAGCCCCGAGAACTCGAGCCCGAACCCGAGGAGATGGCCGATCTGCGGAGCCGAGCTCTCAAAGACGTGCAAACCGAGGCCGAGGTGCGGGAAGCTTACGAGCACGGCAGGAGCTTGCGCGGCAAGTCCGCCAAGGCCATCGAGTACCAGCTGAAAACCAACGCCCTGATGAACCTGTCCCGGAGCGAGGAGCTCGCCGACATTCGGAAGTATCAGAGGGAAGCCGTGCACGTGATGCACGACGAGAACGAGCATCACAGGCTCATGGACGAGAGATTGAGGAATCTCACGGACATGGAGAAAATCACCGAGCCGCTCGTCGTTCTCAGTCAGGAGATGAAGAGCTTTGAGAAGAAGAGTAGCAATTACTTTACGGAAAAGAGGTTTGGCGAGCTGAGGCTGTAATACGAGTCGTCTTCGTTGTGTTGTAGAAAGATCCTATGTCCGAAAGCCCTTTGCGTATTTTATCCCTCGACTTCATACATTATAAGACATCACGTAGTAGACTCGCTGTTTTGTCAAAATGTAAGCTTCTCTTGTAACTCTCTCAATAATCTCGTTTCATACACGCAGTAAGCAGACCAGCATCGAAATCGAGCAGCTGAACGCCCGCGTCGTCGAGGCTGAGATCAAGCTGAAGACCGAAGTCCAGCGCGTGAAGAAGAAGCTCCAGATCCAGATCACCGAGCTTGAGCTGTCCCTCGATGTCGCCAACAAGACCAACCTCGATCTCCAGAAGACCATCAAGAAGCAGTCGCTCACCTTGACCGTAAGCCAATTCTCATCTCTCGTACAGCACGATGTGCTTTGAGTATTTCAACGAACGATCGATTCAGGCCATTACAAATTACAATGACGAAATCTGTTCCGCAGGAATTACAAGCCCACTACGACGAAGTTCAGCGTCAGCTGCAAGTGACGCTCGACCAGTTGGGCATCAGCCAGCGCCGCCTGCAGTCCTTGACTTCCGAGCTTGAAGAAGTCCGCGGCAACTACGAATCCGTAAGTATCCGCACTTATATATATACCACCGAGAGTTCTTCCCACCTGCGAAATCGAACTCGCGATTACAATCGCCCGTTCATCCCACAGGCACTTCGCGCCAAGAGGACGGTCGAGCAGCAGTACGAGGAGGCTCACAGCCGCATCAACGAGCTGACGACGATCAACGTCAACATCGCGTCCTCGAAGGCCAAGCTCGAGCAGGAACTGTCGACCCTCGCCGGCGACTACGAGGAGGTGACGAAGGAGCTCCGCGTCAGCGACGAGCGCTACCAGCGCGTCCAGAACGAGCTCAAGCACACCGTCGAGATCCTGCACGAGGAGCAGGAGCGCATCGTCAAGATCGAGGCGATCAAGAAGAGCCTGGAGATCGAGGTGAAGAACCTATCGGTGCGCCTCGAGGAGGTCGAAGCCAACGCCATCGTCGGCGGCAAGCGCATCATCAGCAAACTCGAAGCCAGGGTGAGTCATTTTTTTGTTTTATTTTGTTTCTCCATGAAATTATGTCGTAATGCTGAGACCTGTACGTCACGCGTAGATCCGCGATCTCGAGCTGGAGTTGGACGAGGAGAAGCGCCGCCACGCCGAGACGGTGAAGATCCTGCGCAAGAAGGAGCGCAACATCAAGGAGGTGATGATCCAGGTCGAGGAGGACTCGAAGAACATCGCCCTGCTCCAGGAGTCACTGGACAAGGCCTGCCAGAAGGTCAACATCTACAAGCGCCAGCTGCAGGAACAGGAGGGCATGTCCCAACAGAGCGTGACGAGGGTGCGCCGCTTCCAGCGCGAGCTCGAGGCCGCGGAGGACCGGGCCGACACCGCAGAGTCCAACCTGACCCTCATCCGCGCCAAACACCGCAGCTTCGTTACCACGTCCACGGTACCCGGCTCCCAGGTCTACCTCGTCCAGGAGTCGAGGCAGGAGCTGTAAATCTGCAAAGCAGCAGCCGCCGCCGCCGCCGCACCTATGCATCCTCACTTAAAGAGTCGGTATCTAGTCTATACTCTATACTGCTTATTATGGATCTTTCATTTTCATGTACTTTCTTGCTTTCCGCCTCTAGTACATAATTGTAGTAAAGACCTGATCTGACTTATTTCTTCTTCTTCTTTCTGTTTCTCCCTCCGCAGACAAAACTTTTTTCGGGCGAGGAAGAGAACAGCGAGGCTGAGCAAGCATCCGGCGAGTGACAATGTTATTCGATTATACATACATGATGTACTTCCGCATATTAATGAGACATTTTATTAATAAAAATCGATGGAAAAGATTCAAATAAATAAACGAAAGAGTCACCCCCACGCACAATCACACACACACGCACACGAGGTCTCACATCACTCCGCACGCACGAGTTTCTCTCCTCCACGAGCTTTCTTTCTCTCTCACTCGCTCGCACATCATATTATATAAAATACATTATATTATATACTAAGCATTATACACACACACACATGCACGCATACACATACACACACATTTACAACACACATAAGAGAGAACCACGTGGCACGAATTAAGCGTACTCGCGTGGTCTGCATATTAAAGAAAATGTATTTAAGTAATTATAAAGAGATGATTTCAAACTACTCGATTACTACTAGATAAATATATTACCTATCTAATGGTAGTAGAGTAGTTCGTAAGTGTTTTGAACACCACCTAATGGTGTTTTTATGTATACTAAATCTGTTGTACGGCTATAACCAGCCTTAATTTAATAAATAAACTGAAACGCGTACGTACGAATCCTTGACTTCTTCGTCATTATATCTATACATCTCCTCAAATATCATCGCTATATACACACAATCATTCGGTTTTTCGTTCTTCTGTTTTCTTCTTGATGCTTCATGTCCAGCGTTTGCGCACACCCAGACGATATTTTTGTAAAAGATATTTGAAAAATTGTGTACTTTTTTTTAATGGATCAAAACGATTATATGTGTAAATAAAAGATAGGTTTTGAAACGACAACATAATTTCAGAGCTTTTTGTATTGTTCTTTTCTTATATCATCAAAATGTTTCTTAATTAACGCACAATTTAATTTTCGCATTTTTATTGACACATGTAAAAACGCGTGAAAGTTTATTCGCCAACAAAATAGTCGCGTGTTTATTTTCACATTTTTATTCTCGTATAAAAATATGAAAGTTTCGTGATAAACGTAATCAAAATTTTGGAAACTTAAATGAAATCACACTCAATTTTTTGACGATTTTTTACAAAAGTATTTCACTTACGAAAATAGTGAAACTAATATATCTATTAATTCTATAATTATAAATTATGATATTTTATTCGCTTCGTTGCAAATAAAGCCAAAAAAATTAACTTTTCAACTGTACCTTGATTTCGACATTTTTTTTTATTTTAAGCTTATTATTTCTACTGCGTACCTATTTTCTTTATAATCTGCTGAAAATTCAAGAGTGTTGTCAACAATTCGACCAATGATAATTATTCAAAATATTAAAATAAGTATAAAAGGTATTGTGAATAAGTAAACGCAATTATTGTAAATTTTTTTATTCGAGCATATTACTTTTCAAACCACTACGGTCTGTATTAGTGGGGAGTTCAAATGAATCATCCAAGAGATTTGAGAATTTCGTTAATGATTGCAAAAATTTTTTAAATTTCGAAACCAAGGGTAGTAATATTTCAATAAAATAATTTAAACATGCATTATAAATATGATCATTAAAACGACAAATTATCAAATCTCTTTTATGTCAAATTTTAATAATTTTTTTACAAATGAATAAACAATGCAATAATGTCGCTTATTCATAACTATTAACAGTGTTTAAGGCTTATCCGAGACACATACTTTGTACGTTTTTTTTCGTGCTGTGAAAAATTTCATTTTTCAAAGACTCATCTGAATACATCAATAAAAATATAGTACAGACTTATAATAAAAAAACCGAGCATTCTTCGTTTGGAGAAATAAAATTGCAAACTAGTTACGCAACCATTAAGACATAAAAATATAAAACATCACCCATTCACCTGTATAATTTTTTAAAATGGGACAAAATCACGAATACACAATTTTGCTTTCAGTCATCAGTGATTGAACATTTACACCATTATTTACACATTTTGATGACCGAAGAAACGGAAGCTAGAAGTGACCGGTATTATGTTCTTTCTTGTATAAAATTACAAGATAGTTTTACTATAATTAAATATAGACATTACTTAAATAATATTTAGTCGTATTATTACTATATCTTCGCTATAGTATTAAATATATGTTGTACATAAGATTTATGGGCATTTTAAAAAAGACTAAGGCTATTAGTCATTTTTATACAAGTTGGCATTGATACAGAGTCAAACTTCTTCAAACAAAAGAAAAAAGATTAAATATATAACTAAATAGAAAAACAATGACTGATAAAAGTTACTAAAAAATGTGTATGTCATTCAAAAGCGTACGTGGATAAAGCTAATTAACATCAGATATATTTTTTCAAACATCCTAAAAAAATGAAAGCTTGAAAAAAAGTTTCTATTAATCCATTAATGTTGTCTAACGTAACGTAAGTATATAGAAAAACGGCGCCAACACTGATACACGCGCAGTTCTCAACTTGAACGATATAGTTACAGCTAAATTAGGATTTATATATTCGTTCATAATATATAGTATGTATATTTTTAAATATTTGTATATATACTATTTACAACAGCGCTCAAGTTGATTGTAAGTTCATTGTAGTTTTAATGGAACAGAGAACTTATTTAATTTACTTTTAAACAGTATTCAAGCTAAAAAAGCTGTGTCTATGGAAGATTTTTAAATGCAGTATGTAATTTTCAATGTGTACAGAATATAGATTAACTTTGTCCTTTATAGTACAAATTAAACTTGTACCCATGTTCCAAATATTCTGCAAAGTTTACGCTTGAGCTTCTAAAACTATGTAACGCTCTATGATACTTTGTACAAGTCGGGCTGAGTAAAATGGAACAGTAAAAAGAAGGAGGCAGTACGTGAGAGACAACGCGTTCAAGATTTACAAATTAGCTTGGCAGTCCGACAATATCCAATAGTATTTTAAATTCACGTTTTTCAGACTCATTGTTGAATAGATTTTTTTGTAATTATACGGGAAATTAAGACCCAGCTGCATTTTTCACCAAATAACGTGTTTGATGGACTTTTCATATCGTTTAAATAAAAATATGTTTATCGCAGGGGATATGTCGTATAATTTTTTGTCATCTGGTCTCCTGCTTTAGTTAACTTTCGGTCGGGTATTGGCACGAAATTGTACTAGAGTGTATTGAAAAATTCACGCAACTTGGCATGGACTTTTGGATAGTCTTTCGGATGTTAACGAAAATTACGTACTGTTATCTCGAAAGTGTTCGTATATAGAAATTTATTGATAGTATAAAATCACGGATTAATTCTAGGATTAAATATTATAAAACTTGACTATAAAATGTCTTGCGGCGTAATAAATTATTTATCCATTAAATATTACGTATATTTAAATTAACCTACGGTTTGAATAGGAATGTATGAAATCAGAAGAACAAACGTTTCGATGTTACACAATTGACATATAAAATTATTTTAAAAAATAATACGTTCTGATGAACGTGTAACCATATATATACAAACTAGAAAACCTACGAGCGTCATAATTTTATTTCGGGGCTAACACTTATCAAATAATCGTAAATATTTATTGAAAAAATGATGTAAAATAATAAATATTTTTACCGCCATCACAACGTTTGTTCGTTAAACTACAGTTTATAACATTGACGTACGGGTATAGGTATACGTAATATTATACTGTTCAGTCTTTGAGTTGAATTGCATTCCACAAAAATACGTCACTCGAGGGTAGTACAAATACAGCTGGGTCCTAATAGGACCAAGTTTTTTGTTATCTTTTTTTCGTTTTTAGAGCGCTTAATGTTTAAGCGAAAGTATCGATTAAAAGAAAGAGGATACAAAAATACGTTATAAAATCGGTAAAGCCCCAGTCTCGCACGCGTTATATTACCACAATTTCAAGTTTATTTTCTCGTAATTATCATTATTCATTATTTTTGTTAAATACTAAAATTTCTTAGCATTTCACGTTGACAGTAACATGATTTTCATTATATTTCCTTAGCACCTGCCAATTTCAGCCTTCCATCTGTCACAAAGAAATAAAACTATCTTTTTATAACGGGAAATGTAAAGATTACGTCCTTCTGCGAGTATACAGGGTGAAAAAATAAAATCTATGTATAAAAAAATCTGGATACGTCTACAGTATAAACACAAAGCAAAACGCCTTTTTCAACTTCTTAAATTGAAAAATTCGGAAAACGGTATTCACTCTCCGGTCTCTGCATTTGCAACTACATACCGTGGTTTATTAAAAATAAAAACGTAATATTACAACGTGAGGGCCTTGGTTCAAGAACGCACGACTCCAAGAATATCGTTTATAACTGAAATTAAGACTTTTCATATATCGGATTATTGGTTTATCAGACTTTGAATTTCTTGTTCCTTGAATAGATATAGTATAAACGTTTATATAAAAGGTAACAAGTTAAGTTCATTCAACAAATATTTTAAAAAAATCCCGTGGTTAAAACTACTTCAGGAGACATGGTAAAAAGGTAAATTCACCGGTTTTCGTTAATTACCGAAGACGTGTTCACGTCTTTGCAAGGACATCGGTGTCGATTAGAAGAGCAGAGATTGGCACTTACAATTAGTATATATATATAGTTAGTTAAAAGTTTTTATAAAAACAAAATGAAAAAGATCACCAAAGATTAATTATCGGCAAGCTTCATCGTTTATGTTTGAAAAATGAGTTGTATCATTCGACCGACTTATTGGAAGAAAATTCATCGTTTCTTCTTAAGCCGATAAAAAAGTGCCAACCTCCCAAGAAAGTACGTCGGCGCTCCATATATTCGAGGCACTCGTCTCAAAGGTCCGTACGGGCATTCTATTCTCGATGAATAAAAAGGAACGTCGTTGCTTCGGTTATATCAGTCTTCGCTATACATACATACACACACATATATATATATTTCGAGCCCTCGGTATATACCCTACCGCGATTCGTACATCCTCACATATCCGTATTCCACGAACGCGTTCGCAACGAGATGAACGGAAGCGCGCCTCTCGCGCCCGTAGCCGCTCGGCGTTTCTTCAATTTCGTATTCCGCTTTAGGAGAGAGCGATTTTTTACATTTCGCCTTATTTCAAGTCTTCCATAGCGCCGTAGTTCGCCAGGGATTTCTTGATCCTCAGGGCTGTCAATCGAGCTGCGGCGTTGTGATACCAGCACTCCTTCATGACCTTCGACATCACGTGAAGAGCCTGGGTAGCGAGGAAACGCAATTACAACTAAGTACTCGAGTACATTTCGAATAAAAGTACTATCGGAGGGAAAAAATACTCACGTCTATTGACATCCAACGATTGGGTATCGACGGCCTCTGCCTGTCGGTGCAGACGACCTTACGCATCTCTTCGATGGTTGGATCGGAGGGCACGAGGTCGTAGAAAGGTAGCTGGTAGTCGTCGTGGATCCCGCCCACGTTGCAGCGCCTCGCGATTTCCCAGAGGATCAAGCCCAAGGCATAAACGTCCGCCCTCTTGAACGAGTCGAAGTGGTTCATATTTATCGTCTCCTCCAGCACCTGAAACATCGACGAGCGAATGAATCACGACTCGTGTCTCTTTCTGTCTTCATTATTACTGCGCGGATTTTCGGACACGCCAGCGACCTTGGGATATCCGTATGAGTCCGTGTTCGCGAATCTAACGACCTTCTCGGCACGTGCTATAAGAAACCCGGCGAGTTATGCGGGTAGCATCCTAAGTGACGGATAAGCCTATTTCGTCCTTGGTGGATGTACGCAGGATTAGAACAAGTTGCTTTTCTCAATTTACGTCTTATATTACAAGTAAATGAAAAACTTTTACTCACCTCAGGCGCCATGTAGCGTTTGGTGCCGACACGATTATTCAGTTGAATATCGACGGTGTCGGTAATGACATCGTGTCGCACGGCCAGACCCAGATCACCTATGGCGCAGGTGCCGTTCGTCCTGACGAGGATATTTTTAGACTTGAGATCGCGATGGGCTATGGCAGGTTTACCCTGCGTTCCGACGATCTCCATGTGTAGATGTGCCAGACCCGTTGCTATTGACAAAGCCATGCGGATCATGCCGTTCGTGTCGACGGTCACGCGGTTCAGGTAGTCGAAAAGCGAACCCTTCTCGTGGTAGTCCGTGATCAGCCAGAGCTGCGTCCACGTGCCGTTGTCTGTGCGGAAAAAAGGTTGCGTGAAATAACTATTATACCAATATTATGCAAAGTGAATGTAGTCGTTCTAAAATTCAAGCATCTCTTTTTTACTGGAGTTTGCAAATTTTCCATTCATTAATTTTTTATCAACTTGGAAAAAAGCGGTGTGCTTCTTACAAAGAGAAACATTTTTTTATTTGTATACACTTTATAAATAGCTAAGAAGACTCTTCTTTGCGTTGAAAAATATAGCCAATTAATAGATTTTAAATTTCCATTCATGGATTTACGAGACTAAATTACCACGAATATACGTAGGTACAAAATATAGATTTTTCTTTTTTACGATTCGGCGTTAAAAAAATCCTGCAGACCTTTGTTATCCGCGGCGATGAAGCCGAGTATATTGTCGTGCCGAAGCATGACCGTCTGATAGATCTCAGCTTCCCGGAACCAGGATCGTTCCTCCCGCGAGCTGAAGATCTTAACAGCGACGTTTTCGCCTCTCCAACGACCTCGCCATACTTCGCCGAAACGACCCTTGCCAATCGTCTCGACCAACTGAATCTGTCGTGCTATGCTGCGCTGCACCAGCAACGGTAGACCAACTGAAATTGCAAAAAATATATACAATTATGTTTATATAGCTGCTGATTATTGTATACGTGAATGTTGGTTATTTGTGCGATTGTGATATTTTTATAAGCGCAGTACTTTGCAAACTCGCGAGAAATGCTGGTAATCCACGAGCAAGTATATATATATATATATATATATATATATACGTTATTTAGCATATACGAAAATACATAATACGGGGATTTGTTTATAAATGGCGAAAGTTATTAAATGTGTGCTCTACACGCGCAGTGTCGTTAACTCCGACATTATATATACACAAATATATGTATACTTGCGGAAATGGAAATATAGCTTCGTTGCGTTGACAAACGCGATGCTAATGCATGCGCGCGTGCCTCTGAGCGACGTTCATGATGCGAACACGCGAGTGAATTATTATTCGCAGAAAAAGCGTGACTTTTTTCATCCCGCGTATAATATCCTAATTTAAATATATGACGTTATATAGCTGAAACGGCTTACTAATGACCAATATTACGGGATTGATTATGCGCTACGTTCGCGTTGCAAAAAAAAGTGTTATTTTGCACATTGAACCTGGCTTTTTATAGAATTGACATGACGATTCTCAACTTGATTTGAATATATGCTCGCGCGGTATATATATCCACAATCGAGCATGTTTTCCTCGTTTACAACGAATGATCGGTTCAATTATAAAAATAGTATAAAAAAATAAGATAATCAAGATCTGTAATACTTGGAAAATATAAGCGAACGATAGCCTTTGATCGTCGCTAAGTTATTGCAGAAAAGATCAACAGAAAATTCTACTCACCCGAACCACTACCACTCGTGGTCATTTCCAGCATGTCGCGTATGGTGACTCCACCGAGGATAGGTCGGTCCGGGGCCTCGAGCGAGTCATCGGGAAAGTGTCGTCCCGCAGGTCTCCGCCTCGTCAAGTGTATGTTGTAAACGATCATCACGGCAATGCAGATTGCACAGATCGGCAGAGCTATCGTCAGCGCCATTTTCCACGTTTCCCATGTCGCTCGACCTCCTCCGGAAGCTATTGTTCGTTCGGCGAAACGAAATGTTAGTTAGAAATAACTTTTTGAAGACTCGCTTCGGAAAGAAATGAAAGAAATTTTTTTCTTTCAAACGAGTTACACTTTGTAAAAAAGCTATTTTTCTCTTCATCAAACTTGAATAACTTTTCTCATCGTGTAATCTCCGGTCGGCTGTATGACGAGGCGAGCTTTTATTGGCTAACGCAAGTTTATACGTTCTCAAGGGCAAGTCTAAAGACACCTTAAGACACCGGATTTTCACGCGTACGTGCATAGATCGCAGTAAATCTGGTATCCCCGTGAGCGAAGAAGGGCTTAGTTAGCCAAGAAAAGCAGCCACCGTAATCAGCGCGAACATTAAACCACCGCTCGGCGGAGATAGAGGGATAGTCGGTGAGTTCATAAGAAAAAGATGCGTCGGAGAGGGTAGAGAGAGAGAGAGAGAGAGAGAGAGAGAGGAAGAGAGAAGCGAGAAGGAGAGAAAATCATGCAGCGAGCGAACCACAAAAGTCAATTCCAAGCCAAGGCGAAGAGAGGATGCAAGCGCTATATATATACTGCTTACACATAGACACAGGAGGAATATATACAAGGGAGCTGGCAGGTATATAATAATGCGCCGGCAGGCAAAGCAGGTACATTCCGCGTAAGAAAAAGCTCGCGGCAGCGTTTCCCACACATAGAGAAAGAGAGACGAGTGCATCGGTAGCTGGTGAAGCCCCTCTTTCCCGCGGCGGTGCGCGGATAGGCCGCCCGCACGCCGCCACGTCGTCTCGCGAGATATCCCGTCAAGGCATTAGCAGCGACGCGCCGACTCCGGCATTGTGATGCAGTTGATGCGATCATTCGCGTCTGGATATATATATATATATATATATATATGCGATGTCCCTGAGCGCTTATGCGACTTACCGTCTTTCATTGCGCACTGGCTTTTACATCGAACGATATATTTTTTTTCTCAAAATATACTGGATTAATTTCCATAGCGTAAAATCTACGAAGAAATAGTTATTCGACACCGATGAAAAAGTCGCGAAGCGATATCGATCCGCGGGAGCGCAGTCGCCCCTCGCGGTAATTTCGATCACGAGAGTCGGCCCGGTGTGCTTTATGGATCTCGTCGGCTATATATATGTACGTGTTTGCCGAGGCTCGATTCGAGCTCCTCATCTTCCCGAGTTCGCTTATTGAAAAGCAATTTTCTCTCGCGGAGAAAAACAAGCGCGTATAAGAGAGCCCCGAATCGTTGATGCTCTCGTATAACCTTCGGAAATTACTACAGCTTCTTCTTACTCATTAAACCGCGATGCTGCGGTTGTGATAAAATGTCGAGGGGATGTGATTTGTCGTAAGAATAAAGCGGCGACAATTAATTCGAGTGTAAAATTATTATTTTTTATTCTCATCACTCGAATTCGAAGTGCAAACAAACTCAAGCAGTCGTTAATTTTTAAGCGCACACGATTTTACCTAAACTTTATAATACAGCTTCTATGCGTTGATCGGCGCATCTTACCTGATCACATCAGAGAGTTGAATAAAATATTAGAGACTTCCTGGACGGGTGCGAAACGTGAGATGCTGTTAGTTGGTTACACTCGCATATTATATAGTAACAAAAGTCACACAAAAACGTTAGATGTATAGCCTCACAGTTATTGGCCCTGCTTTCTTTCGAATTCCATATCAGGCGAGTGGACGTATCAGAAAGAAAATGGTTTCTTGCGATGTATAATATTCAATGAATATTTTTTTTTAAGAAAATGTGCACTTTTTATTCACAGAAATACGTTTGTAAAATATTCTTATTCGAGAAACACTTAAAAAAGTGCACATTTTTTTTCTAGAATGCGAAATCAAATGACCATCCCCTAAAAAAATCAATCGGCGATCAAGCACAAAAATTTCGAATAAATCACACATGATAATGACGTCGTTAGCCAGATGCACTCATGTGAAACTGACGATTGAAATGAAACGTCGCAACGCGCGCACGCGAAGAGGTCGCCCGATGACGATCGTGATGTATACCGGTGTAAGTATACATCGATGCGCACACGGTTGATGGAAACGTATATATAGCTCACCACCCGCGCACACGAGCTCTATACGCGAGAAACCTTATGCGTCAAACGTGTTGTGCGTGTATATAGATATCCGTGTAGCAGAGAATCTTGCTCGTTTCTCCGAAGTTCTTTGAAGGGCTTTTTATATATACGACATCTCGCGTTACAATAGTTGCGGAGTTTCAACGCATTTATCGCTTTATTTCCTCATCGAATGTTGCGCGAACCCCTGCGTGTATACAGGGGAGCTTTTAAGATTTCCCGTTCTCGATTTAGCAATATATGTCGTGTTTTGTACGCCGCTTTGATCGTGGCTTTGGCCGTTTATAATTTTATTTTACTTTTAAATCTCGTTACAAAAGCGACTTCACCACCCGTCCATATAGCTATGCGAATTTGACTCTCAACTATACGTGAAGCTGTACCGAACCTTGCTCATTGTAAGCAAGGGCTATCGGGGTCTTTTGAGAAAAGACTCTTTTCCTTCGAGGCCTGATTCATGTTGTATACATACATAAGCTCCCTTAACCTTCAACTATGATTTTCGTTCATTTCGAATACGCGATCAATTGAACTGAGTTTTTGCAATTATAAATGTCACCTTCAGCGAAGATAGAACCCTTCATTTCTTCAAAAACGTTAACACGAGCTTTTACGAAAATTGCCAAAATTTTCCAAGACCCTCATTCTATAGTAGTCGAAGGATAATAAATCGCGGATCCAAGCCTCTCCTCCATCATCCCTCTTTTTTCCTCTCTCGCCTCGAAGCGGCAGCAGCAGTCTGGGAGTGGTAATCGATTGCCGAAGGCAGATTCCCGGGGCAATCAATCATTTCTTTTTTACAAGCCGCTCGCGTATCTTTCCCATTCTGCCTACTCGCGTGATACGTATATATGTATACACTGGGTCCGGACGCAGTCCACCTGACGTCAGACGCATTTAAGAGCGTAATACACGTCGAGGCATTTCAGCTCTTTTTTTGCTTCACCGCGATATGCGAAGTTATTAATTGTGATTTTGAACGATAACCCACACGCCGCGGTTGTTGTGCCTGATAATCGTGAAATGCTTCAAATGGAATTTCGAGTGCGCGTCAGACTAGGACCAAAGTTTTTATATGCCATCATTAATAATATGTGGTTGACTGCAGAATATGTTATCGACGTTTATAGTGCTTGCCATTCTGGATTAATAGAATGAGTGTTCAACGTTAATAAAGTTGTATAAATTTATTGCTACTTTTGATTTCGAAAATTGCATATCCCGTTAATGTCTCTGAGTACATTGTGTATTTAAAAGACCTTATTATAAGTTCACATTATGTATGTTGAATTTAATCATTTTCTGCAGTGCATTTCCAGCAGTATCAAATAAAAAAATACTTATCTCCGTCTCGTGTTTAAAAAAGAAGATTTAACCCGAATTTCCAACCAATTACGGTATTTTAAGGAATCATGGCGTTTTTTTAATCCCGAAAACGTACCAATGGCACGGACACATATTTTTGCCATATACTGTATACTACATTACAATAATTATAATAATATTATAATCTAGATAAAGAGGTCCTTTTAAAGTCTAAATTCTCTAAAAAGCATCTCATCACACGTGACATAAATTAAGCTGTACAACAAATTTAAAAGATTCGCAGTATAGGCATATACAATAAACTTTATCAAAAATATATCTTCATACCCATCTAAAATCTTGCGATAAACAAAGTATTACTCGTCAATTTCTTTTCATTAAAACAAAGAAAAACAATCTTCCAACTCATCACGCACACACGAGTGTTTTCTTTTAATCCCGTCCTCCCACGCGATCTATATTTTTGTCCCGACACTCACCGCGTAAAATTCAAACCAGCGGCTTTCTACTGCCGCGGCTGTTATTATTACGAGAAGCCGCGCAAATAAAAAATAAACAGAGCACGAGATGAGTGACCGAGAGCGCCAGCACCTTGACCCGCGGCCTGCGGCACGCGCAGCATTCAAGCTCCTTTGCAAATATTGCGCGTCCGTGCATGGGACCTTTGTCCAAGCGTGTTGTACATAACGATGAGCTTTTTTAGCGCGCGGACGCGCGAACGATAAGATAAAGCTCGGGTGTCACTTGGAAAGGTTATATTTTTCATTGGAGTTTTAGATTTCGCGCGGACTCGCGAATGTTTTAGTTTCTGCAATTGTCAGCTGAATCTCCGCGATAACGAAGATTTTTGCACTGATTATTCGAAAAAATGCATGCCTTGTTTAGCCACTCGAGATTATTCAAGTTCAACGATGCAGCAATTACGCTGACGATTCCGAGCGTACGCGAGCGCATGTGTTTTTCTCGTTATCACATTCGAATTATTAATACCAGCACAGCACGCATGTGTGTGTGTGTCCGCGCGCGTTTGTAAAAAGTCAAATTCGTCTTATCACCGCGGCATTGACTTCTGCTGCTGAGTTTGCACGCGCATACCGATGGAAAGGTCAAAGAGGATAAAGCACTTTTTCCAGTGTGAAAGTCCGCCGAGCTTTCGTGAAAACACATCGAAATCCCCCCGCGAGTTTATTTTCATCGACCGAGTACACACATCCCGAGCACGACCTTGAACTTGCCCACGAGAAGATTCAAGGAAAGAAATATATGCGTAGTTTTGCTCGGAAGCCAAAGTTCGTCTCGTGATTGATTCACGCCGAGAGCACATGAGGGAGTCGCACACACGCGTCGAAAGGATGACGTTGGTTAAACGGCCTGTATATTCACGCGGTTTTTTTTGGGCTCGCGGCATTTTTAGAACGAACGTATGGGCGATGAGATCAATAATCCGAGATATCATAAAATCCGGTTAAACACAGCTCAGGGTTATTGGAATGCGTCATAATTGCGGGCAAATTTTGTCGGTTTAGTGAAGAGTTTGTATTCTCAATAAAAGAAAGGCTTTACAGAGCATTCCAACTCACACATTCAACAAACTATTTGAGAAGCATTTCGTTACGAATTGTTAAAAAAAATATTTTTGTTTTCATTCTCCCAACCGATTGTTATGCTTGCAGAAGTTGTGAGTTCGAGCAAATGCATTTTCTCAAACTCCATATCTGGGTAATATATATATTTTTAATTCAACATTGAAACGCGATTACATCAATTTTTCTGAATAATTTATAAATTATTCAGAATTCAGAAACGATATTAAATCGTTGCAACCAATTTTAATATAAACAGTCGAGAATGATTGCAGTAATAATAAGAAATTTGTCAAGTTGTATAGGTTTCTCCTTTTCCTTGATGGATGCGTCATGAAATCCACACACTTATAAGTCTGTCTATACTATGTGTATGGGTGAGCTTTAAGCCATTATAGTCTTGTTTGGATATTCGAAATACAGTTTAATCAGGAAAATGATTGTTAATTTATATTATTTAATCAGTATTCTTTCATATTTAATGTTTTCAAGAATAATATTATTATATTGATTATTACTCAAGCTTATAATTCTTATTATTTTCGTAGCATTTGCATATTATACGTGTTTTTATAAAACGTCATATTATTCCGTATCGAAGCATATATAAACGTATGATTGCCACTATATCTTGCATAAAATACTTGCGCTTTATTATTCAGTATCAACTTTACCTTTGTCATAACTCTTGTCATTGATATTGCTTCATCAACTCGGGATTTGGCTTGTTTTAAGTATACGGAAGATCCGGCGCGCGCGCGAGATTGAAAACCGTAAAAGCTCGCTGTTTGAGCATACTTATAAAGCCAGTCCCTATACGCGCAGGCACGAAGTTTTATTGGTTTTTGCTCGATAAAATCTGAGATTACGCTTGCGTGTTTTATACCCCTTATTTTACGTGAAAAGTAGCTTCGTTTTTGTATTTCTTTTTCCCGCACGATACGCGTTTCGCTTTTTCTCTCTCCTATATAGCCTATATATACTATCGTATGCCGGCGACGACGACGCGACGATCTGAAAAAATATGAATGAAGACAAAAGAGCACCATGACACTTCGAACAAAACACGTGTATATATATATATATATATATATACGCGTTGCGTGAAATCTCCCCAACAATGAGAGTGAGAGAGCCCCAGGACGAATGACAAAAGCGTCTTCTCGCGGTGAAAATTGAACCCCCATTGTCTTCCGCATCCTCTCATTAACGTGTACACAGAGAGACACAGTGCAAGAATTCATCACCGTAGCGAAGGTCATTTTCTCGTGCCGTCTCGTTTGAAAAATCGCAAACTCGCTCGATTTTGAAAAGCATGCCTTTTAATAAAAACTGCGGCCCGTATAATTATGTATATTATATATTCTCGCGCTTCATGCAAACCTTCGCTACGGCAAAACTGTGTGTTGCGATGATGATCCACAATAAAAATGAGTCGCCCGCACACTTCCCAACCGTTGCATGTATTACATAGTATACATAATAATAACAGCATAAATGTTCCCGCGTGACATATCACAATGGTTCATACTATATATGAAAATCCCGTTTTCAATCCCAGCGTGCGAACGCACTTTTACCGTGCTCTCGCGTTATACCTCCTTCGAGGCGGTGCGTCGAGCGATAGGACGACTGAGCGGCCGATATTGTCGAGGGCAGGGCTGCCTTGACATCGCGATTGCAGAAATCCGCGTGATCGCAGCACGTGACGACGAAGCGAGTGCCACCTGGGCCACGCAGGGCGTCGTTGCTGCTGCACCAGACCGAGTACATGGGGTCCGGGAAGAAGTTCTCCTTATTGTAACACCTGGGAACACTTTGGCTTTAGGATACACTGCTGCTATATGCTGCGGGATGTGGTGTTGGCTGCTAGTGCTTCTTTTTTCTTCTTCGTAGTTTGTGTAAAGAGAGATAGGCGACGATGACGGGTTCACGCGTTGGTTCGGACTTTTACATTATATCCTTATGAAGAATGTACGTTATACATACAAAAGCTTAAGTGCAAACATCGGTGAAGCCGCCATCGAGTACAGGATTCAAGGTTGCTAGTATATTTACAAGGTCAAGGATACAAGGTGTACAAGATAGCTATATACAAAATTTAGTGTGAAAAATTAGTGATTTATATTAACATTATCAAGGCAGTTCGATCAAAATTGTATTATATAGGTACTATACCGAAAATAAGTTGGCAGAATAGCTATTAGCTTAGGAAAAGTCGATTAGAATGACTACATGTCATGTGAATGATAGATATGTACAGAGTGAAGGAACAGAAAGAACGATAGAAAGAGAGAGAAATGGCAATATGTGTATGTATGGTGTAGATTTATATCTAGTTATATGTGTGTGCACGTTGAAAGAGTAATTACTTGGCCTAAATTGAGAGCTGACGTCGCGATCTTCACTCCTCGTGTCGCGCACTCTTTTTCTCTCTTCCAAGAGAGAATTCTTGAACGGCTTTATCTTTCATGAGGAGCCTTCTCGCATATCAACGATAATGTATATATATATATGCCACGTGTACCAATTAACCATTGTAAATGTGAGCAGAAGTTAACTTATATACATTTGACATTGATGAAGTATTATTCTTTCTTATAACTCTACTATTCCGAAGATTGAAATTTGCCATCAATGCGATACAAATGTTAAAAAGAAAGACTGAATGTTTAATACGCGATGATACACATAAAAAAATAATAAATATTATAAACCAATTAAGAAACTTTGTGTTCAGAAATTAAGTAATTTGAGAGGTTAAGTCTTTAAGAAACTATCGGGACCAAAATATTTGACTCCATTATTTCGGTGAGTTCATAAAAACATATCTTACGCAACGTTCAAGTACGAATCCATTTAAAATCTTAATGAGTTACTTATTCACACAAATTACACGCGACTGCAGCGTCTCGTAACTTTCAAATGCCCACGCAAAAAAAGGTTTTAAAAGAGAGAGAAAGAGAGAGAGAGAGAGAGAGAGACGTACCCCTGTTAACACAGATTGTACAATAAGCAGGAGGAAGTGTAAATTGCTGTGGAGCAGCAGCTGATATATGTACAGGCGTGAATAAGTGCCGGGAGAGTTAAATAAAGGAAAGAAATCATATATTTACATAAGGAAATGACCTACTGGTACGTGTGTTCATTCACTTGCAAGTGCATTGTGCTGTCGTTTTCAATATGTATTTGCGCAGGGACAGAGAGCTAAAGAGGGTGTGAGAGGGAAACGGAGAGTAAACAAAGAACTAAAATTAAAATTTATAAAATATAGTACAGATATGGATACAGTCAAATATATATTTACAAAAAAGAAGCCAGAAATGCTGATCTATGAAGAATCTAACTTTCCGCAAAGAAATTTTTGCTTTACAATTAGCTAGTTAAAGTCTATCAAAATAACCATAAACCAAAGCAAAGACCGCATTGAAAAATATGTGTCGTCAGAACCTCAATTAACTTTTTCTCAGTCAACAGCGGTGTATAAGACATAATTTACAGTCAGTGAGGCATTACAACCGACTAACCAACGTCTCTAACAAGCGAACTTCAAAGCGAACGTCTTTACGACTTCGTTTTACGATCGCCCGGAAACAATATGGATTCGCAGCCTTTTTGGGCGCCATCTACATCCCTATACTCACACAATGGCTTAAGCCTCCAGGGCACATGTTATAAAAAATCGAAAAATGTTCTCAAGAGCTCGTTAGCTCAATAATAAATAACTTTACTCTGCACTGTATATTTGTATTATATACACATCAGGCACACGTCCGCGTTGACCTATCGGTAATTTATCTGAAGAAGAAAACAGGATTATTAGACTGTACGCATATATATACATATAACAGCGTGGGCGGCCATATAAAAAGGTAATATAGCATCGAGAACAATAACGGCGAGTAGGTGTAAACACACTAGGTCTACAACGACATATATGCGTGCGAGTATTGTGTGTGCTATAGGAGGAGATTCCTATAGCGGTAAATCGCGAGTTTCAGGCGTGCTTGTAAGCTCCATTGTGTTGTGCATGTATGTCGATGCCGTGGTTGTTGGAGAGAGAGCTACGAGGGATAGCCTCGGCGAAATGTGCTTTATTGCCAGTGGAAAATGAAAGCTGCATGTGTTCTTTTTTTTCTTTTTGTATGGCATAGATAAGAAGAAAATAATAACGAAGATGTGCAGACAATCTAAAAGGGAAAGTAACAAATTTGAAGTCACCTAGAAATGTTTATATAAATAAGATTGGACAAGTAATTTTTATATAAGCTATAATAAACAAACATGCTGAAGAAAAGTGCTTATCTGAGTGCAAGAAAAGAGTAAAAGAAGAGGCACTAACTAATATCTACTGGAATATATACAGATGGAAAGTTTGCTTTACTTACAACTAGTAGAAACGATAAGAGAAAGAAAGAAAAGTACAATTTTAACGACAGATGTCAGAAGTTTATTTTACATCACAATAATATAAAGATAAACCAAAAGAAAACAGAAGAAGAAAAAGAAGAGAAGGAGTTGAGTATATATAGAAACTACAAGAGGATAGCGAGCAAAGAAGACAGTGAAACTGGAGAACCGATGCCACCTTCGCGGAATCATTATTATTATTGTCACTGATTAAGTGCCTGCTATAGCTTCCAAAGTAGTAGTGGTGGTAGTAGTAGTGATAATAATAATAGTAGCGACTACAGCGCACACTGTACCTTCTTTGTTGCGAGGGTGAAGCTGGGGTTTCAGGCCGCGATTGCAATAATCCTCTTTGCAGCACTCGATGACGAAGGTTGTGTTTATCGAGTCGCTCGTCATGCAGAATATCATTGGCTCGGGCTTTTTCCCCACGCACCTTCAAAGCCGATTTCAAAAAGCAGCACAATTTCAGATGAAAACATATATAAATTTACCTCTTTGCGAGACTATATGGCTACTTTGTTGACCCTGTTTCTTTGGTTGACTGTATATATATATATATATATTATACACACGTTGTCGACCAATTATTATTACCTGGTGCAAAAACTCGCGTGGTCATATACTCTTCTCTATACTAGTCCCATAATGGTGGGATTTATATTGGGAATCACGACATTGATACAGGGGTCAGCTTGAGTGATTAATTCGTTTCACCTGAGTTTTTGCACCGTGCATTGTGTTAATTTAAAAAAAAACTTCCTAACTCATTTTTTCTAATAATGTTATTTCAACTCAAAACAAAATCAAAGAACTCAAAAGAAAACACAAGATAAAAAAGAAGAGAAAACGAAAAAAAAGAAGAGCAAACAAGGTCTTGGAACACCGTGCATCGCAAGATTTGCCACACACAAAACCAAGTATACCTTTTATATATAAGGTACACGTTGACAAAAAACATCAGTACGCTTATATGGCCAGGGGTCGTTTTAAAAGCGTGCTTACAATGTCGCTAATTAAGAATACATTGAGAGTGCGTTTTTTTTAATTTTCAATTTCTTTGTAAAATTATTTTTATGCTCAAGCCAAGATAGAAATGCTCGCGTCTCCTCAACAAAACTGGAAATGAGCGAGCTGCAAATATACTCATACCGGCTCGAAGAATTTCGCTCAAAAGTCTCATGTATTCGTAAGGTCATCGGCGCGCGGCGGTTCTCTTCGTTCTTTCGCATATATGTATATGTACGCGTTCGTTCAAGGTGATCCGCAACACGAATCGATGATCAATGTGACGACGAAAACGATCGTCAGCATCATTCAAACTCGTGTGGATTTCACCTTTATAGCTGCTAACGTTTCCGAGTCATTTATTTTTTGCGTTTCGCCGGAGATTCACGCTCGGACCTCTTTTGTTTTGGTGAAAGGTTATATATATTGATGCGGTATTTAAACGCGATCGCGAAGACGGATGACTCATTTGACGTTCGCCGTTGCGTTTTGGCACTCACAGCTCGATTATAATAATTTTCGTATTGATTTGAACCGATCGATTGAAAAAAGTATAGTTATATTATACCAACATGAAAGGAATTTTCATCGATATTCACTCTACAATTCGCATTTGCGTATACCAACGTTTTAAAGAATGAGCAAATTTTGCATTTAATTCGGCGAGCGACAGTGCAGTGCGCGCGCGCGCGTTGTTGAAAGAGGAGAATAAAAAATGTAAAAATATGCGCTCCTAGGCGTGCGCTCTCGCGCGCATGTATATATATATATACATACTCTTTCCAGCAGGCGCTTATTTATAGCACGGAAGAGACGGAATCGAACGTGAATCCTTGGGAGCGTATATATAAGCAGAGCCTCGCAACGGCAGAAGTGAATGAACCGCGCACACTCGCTCGGCGCAGCGCAAACAAAATTTATGTGTACCCTACATAAAAAGGCCATCCACACACTCCTCGCGCGTATATGATAGCAAAACGCTGTGTGAGCTCTTGGGTGCTTCGGTTGATTATGTCGTTACAGACGTGTATATAGGATTATTTTTCACGCGACAATTTCACTCGAACGAGAAAACACAGACGGAAAAGAGCTGGAGACAAAACCAACAAGGAGTACTGCACGCTGCGCATACGAGGACATATATATGTATATATGGCTTCTTCCTCGAAGCGAGGAGAGAACGAAAATGTGTGAATGGAGAGAGAGGAGTCTATATATTATGTGCAGTCGTTGTCCGATTAACGACGTGCGATATACGCTCGTCGATAAGACAATAGACCACGAGCTTTTATGCATGGGTGTGTGGATGCCTGCGCGTATGTATGTACGAGTATTTTGCGTGATTCTGCGCTGGTGTGTAGTAGCTATACGTATACGTATAAGCGCGCGCGCGTGGAATAGAACATTGGGCAGGGCTCAACGAACGGAACGACGCGCTGGCTGATGAAGTTCATTCGCCCTTCTGCGGCTATATGACTCTCTTACTTATTCGAAGTATTCGCTCGAGAGGGAGTTTAATTGCGGGACTTTTGTGGGCTGTCGAAAAATGTGGCTATTGCTCTCTTGTTTTGATCGGTGTGTAGGTGTAAGTTCGAAATGTGATTGTGTATATGACTTATTTAAACGGTTCTTCGGTCGTCTTACTATTATCGCGTTGTGTACAGGTCAATTGTCTGAAGCAATTAGTTAAAATGGAAAACTGTCAAACAAAAAAAAACTCAACACATGAGGTATATCAGTGATTAGAACACAATGTTTGAAAATATTTGTTAAAAGGACGACTCTCGCCCGTCAGTATACACATAATGTGAGTATATAATAAGAGCGAGTGTTATTGAAACTTTTAAGAACAACAGCAAATCCGTTGATTAATCAACAATAAGGAGAGCAGAAACAGTATTAAAGAAATATCACTCGATAAAGAAAGAGCTGTATATGTGAGCTTGTATATATAATAGAGAAACAAAAAACGAAAGTGCTGCACTGCACGGCACATAATCACACGGTATTTTGTTGAACCCTTGACGAGGTGTGTACCTGGGTCGAGTTCGGGCGCGTTGAGAGAGGCTAATACCGGCCGCAAGTTCCGGTTGCAGTGATCGCCAGTGTGGCAGCACGTGTAGTTGACATTGCTTTTGGGATCCCGCTTGCCGTAGCACTGATGCGGTGCTTCCGGGGGAAGCCAGTTCGCACGGTCGAGGCACCTTTTATTTGCAACACAGATTACGATACTATTTTTCTTTTTCTGTTTTCGTACAATTTTAGGAATTTTCTTCATCGAGTTCTATATATTCTTATATAAATCTTAATTGGACATCCTTTCGAGTCGCAGATTTTATGGGGCCGGTCAAGAGAGAGAGAGAGAGAGAGACAAGAAAGACAAGGAGGTTCAGTCGAACATTGTAGCATGTTTACGTTTGCGATTCACGCAGGCGCGTTGCGCAAGCTCAAGTTCCAGGTGATCTTTTACGACCGCGAAAGAGCAACTAAAACCCCTCCCCCGTCTGTCCTCCATGTCAATACTCCTTTCTCAGAAGTTTGGACGTTGAATTATTTAGCACCTTCCATAGAGGATAAAACACTCCTCGGCGCGTATATGTTGTATATACACGGTTGCGCATAAATATATATATATATCGAGAGCGCAAGCGAAGTTTATGGGTGCAGGCGCATTCTTCCGGTGTATTATTGATTGACCTAATTAAAGACAAAGGGTTCCTGCGTTGAACTCTGATATACTGACACCAAACAGTTAATTCCGTGGTTTGTTCGCAACTCGGCCGCACGACTATTCAACGTCCAGAAACTTTACGTGAAAATCGACAGCGGTGCACAAGTTCGCGGGTGCGTATATCTGTCTCGATAAACAGCGCTTCGTCGCGATTTCAGAACATATACATGCAGCGAAGATTGATTGACTGATCAATATACGAGTTACCTCCAGAATCTCCCGATCATCTATCGCCCCGCACTTCCCTTTTCCAGGACCGATCAAGCAATCGCCGTGCGCGACGGCTCATAGTATGGATATATATATGCATTTTCTATCTCTATCTCACTCTCGAATCATCCGAATTATCCGTCTGGCGCATTACGTATTTAAACGCGTCTGACCTCGGCAAACGCGCGACGTGTATATGCGCGACGTATGCCGTCTCTATAAATATTCGTGTTCGCAGTTTTTAATTTTGCAAAAAATGTTAACGTATATGACATTTCATCAGCTATACGCTTGTATATGCGTTTCGTGATAAGAATTACACTGTTTTTCCTTTTCCATGCGTGAATTCCATATATAAGTATATACAACGCAGACTAATGCGGCTCGACCCAAAAACTGCACAGCTCCTCGAATTAATCAAACTCGCGTTAATCTTATCTGTGCAATTGTTTCCATTCATCTCTCTCTTTCTCTTTCTCTCCTAAAAATAACCGAGCGAACCTCGCAAATACTCAAAGTTGCGCAACCCCTCGGAACTTTCTCAATTCGCATGACGTCTATCCGTATGACCGTATCTCCGGCCGATTATATGGAAAACAAAACCAAGTAATCTTCGAAAAATACTCAAGAGAAAGAGGGGGAGAGATTCACCCGCGCGAGTTCACGATATCCATGTTATATATAAAAATTCGAATAAAATGAAAGGGAGTGGCTCCGATACGAGAGCGCGTTCGCGAATAGCAGAGGTCGCGTTGAATTCGCGTGATAAAAAGGTGCGCGTGGCATTATTTTGAGAGAGAAAGAGAGAGAGAGAGAGAGAGAGAGAGAGAGAGAGAGAGAGAGAGAGAGAGAGAGAGAGAGAGAGAGAGAGAGGTCAAGGTGAGCTTATTCGAACGCTGCGCGCTTATTGGCCCAGGGTCAAATGTCGAGATTTAGTTCTAGAGGTATGAAAATTTGATTTTTCAAAGTGACGCCTTTCACGTATATGAACAATATATAACCGTGGCTGTGTGCAACAGACAATGCGTTTATTCTGTAGCTGATGCGTAGTTTTAAATCTAAATGGATAAAAAGACCCGTAACGTTATGCATGGAAATATTGAAAACTGTCTACTGCTGTGCATCGAAGTGACGCATATATATAAGTTTTATTTTTATAACGAAATATACCGATAATCTATGAAACTATACAGGAAAGAAGATAACATAGTATGGTACGGTTGACAGAAAGTATATAAATATGCCCTATAGACGCGCTGTATACAGCTTGTTAAGAAAATTACTAAAACGTATACATGTGCATATATATTTTCCCGTATCTTCGAGAATTATCTCTATTCAAATAAAATTGCCAACATCTTCTCAGTGGCAGCGCAGCGATATGCCTAATATTTACGATTCAGTAGGCGAAGGCTAAGCGAAAAATTGGATAATAATGAAGTTGTGTCCGCGCGCGCGCAATCTTATCAGAATGACGTGATATAGAGCCAAAGGGTTGCGAAGTAATTTTCAATTCTTTTTTGCCCGCAATAATAAAATCACACACGCACACACTCTGCTACTCTGATATACAGACATACTTACAGCAGTTCCTCTCTCCTCGCTGTACGGGCAAAGAAGCTTATCAATACACGACCAGTGAAATTCCTGACCCCACGCAACAAAGTATAACATTACGCACACACAGCTATACTAACTAGAATCGTTATTCAGTCGAGATAAAAGCCCCCTTCGCCAATTTACCGAATTCGACTGTGCTAACAACTCTTTCGAGCATAGCACATCGCAAAGTTGTCGCTATTATATATACATGCACATAGGAAAGTAGCAGGCATCGAACTTCGCATCGAGGGCTATTAATAGAACTGTAAACACGCGTGGCGAACGCAGTAGTGCGCTCACACCGTGATACGCGTTTCTCGTTTATACTATCCAATATACACGCTTCATTACATACACCGAGTTCATTATCGAACATAGGATATATATATATATATATATATATATATATATATATATATACCTATACGCTCTCTCGCGGTCGGCTCGTAATAATTATGCAGTGCGCGAGATTGATTATTTAATTCAGGAATATATATAATGGAAAACAGCGCGGTGCCTTGCGTCGCCACGCGGCCTTTAAAAATAGAAAACTTACCGTATAAATACACGTAAACTTCTCTCTTATTGTACAATTGTCAATTACGCGATGCAGAATAATATATCTAAGCAATTTTTATTGAACCAAAAAAACAAAGATAAATCAAAGATTCATTACTTTATCGCGATATATGTAAATATATGACGCATCAGTATATCTTTTGCAAACGGCATACGTTGCGCGCGATGAATACGATTGCGAGGCGAAATTAAATAAGTTGATTTATGGTGATGTGTGTTTATATGCCACAAATAAGAAAACAAGGTAATGCCAAAACGCACAAACTTATTATCGGCAAACCTGGAAATCTTTTTCTGTATATAAAATCGCGACTTTATAAATTAAAAAAAAATCCACAAATCAAAAGACGATCTCTACATTCATCCCGGCGGCCGCGTATTTCATGCGGCATATCGGCGAAACTCCTCGATGGGGCCCGCGTCGGAGCTCGAGGTTTTCGTTTCGCGTGGGCGTCAACCCGCACGCACGCACGCACGCTGTTACCATCGCGACGCTGGCAAGGCTATACAGCCGCACCGGTGGTCGCTAATAACAGGGGCAGGCCTGCCGAAAAAGCTTTCTCTCTCTCTCTCTCTCTCTCTCTCTCTCTCTCTCTCTCTCTCTCTCTCTCTCTCTCTCTCTCTCTCTCAGACTCGCGGTGTGCTTTTGCGAGGAGCGGAAGAAATCGATCGCGCGAAATTCGCATGGCAGCTCTCAGCTGGAATTCTATACCTGCAATCGAGGACTAATACTCACGGCTTGTTCGGGCTGGTTTATATAATGGGTTATATCGCGCGGAACGACATGTTCTTTTTTTTTCATCGATCCGTGATTATATATATGTAGCGAGTTTCTGGGAAGGATGTCCAATCAGTTATCAATATTGACTACGTGGTACATTTGCTTTTTATATGCGCAACTGTCTTTCGGCGAATTAAAAATTTTCAAGGCCCTTGTTTATACAATTTTGGAGTAAACATTTTCTATATCAGGGTGATGTATACACTATAGCTCTTAGTAACAACAGCACTACCCTTGCGTATTCTGTTCCGCTGAAAAGGTTTCCCCGCTTTGATGTCCACGTGAACGATCGAACTACGTGAGTTTCCTTTTTCGAGCATCGAAAGTGTTTATAGATATAGCAGTATTTTTTTCTCATTTGCGAGTATTTTCTGCCTCGATGTATATATGGAAAATCTAAGTACCTTTTAACTTGCTTTTGTTAATATATATATATTGGTCGTACAAAGGTTGAAACGACTTCGGAGTGTGTGTATAGGGGGGAGACTTTGCTCCGATATAATTAACAAAAAAAAAAAAACGAAATCGTGAAAATGAAGTATAATGTAAAATGAATTGAAAAAGAATACGAGAAACAAAAAAAATTATCCTGTCTAAAACTTTGTAAAAGATTATGTATAAACAATGGATTTTAACGGGAAATTTTTTAAATTTAAATAGCCCGTTGTATACCTGTATGCGTAGGTGATGCCGTCTTTGTCCAAACTTGTGCTAGCAAAGCAGTAGCCATCCGTTTCGCAGGTGTTGTTCGTCTCCGAGCATATGTCGCAGTGACATTTTAGCCCTAGAAGCAGCAGAAAAAAAACGCACATTAATAATACATTCATAGATATATAACACATTCCGCACATAAATTTACATAGTTTGAACACATAAAACTAAAGCTAAATAGGCGCTGTCGATTTTCATATTATACTTATACATATATCCCCATATTATGCACAGTCTATACATAGCTTTACCCTCTGAAAAGGAATAAATCAATCAGCAGCAGCTCACGATCATCGATTATATCACACAGCATAAAAAATTCCAGTAGTGATATCACGGCCAATGATCAGACACGGCCGGTCGAGCGAGAGACCTGCGATGGAGCAGAAGCTTAAAACAGCACATTCGGAGACGACGACGCGCCGACCGGCCTGAAAAATTCAAGACACCGACGATGGCGGCGCCGCCTCGTATCTGTTCGCACGGTGTGTCGCAGGTCACGCAGACACCGCCGCCCGTCTTCTCTCTCGGGAGAGTTACTTTGCGCTCGAAATGCATATTCTATTAATAATCGGCGGCGCACGAAGAGAAATGCCAAGAGATGTTTGCCAAAAGACGTGCGCCCAGAGAGACAATCAAGGAGAGAGAGAGAGAGAAAGAGGAACCGGTCCATATGATGGCCGTCCTTGCGGACCGTTCGGAACTTCGCAATATCGTCTAGCCGCACGACATCGGATTGTGAATCATTAGGTATGTTATTTTCGCGTGTGTGTATCGCTCTCAGGAATTTTGAAGGTCAAAATTATTGTATAAGGAATAAAAATTTGTAAACGATCGGCAGTGTATTTTACACTCGATTCCCTCGCGTATTCAAAAGGCTTGACTATAGAAAGTCAGATAATAGCGCTGTATATATACACACTACATAATGCAGGAAGTGTAAACTTAACTCGTAATGCCATTTTCACAGCTAGCAGCAGTTTAATTCGCCATGAAACGTCGTCGTATAACGACCGTAAACTTCGCTTTAAATGCATAAAGAGAAAGGCTGCGCGAGAGAAGATTTGCATACATATATATGGGAGCGTCGCTACGCACGCTTTGGTCCGCACACAGTACATCACATTGACTTCAACGCTGATGGCGCGGAAGCATTTGTTATCCTCCGGAGAAAAAATGACAGCACACAGTCGATGTCTTGAATCCCGAACGATCGTATCGTAATCGTCGCGGCTCTAATAACTCCTTTTTACACACCACACATCGACCCACGACTGGCATCGACAATTGCTCTGTAAAAAGTGCCTCTATCTTTAGAAATTCGAGACTCTCGACAAGAGAGAGAGTCGCGACGCGATACGCGTGGAAAACAAAACGGAAAAACAAGGAAAAAATTCGAGTGTATTTATGTACGTCGCGATTTTCGATTCTCCCGGCGCGTATAAATAAGAATGAGAGTTTTACGGAATAACAATGCGGATCTTTGTTCTCGGTTGGTTTTTGCTGTGCGGCTGCTTCCAAAGATAGGCGATAAAGATGTGGAAATGTTCGATGTGTGTTTATAAAAAAAGAGAGAGCGAGAAGACCGTCTGGACATCGAAGTGCAGCGTTTGCTCATAAAGTAAGCCAGTGGGGTGTAAAAAAAGTCCTTGCGATACGAGAAAAATTGTTGTTTCAAGAAGTCAAAAATATATTTAGATAGCTCGAATCAAGCACATTGCTCCATATTGGCGAGAACCATAATGTTCCAATTATTTAGCGCGGTTTTATTATGCGCGTCGACCTCCTTATAGTCGATAATTCTTTGCATTTTCTAAATGTCTGGTGGATTCCTTGATATGATTTTCATAATATTCTGCCAATCCATTATAACGAGCAGCTCGTTCAGATCCCACCGTTCCTCATATCAGCATATTACAGAGAAAAAAGCAATACTGGCTCTCGCATCTCAATTATTCCACATCCCGTATTGAAAGAGAGAGAGAGAGAGAGAGAGAGAGAGAGAGAGAGAGAGAGAGGCGGATTAACCAACCAAATTACAAGCCCCGGCGAGGCGAACCGGAAAAAAAGTCAACCCGCAAGCGGCGAACAATACGCGCACATGAGCAAAGACTTGGTCCAGCCTCCCCGCTGCGCTGCTGTACGCACAAAACCCTTTATATGTACGCGCGCATGAACGCCTGCGCAAAAATCCACCGCCCGAAAAGATCTCGAAACAACACCTTCGCCCCCTCCCTCGTATATACATATACCCGAGTTACGCACCTCGAAAAAAGCCTCGCTTTCCGCCCTTTTTTGCCCCTCGTCCTTCGTCGTCGCGGCGGCGGTAGCGGCGTGCTGCACCTATAGTATATATATAGACTAAAAATACATAATAGACGCGGAGAGAAGAGACAGAACGAGAGAAAGAGAGAGAGAGAGAGAGGCAAGTTCCCTTCTGTTTTTAGTCACGTTCCTGCATACAGGGGCAATGGCGGCGCCCGCGCGCGAGACTTGAAAAGCGAGTAGTAGACGCGTGCATATACGTCGCGAGTATGTGCGAGAGCTTATATACTGGAGTCTACGCGTATGGGAAGGGTTCTTTTCTTCTTCCTGCTTCCAGTCGACACTTTTTCTTCTCTCTATATATGTGTACTTATACTCGGCGTTTTCAGAGCTCTCATCGCGCGCGCGCGCGAGTCTGGGGAGTGAGAAAAATGTCTGGGGCACAGTCGCTCGGATTATCTCTCATAATTATATAATATTTATTACCGCGAAACGTTATTTCTACGAATGAGAAAAAATGCTAATGATAATACGAGCGGATGCTGGCTCGACGGTTTTGTTATTATGCACTTCATATGACAGTCATTTAAAACCGAAGAGCTCACGAGAGAAGAAACTTGCCGAACTGCAGACGAGAAAGCTGTGGCTATAATGAAGAGATGAAAATGAAGTGCTATACACTAAAGCGGACATGCAACTTCCGCTCGATCTTGAGTTACGCGCGGCATCGGATGTGAGATGACGGACAACAGTTTCTTCTCACACTTTTCGACCTCGCAAACGAAATGTAAAACTTTTCTCCATGAAGGCAGATGTGCACCAAACGTGGGCGAAAATGAATCAATTATCGCAGGAGCGATTCGCCGCGCAAAGCAGAGGTCCAAAGTCGTAAACATCAGAAAGACGAGAGAGAATTTGCAGCAAAGAGAAAGAGCAAGCAATAAAAAAGGAAGACGCGTTATATGTATATAAGAAGATAAAAGCTGCCCAGTTATATAGACAAGCGGAGAGGGAGAGAGAAAAAGGAAGAGCGTCGGAGGCACTGGACACTTTGTTAATGTGAAAGACAATCCACTGGTGCTTCTACTGCATCAGTCATCGCTGTAAAAGTCGACGCACGCAACGAGAAGCACATCATGAGTATTATGTGACGCTCTAATACTCGCAGCGACGCAAGCTGCGTACTGCTTTATACAGCGCTCTTTTTTTCTCCTCTGTCAATATATAATATATTGTACCAGGTATGAAACGGCATTAGTGCTGAATGTTGGTAAAAAGTGTTGATAACGGATTGAATAACTTGTTACGCATGTAACCAAGCCATTTTTCTATCCGAGTGTATATAGTTATTATATATCGACTCATACAAATATTATATATTCTATATAAGCTTTCAACTATTCTTGTTTTTTATATATAAATATACTTCGCAGTTTCAAGCAACGCACTCGTTCTCGTATGACACTGCTTTGAAGCCTATAATACCTGTTCGGGAAGAGAGAGAGCATTCACGACACTACTCAGACGCATCGCAGTGAGTTCGTATACCTCTTCTGAGCTCTGCGCACAGGTGTATTAAATCGCGCGAGTTCGCTCGTCACGTCTTTGCGGTCGATTTATACCGTCGTCGTCTCGACGCTCTCGGACCACGGAATTTTCTCATTCCCCGCAGAAATGCTCGGCACTTCCTGCGCCGCCGCATAATAGTGCTCGCCGCTGCCTATATGGACACACAATGGACTGATTGAAGAGGACGCTACTATTTCTCTGCTACGAATTAGGAAGTGTTTGCGCTCGTCTGTAATGGTTCGTATATATGCATCTCTTTTCGCCAACGTGTAATAAGAAGAACTAATCGCTCGTTTGTTTATGAAGATGAATTCGGATCATAAGCGTGAATCGCAAACGCGTTATATAGTTACACAGATGCGCGCGATAAATCAGGCACGTATATTGATTTTGCAGCTTGACTAATTAACGTATTCCAATGAGCCGGTCATTAGAGCACATAATTAAGATCCGCAGAGAAAACAGCTATTATCCTTGGACAGCGACCGAGGCGTTCGTCGCGCAAGCTTTTACCCGCATTACTGGAAAATTCGCGAGTGCCCGTATGTATATAGGCTGCACGCGGGAGAAGAAGAGAGCGAACATGCACGACGACGCGAGCGTATATGTCTACACGTCCCGAGCAATGCTACACGTAGTTGCGCGCGCTCGAGGAAACGAGTTTAATTCGAGTCATTAGCGCACGCCTACATAGCCGGGCTGGCCCCTCGCGACAAGCAGCCTCGGCGACACTAGGCAGCAGCAGCCGCTCCCGTCGATCCGAAAGACGAGAGAGACGAGAGGAGGGACGAGGAGGACAGACGGGAAAGAGAACGAGAAGAAATGCGCGCAGGAAAAGAGGAGCGCAGAATCCGATGGGAATGTCGCCGCTGTCGCTATATACACTCTGGATATATTACTTTGTGGCAATTTCTCAAAATGCTTGCAATCACTGATGTGTTGTTTTTCTCGTCACACTTTTCTCAATTATTTTAGGTATAACCAAGTGTTGAAAACTGAATCGCAGTATTTTGAGATCGAAATCCTGCTTCAATATTTTGAAAAACTGGGAGTAATTAGGAAGTAATATTGCATTCGGAAATGTTACCAATACAAACTATCTGAGAATAAGAGTACAACTTTATGTACAATATAATTTAAATCCTCATATACACGCAAGGCAAAAACAATATGTCGCATTGTCACTATAATCACATGAAGTTACATCAGTACAAAGTAGACTGTGTATATAGGAATATGCATAAAAATGTAGTGGAAGTGCCGTTTTATACATATAGTCCCACTATTGTATAAATTTTTTATCTTTACACATAATAGAAGAACTATCACCAGAAATTTCCAATTTATTCTTCACTTATCTTATATCATTTGAAGAAAATGGAAACTTCTTTATTTTATATATTATATATACTCAAGAGAGAGCGTTCTACTCTACCTCTCGTTAAACTTTATTAACTCTCGCCTTGGCTCTGAGTCTTGTTTTCTTTCAATAAAATCCTCTTACTCTTTTTATCTTTCCTTAGTCTTCCTGTTCCCACCGTCTGCTTTTTTCGATTCCTTCTAATTCGCATACTTCATATTCTCTATTAGCTCAATATAACCGTAGACCTTAATGCAGATTCTTAAGACTCTCTATGCACCAGGCAGGAAGAAGAATAAAATTCAAATAACGGCGATCTTCCGGTTCAAAAAATTTTACTTAATCTCTTTACCTTGTCCTTGACTTTAGTCGATCAATTTGATACGAAATCTTATGTATCTGCTGTAGATAAATGAAAGTAGGACTTGTAATCAGTAGGACAATGGATTTCCCTATACGATCAATTGTAATATATTTGTTGTATCAATTGTAAGCTATTATGATTTCGAGATCATGGTGTAATGATTTATGCATACGTAAACGTTTAAAATTCAAAATCTCTCTGGGTAGTTCACGCAACCTCTGTCAAAATAAAAACTTCTTTAAGATGATAACGCTAAACGCATACTAATCCTTCCAACTGAATAATGATACTTTGTTTAATCACTATATTGTACTAAAAATGCCGCACTTCACATTTCTTTAAAATATTCAAAATCTTCTATATTAAGGAAGCTGAATCAGTATAAAATTGTTCTCAATTACATTATAATACTAAAGACATCTTCTCTAACCAAGAAAAATACATTCAAAATACGAAAAGGTATTTTGTACGCGAAATACGAGGAGAAACCCAAATACCGGAAAGAAAAAATCAGCATATTCATGACACGCGTACCCCTTTCTCATGCCTACTGCCTTGAACAGGACCGTTGTTATGCAGCGATCTATAGCATCGATCTAAATAAGTCGCTCCTCGACGAATAATGCATTTCTTCCACGCGCGCACACATTTTTTCACCTTTCTTCATCCTGTTAGCCTCGATCGGTCACACTATTATAATCGTGCCCCCAGTGGGCCATCTGCGTCACAATTTTTCAATAACTATAATATAATATAGAAACGGCTGCGAACGCACGGGAATTTTTTTATAATCTCCCAGAGAGGCCCGCGTGACCCTGACTCATTGTCGATTATGCGTATGTATATCTGTGTTGTACTAACGGCAGCGCGCAGCAGCAGATACTTACTCGTAAGCTTCTGATTGTGGATTCGAATGCAGAGGCGGCGCCGCCTGGGCTTATCAACATTATATATTAGGAAACTGATAAGTAGCGATGTTTTTTACGCCGCGTGCAACTGTCGATAACAATCGAAATCGCGCGTCATACTTACAGGGAGAAAGAGAGCGGGGGTGTATGGCGCGGCTTCGACTGCGTTATCTTATACGTTTTTGTTTACGCGAATGTTTCTTGCTTGATTAAGTGCCAAGTTATACGCAAACATTACTCTTCGCGCGGATTTTCGGACATGTGCTATTAGAATAAAATATTTTTTTTTTATATATGTATAAGACGCGAAAAGGGCTCTTTTTTGCATGAAAAACTAATGGGAAAACGTGTTTTCCCCAAATCCACTACGTACAAGTTCGGCAAAACTTTTCAAAATATCATTAAAATTTTTCGAAACTAAGTTTTCGATATTTTGATAAATTTTACAAACTTTAAAACTTTAAATTTATTAAAAATCTTGTTAATGATGTTAATATTATATTATTATACATTATATATTGTAGTTTTATTTTTATTGCACTGTGTGAATGATAAAAATGATAAAAAAGGATTTACATGCACACTTGTCAAAAGAAGTATGATGTATATACGGGGAGGGGAGTTTCTAACTTGGATGATAATGTTCTCTACACCTGCACCAAAAGTACACCACATTTCTCCCGGGGCACTTGGAAAGAAATGTGCATTTTCAGCGCTGGTTATACATTATCCGTATACAGGTTTGATAAAAAAATGAATGCTTATTACAAAAATCCGCTCATTTTCTACTTTAAAACTACACGTTTAGATGATTCCTGCGTTCAATATCTTATAGCGTACAAGATATACGCTCACACAAGCACAACTTCATAAAAAATACGAGCATGAAAATGGAAGATATTCGTTAAATACATGGTCGATGCTTATCTATATGAGCTGCTTCAAGATGCGGTATCGAGAGTACCATATCGTTCCGGCGTGCACATCATTCAACTTCAAAAGATAACGGTCTTATATGCGCTGTATCTTGGAAGTTTTATCTTCTTTTAAAGATTCTTTTATTTTCAACTTCAATCTCATACTTATACGTTGACCATGCATCATTTGTAGAACACATGTTTTTTTTATTTAGTTCAAAGCAGGTTCGGGGGGTTCGCGATAGATACTAATCGATCTCAAATTACGATTCAATCGATGGTAAAAAGAAACAACTTACATTGCTTTTCAATAGATCTTAATTTATGCTTGCGTCAATGAACTACTTATCTATTTACTTATGCCTTTTTTAAATTATGATTACAGTTTCAACGTAGTAGACATATCGTATAAACATTTGTAGTAATATAAGGAAGTAAATAAACAAGAATATGGATATTTAACCATACACTTGGTTGTAAACATGTAGTTTGTCGTTAAGTACAGATGCTGCAACAAGTCTATATCTTTAGTTACTCGAGCTTGCTCAGCCGTACGCTTCATTAACATAGTTCACTGATA